>CM066033.1:908674890-909275958 GCA_033557465.1 Ichthyophis bannanicus
AGATTGGGCACTAAGAGGGGTGAACGGCGCAGCAGTTGTAGTGACGATGGTGAGGGATGGCTGATATCCGAGGTCAGGCTGGCGGAATATACCTTCCTCACCAGTTCCCTTGACAGCCATGTCCCCCTGGCCCAAAAAGAAAAAAAATCTGGAAAGGGGACTATATTGACATATTCACCTTGTTAGGTGGAGTGACATTACTTGTGACTATACGGGCTGTCCATCTACCTTTGTTAATTAATTCATAAAACTAGGGACAACCATTCAAGGAATTCAGGATCACAGAATGCTTTAAGCACCCCAGGACTTTTTATTAAATCTAACACTACTACATCAAGATGAGCCTTCTCACTTTATGCTCCAAAACTTTGGAATTCAATCCCACCTAACTTACGCGCCATAAAGGACTTACTATCTTTTCGAAGAGCTCTAAAGCCATATCTATTTTCATCCTACTTTACTGTAGAGAACATGTAATTTAACTTGATTTAACCTCTGTAACTTTTTATTCCCACCCTGTTTCTTCTTTCATCCCACTCTTCTACCCTCTTGAGTTTGCTGTATTGTTAAAATGTAATAAGTTGTGTTTAATGTAAACCGCTTTGACCTCTAAGATAAAGCGGTATAAAAAAATGGTTAAATAAATTAATTAATAAGTAAGCTATCCAGCAGAAAAGCAGATAGCGTGCCAAGAACGATCGCCAACTGGTGTGCAGCTTTTTGTATCCTGGCTAGTGTAGTGGGGGAGAAATACCTGGGGCAATGTAGGAGCCTTTTCATGTATCAGGATTGCATATGGAGGCCTACAGGGTGTACGGTGGCAATGCTTGGCTCGAATATGATGAGCAATTTCAGCGTAACATGGCGGGCAACAAGGGATAAAACTGGGGCAGGAAGGACATAGACCTATGAATACACCTTATGACCCAGACCCAGAAAGGGGTGTGGGCAGGCACCCCCTGTCTGCTGCAGTGGACAGGCAGGCCATAGGGCTGCAGCAGCCCTTTTGTGGGGAGTCTCGGTTCAGTGGGTGGAATAACGGTGGGCTGCCTGGGGCGGCCCTGGGCATAAGGAGGGGGGTGTGCAGGCTGTTCAATAGGGGCACCTGCAGATTCAGCGGGAGCTGTAAATACAAGCATGCTTGCACAATATGTGGGGAGGCCAATCCCCAATTCAGATGTGGGAAGAAAGTGGGGAGGGGAGCCACAGGCTCTTCTCGTGGGCCCCCATACTGATCAAAGTGACAGACTTGTGGTAGAACTTGGGTGGATATGATATGCAGAAAGTAGAATGGTTAGTTAACAGGTTTGAGGTTGGTTTTCATATTCCCTACAGTGGTCCCTCTGGCCCCAGGGAGGCATGTAACCTGAAGTCGGCGCTGGGCAACGCAGCCAAGTTGCAGTGGAAAAATCACAAGGAAAGGGCACTTGGCAGGTTAGTGGATTCTTTTGGGAGCAGGTTTCTGGAGAAACTAATAGTGTCACCACTAGGCCCGATACCGAAGAAGGAACTGGGAGAGTACCGGCTCATTTACCACCTATCCCATCCGGAAGGGGAATCGGTTAATGACCACTTAGAGCAAGCAGTCTGCTCAGTCAATATGCCTCCGTGGACCAGGTGCTCAACTTGTTGTGGGCACACAGTAGAGGGGGGGGGGGGCATGGCTGGCAAAGGCAGACATGGAATCCGGGATCTGGTTGCTGCCGATTCATCTGGCGAACTTCCATCTGTTGGATTTCAGCTTTCAGGGACGATACTATTTTGACAAATGCCTCCCAATGGTTTGTGCGCTTTCCTATGCATTCTTCAAGGAATTCAACAAGGAAATTGGCAAGGGAAACATTATACATTAGTTGGATGATTTCCTTCTGCTAGCCGGGAGTGAGCAGGAATGTGTGCGCAGCTTAGCAGTTTTCCAGCGGAAAGCATCGGAACAGGGGTTCCCCTAGCCAAGAAGAAAACAGAGGGCCCAGCACAGTGCCTGTCCTTCCTGGGGTTCGAGATTGATACCTGGGAAATGGTGACGCGGTTTACGGGTCGAAGTTAGCAGCATTGTGGGAGGCGGTGAACAGGACGTCTTAGGCCAAAAAGGTCACCCTCCAGCAGCTGCAGTCCCTGATAGGGCACTTAAACTTTGCCTGCAGGGTAATGTCAATGGGAAGGGCATTTATAAGGTGGCTGGCAGATGCCATGAGAGGCATCAGCAAGGGGCATCACTTCATCAGAGTGGGGGCAGCCATAGGGCAGGACCTGGCTATATGGTGGAACTTTCTGGTCCTGTTACAATGGCAGGAAAGTATGGAGGGACCCGCCTGTCTCCAATGCAGAGCTGGAGCTTTCTCAGACACATCCAGGGGTGTCGGTTTTGGCATTTATTTCCTGGGACCGTGGTGCCAGGAGAGATGACTGGAGGAATGGCACAGCCACGGAATAACTAGGACATTGCCTTCCTGGAGATGTACCCCAATAGTGGTGGCCCAGTTCATCTGGGGACCCCTACTAGTGAGCCAGTGGATAGTCTTCCATTCTGATAACGCTGTGGTGGTTTTTGCAATTAACAAGCAGGCGGCTAGGGCAGGGTGGCTGATGGGACTTGTTAGGAGGTTAGTGTTGCGCAGTCTTGAACTGAATGTGTTCATTACTGCCTGTCATGTGCTGGGGGAAACTAACGAGATTGCTGATTCCCTCTCTTGTTTTCAGCATCGTCATTTCTGGTCCCTCGCCCCCAGAGGTTTCCCCAGTGGCAGGTGCCAAGCCGGAGGAGCTGTGGAGAGTTGAATTCAAACCGCCGACCTTGTCCTTGTCCAGCAACAAGTGGAAGGTGTACTGGAGAGTGTGGGAGATGTTCCAGAGTATTGTAGAGCAAAGAGACTTCAGCCCTGTGAGGGAACTGTTGCAGTCACAGCTGCTAAATTTCATAACCTGGTTGAAGCAAGGGGGGACATCAGTGTGACAGGATAAGCTATAACTGGCCAGGGTGGCCTTCTTTCTGAAGATTGGGAGGGTGGAGGGGCACAACTAAGGAATTACTAGTTAAGAAGGTAATGAAGAGCTGGTCCAGAGATAGCACCCTCTTGGCCAGATGGGCGCAGGCCTGTTACCAGTGTGCAAGCTGGCTGGGGTCATCTGAAAAGTGACAGGGGTAGCTAGGGATAGTTTTGAGGAGAGCCTTTTCAGGGTGACCCTGCTCATCATGTTCTTCGGTGCTTTCAGGGTGAGCAAGGCCATACCCAGGTCCAGATGGGATTTGGTGGGTTTGGCCATCGGGGTTAAGGATGTCACAGTGGGCAGGGATAGGATCAGGCTGTGGGTAAAAGGGTTAAAAACAGATCAAGCATGAGTAGGGAACACGGTGTGGTGTATATGCGGATCCGGCACCCAGGAGGGGGGGGCCCTGTTATGGCACCGGGATGACTTGTGTCTGTCACAGTTCCAATTCATGGCTCTGTGGCACCGGGCATTGGAGAGAGCTGGTTTCAACTCAGCAGGCATGACCCTCCATTCCTTTAGAATAGGGACAGCCACGACAGCAACCCAATTAAAATTCAGGGAGATGGTTTTCTGATAGGTTCAGGACATATATACTAGTTAGGCTGCACCTACTAATTTTTCCATTTTATCTTGGCAGGATAATGAAGAAAAATGATCTGGACAGTGGAACATTCCTACATCTTTAGGGCATGGAGCTGAGTGATGGGCAGCCATTTCGGCAAACAGCTCGGCTTCCCTCCAGACATCATGCATGTACAATGGTTAGGGAAGCGGGGATTGCGGTAGACCATCTAAGACCTGCCCTCATCAATGGGTGCATTGTGGCATAACTGCCTGATACTGTGGTGCTGCATTTAGGCGGCAACGACCTTGTCTCAACCAAGGGGATCGACCTGATTATTAAGATGACGTGGGACCTGGGATGGGTTCACTCAGAGTTCAGGGAGGGAATCATCTGGTCCCAAATACTCCCAAGGCAGATATGGAAAGGGGCGATTAAGCCTGCAGGCATAGAAAGGAGCAGAAGGAAGTTTAACTCAGAAGTGGGTAGGTTCATGCATGCCCTGGTGGGGGGGGGGGGACAGGGTCAAACACAAGGATATTCTAGTGGGAGCCACAGCGATTTATAGCCAGGATGGGGTACACTTGAATCAGATCGGTTTAGACATCATTGAGGGGGTGCGGAGGGCAGTCAGTTCAGTTCTCATGATGGGGGAATCGGGCCGGCATCCTCCTGGTGGCAGGACCTCACCAACTTAAGGAGAGTACCATTAGACAAAGGGCAAAAAGGGCGGAAGCTCAGGTACTGGGGCGGGGTGCCTGGGGCTCAGTATTGGGAGATCAGGTACTGAGGAAAGGGGTGCCTGTGCTCAGATGCAAGTCAGCTAATGCAAAGAGTATCCACGAAAGGGGGCTGACTTGGGGCGGTCAAGAGCAGGGAGGGAGGCAGCATCCTGGGGCCACAGTGTGGGCCCGGGGTGGGGGGCAGACAATGGGGAATGGAACTCCTCCACAGGGGGTCCCGGGTAGTAGTGATTGCAGTTGTAAGTGATTTTTCCTTGGCATATATAACAGATTGTAATTGTATAGAAGGTTGGAAGCTGTGGCCTGTTATTTCCCACTATTAAAGTTTCTTGTTGAGAAAAACCGGTGTGGGTGAGAGTGTTGTTGGGTGGGGAGGGGGAGGGTGAAGGGAAGAGGGAGGCCAGAGGAGGTTCCACATGCCTGGGTTATGATATCTCTAAGTATGGAGTTATGTACACCCATTAATAGTACCGCACGTTTGGACCCTTCTGCGTGGTAATGGCCAGAAACAGCCAACAATTACTATGCTGTGTGTTAATTTTAATGTTTAATATGCGTTAAGTGCAATAACGGGCTTTAGTGAAAAGGCCCTACTTGCCTTCTCAACCTAGCAACCTGTTATAAAACTATCATTCATATCATCTGTTCCTCAGCTTTGTCTCACATTCTTTAGGGCGAGAACATTCGTTGCAGCTCTGACATTACAGAATATCACCAAAAGGAAATTAGGCTAGAAACAAATCGTATAATATTTTGCAATGAGCAGGTGGCGAGGAAGTTCATTTTGAGATATTTCTTGAATGAGCTCACCATTATAGACCCTGCTGGTTAACTTAGATTGGAGTTGATTTTATTGATTAGGATAGGGTTATATTTTAATATAATGTGGTTAGAATTAGCATTCAGCTGCAGGTATAAGATATGATGTAAGAGAGGTTGTTTAATTCTTCTATTTTTAACTTACAATGGTGTGTTGCTGAACACCGCAATGGAGGGATTAGATTAACTCAGAATGGTGGTCTAAAACTAATTAAGCCAATTTTTATTCTTTATTTGGCAATTTAGTTTAACCAGTAAGTGGTAGTACACTGAACCCTGCTCTGAAGTGTTATAATAATTTATCTCTTATATTTCAAACTAGTAACCCCACTAAGCCCATTCATATAAACAGCTGAAAAAATTACATATACATGCAAAAAAGCTTTTATAAAATTATTCCCCAAAATAACAGTTACAAATAGATCACAACCATCTCAGTCATCAACTAAATGACAAAGCAAAAGGATTTCTGGAATATCAGTTTTGTTCAATGTACAAACATGCTTAATAGACTCCTATAAGAAAACTAATGCTTGTTTTCTTCTAACCCCATTTAATAAAAAGGATCACCACATGCTTAGCTGGTTCCAAAGTAATTACAGTGTCGAATTCTTCACTAACATGGACTTGGCAGTACTTCTGCTGCCCAGCTAAAATACACTTAGAGAGAAGCAGGTTTCAGCTGAACAGAGGTTATGTTGTAGTCACCCACTGTGAAATTTGCTCCTGCATCTCAGCATCCAAACAAGACCAATAAATGATTGTGTCCTATGTCAGCAAAATGTGCATTTCCAAAGCCGAAGGAGACTGTTTTTGTGAACTACCCAATAACTGGACACCACAAGGCAAAAAAATCAAAACTCATGTGGGAAGGCCAACTCTTTATCAAAGGGAAAATCCTTTGAAACTTTGGCTAGCATTTCAGAACGGGGATAAGAAGCATCTGCACACCTTAGTGTCTGCATTAAATCAGGTGATAAAGTATATGGCATAAATAATGCAGCTTGTATAATCATTCTCCATGTGTAATTCCCCTTCTGAGCTCCAACTCTGTCCACATTCCCCATGCATAAATGTACCCCCACCTTTACCCACTTGCACATATCTTTACCCACACTGGGGATGAGGGCAATAATCAGTCAGCGATTTCACAGGAATAAACATGGATTTACCCTGCTGTGATTATTGCTCTTTCACATTTAGAAGGCAATTTTATAAAGAAATCAATGCTTGTATATGGCAGTTTACTGACATTAATGGTCTCTTATTAAAAAAAATGACCAGCACAAAAGTATGAATTCTGCTCTTAGGCACAGTCTCGGTGGAGCGTAGGTGTACATGTGTGCAACTGAATTTAAGGTAGTATCCCTGCTACTTACACTAGAATTTTATAATGACAAGTATGTGCCTTCAAGTCCATGCTGACTCTTGGTCACACAGCAGCCCCTGGGTTTTCTTGGCAAGATCTAACCAAAAGTAGATTGCCAGGCCTTTTCTTCTGAGGCAACTCAGGGTGAAGTGACTTGCCCAAGGCCACAAGGAGTGCCAGAGAGAAATGAACACAGAGCTCTGGGGTGCTAGACTGTTGTTCTAACCAGGGGCGGCCCAAGGGGGGGGCGGGGCCATTTGCGGAGACTTGGTGCGGGGCCTCATTTGCATAAGAGGCCTCCTTTGCATAAATATTTGCATAATGCTACCATATACTAACTTTTAGTAAACATGCCTCTTAATGAGTGTATGGATAAAGAAAGACTAAAAGATTTCTACATTACTATAATCCAGTGCCAACTGCCAGACACATTAGGAACTACTACAAACACTGCCCATTTAGAACCCATAGCAAACCCGCCGTATCCTAACAGCACTACCAGGACTCACAAAGCACCATACTCTACCTATCATAAGGAAACACTGCAAATATTAAACCAATACATTTCAGAGAACAACAATACATGACCTACTGGGGAAAGAGAACAAGTGGCAATGTCAAATAGGAATTACATAAACAGAATACCTCAGCTCAATTACACATGCAGAACATAGACCATCACCAAACAAGGAATCACAATTTAGAAATAGGAAGACAATAATTAAACTGGGAACCTCAAAAGCCAAACTTGGAATGTACAACAACACTGTAGAAATAAAACTATAAAATTAATTTCCTCTTGTACTAAACAAAGCGCAGACGTTAATGATGCACATTTCCCAGAGCTGACATATTCCAATTAATAAATTCAAAATAAAGAGATATTTTCCTACCTTTTGTGCATTTCTTTCAGCTGCAATTGCTCCAGCCACTTTCTTCTGGTTTCTTCGTGTCTTCTGCTAACTGTCCATCGTCTGCTGTCCATTTGTCCTTTCTTCTCTCCTAGTTTTTTTCCATTCTCTCTCTACATCTACTTTAACATACTAATCTTTCTCCTTTTGCTCTTTCCTCATTCCTGTTTCATCCACTAAAATTTTACCCCTCCATCCTCAATCCCCACTTACTCTCCCAATACCCGGCCAATTGTAGATTTTTCATCCCTCCCACACAAAATATTTTTCCCCTCTCCATTTTACTCTCCCAGCCCCATCCCATTCTAATCCTCCCCCAACATCAGCTCCCTTCTAGTTCCAGCCTCACCCAGCATCCATTCCCTTCTAGTCCCTGCATCAGCCCATTTCCAGTCCTAACCCCCCAACCCAATACCAGTCCTAGCCCCCCCCATCACCCCATTTTCAGTTTAAGCCCCCCCTATAACCCATTACCAGTCCTAACCCCCCCATCAGCCTACTTCCAGTCCTAACCCCATCAGCCCATTTCCAGTCAGCCCCCCATAGCCCATTGCCAGTCCTACCCCCCCCCATCAGCCCACAGCCCATTACCAGTCCTAACCCCATCAGCCCACCTCAAGTCCTAACCCCTCCCCATCAGCCCATTTCCTGTCCTAGCCCCCCCATAGCCCATTATCAGTCCTACCCCCCCCACAGCCCACTACCAGTCCTAACCCCATCAGCCCACCTCAAGTGCTAACCCTTCCCCATCAGCCCATTTCCTGTCCTAGCCACCTCATAGCCCATTATCAGTCCTAACCCCCCCATAGACCATTACCAGTCCTAACCCCCCATCAGCCCACAGCCCATTACCAGTCCTAACCCCCCCAACAGCCCACAGCCCATTACCAGTCCTAACCCCCCCCATCAGCCTACTTCCAGTCCTATCCCCATCAGCCCATTTCCAGTCAGCCCCCCATAGCCCATTGCCAGTACTAACCCCCCCATCAGCCCACAGCCCATTACCAGTCCTAACCCCATCAGCCCACCTCAAGTCCTAACCCCTCCCCATCAGCCCATTTCCTGTCCTAGCCCTCCCATAGCCCATTATCAGTCCTAACCCCCCATAGCACATTACCAGACAGCCCCCATCATCCCACAGCCCATTACCAGTACTAACCCCCCCAACAGCTCATAGCCCATTACCAGTCCTAACCCCATGAGCCCATTTCCTGTCCTAGCCCCCCCCATAGCCCATTATCAGTCCTACCCCCCCCCCCACAGCCCACTACCAGTCATAACCCCATCAGGCCACCTCAAGTGCTAACCCTTCCCCATCAGCCCATTTCCTGTCCTAGCCCCCTCATAGCCCATTATCAGTCCTAACCCCCCATAGACCATTACCAGTCCTAACCCCCCATCAGCCCACAGCCCATTACCAGTCCTAACCCCATCAACCCACCTCCAGTCTTAACCCCCAGCCCATTTCCAGTCCTAGCCCCCCAATAGCCCATTACCAGCCCTAGCCCCTCCCCCATCAACCCACAGCCCACTCAAGTCAAGTCCTAACCCCCTCCACAGCCCATTACCAGTCCTAACCCCCCCCCCCATCCGCTCAAGGAAAATTTAAAAAAAAAAAAAAAAAAAAAAGCTGGCTGCTACCGCTGCCGCTGCCGCCGCAGCAGCAGCAGAATGGAGTGTCCCGCGGGGCCCCCTCTGCCCGGCTGAGTCCCTCCCTCTGCGACGGCTGAGCCCCTCTGTGCCGGCTTTCAGATTTGCGTAGGGAGTGTGTCTCCCTCGCGTCTCTGTTAAGCCCGCAGGGGCTGATGGGAAATGTCCCATCTGCCCCTGCACGCTTAACAGAGACGCGAGGAAGACACTCTCCCTTCGCAAATCTGAAAGCCGGCACAGAGGGGCTCAGCCATTGCAGAGGGAGGGAGGGAAGGAGGGACTCAGCCGGGAAGAGGGGGCCCCGCGGGACACTCCATTCTGCCACTGCCACGGCGGCAGTAGCAGTGGTAGCAGCCAGCTTTTTTTTTTAAATTTAATTTTGAAAAAAAAAGCAGAATGAAGCATCGCATTAACAACTTTAATACATGACTCCAGACCTGGTGCAAACAAGAAGGATTCAGATTTATTGGCAACTGGGGCAACAGATGGACCAACAAGAGACTATACTGTGCTGATGGACTACATCTCTCTGTCGCAGGGAAAAGAAACCTAAGTGAAAAATTCAGGCAGTATGTGGATATGCATTTAAACTAGGAAAAGGGGGTGACGGATGTGGAAGGTCAACATCTGCATGCCACCCCCTGCAAAAGCAGAACATCAGAAACAGCCACACTCTTAAACCACACATCAAAAACAAGTGGGAAGAAGTGGGCAGAATAAAATCAATGCAAAATACACACAAGCCAGGTAAATGCTGGAAAGCAATGAGCACAAATGCTCGAAGCATAGCCAAAAAAATTTCAGACCTGGAAGCCCTAATGGTGGAAACGGATTTGGACATCGTGGCCGTTACGGAAACATGGTTTAATGAATCGCATGATTGGGATATAGCCATAGCTGCTATAATCTATTCAGAAGAGACAGAGAAAATGGAAAAGGAGGAGGAGTAGCCTTGTATGTCAAAAGCAGTATTAAAGCTTCTGAAATGCAGGGAACATGGGGAAAAGAAGAAGTGCTGTGGAATGCGTTGGAAAGAGGAGATGGCACTGTCATCCATACTGCTGTAGTCTACAGACCTCCGACTCAAATTGAAGAGAGAGATAACGAATTGATTATAGATATTGCCAAGATAGCAACAAAGGGGGAAGCAATCATATTAGGTGACTTTAATCTACCTGATGTGGATTGGATTACTCCTTCTGCACATCTGGAAAGAAGCAAAAAAATTGTGGATGCTCTCCAAGATGCATTACTTAGACAAATGGTGATGGAACCAACCAGGGAAAGCTCAACGCTGGATGTAGTGCTTACCAACAGTGATAACGTGTCAAATGTCTGCGTGAGTGCCCCTGTGAGCAACAGCGACCATCACACGGTGTGTGGTTTGAGATAAAAGCCATGGTACAGGCCAATCATAGCAAGCTCAAAATCCTAAACTTCAAAAACACTGACTTCAATAAAATGGCCGAGTACTTAAAGGAGGAGATGACGGGGTGGAAGGAGATAAGGGAAGTGGAATTGCAATGGACTAAACTAAAGGCGGCAATAAAAGGGGCAACAGATAAATATGTAAGAAAAATAAATAAAAATAAGAGGAGAAGGAAACCTATTTGGTTTTCCAAAGAGCTGGCTGCGCAAATAAAGGCAAAAAACACAGCTTTCGCAAAATTCAAAAGCTTGCAAACAGAAGAACACAGAAATGAATACAGGATCCAACTCAAAGAGTCTAAAAGAGTAATAAGGATAGCAAAATCAAAGGCAGAAGAAAAGATGGCTAAAGATGTTAAGGGTGGCAACAAAACTTTCTTCAGGTATATTCAGGAAAGGAAGAAGATCAGAGTTGGAATTGCAGGACTCAGAAGTGCTGGGAAAGGACTCGTGAAAAGTGACACTGAAAAAGCAAAATTGCTAAACAAATACTTCTGCTCTGTTTTTACTAAAGAAGATCCTGGAGATGGACCAGCTGTGACTCCCAAATATAAAAATAGGACTGAAGTAGATACCACACCATTCACAGAAGATGAGGTGTTAGAACAACTTGCTAAACTGAAAGTGGACAAAGCCATGGGACCAGATGGGATACATCCCAGGATACTGAAAGAGTTCAGAGAGGTTCTTGCAGGACCATTAAAGGATGTCTTCAACAGATCCTTGGAAACAGGAGTGGTTCCTCAGGACTGGAGAATGGCTAATGTTGTACCTCTACACAAAAGTGGTGACAGAGAAGAAGTGTCAAATTACAGGCCCGTGAGCCTTACCTCGGTGGCAGGAAAAGTAAGGCAACATGGTTTTACCGAAGGACGGTCTTGCCAAACAAATCTGATTGAGTTCTTTGATTGGGTGACCAAGGAACTAGATCTGGGGCATGCAATGGATGTCATCTATCTGGATTTCAGCAAAGCCTTTGATACTGTTCCTCATAGGAGGCTTGTCAATAAACTCAGTAGCTTGGGGATGGGTCCCAAGATAGTAAACTGGATTAGAAATTGGTTGACTGACAGACAACAGAGGGTGATGGTACATGGAGCTCACTCGGATGAGAGGAAGGTGATTAGCGGGGTGCCTAAGGGTTCGGTCCTGGGCCCGGCACTGTTCAATATATTTGTGAGTGATATTGCTGAAGGACTGAATGGAAAAGTCTGTCTTTTTGCAGATGACACAAAAATTTGCAACAGAGTGGACTCCCCCGAGGGAGTGGATAACATGAGGAAAGATCTACAAAAGCTGGAAGACTGGTCTAATGCTTGGCAACTGCGATTTAATGTGAAAAAGCGCAGTGTCATACACTTGGGTAGCAGAAATCCAAGGGAAAAATACACAATAGGGGGTGAGAGGTTGGTATGCACGGTTCAGGAGAAAGACCTTGGTGTGATTATCTCTGATGATCTCAAGGTGGCAAAACAGTGCGACAAGGCGGTGGCAAAAGCCAGGAGGATGTTGGGCTGCATACAAAGAGGGATTACCAGCAGAAAGGAAGAGGTACTTATGCCACTGTACAAGTCGCTGGTAAGGCCTCACTTGGAATACTGTGTTCAGTTTTGGAGGCCATATCTTGCAAAAGATGTAAAAAGACTGGAAACTGTTCAGAGAAAGGCGACCAAAATGATTTGGAGCCTGCGTCAGAAGCCTTATGAGAAGAGACTTGAAGACCTAAATATGTACACTTTGGAGGAGAGGAGGGACAGGGGAGATATGATTCAGACCTTTAAATACTTAAAGAGAAATGATGAACAAACAAACCTCTTCCAAAGACGGGGAAGCTGTAAAACTAGAGGGCATAACATGAAGCTGCAAGGTGGTAAATTGAAAGGCAATGTCAGGAAATATTTCTTCACTGAAAGGGTGGTGGATGCCTGGAATGCTCTCCCAATGGAAGTGGTGAGGGCAAACACGGTGATGGAATTCAAAACGGCATGGGACAAACACAGTGGATCCCTTTACAGCAACAGGATAAAAGCAAAATAAACGGTACCATCTAACTTCTGAACTATCTAGCATCTGAACAAATAAGGGTGTCCTACATGGAGTGGTAGGTTCACCCCTAAACAGAAACAAAAACATGGGGAGGGGTGGCCTGCACAGAGCGACAGGTGCACCTACTCTTGCCATCTTGCTGGGCAGACTAGATGGACCATGCTGGTCTTTATCTGCCATCACTTACTATGTTACTATGTTCTTTGCGCGGGGCCCCCTGAAACGCGGGGCCCTGTGCAAAAAACATTCTTGCTCAATGGACGGGCCGGCCCTGGTTCTAACCACTAGGCTAGTCCTCCTCAGTCTGTGCCTGCTAGTCTTCATAAATAGGCTAAAAATAGGTGTGTTTTGACAGCCTTAAATTAGATGCCCTGTTATAAAATGATTCTTTATGCTTCTGCTTCCCCAGACAGACACAGGTATGATTGCATTTTACCCTACTGAAGAACTTCCATGCTCAAAAGAAATTCCATCGGCAGAAAACTAAGCTCAGGTTGAATTTAATCATACAGATATATTGGGCCAAACTGTCACATATGCAATGACCTCACAATTCATTTCTTTGTTTTGTTTTTTAAAAACATTAGCTGCTGAAAAGACCCTTCTCATTCATGAAAAGAGAGCATCGTTTGTGTCATCATATTATCATTTTGGAGTGGAGGAGTAGCCTAGTAGAACACTGGCTTGGTAACCAAGCAACCAGGGTTTCATTCCCACTGGCACTCCTTGTGGCCTTGGGCAAGTCACTTAACCCTCCATTGCCTCGGAAGAAAGGCCTGGCAATCTACTTCCGGTGACACTGCCAAGAAAACCCAGGTGCTTCTGGGTCGCCAGGAGTCAGGACTGACTCAAAGGCACACATTGCATTGCATTATCATTTTAAAAAAGGGAGATTAGCTGTTTTAATATACAAAATAAAACGATTACTCAAATGATAGAATATTCAGTTTTACTTTTAAAGACCCTTCAGTAAAGGACACTGGTGGCTAATAGACTAACTAACCTCAATTCCACTTTTACTATCAGTTTTATCAATCTCAGCAGGGATTTGAGCTACCATATGGACAGAAAAAAGAACAGAAAAATGCATCTTATTTTTTCTTGATTTAAAATTTTCTTTGAATTTAGATATTCATATATAGATCTCTGAAATGCCAAGTCTTCGGGGAGGGCTATTTCACAGGATTACCATTTGTTAAAGGCATGCAATAGATTATAGCATCAGGGTTCCAGACATTTTAAAAGCATCACAGAAGCAGAAATCTTGATAAAATCAGTGACCAAGGTCTATAATTCTTTATGTTTTCCTTCAAAACAAGAGTTCATATTTCATTTATGAAAGGTTATGATAAGAAAATAGCATGCTATTTTATATTCTAGTAGTGAAGGTTTGAAATCGGGTTACACGTGGTTTTAATTCATGCTTTGGGTGGTATGTGTGCTTTGGAAAATACCTTAAAGCAGGCATTTTCCTAGCTAAAAGATGGGCGGAACCGTTTCACTAAAGTTTAAGGAGAGGAATGGCTAGCAGGAAAAAAGAGGTGATAGTGTCTCTATATAACTCCCTGGTAAGACCTCATTTGGAGTACCGTTTGCAATCCTGGAGCCTGAACTTTCAAAAGGATGTAAACAGAATACAGTCAATCCAGAGGGTAGTTACTAAAACAGTTGGTGGTTTTCATCATGAAGCATATATATACTTTGGATGAAAGGCGAGTGAAGGGTGGTATGATAGAGACATTTAAATAGCTCCATGATATAAATGCACAGGAGGTGGCCCTCTGCAAATTGAAAAGAAGCTCTGGAACCAGTGGGCACAGGATGAAGGTGAAAGAGGATGGACTCAGGTGTAGTCTAAGGAAATATTTCTTTGCAGATAGAGTGGCGGATGAATGAGAGAACTTCCCAGTGGAGATGGCAGAGAAAAGGACTATATCTGAATTCAAAAAAGCATGGAACAAGCACAGAGGATTTCTAGGGGATAGGAAAGGATTGCAGAGCTTAGTATTTGGTATGAATGAGCAGACTTGATAGGCTGTATGGTCTCTATCTGCTGTCATTTTCTATTTTCTATGAACAAAAACCAGAATGCCTAGCATACATTCTAAATCTGTCTGAATCAATGTTACTGTGTATGCACTAAAATAAGTGCATACATACATGAAAATAAAGAAATGTTAGATACAAATCAGGATTTTGTAGGTGTATATTGAATAGTTTTGTAAGATTTCCTCCATACACTATTTAGCACATTACCTTAGACGTGAAATTATAAGGATACTTTAGGAAATATGATGGAGGTGATGGGACTGCTAGAGCTGGTGATGTTTTGGGAGGTATGGAGTAAATAACAGGTGAGAAACAGAGGAGATGGCGAGTATGAGAGAGAAGAGAAGGCAGCAACAAACACTTGAATACATTCGAAAAATATTCCACTTTTGTCTCAAAGCAAAGACTGAGAACAATTGTTTCAACAGCTTTTGTACATTGCAGTGTATAGGATACTATTATTTTAGAAGGCTTGTGCGGAATTTACATATGCACATAACAGATTTACATGTATAAATGGTGAAATGCTTCTAAGTAGCCATTTTAGAAAAGCTACTCCTTACACGTGCATGTCTGCAGTATGCATAGTTTTCAAAGGGCTATGATCCTGGTACGCCTGAAAAGTATGCATGTATTTCCTCTTTTTGCAAAAAAAATAAATAAATACACACGTACTTTATAAAATTTAGAACTAGCTTTTACACTTGCTCTGAGGCATATGCAACTACCGTGTTTCCCTGAAAGTAAGACCTATCCTGAAAATAAGACCTAGCACGTTTTCCTGTGATTACCGTAATATAAGCCCTACCCTGAAACTAAGACCTAGTGAAGATCATGGAGGAGGGCTGCCTTGTGTGTTCTTGAGTTAGGGGAATGCATTTTTAGATAAATAGGCATTGTTCCTTTTGGTCCCAATGCATTCATTTCAACCCTTTGTCCAGGTTCTAGGAAGCGTGTTTCTGATAGATCAGTTTCAGCCTAAATTCACTGCACTTTACATTAAGGTATTTTTTAACACTGAGTCGAAGAGAAACGTTGGTCACCTCCTAAAATATTACATTGTTGGATTCTGCACTAGCTGTGAATAAACTGGGGATACGGGAACTCAATCATAATGGACATGAACAGCACAGCATGAAGGAGAGCAAGCAGATAATATTTCTATCTGGGTATGAGAAGATAAAACAATCCAATACCGGTACTTCTACATCTGATGCTTATTTTTGATTGGGCCAAGTCTACCGGTATGTCTACAACGTTGGTGCAACTCAAGCTCCTTCTGCCATCCAGCACAAATGTTACGGAAAAGATCACTATGCTCATTCCCTCCTGGCCCCCTCACCTGTTGCAGATGATGCTGAAGCCCCAGTCCCACTGTTCACATTTTCTCCCATGATTTTCCTCCTCCCACCCCCATGCGTGAACACCGTCTCTTTCTCTCCACTTCTCGCCGACACGTGTCACGTTTACTAAGAGCAGAGCCCCGGTGTGATTTCCATGTCCGAATTTTCTTTCCAAGGCACAGGGGTTTCTGCAACGCGCTTCACGGGGGCCTTTCAAATCCATCACGTCCACGGGAGATTGTTACACACACGCCGAGAGGGGATGTATCCATCACGAAAAACGCGCAGTCTCCCGGCGTGGACCAGGAAGGCAGCCGCATTAACGAGGTGGTGTTTAGGGAGACAAAATACTTGCGACGAAGTTAGAGGGCAAGCTGGTGCTTCGGCTTCTCTTTCTCCCTCGGGCCCGCCTCCGCTCCGTCCTTATGCTCGGAGAAAAGAAAGAAACGCCGACGCCGATGTGGATTGTTGTATATGAAAAAAAAAATAAAAAATAAGCCCTACCCCGAAAATAAGCCCTAGTGCATCTTTTGGAGCAAAAATATATATAAGACCTGGTCTTATTTTCGGGGAAACACGGTATCAGCTAAATGTTCATTTTAACTTGTGGCTGGAGGAGTGATGGGGTCAGGGAAGGAGGAGGCAATAGTATTTATTTCTCTGGCAATGAGAAACACCTCAACATTGCAACATTGGGAGTTTGTAGCTTCATCCTTAAACGGCTGTCCTGTAGGTACAGTTTGTATAATCTAGCATGCACATATGTAAATGGCAATATATATATATATATATATATATATATATATATATATATATATATATATATATATAGGATCCAAAATTGCCATTTACACATGAAAATATTGGCACTTATAGTACATGTTCATAACCCCGAGTGAGGTCATTTTATTGTAAACCGCCCTGCTGTTAATTTGAAGCACGGTATATCAAGCTTAATAAACAAACATTCTTGTTTTTGTGATGCCTCATTTGAAAAACAGAGGGACAGTTTGGGAGCCCTGCTTACATTGATATGATGGAGTTTGTTGTTAAAGTATTGTATTCTAGGTGTCTTCTGGGTGTGAACATCTGCAAGAACTTGGTGGTAATATGTATTTATTTAGATTTTGCAAATGCCTTTTCAGTGGTAGCTGAAAGTGAGTTACATTCAGCTACATTAAGAATTTCCCCTGCTCCTAAAGAGCTTACAAGGCACATACCAGCATTTTTTTGTGTTTGGCATCTTGAGTGGATGGATTAGCACAATATCCTGGCATCTATTTTTTCATAGGCCATGTAAGTTAGGTCTGCGGCTCCTCACGACCTTTCCTCTTATCTCACCCTACACTCCTCCTTAGAAACTCTTCTCCTCTGGCAGATCCCTATTATCTGTGCCATTCTCTGCCACTGCCAACTTCAGGCTTCATTCATTCCACCTTTCTGCTCCATATGCCTGGAACACACTACCCAAGTCAATATATTGGGCTCCTTCTCTACCCCTCTTCAAATCCAGGCTAAACACTCACCTCTTCAAGGCTGCTTTTGGATCCTGATGCCCCTCATTCTCTTGTTTACTACTTATGTGTATCTTATCATACTCTAGTCTCCAGTTTTGTGATGTTGTTCATCTTGATTAGATTGTAAGCTCTGATGATCAGAGTCTGTCTCTTACACCTATATGTACTGTGCTGTGTATGCCTTGTAATGCTATACAAATGATAAGTAGTAGTAGCAGAAAATAAGGGGGATATTCAAAAGCATTTATTAGGTTTGTAGACCTGCAATACCACTAAGCTGGATAGTCATATCCGTGAGAGCCACTGCTGCACACTCTGATGCTAAGTAGTTAGCATCGGGGCATGTTAGAGGCATTCTAGGGTGAGCGGAGAAGGCACCCATCGCTAACCGGGCAGCAGTGATAGTGAGCCACTACTTGATTAGTGACACACAGGCAAAATAGGTCAGCATTTGCTGCATCTTATCTTTACCCAAGGAAACTAACCAGGCAGCGGCTCAATATCACCGCTGTCCAGTTAACTTCCAACTTCAGCAGCACCAGATATTCAATGCTAGTGATCAGACAGGGCCCCGGCATTGAATATCCTGGGTTAGTCTTCAGTGGTCATGGCTAACCGCTTTACAAGCACTAGCAGCCACTGATGAATATCTCCCCCTAAATGTTTATATCCATGTGTTCAAAATCCCCACAGTATTTTAGAAAAGGCTCCTTGAACATGGAACATCTAAAATATGTAGATTGCTTCCAAAAAAGATGTGGATTTGGTATTTCAGTCTTACATGATCCTCCTGCATCTCCTTTCAACCTGCTTTCAGCTTAACAATTTGAAACTATTTTGCATCATCTGCAGATTTCATCTCCTCACTCATCACACCCTTTTCCAAATCATTTCTAAATATGTTAAACAATAATGATCCAATACAGATTACTGGAGTGCTGTACTTACTTTTCTCTAATGGACAAACAGACCATTTAAGTCCATTCTGTGTTTTGCAAGAGGATCTTGATAAGTTGGAAGACTGGGTATCCAAATGGCAGATGAACTTTAATATGGACAAGTGCAAAGTTATGCACCTAGGAAAGAAAAACCCAAACTATGGTTACACGGTGCAAGGTTCCACATTAGGAACCACCACCCAAGAAAAAGATTTAGGTGTGATAGTGGATAACATGTTAAAACCCTCCGCCAAGTGTGCAGCCGCGGCCAAGAGAGCAAATAAATTGCTAGGAATCATAAGGAAAGGAATGGAAAATAAAAGAAAGGATATTATAATCTACCTATCTATCTATTTAACATTTATAAAGCGCTTCAAACGTACGAAGCACTGTACATACACGAAGAAAAGACAGTCCCTGCTCATCAGAGCTCACAATCTAGTCAATAAGATCACAAAATACAAATACAATCAAGAAAGACAAAGTATACAAAAAACAAGAAGAGCAAAAACAAGAATCAAGATCAGAAAGCAATAGAGAAGAGATAGATTTTCAATCTGGACTTGAAGAGGTCCAGAAAGGGTGCATTGCGCACAGACAGAGGTAGATTGTTCGAGGCAAAGGGTGCAGCCAGGTGAAAGGCAAGGGGGCAAGGTACTTCAGGCCGGAAGGTCGGGGGTTCAAATCCCTCTAGAGGACAGCAACCTTGGGGGCTGGAAGGACTGAGGTTTCTAGTCCCACAGGTGGTCTTGGGTATCAACTAGTGAGATTGAGAACATTATCGCTTCCATCAATCCTAGCACGGCACCTAACGACCCATGCCCAGCCAGCTGGATCAAAGATCTGCGACATGATCTAAGCCAAATCTTGTGCAAGATACTGAACCAGTCCTTTCTAACAGGCTCATTCCCCCAGAGTCTGAAACACACCTCTATCAGGCCCCTACTGAAAAACAGTAAACTTGATCCATCCAAAGTTGAATCATTTAGGCCAATCTCGAGCATCCCCCAGCTCGCAAAAATCATCGAGAAAGCTGCTCAACAACAGATCCAGCATCATATCGACACGGAAGCACCACTAGACCAATCACAACATGGCTTCAGAGAAGCACATGGAGTTGACACAATCCTTACAACCCTATTCAATGATCTGGTCACAGGAATAAACAGCATCCAACAAGGATTTGTCCTCATCTTCCTAGACATCTCCGCTGCCTTCGACTCTGTGAATCATGATATACTTCTGCAACGCCTGATAGAAAAGGGGATTCGAAGCACAGCACTAGAATGGTGTAAATCCTACCTTTCCAATAGGTGGCAACAAGTCAAAACAGGCCATGAATCCTCGGAACCATTCCTACAGTCTCAAGGTGTACCTCAAGGATCTTCCTTATCGGCACTGATGTTCAATATATATTGTCACACCCTCATCGGGCCCCTCCGGTGGAGACTGGTATTATGGCTTAATACCTTTTCTTGGCTTTCTATATGCTATAGATAGCCCTGCCTGGCCCTCTGTGGGTGGTAGTTGTACCGTCTTCTTGTAATCACTCAAACACACAGTTCACACTTTAAATCAAGGGCTTTATTCCCCGTCCAATGAGGTATTCTTTTTCTTGAAGAACAAAATAATCAAAAGCCACTCTGGCAAATAACAGAAGCAAACATTGAACAAAAATGCTTTCCTCAGCTTTAACTTTTTAACAAAAGAAAAACAGTTCTCTTCATGAGCACTTAATCCTTTTCTTTTGCTGATATAAATCAATCAGGATTCACCTTAAACCAAGCAACTTCTGCCAGTTACTGTGTTGCTGTTTAAACCCTCCTTGTACATGTATTTTCTTATCTCAATGAAAACTCTTCTTCTTCAGTTGTCACTAACGAGCATTCCATGGGTTCAGTGTTATCTGGTACATTAGAAATATCATGTGGCATTAAAGGATAACCATTTGTACCTACGTTTTCTGTAGCAGCTGTCCTGCCGAGCTCACTCTGGTTAATCACGTCAGCTACGTGACTGCTTCCTGGCTTTAGGCTAAAACACTGCTGGGTATTACCGTATACTCTGGATAATGGTTTGTAAGAGCATTCCTCCTGTGTAAAGCTATGAGGTAACTGCCCATAAACACTGGTATTAGAGTCAAACAGCTTGTGTCCTGCCTTGAATGGGTTAAAGGCTAATTCCTCTGATACAGCTGTGGGAGTTTTCAGTGCTGACAACGGCACTCGAGAGAAGTCTGAGCATTTAAAGTTGCTAGCAGAATTATAAGGTAAGAGACCTTCCTTTCTCTTGTAACTGCCCGTACAAGGAAAGAAGTTGTTTCCTTTTCCCTTTATCTCTGCTCTAGGCTGGCTTCTTCTATTAATCCTGGACTTAGCCCATTCGGGTGTAAAACAGTCCTGTTCCACTTTGAATGCCTTGCTTCCTGCAACAGGATTCCTCCCTCTTCTCTTCTGGCTTTCACACACACACTCTGTGTTCAACAGCTGATCTCCACACGTACTCATAGTCCTGAGACTCATTCAAGCTGTCCTCTGGTATATGTTGCTGACACTCTCTCTCATTTCCTTCCTTCCACCAACTTTGGTCCTGGAGATGAGATTGGCTTATAGTGTTTCTCTTTCCCTCCGTTCCCACGACTGAGGTTGTTGCTTCCACCTCTGTCCGTGCTCACTCTCCCTCACTGCTTGTGAGTGTGCCTTATGTATCTGTCCCCGGGTTCCACCCCTTCTCAGCTGATCCCTATCAGGTAAATCAACCTCCATTCTTATGCTGGCTGGGTGTGTCTTTTTACCCTTTTTCCACGTGTGCTGTGGTTGCTCATAGTAACTATTTGACATGTTTTTGTTTACCTCATCAGGTTCTGCCTGATTTTCTCCGTTAATCTCCATTTCCTCTGGGTCCCCTGGGTTTACCTTGTGACAATATATGCAGCCGATATGTGAATTGATCTGATCTTTCAACGTACAATGCCTGGCATACGCAGATGACATCCTCCTATACATGCTGTTCAAAATTGACCAACCAGTGTTTTCCCCAATAATCAACTGTTTCGGAGCAGTAGCTGAATGGCTGCTGACACAAAACCTACGAATCAATCATAGCAAAACTGATGTTCTTTTTGTTACAAGGAATCGTAAGTTTGTACCTCCTCCATCGCTACTGGTCAACATAGAATTGAAGTCCAAACCCACAATCCGATATCTCGGCATCACACTGGACCAACACCTGGATATGACAACGCATGTGAAGAATGTGACAAAGACTATATATCATAAGATCAGGACACTACACCACCTCCGCCCCCTACTTGATTATACTGACTACCGATCAACCTTCCAGGCATTAGTCCTCCCACACCTAGATTTTGCGAACATCATCCTCCACGGGATCTCTCAATCAACTTTAAATCCGCTTCGCCTGGCTATGAATGCAGCTGCAAGAGTCCTCTCTGGGTCACCAAGATCCGCACACATAACGCCTATCATGAAAGATCTGCACTGGCTACCTCTACAAGCCAGACTCCACTATAAGTCACTAGTCCTGACCTTCAAAGCCATGAATAACTACCCATCTACACCAATCAGCAAGCTAATTCACAGCACCCTCGAAAATAGAAACAGGAGGACTACTGCTATGAACACATTAATAGTTCCTAAGATGACGACATCATGTACTAAGGCTACGTCAAACAGAGCTTTCTCAATATTCGCTCCTCTAAACTGGAATACACTTCCCCACGAAATCCATGGCATCAAAAGCCTAATACTATTCCGAAAAGCCGTGAAACACCATCTGTTCACAAAATGTTACCCAGAAGTTATCCCGGACACTCACACATCTACCAAGCTTCCCACATACCCCAGACGCCTTAGCACCCTAATACAACCAGAAAATGGTTAGCCTACACGATAGCCCACATGATAACCATTTACCTGCACCATCCACATGAATTCACGCACGATATCCAAACGAGTTTAGAATATTGTATATAGTTAAAGTATATATATATAGTATAAAGTTAACTGTACATAGTTCTCCTGGTTATCCCATGTGTTATTTTTCCCTGTTCTTTGTAAACTCAATGTTGCCTGTATGCATTGCAGTATGTTTTGTTCAATGTACACCGCACTGATTTTAATAGCTCGGTATAGAAGAAATGTTAAATAAATAAATAAAATAAATAAAAGCCACTTAACCCTCCATAGCCCATGTTCCCTGTAAAATAGTTATCTCCAAGTTATAATGCCCTGTTCAATGTAATTTCAGTTTGTTCAATGTAAACTGCACTGATGCAGAATACCACGGTATATAAGAGAATGCAAATAATAAAATAAATAAAGGAGCAAAGTCTAGAATTAGCAATACGAGTAGAGGGCATAGATAGACGAAGGCTGTTCGAAGAGCGAAGAACACAAGAGGGGATGTAAGGAGAGATAAGAGATGATAGGTAGTGGGGGGCTGAAGAGTGAATGCATTTATAGGTCAAGAGGAGGAGTTTGAATTGGATCCAGAAGCAGATGGGAAGCCAATGAAGGGACTTGAGAAGAGGAGTGACATGGGAAAAATGATGCTGACGGAAAATTAGTCGAGCAGCAGAATGTTGATTAGATTGACGGGGAAAGAGATGGTTTGTGGGAAGGCCAGCAAGGTGAATATTGCAGTAATCAAGATGGGAGGTGATCAAGGAGTGAACAATCATTTTAGTAGTGTCATCAGAAAGGAAGGGGTGAATTTTGTTAATGTTATAAAGGAAGAAACGGCAAGTCTTAGCTACGAGTTGGATATGAGTGGAGAAAGAGAGCGAGGAGTCAAAGATAACACCCAGGTTATGGGCCAAAGAGACAGGAAGGATTAAAGAGTTATCCACAGAGACTGAGAAAGGGGGTTGAGGAGGGGAGGCATTGGGAGGAAAGATAAGGAGTTCAGTCTTAGCCATATTTAATTTCAAGCGGCAGTGAGACATCCAAGTAGCAATGTCTGAAAGGCAAACAGTGATCTTGTCATGGATTGCTGGAGAGATATCAGGCGAAGAGAGGTAGATTTGAGAGTCATCAGCATAGAGATGGTAATGAAAGCCATGGGAAGAGATAATAGCACCAAGAGATTGGGTATAGAGAGAGAAGAGGAGCGGTCCCAGGACAGAACCCTGGGAACATCAACAGGGAGCGGGGTGGCAGAGGAGGAGGAGCCACCAGAACACACACTAAAAGAGCGATGGGAAAGATAAGAGGAGAACCAAGACAGTACAGAGCCTCTAAAGCCGAGTGATGACAGGGTGATAAGAAGAAGGTTGTGGTCAGTGTCAAAAGCAGCAGAAAGATCAAGAAGGATGAGAACAGAATAAAGACCTTTGGATTTTGTTAGGAACAAGTCATTTGATACTTTAGTGAGAGCTGTTTCAGTGGAGTGCAAGGGACAGAAGCCAGACTGTAAAGAATCAAGAAGGGCATGAGACAAAAGGAAAAATCGAGACAGAGAAGGAGTACAGCACGCTCAAGTAGTTTAGAGATAAAGGGAAGGAGAGAGATGGGTCAATAGTTAGATGGACAGGTAGGATCGAGTGAGGTTCCATGATGCGACTGAACCTTGAATATTGTGTGCAATTCTGGTCGCCGTATCTTAAAAAGGATATAGCATTATTAGAAAAAGGTACAGAGAAGCCACCAAAATGGTAAAGGGGATGGAAGGATACCCCTATAAAGAGGCTAAAAAGGTTAGGGCTCTTCAACCTGGAAAAGAGACGGCTGAGGGAGATATGATAGAGGTCTATAAATTAATGAATGGAGTGGAACGGGTAAACATAGATCGATTGTTTACATCAGAATATAGAAAGCCTAGGGGACATGAAATGAAGCTACAGGGTAACCTATTTAAGACTAATAAGAAGGATCCCACGTGACGCATGAGTGAGTAAGGCGGCTTCTTGCTCGCTCCAGGGCTGCCTTGCATCTTAAACGGCAATATTGAACATTACAAGATATTAGAAAGCTGAGCGAGAGAGAAATAATAAAGGGGCTGGAAGGTGTCAACAGGGACAGAACGAAAATAAGAAATATGATGCCCCCGCCGCAAAAAAAGGACTGAGAGAAAGCCCCTAAATTAGGGCCTACAACGGCCGCGGCCTTGCAGCCGATGTCCCCAGGAGCGGAGAGTGCGGATTCGGCAGCAGATGAGCTAGCGAAGGAGGTGGTAAAACTCCTAGACCCCAAATTTGACCAAATACTGAAGAAGCTGGAGGATATGGGAGGTGTGATGGCAGAAGTGGGTCGCAGAGTGGAGAGTTTCAAGGAACTAAAATGATACGTCAAGGACTTGCATGTGCACTTATTCTGGGTGTGAGAGTGGCTTATGGCTAAGATGTGTAGACTAAAGGTAATGCTGTATGAGGGGGCAGACAATTGATAATGGTTAATGTGGCGGGGGTGGTTGATGAATGTCATAGTCGGGTGGAACTTGGCTGAAAGAGCAGGGGAGGAAATGGGGCTATGGCGAGGCGGCCCCGTAGTGTCGGATCGGAGACCAGGCCTCAGCAGAGACAAGCTGAGGGTAGAAGGTGAATCATTTTACGGGGAGGGGGGAATAATGCGATAACAGGGCTGAGTGAAGGAAGGGAGGGAGAGGGATCCCATAGGGGGGTAGGTGCTCGGGTAGGAGGGAGGGAAGAGTGGAAGATCTGCGGAACTTGGGGAGAAGAGCGCAGGGTTAGCTCAAAGACTTGTGCAACGGGCGGATTGGGGGAGAAGGCGGAGGGGGCCTGAAGTTGAGGCTGGGCAACTTTGGGCAATAATGGAGACAACGCCACGAGGTTATCCAGGCAGAGGGGGGTTAGATGGGACATGACTTGCGCATAGTGACGTGGAATGTCGGCGGAGTTAGTTCGCCGGTGCAGCATACAAAAATTTTGCAAGCACTCAAGCGGGCGAAAGCACATGTAGCCCTACTACAGGAGACACACCTAAGTGCGAAGGAACATGCGAAATTGAAGCGTGACTGGGTAGGGCAAGTGTATGCGGCATCTTCGGGAGGGTGCAAAAATGGGGTAGCAATATTAATTAAAAGAGGAAGTCCGGTGGTAGTTTTGAAGGAGGAGGTGGACGCGCAAGAGAAGTTCATATTTCTCCACTTTAGAATCCAGGAGGAGGAGCTATACGTTGGGAATGTTATGCACCTAATACATATCATCATCAATTTTTCAAGCGTATAGCACAAAAAGTAGTGGCAGCCCCGAAAATCCCAGTAATAGTGGCGGGAGATTTTAATTGCCCACATGACCCAATACTGGACAGGTCTCAGGGGAGGGAAGGCGGTGGCTGGAGTAAGAAGGGAGTAGGGTATCTATGTCGAGTTGGAGGGCTAGTGGATGCCTGGAGAATTTTGCATGAGGGGGAGAGAGATTACACACACCTGTCGAGAGCCCATCCGTCATGGTCTCGGATAGACTATATGTTGGTCTCTAGAGACAACTTTGGGAAGGTCCTGGGTATTGAGATTGATCCTATTATAGTATCAGACCACGCGATGGTTTGTATGGATTGGAAAGGGAGGAGTGGAGGTAGATGTAAGTGGTCTTTCCCAAGGCATCTGTGGAAGAATAAGGAATTCAAAGAGTATTTAATTCAGCAATGGGAGGAGTATCTGCGGTTTAATGATACTCCAGCGAGCAAGGTTGAGGTAATCTGGGAGGCTGGGAAAGCAGTGATGCGGGGCTATATCATTGCATATGTGGCTCGGGAAAGGAAAAAGCTTAATGAGGCTATCATAGCCCTGGCGCACAAGCTTCAAGTGTACAAGAGGCTCACTATGGCAGGGAGGGATCCCCAAAATCTGGCAACCTATCTAGAGATGCAGAGACGCCTAAATAATTTGCTTCACGAGCGAGCTGTGTACTCTATGCAGTATTATAGGCATCAATTCTTTCGATATGGAGATCGGACAGGCAGCCTATTGGCTCACTTGGTCCAGGAAGGGACTGGGAGTAAAGTAGTGGCGGTGCTCCGGAATAAGGGAGGAACACTGCAACGGGACACCAGGCAAATAATGCAGATTTTTAGGCAATTCTACCAAGAACTGTACACTCCAGAGGCAGAAGATAGAGAGCAGGAGCAAGTTTTTCTGGATGGAGTGCAGTTGCCGCAGTTGACTGAGCGTGAGCAGCAAGAATTAAGTGGACCGATTCAGGGGGCTGAGATACAAGCCGTTATCAGAGCAGGAACCCCGCACAAGACCCCAGGGCCAGATGGTTTTGGGGTAGAGTTCTATAAAATGCTTGAGCTCACCATGACCCCCACCCTAGTGGCATTATATGCGGAGGTACTGGAGACGGAGAAGTTCCCTAGGGAAATGAGAACAGCCTCCATTACCCTCATTCCCAAGCCAGGAAAGAACCCGGTAGACCCAGCATCCTATAGGCCGATATCTCTAATCAATTATGATATGAAAATTTTGGCTTCAGTGCTGGCATTGAGAATGCAGGGAGTGCTCCAGAGAATAATAGGAAAACATCAGTCTGGTTTCGTAAAAGGGAGAGAGGTGCTTTTGAATATAAGTAAGATTCTTTTGACTATGGACTATTGCCAAATTAAGGAGACTCCGCTAATACTAGTAAGTTTGGACGCCGAAAAGGCTTTTGATAGAGTCTCTTGGAAGTATATGTTCGAAGTGATGCGTAGGTTTGGGTTTGATGGGGACTACTTGAGGTGGGTCAAGGCGTTGTATACAGAACCATTGGCTATGATTACGATGGGGGGTGAATATTCCCAACCGTTTGAACTGAGGAGGGGAACGAGGCAGGGCTGCCCTCTTTCCCCCCTCTTGTTTGTTCTGCAGCTAGAGCCCCTATTGTTGCACCTGGAGAGGTCGGAGGGGATTAAAGGGATGGAGTGGAGGGGAGGTGGTATTAAGGTTAGTGCTTTTGCGGATGATATGCTGCTATGTCTGTTGAATCCGCAACAATCTCTGGAAATTGCGATGCAGCAGATTGAGCGGTTTGTCCTATTTATTCACAGCCCCGAGAGACCCAAAGTCCCTAGCATTAGATGTGGGTAGGAGGGTCCAGTCGAGGTGGCAGGGGACCTTCCCATGGGCAGAAAAGCACTTTCACTATTTGGGAATTCAGATACCTGAGCGGACGTCTCAGCTCTATGAGATAAATGTGAAAGTAATGCTCGCAGCCTCAATTGAGAGGCTGAAGGTGGAGTGAGTTGCCAATCTCTTTAATGGGCAGGGTGGCGCTCTTTAAGATGGTGGAGCTGCCTAGGTGGGTCTATCTCTTGAGACATGTGCCCGTCTGGAGTTCTTTTCATATTTTCTGTAACATTAATATTGTATTGTAAATCGCTCTGATGCTTTGGCCTGAGCGGTATATCAAATGTAACAACAAACAATAATGAAAGATATTTTGCCGTTGCAGAAACACATAAATAGGTATCTTTGGAGAGGTTGGAAACCCAGAATAGCTATCTCTGCAGTAATGAGACCCAAGGAGGAAGGGGTGCTGGGGCTGATGCCTTTGAGAAGTTACAATCTCACCTATATGGTCAGGCTGCTAAGAGATTTGGTGTGGGGCATAGAGAGCACGGTACCGGTGGGGTTGGTAGAGGAGATGGCAGGAAGTGCACAACTCTTGTATTTGTTGCATCAGTCCCCTGGAGAGATGGCGCCAGCTTGGAGGGCGTCAGGATACTTGAGAGCTGTACATCAGGTTTGGCGGATGCTATGTCAGTATCGGGGTAACTGCTGGAGGACGGACGGACGGATTGTCTTCCTCTGCTGGGGAATCGACAGTTTCCCCCAGGAATGCTAGGGGGAGGGGCGAGCGAATGGGCCCAGAAAGGTGTTAGGTGCTTGGGTCACGTGAAAATGGAAGGGGAGGCCGAGATGGACTCGTTTTTGGAGCTGCAGAGGAGATATGATTTGGAATCTAGACATTTCTATTTTTACTTACATTATGTTTGTGACTTGCAAAGGAAATCCCCTGATATCTTTCGTACTGGGGGATGCTGGAGCTTTTCACCATATTAGGGGGAAGGTGCAAGTGGCTCAATTATGGGATGAATTACGCTATTTTCAGCAGGTTAGTCCCTTGGACCACTTGGCTAAAAGGTGGCAACGGGACCAGGTGCCGGGTGTTACAGTGGAGGCACTGCAACAGGCTTTTAAGTCCATAAGAATTATGTCGGAGTCAGTAAGATTGCAGGAAATTCAATATAAATTTCTTTGTAGGGCATATGTGCACGATGTATGGGCGACACGTGCAGGCCTAGCGGAGACAGATGTGTGTAAGCTCTATAAGGTGGAGAGGGGCACGTTCTCGCACAGATTCTGGTTCTGTATTCATATACAACACTTCTGGCAGAAGGTTTGGGAAGCGCTGGGGGGGAGAGCAAAGTATCAGGCGCCTCTCCTGTCGGACTGGGGACTGTTTGATATACCTAGCCAGGGAATTTCAATACAGAGTTCCTTCAAGCAGTTATGTGGGAGAGGATTTATAGTGGCGAAGCAATGTATATTAAGACAATGGATGGCAGAGTCCCCGCCCGAACTGAAAGGATGGGAAAACTCTATGATGGAGGTGAGAAGTACGGAACGAAGAACTGCCCAAATTCTGGGGGGGAAGGAAAATGGTGGCTTTTGATAAAGTATGGAAGGGTCTGGAGATATCCCTGCCAACCGGCTAATGTAGTTGAGTTGGGCAGGAGGAGACACCTAGAAGTGGTATATAATAATGTGATGATAGTGTTAAAAGAAAAAATGGTTTCAAG
The DNA here is from genome assembly GCA_033557465.1 of Ichthyophis bannanicus. Classification (NCBI taxonomy): domain Eukaryota; kingdom Metazoa; phylum Chordata; class Amphibia; order Gymnophiona; family Ichthyophiidae; genus Ichthyophis; species Ichthyophis bannanicus. The sequence continues at coordinate 908,704,020 of CM066033.1, forward strand.
CCCCAACTGTGTAGTACAGGACTGGGGGAGGGGGGGAGGGGAAAGGGGGGAGGGGAGGGGGAAGGGTAATGGGTGGGGATTACAGAATGAGGAGATTGAAAGGAAGAACGTGGTTAGGAGTGAGGGTATGATAGCAGGATAGGGGCGTACAGTTCTTTATGTTATGTTAGATGGTATTTTCCTTGGTACTTAAGATGTGTGTTCTGGTGCACGGCAATATATGTCAGTAGTATATTGGATGCACCTCGTTCAAAGTGTTATGATCGTAAACTTACTGTGCTTAGTTGGGAAGGGTGTGTGTAAGGTGAAAATGCACAGCGCATGTACTGTTTGTATGTGGTTGATTAATAAAAATGATTTAAACTAAGTGGGGGGGGGGGAGGATTGGGGATAGCTGTATCATTAGGATGTTATATAGTGTCCTAGTAGGCCAATTGGGGTTGCTCTGTGTATGAAACTATTTAATAAATGTTTGGAATTGTTTGCAGAGTTTGTGAACAGTGTTGAGCCCTGTCTGATATTTTTGGACATTGTATCTGACTGTTAGTTGTTATTAATATGATATTCACAACAATAATAATAAAAATTATTTTTCTTAAGACTAATAAGAGAAAATATTTTTTCACTCAACGTGTAATCAAACTCTGGAATTTGTTACCGAATGATGTAGTAAAAGCTGTTCATGTAGCTGGGTTAAAAAAGGTTTGGACAAGTACCTGGAGGAAAGGTCCATAAACCATTATTAAAAGTGACCCAGGATATCACTGCTTGACCCAATACAAGCATTGTGGAACCTGTGTCTTTTGGGGAAACTGCTAGGTACTTGTGACCTATATTGGCCACTGTTGAAAACAGGATACAGGGCTTGATGGACCTTGGTCTGACCCAGTATGGCATATCTTATGTTCTTATGTTATTGAAGAAAACTCCATTCACTTTTTTCCCTTTTCTTAACCTTTATCACATCACACAATTTTATCAATTATCTAAATATATCAAAGCATGGAAGATCTTCCCATTCATTCACATCAAATATAACTAGAAATAGAAGTTGGAAAATATATCAATCATTTTTTTCCAAAGCATCCAGAGACATAAGAAACACCAAGGAGTAATGTTTCTAATAATATTTTTCAGCATTACACATAGAATAGAATCAGTAAATAAATTCTCATAACCCAAAATAAGTTCAGATCCAGACCTAAAAAACAAAACTTATTTACTATACATACACAAGTAAGAGAAATAGTTAATCACATTTAGAGGTTTTTTTTAACTTCCCAATGGTTAGTCTAACAAAGAAAATCTTACCACAGTTGCTCAAGATTTTCTTTCCTGCTAATATTGCAGTCATGTCAAGCCGTTATCTTTGCCGGAAATCTCTACAGTATTACTGCAATAAATATCAAAACCTTTATACTGCACAGCACAATACCACGGCTCTTTAGGTCTCTGGTCCATCAGTAGTGAGAGACAGGTAGAGAGTAATACAGAACACAATCACACACACACAAAGTGCTATTTTCTTTGAGCTCAGAGGGAAGACGGCAAGCGGTATATGGACGGCATAATTCCACACCTGCCGAATTCAAAGTTCTCCTCCTAAAAGCTCCTTTTAATTAGAGAAAAAGAGGAAGTTACAATCATTTATTATAACCATGAAATAACACAAGGTGTCGCCAAAGTTCTTTTTACAGAGTAAGATCTGATTACAGTATATTAGATGAAATTTACGCAATTATGACGAAATTGTTTATAATTGCAAAAGTTGCAAAAATTATGTTTTGTCAGCAGGGACTTCCAGCTGACTGTACAATGAACTATGGTTACACAGTTCATAGGCGTTATGCTTAGTTAACACTGTTCCATCTATTTTAAAGACAATTACACAGAACCCATGATCATGACATCCTATTCTATTTAGAAGGAAGTAGGTGAAAAGTCAAACTTCTAAACACATTTTGTATCAAGAAATTCATCCATCTTCAATTACATATTGGGGATTCTGGTATCCCTCTTATCTGTCCATCCCTACAGTTATCTTTGAACTATTTCCCATTGTTTAGTAGTACATTGCCTCCAACAGAGCTGCCAAGTTGGTCAGTTTTGCATTTCTGATAATCCCATCATGACCCACAGTGCTGATTTCAATGAACAGAATCAGGCACCAGAAATATCCTACTGCTTTGTGATATAACTTCAAAACCAGGACTGGCCATAAAACCTCCTTTCTGGAACTGGGAACTTGTAACTTGACAGTTTTTCTCCTATCCCGTGACTTTTTAGTTTCCCAAGGAGCTTCTCAGGAGCAGAGGAGTAGTGTAGTGGTTAGAGCAACAGCCAACAACCCAAGAGACCAGGATTCAAGTCCCACTGGTGCTCCTTGTTGTCTTGGGCAAGTCACTTTATCCTCCATTTCCTCAGGAGAAAAGATCTAGCAATCTACCCCTGGTGATACCTTGCCAAGAAAGCTCAGGGGCTGCTGGGTCACCAGGAATCATTATTGACTTGACAGCACTTAAAAAAAAGGAATTTCTCAAGACAGGTTTTGTCAAATGCCTTCTGAAAATCAAAATGCCAAAATATTCACATATTTATATCTATTCAAATCAACAAAATAGTAATATGGATTAAGAGAACTTCAACTGAAGGGATAAAAGCAGTACTAGTCTCTGCAAAAACCTTCCTCGATGCAATCCTCGGTCCCCATAATACTTTTTGTGAATAGTCTCTGATGCACCTTTTTGAACTTTATGCATGTATATAACAGTCAATTCAGTCGCCTATCTCACATGATGCTCACTGTTCCTCTGATCTTTCCTGTTTTCTTCATTTCAATCTGCATTCCATTTTTCAACGTCCTTTTGACTTTAATAACTTCCTTTATCTTACTATTTAATCACCCTGGCAGTCATTTGGTTTTCCTTACACCTTTTTTAATACATCAAGTAATGCTAGTCTGGGTCTCCAAAATAGTACTTTTAAAGTGCCCATGCCTTATAATAACATAAGTTTTGCAACTGCTTACTTTAGTATTTTTTCTTTTTCTATTTTATCATTGTCTCTCTTTAAAGTTAAATGCTACTACAATCATTTTCCTTAATGTCCCCCCTCCAGTGATTATATGGTAATTGAAATCTCTCATTATTATTGTGTTGCCAATTTTATTTGCTTTTATAATTCCCATTAACATCTCATTGTCTCTTTCTTCATCCTGCCCAGGTGGCCCCCCACTGCTACCGCTGTCACATATGGAATTTCTATTTATAAGAATACCGCTTTGATAGATCCCACCGCAATATGCTTTGTCTGTGCTATTTATTTGTGTCCTTGTCTTTATTAGATTATAGGCTTCAAAATGTAGGGAATGTCTAGTGTGTGACTGTAAAGTGCTGCATAAAAATAATAATAATAATTCCAAAGTGCACTTCAAGTCTTTAATCCTGCTTGATTCCATACCATCCTTAACATACTGTGCCACCCCTTCATCAATTTGAACTGCCTAGTCATTTTTATATCATTTATGCCCTGCTATCAGTGTCCCATTGGTACATCCTCCTTCGACCAGGTCTGAGATATCTATTATGTTTATATCTTCATACAGTCCCATCAGGGCCATACCAAGGGCTGTGTGAGCAGTGCAGCCGCATAAGGTGCAAGCACAGAAGGGAGTGTTGATATCATCACTGGGCTTTGAGGAAGCTCAAAAATAGTGAGTTACTGAATGTTGCTGGGTGGAGGGGGGCATCAAATTTGTTAGTTACACAGGGAGCATTTCTAGGTTGGTACGGTCCTGACTGCCATACTTTCTAACTCTCCAAACTTAGTTTCTTTATTATCCTGCTAAACCAGTCTAGACAGATGGGTTATGTTCCCCTGCCAACAGGTAGAGGCTGACTTGAGCAACTTTCAATGATGTTGTCACTTGGTATACCTTCTGGTGCAGCACTGAGAGAAGTCAATAGTTTGTCTCTAGCAGGTGGCAAGGTAGTTGGACTGGTGCAGCATTGCAGATAGGAATGACTCTCCTGGCCCAGACTACAGTTCAGTGGCCTTATGACTGAGTCAAGAATGACCCGATGGTGCTTGGAGCGAGGATGCATCCTTGACTCCTTGAGCCGACAGCCTCCCAGGATCCAGTGCTGTTTCTCACAGGTTATGAGCACATGGTGAGCAGGAGACCCCATGGGGAGGGGGGGGGGGTGTCAGTAAGTTGGCCCCCTTTCCTCTTGCTGTCCTTATCTGCATGCCCTAAATTTTTTCTGATTATTTTCTCTGTTTCTTTTCCCTATTGTTTTCAATGGGAAGCTTTTGGCTCTGCTGTTTTTAATAAAGCAACTTCAAATCTAAAAAAAAAGAACAGACTTGATGAGCAACTGAGCCTCCCAGACTTGTGTAGGTGTCTGCAGTTTCCCTACTTGAGTTTCCTCAGACAGCCTGACAGGCCTTGGGATTCCGTTTTTGGGGCTCTCATTTTTCTGCAGTCTTGCTGGTTATTCAGTGTTTTTCTTATGACCTTGCTTTTTTTTTTAACATTGTTGTTCATTTTTCAGCCATGCGGCCTGATTCAGCCTGCGGTTTCTAGTGGGTTTTCTTTACAATGCCTCCTGCTTTTTGCCCCTGTTATGGCTTCAAACCTCGTGGCATCTTCTTTTGGAATTTTGGTCCCCCCCCCCCCCATCCACACTGGGGTCTGAGGCATGATGCCATTCCTATAGTCCCTGTAACTCCTTTCTTTTCCTTTTCCTTCCAGTGAGCACTGCAGCCACTTCAGGTGGCTGCTTGGGCCTGGCAGAGGTAAAACATAGTGGGGTAATCCTTGCTATATGCCTGGTGGCCCTTAGGTGCCCTACTTGTCAGTCAATTTGAGTCGCAGTTCCTGAAAGAGCTCACAGGTTGTGTTCAATCTGACTAGCTGCTTGGTACCCCTTTCATGGGGCCTGAGGTGTGGGCTTCCACTCTTGGGGCCCAGAATTTAAGAGCCCTTCTATCAGGGGTAGCCGGAGAAGTCACAGCCCCTGATTCACCCTTATTTTCCTTGATTCCTCTGGGAGCCCAACTTTTTCCCCTACAGGGGTTGGCTGAAGGACATATGTGAAATTCCTATCTCCAGAAGGTAAGTCTAAGGAGAATGGAGTGGTAATTCCCCCAGGGGCCAGTTAGGATCTCTGTGATCCACCTTTTCTCACTCCATGGGGCACAGACCTTCTGGACAGAATCCTCTGTGATGTCTCCAGAATATATCTGTAACAACTCTTCCTAGTTCTCGTGGAATGCCTTTGTGAAGCCCAACAAAGTGCTCATGGGATATGTTTGGATGGTGCCTTTTGGCAGGATAGTCTGTCCTTAGGGTCATCTATTACTATTACTGCTTATCATCTGTATAGTGCTACAAGGCATAGGCAGCACTGCATATATAGATGTAAGAGGCAGTCCCTGCTCATCGGAGCTTACAACCTAATCAAGATGAACATCACAAAACTGAGGACTAAAGTATGGTAAGATAAACATAAGTAATGAACAAGATAGTGAGGGGCATCGAGATCCAAAAGCAGCCTTGAAGAGGTGGGATTTTAGCCTGGATTTGAATAGGGCTAGAAAAAGAGTCCCTGCCATCAGGGGTCCTCTGCTAAACCAGCCCCACCTGTCTGGACTAGCAAGATAAGGAAGGATAAATTTTACATGCCTGGTAACTTACTTTCCTTGAATCATGCCAAACCTGCCCTGGATGACTCCTACTGCAGTTTGTGAAACCTGCTGCTTTTTTGGTCTTCAATGCTTGTCATTAATGTTTTTCTTCGGAGGTCCAGTTGCATAAAAGGCCTAGTTAGTCCTATGGTCTGACTCCAGTTTCTTCATGGTAAGAGAGTCAAATGCTTGCTCACATTTTTTGTGGCAAAGTTGTTTGTGTTTAATCGCGTTTTCAGAGTTTTTCCTGAGCATTCAGTCTTGCTTACTGCTAGGGAAGTATCCTACTGGATTCTCTCAGCACTGAATCAGAAGATATATCAAGAGATGACATCATTAAAAGTTGCTCAAGTCTGCCTCCATCTGCTGGCAAGGGAACACTCATCTAGACTAATCTAGCAGGATTCAAGGGAAGTAAATGATCAGGTATGTGAATTTATTCTTATACTAAAATAACTTTTAGACTTCTGGCATTTACATATAATTTAAAGCACACTTGGATTAGTATTCAAAGCAACCTCTATATTTAGCAGCGGTTGCTAAATGTATATGTCCCCTATCTGTGGATTTTCAACAGCACTATAAAGACAGTACCACTGAAAATTCCCTCTGAACTCTCAGACACTATCCAGGTATTGTCATGCGGGAATGACATATAGGAGGTAATTTAATAAATCTTTTTCACACATAAAGGAGATAATTTTATAACAAGCCATGTAAAATTATATGCCATCAAAATGTGGAAGTCACCTACTTTCAATGACTTAAATGAAGGGATGGGCACTTACGCATATACTTTAGGTGGGTGCTATTCTCTAAGTGCATGCATCAAGGCAATGGCATGCACTTTCAGAATGGGTAAGCACAGGATGGAGCTGGGTAAACATAGGCAGAGCCTAAACTTGCTCACATAAAGGGTGTTTTCTATAAATCTAGGTGTGGGCATTTACACCAAATATAAGGTTGGTATAACTAGTTGCACTTAGATTTTGTGTGCGTATCTTGCCATTTACACCCCTATCTTACAAAGTAAAGTACGTGCAAAGTACACACATGGCAATGCGTGTTAAACTAAGTGGCTGTTATAAAATTACCTCCAAAATGCTAGAAACTAGAAAGAGGGACAGAGAAATCCATTTGCATTGGCATGATATACAGACCTCCATCACAAGGAGAAGACGTGGATGGAGATCTAATAGAAGATACACAACATTGCAAGGAAAGGGAAAGTGCTAATGATAGGGGATTTCAAAATGCTGGATGTTGATTGGCGCATCCCTGCTGCATTGTCATCTAGGAGCAAGGAGATCCTGGATTCTTTACAGGAAGAAGTATTCAGGAAACTGGTAACAGAACCCACACGTGAAGGGGCCATACTGAACTTGGTGCTTACTAATGGTGAAAGTGTTTCTGATGTTATAGTGGGAGATCATTTTTCATCCAGTGATCACCAGATGGTGTGGTTCAGTATTAGGACTAGGGCTGTTAAAATCCATTCAAAAGCAAGGGTCTTAGACTTTAGGAAAACTAACTTTGCCAAAACGAGCCAATACCTCAGGGAGTCATTAGCGGGATGGGAACAGCTGAGGGATGTAGAAAAACAGTGGGCAAAACTGAAAGGGGATATTTTAAGGGCAACCAACCTTTTTGTTAGAATGGTAAATAAAAGAAAAAGGAGGCCTCTATGGTTCTCAAAGGAGGTAGCTGAAAAGGTGAAGAAAAAGAAGGAGGCCCTCGTGAAATACAAGAGTTCTCAGAGAGAGGAAAACAGACATCTATTTTTGGAAAAACTTAAAGAGGCTGGTAAAGTAGTCAGGAAAGTAAAGGTACAAAAAGAAGAAGAAATAGCCAATGCAATAAAGGATAAAAGATTTTTCAGATATGTTAGTGAGAGGAGGAAGGGCAAAAGTGGTATTGTCAGACTTAAGGGTGAAGGGGAGGAATATGTAGAAGCTGATGAGGATAAAGTGGAATTGCTTAACAAATAATTCTGTTCTGTGTTCAAAGATGAAGGGCCGGGAGCAGGACCTCAGACAACATCCACAAACAGGAGCAAAAGCGAGGGGCATCTCAGAGGACTGTGTTTTTGAGGAACTAGCTAAACTAAATAGACAAAATGATGGGACCAGATGGGATACATCCAAGAATACTGAAGGAACTTGGGGACATTCTAGCAGCTCCACTGACTAACGTTTTCAATACCTCTTTGGAGTCGAGGGTGGTGCCAGAGAACTGGAGAGAGGCACATGTGGTCCCTTTACACAAAAGCGGAAGTAAGGATGTGGTTGAAAACTACAAGCCGGTTAGTTTAACTTCGGTGGTGAGTAAATTATTGGAAATGTTTCTGAAAGAGAAAATAGTGAGGTTTCTGGAGTCCAGCAGATTGCAGGAACTGAGGCAGCATGGATTCACCAGGAGCAGGTCTTGTGAGACAAATCTGATTGATTTCTTTGACTGGGTGACTAGGGAGTTGGACCGAGGGAGATCCCTAGATATGGTGTATTTAGATTTCAGTAAAGCCTTTGACACCATTCCTTACAGGCGACATATAAACAAACTGAGCACCCTAGGGATGGACCCTAAAGTTACTACTTGGGTTAGAATGGTTGAGTGGAAGGCAACAAAGGGTAAGGTAAATGGAGTTCACTCTAAGGAGAAATCGTAGTTACTCACCTGTAAGAGGTGATCTCCAGGAATAGCAGGAATTTAATCTTCACATATGGGTAACATCGGTACGGATGGAGCCCGTGAAGGAACACTCCTCAGTGTCCAATAGGAAAGCTCTTGGGAGCATCCCACTGCACCTGCATTGCTGCCTTCCTGCCTTTGTGACTCTCTCTCCTCAGTTGAGTTTGTAGCTGAGATAAAAGGAGAGAACATATATGGAGAGAAACCCTACAACTTTTAGGGGAGGAGGGTGGGTTGTGAAGACTAAATTCCTGCTGTTCCCAGAGATCACCTGTTACAGCTGAGTAACTACACTATCTCCAGGAACAAGCATGAAAGTAGTCTTCACATATGGGACTTTCTAGCTCACATATGCCAGAGAAATGCTCCCAGAATTGGTAGATTTACCTTAGAGCAGGCCTCAAGAGGGCATGGATCCTTAATGGAAGTCTGGCATCGAAAAATTCCAGGATGGAGGGTAGAAGATGCCCTAAGTCTGAAAGAAGTGCTGGAGCATAGCCTGACCAAACATGGCATCCCAATGGGAGTCCTTGTCTAAACAGTAATGAGCATCAAAGGTATGGACAGAAGACCAAGTTGCTGCCTTGCAGATTTTGTCATTGGCCACTGAGCATAGATTCACCATTGAGGTAGCCATGGTACAAACTTTATGAGCAGTGATGTCACCTTCTAATGAGAGTCCTGCTTTATCATAAGCAAATGATATGCAATCTACTATCCATTTGAAGAGAGTACATTTAGATACTGGCAGACCCAGGTGACAAAGATCAAAGGAGAATAACTGAGAGTGTTTATGGTGCTCAGCTGTCCTTTTAAGATAGAATGCTAAGGCCCGTTTACAGTCAAGGGTATATGGAGGGCTGCCTCTGCTCTAGAGAAATGCAGTCTAGGGAAAAAGACAGGAAGGTAAACAGATTGATTGAGATGGAAAGGAGGCACCACCTTTGGCATGAAATGGGGGTGAGTCCTCAGGACCACCTTATCATGGTGGAACCGGATATAAGGTGGGTCTGCCACCAACACCTGAAGCTCACTGATGCTTCTAGCTGAAGTGAACGCAACAAAAAAGATGACCTTCCAAGAGAGAAACTTTAGTGAGATTGTGGCTAAAGGTTCAAAATGCGGCTTAAGGAGATGTCCTAAGTTGACATTAAGATCCCATGCCATCAGTGGTGGCCTGATGGGAGGCTTGGTCAATAAGAGCCCTCTAATAAAATGCATCACAAGCGGTTGTGAGGAGATAGGCTGCCCATCCAAGGGATAGTGAGAAGAAGCAATTGCACTGTGGTGAACCCTCACTGAGTTTGTCTTGAGACCAGAGGACAAAAAATGGAGGAGATACTGAAGGAGAACTTCCACAGGAGCTGAGAAGGATTAAGATCCTTCTGGGAACACCAAGTGGAGAACCTATGCCACTTGAAGTCATAAGAACGTCTGGTGGATGGTTTCCTTGAGGCTAGCAAGATTTGCTTTATTTCTTGAGGAAGGGTAAGATCTTGCAACACTACGCTCTAAGCAGCCAAGCCATGAGATGGAGAGACTGCGGATTGGGATGGAGTAGCGTCCCTTCATCCTGTGAGAGGAGATCGGGAGCTGACCCAAGACTCAGGGGGAAAGTCTAGGACAGGCGTAGTAGGAGAGGAAACAATGATTGATGTGGCCAATGTGGCACTATGAGGATCATGTGGCCTCTGTCTGCTTGAATCTTGAAAATCATTTTGGGAATCAGGGGATGGGAGGAAAGGCATACAGGAAATCCTGACCCCAGTGAAGGTGGAAAGGATCCACGTGTTGGAGGCTGGACATCGGGGTCCTGGTGCAAAAATGATGTAGTTTGGCATTTTGCGGAGTGGCAAAAAGGTCTATTTCTGGAGTTTCCTAGGTCTGAAAGATGTAGGAGATTGTCTCCTGATGGAAGGACCATTTGTGCGGAAGGAGGATCCAACTCAATATATCTGCTAAGATATTTTGCTGTCCTAGCAGATACACTGCTTGGAGGTGTATTCAATGAGCAATGGCAAAGGACCAAAGATGGAGAGTCTCCTTGAAAAGGGCCCAAGAGCCCCTCCCCCCCCTGCTTAAGAACATAAGATATACCATACCGGGTCAGACCAAGGTCCATCAAGCCCAGTATCCTGTTTCCAACAGTGGCCAATCTTGGTCACAAGTACCTAGCAGTTTCCCCAAAAGACACAGGTTCCACAATGCTTGTATTGGGGCGAGCAGTGGATAACTCCAACCCTGCCTCCAAGGTCTCTAGATGCCAATTTATCAAGGTCCTCTTGCAATTTTCCACAATCCTCATGGGTTTTAACAACTTTGAATAGTTTTGTGCCATCTGCAAATTTGATAACCTCACTCATTCCCATTTCCAGGTCATTTATGAATATGTTACAAAGCAGCATACCCAGCACAGATCCCTGGGGTACTCCACTATTCACCTTTCTCCTTTGGGAAAAATGGCCATTTAGCCCTACCCTCTGTTTTCTATTCTTTAACCAGTTCCTGATCCACAATAGAAAGCTGCCTCCTAAACCATGACTTTTTAATTTTGACAAAAGTCTGAGGGGCCTTGTCAAAGGCTTTCTGAAAGTTCAGATGTACTATATCAACCGACTCACCTCTTTATTTCACACCTTCAAAAAAATATATCAGATTAGTAAGGAAAGAGACTTTCCTTGACTAAATCCATGTTGGCTTTCTCTCATTAAACCATGACTATATACATGATCAGTAATTGTATTCTTTATAATGGTTTCTACCATTTTGCCCGGTATTGATGTCAGACTCACATGTCTGTAGTTTTTCGGATCATCCCTGGAATCCTTTTTAAATATTGGCATTACATTAGCCATTCTCCATTCTTCAGGTACTACAGTTGATTTTAATGATAGTTCACAGATTACTAATAGTAGGTCTGCAATTTCATATTTCAGTTCTTTCAATAACCTTGGATGTATACCATCCGGTCTAGGTGATTTGCTATTCTTCAGTTTATCAAATAGTTGTAATACATCTTCCCGGTGTATCAATATTTCTTTTAATTCTTCCGCAGCATCACCTTTAAATACCATTTCAGTCACGGGTAACATCCCTACATCTTCCTCAGTAAAGACCGAAGCAAAGAATTCATTCAGTCTCTCCACTATGGTCTTGTCCCCTCTTAGTGCCCCTTTTACCCCTCTATCATCTAATAGTCCAACTGACTCTCTCACAGGGTTTTTTGCTAGGAATGTACTTAAAAAGTCTTCATTATGCGTTTTTGCTTTCACAGCAAGCTTCTTCTCAAATTCTCTCTTTGCCTGCCTTATCAATGCTTTGCATCAAACTTGCCAGTGCTTGTGTTGTTTCCAGTTTTCATCATTTGGCTCCTTTTTCCATTTCCTATAAGATGCTTTTTGACAACAGTCTCTCTAACCTCACCTTTAAACCATGCTGGCAGTTTTTTGGACTTCCCTCCACTTTTCTTAAAGCATGGAATACAGCTGGTCTGTGCTTCCAAGATAGTATTTTTAAACACCCAAGCTTGATGTAAATCTTTAACCTATGCAACTGCTCCTTTTAGTTTTTTCTTAACTATTTTCCTCATTTTATCATAGTCTCCCTTTTGAAAGTTAAAAAGTAGCACTGTGGATATCCTCACCCTCTCTCTTCCATTTATTAAATCAAACATGATCATGCTATGATCCACAAAGCAGTCACTTATTTCATCTAGAAACTTTGTCTCCCTAATATGTCCTGCCATGACACTGACCCAGTCGATACTGGGGTAATTGAAATCACCAATTACTGTGCTGTAACTTTTGTTAGCTTCCCTGATTTCTTTGAGCATTTCATCATCCATTTGTTCACTCTGGCCAGGCGGTTGATAGTATACCCCCACTACCATCGCCTTCCCCTTCCCCTTTTTACATGTAATTTCAATTCATAGAGATTCTACAGTAAATTTTGTTTCCTGCAAAACTTTAAACCTTTGTGACTCAATACCCTCTGTAACAGAGTGCAACCCCTCCACCAATTTGATCTGCTCTATCATTAAGATATAGTTTGTACCCAGAAATCAGTGTTCCACTGGTTGTCCTCCTTCCAATCATATCTAACCTCTTATTTAGTGCTATATATTCTAACTCTCCGATCTTATTTTTTAGACTTCTAGCATTTGAATACAAGCATTTTAGGGGTTTTACTTTATTCATATTAATTTAGTTATCAGTAGGCATGGGTAATTTGGAATCTTTAAGCTCTATCTGCTCTGTACTCAAGGGCATTTGGGCTACTTTTGTCTTTATTGGAACCTCTCTGTTGATATGCCCTAACTTCAGTCTTTTGGTTGGATCCTTCAAGGATACATTGCTCCGAACCATGTGCTCTTGGGCGACTGTCGGCTTTCCCCTATTATCTAGTTTAAAAGCTGCTTTATCTCCTTTTTAAAGTTTAATGCCAGCAGCCTGGTTCCATCCCGGTTAAGGTTCAGCCCATCCCTTCGGAAAAGCCCCTCCTTTCCCCAGAATGTTCCCCAGTTCCAAACAAATACAAAATCCTCATCCTTGCACCATCGTCTCATCCATGCATTGAGAATCCGGAGCTCTGCCTGCCTTTTGGGTTCTGCATGTGGAATGGGAAGCATTTCGGATTTCAACTTCTTACCTAAAAGCCTATATTTAGCCTCCAGAACCTCCCTACCACATTTTCCTATGTCATTGTTACCGACATGTATCAAGACAGCAGACTCCTCCCCAGCACTATCTAAGCCCTTGTCTATGTGGCGTGTAAGGTCCGCTACCTTCGCACCAGCCAGGCACGTCACCAGGTTGTCCTAACCCTTCCCTCGTGGGCACATGACTCTGGAGAAGCCTCCTCAGTGCAAGAGGGTTTTACATCACCTGCAAGACAGGTCCTAGCTACAGGATCACTTCCTGCCGCACCAGGGTGATGCTCTCCTGTCACGTGACCTCTCTCCTCCATGGTAACAGGGATGCTGCCAGACTGAAGGTGGGACTTCAGTACTATATCCCTGTAGGTCTCGTCTATGTACCTCTCTGTCTTTCTTATGTCCTCCAAGTATGCTACTCTATCCTCCAGAGATTGAACTCGTTCCCTGAGAGCAAAGAGCTCCTTGCTCCTACTGCACACATAAGACCCCTCACCAACTGGGAGAAAATCATACATGTGACACTCAATGCAAAAGACTGGAAAACCCACATCTCGCTGCTGGACTGCTGTCTGCATCTTAGTTTTAATACTGTGTTAAGTTATTTAAGTTCTTTACTTACTAAGGTTTGCTGGAGATTCTTATACTAATAAAACTATACCTAATACGTTTAATGTACCTTCTTCACCTGAAGCTTAATTAATCTCAGGTCCTTAATGTATGCCTGATGAGGATAAACAGCTGCACCTGAGAGTGAAAAGCACCTATAAAGCTACGATTATCCAAAGGGTGGGTGGGTGTCGAGAAGGGAGTGAGGGAGGGAGGGAGGGAAAGAAGACTTATTAAAAGCTGGCTGCTACACAGTACCTTGTCCTGTGCTTCTAAGGTAAACTGTGACCAATTTCCTGGGTGATTCACACAGCCCTTGCTTGGATAGAGGGAGCTGGGTTCTAAATTTAACCAGAAAGCTCTCTGCTGTGTTTTAAATTTAAATTGAAAGCTCTTTGCTGCTGCTAGGCCCTGACTATTAAATTTAAACTAGAAGCTCTCTGCTGGGTTTTAAACTTAAATTGAAAGTTACCTGTTGAGTTTTTATTTTAAACTAAAAGCTCTTTGCTGATACTAGGCCCTGACTGATTTAACAAATACACTGGATTCACAGATTAATCAGCTTTAATCTAAAGAATTTCTTTTTCACCAAGATTTAGAAAAATTCCCAGACATATATACTTACAATTACAGATCTCTCTCCAGAGGTAGCAGTCCCTTTCTGTAGTCCTTCAATAACAAGCTACCTGATTGTCCATTTGGACAAGAACTCTATGGCCTAGTAGTTGCTGTTGAAACACTTTGAGGGCATTGAAGATCGCATGAAGCTCCAGTAAATTTATCTGGAGCTCCGACTCCTCCTCTGTCCAGCAGGCCTAAGTGGATAGAGAGTCCAAGTGGGCACCCCATCCCAGTTTGGAGACATCCATTGTCAGGATGCATTGATGTGGAGGCATCTGAAAAGGTGACCCTACAAGAAAATTTCCTGGGGTAGATCACCAAAGAAGGGAGTTGATGAGACTGTCTGTGACTTGGATCTAGCCCCTGTGGGCCCTGGAGATCTGCTTCCACTGGGAGGCTAATGTCCACTGAGTTGTCTGCATGTGCAGACGGGCATATGGAACTACATGCATGGTGGAGGCCGTATGGCCTAGAATTTGGAGCATCTCCCTGGGCAAGAGATTGTCTCTGAGCCTTACTTGAGATGCTAGCTGCACTAGTCGAGTACAAGGTCCGGGGTAGAAATGACCGTCGAGTGTCTAGAAGCGCTGCTATGAATTCTAGTGTTTGAGTGGGATCTAGATGGGATTTGGAAGATTTATCACAAATCCAAGATTCTGCAGTACCTGCATTGTACTAAAGAGGGTTAGATGAACCTCCTGTAATGTGGCTGCCCTTATTAGCTAGTCGTCTAAGTAAGGGAAGACAAATATTCCGAGAGTCCTTAGATATGCAGCTATGACCACCATACACTTTGTGAAGACTCTTGGGGCAAAGACGAGTCCAAAGGTAAGGACTCTGTATTGATAGTGATTTTCTTAGAAGATGAAGCATAGATACCTCCTGTGTTCTGGATGAATGAGGATATGAGTATATGCTTCTTTTAGATCTAGAGAACAGAGCCAGTCCTGACTCTGGAGATAAGGTAGAAGGGTTCCTAATGAGACCATTTTAAATTTCTCTTGGACTAGAAACACTGCTTTGACCCGGTGAAAAGCAGGATATAAATACAGTTAAATAAATAAATAAACTTGTTTAGGTTCCTGAGGTTTAAGATGCGTCTGTACCCTCCATTTTTCTTTGGTATGAGAAAGTAAGGAGAATAGAACTCCATCCCCTGTTGGGATGCTGGAACCTTTTCTATGGCACACTCTGGTAATCTCTTGCTGCAAGACAGCAGTGAGTGTGGGCTGAGAATGATATTCTTGCACTACAGTGGAGGGGGTGCTTTGTAGATGAAGCTTGTACCCTTCTTGCACTATGGTTAGTGTCCACTGCTCTGAGGTGATAAGATGCCACCTATGGTCATAATGGCAAAGTCTGCCCGCTATGTGAAGGAGGTGGGGATTCTCCAGGGGCAGAGTTGCTATGTTCTCTAGGAAAAAGTAAAAAAACAGGCGCAGATTGGTTCTGCACAGATGATTGGGGTTTAGGAGCATGTGGCTTCTTCTGTTGCTTAGGAGGCTGTTGCTTCCTCTGGGTACCCTGAGGTTGGTATTGAGAAGCTGGGGGGGTAAGAAGGGTAGAATTTCCTTTTTACCATAGAAAATCTTCTTTGCAGCTGCTTTCTTCTTGACAGGATTGGCAGTAGCTTTGGAAATTGGTTGAGCTCTGGACGAAAAGGACCACACTTTATGTTGTGAGTAGCTTTGGAAAGCCTATTGAGGGTTGTGTTCTCAGACTCTAATCGAGAGGCCTTATCTTGCCAATCCTTTCCAAACAGGCTCTCACCAGTACAGGAAAGTACAGCTTATCCTGAACCCATTATTCAAGGTCTGATGCCTGGAGCAATGCAATCCTACATGCACCTATACAGATAGAAGTTGCTCTGCTAGTGCATTCAAAACAGTCAAAGGTTGCCCTGTTAACAAAGTTGGAAACATTTTGGGCACATTTGACTAATGTAAGGTAGTCTGCCCTCTTATCATCTGGGAGAAAAGGAGACATAGATTCCAGATACCTAGTTACCTCCCTAAGGAACATACCCATGTACAGTATGTATGAACTTATCTGGGCTGTAAGCATAGAGGCCTGAAAACATCAACGCCCAAAGACAACAAGGGTTCTCGATTCCCTGCCCGGGGGATTGGAGGAGAGTGCCTTAGAACTTTTAATTCGATGCATATCCAATTCCACTACCATTGAGTGGTGTGGAAGCTGCGTTTTCTGGAATCTGGGGTTTTCCGGTACTTGATACATGGTATCGAATCATTGAGTATGGGGAGAAATGGTGAGGGGCGTTTCCCAAAATCCGGAGCATAAAATCCTGGAGTATATGGTGAATAGGAGAGTAGTCTCCTCTTTAGGAGTTATAGGGTATTGGAGAATGTCCAACTCCTCTGCTCTGGGTTCTTTTTCCGATGTAGGAGTAATGGATAGATCCCTTGCTATATCCTTGATAAACTCTTGGAAAGACACATCTTCGGGAGTGGACATACGCCATTGCAGCGATGGTGAGCGTTCTTCCTGAAAACTTCACATCTCTTGGGTACCGATCGATTCATCATCTGAAGAATCTTAATCGGTAGAATCAAAGTATCGACAGGAGCAATGCTCCTCTTCTTGCAAGCTCCGGTACCAATCGAGATCGGTATCAGCTCAAGAGAGTTGCCATACTGGTACCTCGGACCGCAAACGGACTCGAGGGCTGATATGGGTGGAAGTGTGCTGAGCGGCATGAAGCCCAATGCAGACAGCATAAGCATCATTTACAGTACTGGTACCAACGATACTGCCAGTAATGTCCTGATTGGTACCGATGCTGCTAACAGAGCTGCTAGATTCCACTCAATGGCCAGCATATGATGATCCATAGAGCTTGCCGATGCCTGGGTATCAGTACTGGAAGAATGGGCTACTGTTCCAGAGCATGGCATCAGGAGTTCTCCTGAGGTGGAGGCCTCAGGAGCATCCTGGACCCCTTTTGCGGCTTTGGAGGGGAGGTAGTTTGGCCGGTTGATCCAACTTCAGGGCAATGCTCAAGACATCTCTGTTTAGATAGAAATCTATCCTTGGGAGGATGGCCTGTCTTGTGTTTCAATACCTGAGATCCACGTGAGGAAGACGATG
This sequence comes from Ichthyophis bannanicus, assembly GCA_033557465.1. Lineage (NCBI taxonomy): Eukaryota > Metazoa > Chordata > Amphibia > Gymnophiona > Ichthyophiidae > Ichthyophis > Ichthyophis bannanicus. Next base: position 908,721,385 of record CM066033.1, read on the forward strand.
CCCTCGATGACGTCAAAGCAAGTGAAACTGCATCTGAGGCACAAAGGAAGCCGAGTTTCATGGCCCGATTCTGCAGGCCTCTCTTTGTCATCTTCTTGCTTAGGGGACATTCAGATGGCTGGTGATCTGGGCCGAGGCATTTAAGACACCCGTCATGGGTATCAGTAGCAAAGATAGTGCTATTATACTTGGAACATTTCTTAAAACCACTGGTTTATTTTTCCATCATGTCAGTAGACTGGATGGAAGACCTAGGCCAAAGATGGCATCGATTCTCCTGAAAGAACTGAAGTTCTTCTTTTATTTATTATTTTTTTTTAGAAAGAAAGAAATAGAATTGAAGATATCAGTTCTGGCGTCGACAGGAAGGCAGACGCAACCACAAAAGGGAGAGTCACAAAGGTGGGAAGGCAGCAGCGCAGGCGCAGTGGGATGCTCCCAAAAGCTTTCCTATTGGATGCAGGGGAGCATTCCTGCCTGAGCTCCGTCGGTATCAACGTCACCCATATGTGAAGACTACATTCCTGCTTGTTCCTGGAGATGGAGGTTACCAATGGAGTGCCGCAGGGATTTGTCCTTTGTCCAATTATTTTTAACATCTTTGTTAGTGATATTGTGGAAGAGCTGTCGGGTAAAGTTTGCCTCTTTGTGGATGATACCAAAATCTGCAAAAGAGTAGGCATCCAGGAAGGTGTAGATAACATGAGGAGGGATCTAGCTAAGCTGGAAGAATGGTCTAGAATTTGGCAACTGGGATTTAATGCTAAAAAATGTAGGATCATGCTTTGGGCTGCAATAATCCAAGGGAGTGGTACAGTATAGGGGGTGACGTACTTCTGTCCACGAAAGAAGAACAGGACCTAGGTGTGATTGTGTCTGACGATCTCAAAGTAGCTAAACAGGTAGAAAAGGCAATGGCGAAAGCCAGAAGGATACTTGGCTGCATAGGGAGAGGAATGGCCAGCAGAAGAAAGGAGGTGATAGTGCCTCTGTATAAGTCTTTGGTGCGACTTCATTTGGAGTATTGTGTGCAATTCTGGAGACCGCACCTTCAAAAGGATATAAACAGATTGGACTCGGTATAGAGGGTGGTTACTAAAATGATTAGTGGTCTTCATTATAAAGCATATGAGGACAGACTTCAGAATCTTAATATGTATACTTTAGAGGAAAGACGGGATAGAAGTGATATGATTCAGACGTTTAAATACCTCCGTGGAATAAATGCACAGGAGAAGAGCCTCTTTCAATTGAAAGCAAGCTCTGCTACGAGGGGACATGGGATGAGGGTGAAAGGGGATAGATTCAGGAGTGATATGCGGAAATATTTCTTTATGGAAAGAGTAGTAGATGCATGGAATAATCTCCCAGTGGAGGTGGTAGAGATGAGGACAGTATCTAAATTCAAAAAAGCATGGGGCATACACAGAGGCTCTCTAAAGGAAAAAAAGGGGACTCTTGTAGTGGGTGATATGGAAGGGCAGACTAGATAGACCATGTGGTCTTTTTCTGCCGTCATATTTCTATGTTTATGATTTATGGGTATAAAAGGTCTCTGATAAAATTAGATCACACATGTGGTATTTCACACATGTGGTATAAGTTGTGATTTAGTAGAGTAGGCATGCTCAGGGGACGAATTTGCATTGAGCATGGGAAGAGTCATGATTTATGCACAAATGTCAGTGCCAAACTATTTAGGCTCTATTTCTGTAAGATTTCTGCTAGATAGATGCCCTCTTTATCTCCAAGCCTAGGCACTCTGTTAGAAAATTACCCTCCAAGTGGTGATATTCAGCCACCATTCATAGTTATGCAGTTTAATTTAGACCAGAGAAAAGCTATCCTATACTATCATCACTATACATATAGAGCCCAATCCCAAAAGGGGCACGTCTGGTCTATCTGGATGGCCAAACACTGGACGGGCTGGAATGTACCTGATTCTGCACCGCGGGAGCAAGATGCTCCTGCGGTTGCAGGATCAGGCACCGAGAAAGCCCAGCATGCCCCTGTATCATCCGAGGGAGATATCCAGGAAGCAGCACAGCCAGACCTCCCTCTGTTCCTGCTGGTGTGTTGGTGCTGTGGCATCCCATCGCCATGGCACTAGGACACCCAGCAGAAATACTGAAGGCCCGACTCTCCAGCAGACCAGTTTTCCCGCTGCCCAACCCTCGACGGGGTCTGCCAGGTCTGGGATCAGGCAGCTGGACCTCACCTTTTCCAGCTCCAGTGCATCTGGAGGGCTACTGGGCCGGATTGCATGGGCGCCTTGCGTTTATTCCACCTCTGAGCTTCCTCCTGGTGATCGTTGGACATACAGGGCTGTGACCTGAATTGGCCCTGTATGTCTGGGTGCCTGGCCCGGCCCTGCTCCACCCATTCTCCACCCCTGGGCTGCACCCATCCAGATTTCCCCACATTGCAGCTGAATGTGTGTGGGAAGATTGTGTTCCAGCATATGGGACAGATGGATAGCGGGGCTACACATCCCACCACGATGTACAGCCCCGCTATTTGCATCTCAGGATCAGGCCTTTATGGGGTCATTTTAGAAGCTCTATTTGTGATTTGCACATCTGAAAATGCCCATTCACATACGTTAATTACATCCACGTCCCAAGAGCTAGTGAGCAATGCAGCCACTTCAGGTAGCCGTTTGGGCCCGGTGGAGGTAAAGCATAGTGGGATAGCCCTTGCCACATGTCTGGTGGCCCTAAGGGACTTTCTGATGCCCCTTAGGTCCAAAATTTGCACTGTCTGGCACAATCACTTCCATGTTGCACAGGAGCAAGGAGGAGGCATGTCTGGGATGACAATAAAAAGAATCATATGTATCTCTGATTTCACAACAGCACCATATGTTTAAACCTGCCTGCGGGCTTGTCCATATTTAGACCTGCTCCTCGGCACAAATAGACATATGAAAAGAGCTTATTTTGACCATCTTTCAATAGTAGGGATATTAGGGGCATTCCTTTTTGCAATGCAATGTGTGTTTTTGAGTCAGTGCTGACTCCTGGTGACCCAGCAGCTCCCGGGTTTTCGTGGCAGTGTGACTGGAAGTAGATTGACAGGCTTTTCTTCCAAGGCATCAGAGGGTTAAGTGACTTGCCCAAGGCCACAAGGAGTGCTAGTGGGAATCAAACCTTAGTCACTAAATCAGTATTCTAACCACTAGGCTACTACTCTACTCATTGCCACACTAAATTGTCTCCCCCTTAGTGAAGGACAGCAGGTGAATATCAAGGGCTCTTTGTATAACTGCCATGGCACTGCAGATCTTAGTTTGCAAACTGGCAGGCCTGGACAACAGGTATGTGGTAACACATCCACGTGCATATTCTGAAATGCTGACACAGACATGTCTATGTTTCCAGTTCTGCCAGCATCTGCATGTTTTTAAAATCTCCTATTTCCCTGCCTGTGTCTGGGGCTTTATTCTGCACATCCCCATTTCCAAGTACAGTATATGGATGGAAACGTTTATCTTTTGGGGCAGAGAAAGGTCAATTATAGAATGCATTTATATGTGTCCACCTTCTCTCCTGCTTCTCCCACAGAATTTTGGAGGTTTTGTACATCCCAGAGGGCACCTAAACAGCCTTTATAAAATGTGACTTATAGCTACCGATGGTGAGCACTCTCCATGTGTATTCAGCATTGCTGCCTATCCCAGTGGAGGGGAATTTTAGAAGGGACATTCAAGTGCAATCTGGGACAGCTAAACCACATCTGAAAAAAAAAGCAGGCACGTTCATGCCCTCGATATGGATGTCTGAGAGGGTATCTACACAGACATCCCCAAAACTGTATTTCAGAACTTGGACCTCTAGGATAGACTAATGGTTACAGTAGTGGGCTAGGAACAGGGCAGCCAGGATTCATAGTAACATAGCACAATTTCAGCAGTAGAAGTAGTTACTAAGTACTGGAGATGATGGAGAGGTCCAGGTTCCTGGGAATGTCCTGGCCATGCCACTGTTAAGACTTAGACATCCTCATAATGGGGACACCCCCAGAGCTGGCTTCTAAAATGGCTCTGGAGACATCTTTGTGCTTTGGACGTCTCTATACCCATTTTCAGATATCCAAAACACAAATTGGGCTTCCAAAATGCCCCCCATAGTGTTACTGAATATATGTATTTTTAAAATGCCATGGCCAACCTTTAAAAAAAAGGTGTGTCATTGGCTCTAAATATTGACCAATGTATGTTTTGTATTAGTATTCACAATTTGCTCAACAGATGATGGGGTAATTTGGAATCATTATAAGGGCAATCTGAATTCTGCTGTAATCAACTTATTTTAAATCTTAATTTGGATGAACTATCCATAGGGTTACCATGAGTTGACACCGATTCGATGGCACTTAACTACACTATATCTGGATTTTCAGAAAGCCTTTGACAATGTCCTTCATGAAAGACTTTTGGTGAAATTAAAAAGTCATGGGATAGGAGGCAGTGTACTATCATGGATCAGGAACTGATTAAAAGATAGAAAGCAGAGGGTAGGGTTAAATGGCCAATTTTCCCGATAGAGAAAGGTGAATAGTGGAATACCCCAGAGATCTGTGCTGGGTCGTCTGATTTTTAATATATTCGTAAATTTATTTATTTTATTTTATTTACATTCTCTTTTATATACCGCGCTATTCTGCATCAGTGCGGTTTACATTGAACAAACTGAAATTACATTGAACAGGGCATTATAACTTGGAGATAACTATTTTACAGGGAACATGGGCTATGGAGGGTTAAGTGGCTTGCCCAAGACCACAAGGAGCACCTGTGGGACTAGAAACCCCAGTCCTTCCGGCCCAAGGTTGCTGTCCTCTAGTGGGATTTGAACCTCCGACCTTCTGGCCTGAAGTAAATGACCTGGAAATGGGAATGAGTGAGGTAATCAAATTTGCAGATGACACAAAATTATTCAAATTATTCATTATTCAAACCCCAGAGGATTGTGAAAAATTGCAAGAGGACCTTGATAAATTGGCATCTAGAGACCTTGGAGGCAGGGTTGGAGTTTTGTTTGTTTGGCCGCTCCAACCAAAAGAATGTTCTGCTGTTCATGCTAAAGATTTTCTACTGAAAATAAACTGGGGAGGAGATGGTATTATACCTGAATACTTATTTCCTTGTGGCATAAACTTCATTCAGATTATCTTCTGTTTGCAATGGAGAAAATAAACGCTGTGCTGCATGATCTGACTTGAAGTATGGAAAGCAAGTCAGCGAGGACTTTATCAGAAATCACAAAGGTGCCTCTTTCCCAAAGCCCATCAGTTTTTGACTTGTCACATTTCTTTACTAAAACTGAATAAAGCTAAGATACTTACCAGTACATGTACTGCAGAGGACTTCAGCCCACAGAGGAAGAAGCTAAGCAGAAAAGCAATATTGGTTGATTAAGACATGATGGCAATTTAAATAACTTGCACTGACTGAGACAGTAACTAAAATAAAAATCCATGATTAAATTAATAGAGTCTGACAAGTGTTGTGATCTATGAGGTATGATAATGAGCAGAAGCAGGAGCCAGAAGAAGTTCCTGACAGTGAGGAGAAAGCATTTGCAAATTCATACTTTCTGAATTCATTATTTAGAAAGAGAAAGAAAAAAGTACCATAAGTAACTAATATATAGCATGCAGTGGTTGGCGGTTTCTTTAACTGCCAGACGCCATGGGCAAATTGTACCAAATATTCAGTGGCAGAATCCAGATAATGGCTGCTGCTCAATATCTGCTTTTTTGTGGTTGGTGGTGACCCTATTCAGATAGTTGTGATATTCGGCCACTAGCTAGTCTTTGCGGGCAAAGTTAGGATTGCCTTTTTGCAGTGCTGACTTTATCCACAAAACTTAACTGGATAGAGACTGAATATCACCACCATCTGGACAATCTCCAGCTCCTCCCCAGCTCCATCCACAGACCACCCTGTCGCTATCCAGATAGTGTTGCAATGTTCAGAGGAAATATTAAGTAGCACTATCTGGATAGTGTTGCTGAATAATACTGTCACCGGGGTTTTATCCAATTAGAAGGTCCTGGTAACCAGATAAACCCTTTTGAATATGGGGCCCATAGTTTTTAAGTGATAAACTGTAGTACTTCTTCTGTGTGTACAAAGAAAGGCTCAGTCTAATTCACATGCTTTGTATACTGTTTACTTACAAGCATTTTGAGGAGAACTCATACTTTCCAGAAACATTACCTTGTGGATTGTGAAGGTGGGAAGGCTGCAAAGCTGAGTGCTTCTGACCAGTACTATATCTAGGCATTTAGTGCCTGGGGCAATCATACCTGCACCCCATAATGCTCAGTCAGTCATCTTCCTCCTTTTTCTCTGCTTCCTTCTTCTCTTCCCTGGCGGTTTCTCACCCCTGCCTTTTTGTGGTATCATCTCCCAGCCTTATTCTTGATCCCTCAAGTGGTACCCGATCCCTGGAGGTACTCAAACCCTTCCATCTCCCATTAGTGTTCATCCCTTAAGATTCCCCATTCTCTCAGCCCCTAGGGTACTCGGTTTCATTATTTCTTTTCCCAGTGGTTCTCTATCTCCCCCAGCTTCACCCCACTCCCTTCCAAATTGTCCTCAAGCCTCGCCATTTGTCACCTTTTTCTCAATATCCAGAGATCTAACTCTTCTCCTCTTGTCCCTCTTCATATTAGCTCTCCAGTGTTCCTTGATTCTCTCAACATCACCCTAACATCCAGCAGTCCTTGAATCCTCTACATCAGTGTTCATCCCCCAGTTCCTTCTATTTCGATATTCACTTCTCGTTCCTCCATACGACAGTCCCTCCATCTCTAGCTGCTTCGGTATGATCCACACATACATCCTCATTTCTCCCAATCTCACCCTAATCCTCCCAGATGTCTTTGAGCCCCCCCCCCCCCAAGTAGTCAACCCCTGGGGTAACCCTTTTCTCCCCCCCCCCTTTAATTCTCATTTTGTACATGACATCTTGGTGGGACATCCAAGTCATGAATTTCCCAATTCCCCGCGTATTTTACAAAAGACTCTGCTGAGCAGAAGAATTTTGTAAAATACATATAACACCGGCAAGTACATGTATTTTTATTTGCACATCCAACAGTCATTTCACATTGGGGTGCATTTTTAACTTTTGATGTTTTTACCCTAATTATCCTAGTTACAATACCTGTTTAATGTAAATACATTGCAATCAGCCTGCAATGTATATGTTATGTTTAATGTAAACCGCACTGATGTCAATAGCGCGGTATAAAAGAAATATTAAATAAATAAAGGGCACCTAGACATTCGGCACTCTGCTTTCTATAATGCCACAGGAAAATAGACATTCGGCGCTGTGCTGAACATCGAAGTGCCTTGGTAGTGAGGATGACAGACTTGGGGTGTTCCTGTGGCAGAGTCACTAGAATGTATTATTTAGATTTATAATCGCTGATTTTTGGTACCTATATGTTTAGACTATTCATTTGGTTTAGGTGCCGTAAACCCAGGTCTGTCCTGGAGTCCCTAGTCAAATGTATAGGTCATCAGATTAGATGATTACAACTATGTGAAAACATGGCTGCATGCCTTATCTTTGGTGTTTCATGATATACAGCAACAACCCTTTTACTTCACAAATTGCATTGGTCTCTAACCAGATTACTTTTAAGTTTATTATTTTTATATATAGATTTTTTAATGATTTTGTACCAGAATATTTTTCTTCCCTATTACTTCTATTAGCAATATGCAAATCCAAATGCTTACAATTAACCAATATTTTGTTGTCTCCCCCCCCCCCCACCACCAAGTAGAGACGTTTGTTTTAAATCATGCCTCATGCATACAATCCCTTTCAAAGTGGCACAACATTGGTCTGAATTACCTAAACAATTGAAATGTATCCCTTCTCTATGTCAATTCCGTAAAAGTTTGAAAACGTGGTTATTTAATAGGGATTAGTGTCCATGGTGCTCCTTGTGGTCTTGGGCAAGCCACTTAACCCTCCATTGCCCATGTTCCCTGTAAATAGTCATCTCCAAGTTATAATGCCCTGTTCAATGTAATTTCAGTTTGTTCAATGTAAACCGCCTTGATATCATGAAAGGCAGTATATAAAGCATAGTTACTCACCTGTAACAGGTGATCTCCGGGAACAGCAGGAATTTAGTCTTCACATATGGGTATCGTCAGTACCGATGGAGCCTGTGCAGGAACGCTCCCCAGCATCCAATAGGAAAGCTTTTGGGAGCATCTCACAGCACCTACGTGCTGCCTTCCTACCTTTCCCAATTGTCTCTCTCCAGTTGAGTTTAAAGCTGAGAGAGAGAGAGAGAGAGAGAGAGAGAGAGAGAGAGAGAGAGACAACTCCTAGGGGAGGTGGGTGGGTTGTGAAGACTAAATTCCTGCTGCTCCCTGAGATCACCTGTTACAGGTGAGTAACTATGCTATCTCCAGGAACAAGCAGGAATGTAGTCTTCACATATGGGGACTCCCTAGCTGCAGATGCCAGGGAGATGGCCCAGAACGTTGTGTGCCCTTGTGAAAGGGCTCCACTTCCACCCATGGATCTCTGGCATCCTACCAGGGATGGTGGGTAGAAGTTGATTAAGTCTGGAACAGGTGTTGAAGAACAGCCTGACCAAACAAGGCATCCCGGCGGGAGTCCTTGTCTAAGCAGTAATGGGCTGTGAAGGTATGAACCGAAGCCCAAGTTGCTGCTCAACAGATGTCGTCGATAGACACAGAGTGAAGATGAGCCATGGAGGCTGCCATGGCTCTCACATTGTGAGCTGTGACATGGCCTTCAAGAGGAAGGTTTTTACTCTCATAGGCAAAAGATATACACTGTGCAATCCAGCTGGACAGTGTTCTTTTGGAGACTGGAAGTCCCAAATGACTAGGATCAAAAACAACAAAGAGTTGAGAAGGGTCACGCTTCCCCTGCCTAGGGCCGATGGCTTTATAGCAGGGGTGACCGCAGTTTTGATTTCAAGTGTCCTTATTACTAGCTAGCAGCAAGGGTTGCTGGGACATGTAGTTTCAGGCACACTCTATCACAAAATGTGTTGTGGCACAAGGGTCTTTTGAAACAGATAAATTTATTTTTGTGGGTTTTCCCTTTCACATGGGTTCTTTAGGCATAAGACAAAGCATAGAATTCTTCTCCAAATTAAGAGAAAAATATGAGCAAATCAAAAGCAGAAATAAAGTGGAAAAACTGTTTCTTCACAGTAACTCAAAAACAGCTTAAACAACTTTGTACTTCCTCTCACACAAAGCTTGTTTAACGTAAATCCAATTCTTCTATATTACACAGAGAACAATCCATCTCATAGACATCGGGTGACTCAGGAACATCAGCTACATCAATAATCATATCTTCACATTCATCCTCACGGCTTTGCTGAGGAGAACGTCTGCACTGCAATCCGGGAATAACTTCCTGCAGCTGTTCTAGCAAGTTTCCTCTCTCTATAGCTATGACAGCTTCTAATTCAGGGGAATGATTATCACGTAAGCTCTTCTTAATGTTCCTTATATCAGCATTAAACCATTTATCCCAAGTGCTTCTGCTAGGAGATTTTACAGCCGTGCTATCATGGCATTTGTTAGCACTTGCTTTCAATTGTTTCAAAATGTCCTTTACAAGACCCTGGCTAGGAAGCAAATGCAACATACCTTCTCTGCTGGCACTGCCCTGTCTGTGCTTGGAGCTTTCTTCCCTTCTACAGGCAACTGGCTTGACCGTGTCTTCAGGAAGCTCCCACAACGGCTTTGGCTTAGCTTTAAGGTAACAAGGAAAGGACCCACCAGAATCTCCCTTGGCTGGAGCTGGATTCCAAGACTTTCCTGTCTGCTGCCTTCCTGTTTGCCTTCGTTGCTGAAGTGGCTTAGACACTTGCAGAGGCTCCTCTCTGCCTTCTTGTCTGTCCAGTTCCTCTGGTCTCTGAGTGCTATTCTCCTGTTGGCTGTTCTCACTCATCTCCTGTTGGCTGTTCTGAAAGACTAGCTCTGAAGCTGGTTTAAAATGGCTTCCTTGTGCAGGCACGCCCTTCTGGTTAGTCAGGTGCACCTCGTTAGAGCTGCTTCCAGCTCTTATGTCATGACTATGCTTGAGCTGCATTCTGTCTGAAAGCTTCCTGCTGCCATGGAAACCTGGCTTGCTCTGACTTTTAAAGGTGCAGTGCTCAATATTCTGCCATTCCATTTGCCCAGGAATGCTTTCGGTATCACAGAAGACTTTCTATGTTGCTGTGTCCTTAGCAAATAAAAGGCCAAAGCTCCTTTACAGTCCAAAGTATGAAGATTCCTTTCTGCATTTGAGGCGTGAGGCCTTGGAAAGAATACAGGAAGGTAAACTGCTTTGTTTAAATGAAAAGGTGACACCACTTTTGGCATAAAGTGTGGATGAGTCCTAGGGACTACCTTATCATGATGGACCTTGTATAAGGAGGATCAGCCACCAACGCTTGCAATTCACTGATGCGAAGTGCTGATGTGATTGCAATAAGAAAGATGACCTTCCAGGAAAGGAATTTCAAAGAGGCAGTGGCTAATGGTTCAAAGGGCGGTTTCATGAGCTGCCCAAGAACCAGATTTAAGTCCCATGCCACCGGTGGTGGCTTAATAGGAGGCTTAGCCAAAAGAAGGCCTCTCATAAATCTCCCTATGAGAGGATGAGAGGAAATAGGTTGTCCATTTAGAGGCTTGAAAGAAGCTGCAATAGCACTCAAATGAACTCTCACTGAATTGGTCTTAAGCCCTGCATTTGATAAATGAAGGAGATACTCCAGTAATGATTCCAGAGGTATCACAAGAGGGTTAAGACCCTTCTGCGAGCACCATATGGTAAATCTTTTCCACTTAAATGAATAAGAGAGTCTTGTGGAAGGCTTCCTGGAAGCATAAAGGATATCCTTTACATGCTGGGAAAGGTTAAGACCGTGAAGTTCTAGGCTTTCAGCAAACAGGCCCTGAGATGAGGACTGGGGATTGGGATGCCACAGCATCCCATCCTCCTGAGAAAGGAGATTTGGAGCAGATCCTAACTCCAGAGGCGGAGCTTGAGAGAGATGTAGGAGCAGAGGGTACCACATTTGCCGCGGCCAATGTGGAGCTATGAGGATCATATGACCTCTGTCTCTCTGAAGCTTGAACAGGGTTTTGGGAATTAGGGGAATGGGTGGAAAGGCATACAGGAAGTCCTGACCCCAATGGAGGAGGAAAGCATTCCTGGCCTGACAACCCTGAGCCGGAATTCTGGAACAGAACTGGGGAAGTTTGGCATTCAGTGGACTTGCAAAGAGGTCTATGTCCGGGGTTCCCAAAATTTGAAAAATGTTGGCCACCTGGTCTGCATGGAGAGACCATTCGTGTGGAAGCAGAACTCGACTGAGTCTGTCTGCCCAAGAGTTTTGCCTGGAAGATACACCACAAGGAGATGAATCTGATGCTCTCTGCTGAGGGCCCATAGTCACAAAGCTTCGTTGCAGAGTGACAGAGAGCCTGTTCCGCCCTGCTTGTTGACATAGAACATGGCTACTTGATTGTCTGTTTGAACTAGGACTGTCTTGTAGCTGAGCTGGGTGTGGAATACTCGAAGAGTAAGGAAGATTGCTCTGAGTTTCAGGAGATTGATGTGGAAATAGGCCTCCTGTGGAGTCCAGGTACCCTGGGTAGAGAGGCCTTGCAGGTACGCTCCCCAACCCACTTGTGAAGCATCTGTTGTTAGAGTGGCTTGGGGTGGGAGTTGCTGAAAAGGAGACCCCACCAAAAGGTTTTGGGGTGACTGCCACCATTGGCGGGACAAAATAAGGCGATCTGAGTTTGCTATTTTGTCTGACAGGCAACCTGACGCCTGAGTCCACTGAGTGGATAAAGTCCACTGGGCAGCCCTCATATGGATGCGAGCATAAGGAACCACATGCATGGTGGATGCCATGTGGCCTAGCAACTGTAACATTTCCCGAGCACTGAGGTAAGATTTTAGCACTGCTTGGGAAACTAACTGCACAATGAAAAGGCAGTGGGGCTGTGGAAGGAAGGCCTTGTCTGTCTGGTATCCAGCAGAGCTCCTATAAACTCTAGGGATTGAGTGGGAGCAAGGTTGCAATTTGGGAAGTTTATGACAAGTCCCAAATACTGAAGGATGCACATTTTGCGAGAGAGAGCAACCCTGGCCTCTGGCTCTGAAGAGGCTCAAATCAGCCAGTCGTCTAAGTAAGGGAAGACGAATATTCCCAGGGTGCGGAGAAATGCTGCCACTACAGCCATGCATTTTGTGAACACCCTTGGTGCGGAGGCCAGGCCAAAAGGAAGAACCCTGTATTGGTAGTGCTTCCCTTGAAACAGAAAGCAAAGGAACTTTTGGTGAGTTGGATGGATGAGAACATGAGTGTACGCATCTTTGAGATCTAGAGAACAAAGCCAATCCTGACTCTGAAGGTATGGCAGCAGAGTTCCTAGAGAAATCATTTTGAACTTCTCTTTGAACAGGAATTTGTTCAGTTCTCTGAGGTCTAAAATGGGTCTGTGTCCTCCTTTTTTCTTTGGAATAAGGAAATAGGGGGTGTAAAACCCTGTACCCCGTTGGGGAATGGGTACCTCTTCTATTGCCCCTTGAGCAAGGAGCACAGTGACCTCTTGACCTAACTGGTCGTTGAGAGAGGTCTGAGAATTGAACTGCCTTACCACTGTAGGAGGGGGCATGCTGAGGAAATGAAGCTTGTGCCCCTCTCTTACAATAGACAGAGTCCAATTTTCTGCTATTATCTGACCCCATCTGGGGGCAAAATGACATAACCTTCCTGGGATGGTGGAGGGTTCTGGGCCGTTCAGGGCCAGGAAGGTAAAGTTCTCTAGATAGGAGTCAAAGCCCCTGTGGAGGCTGAGTCTGCTGAGCCGGTTGAGGCTTAGCTGCTTTTGTCTTTCTTTGCCTAGGTTGTTGCTGCTGTCCCTTTTGGGCAGACTGACCTAAACAATGTCCTTGCTGGGTATAGGAGGGATAAAACGTTTTCTTCTTGCTGAAGAATGGTTTCTTAGAGGATCTTTTCCTCGCAGGATCAGCTGTAGATTTAGACAGTCTATCCAAAGTGATATTGTCAGCATCTATCTCATTAGCTTTTTCCTGCCAATTCTTACCAAAGAGATTCTCTCCTGTGCAAGGTATATTCCCTAGTTTGCCCTGTACCCAAATGTCCAAGTTAGATGCCTGGAGCCAGGCAATCCTACGTACACCTGTGGCAATGGCAGAGGTTCTGCTTATGCATTCAAAGCAAAGGCTGCACGATTCACAAACTTGGAAACATTCTGAGCATGTTTGACAAGAGCGAGATAATCTTGCCTTTTATCATCAGGAAGGAGGGGGCTCATAAGCTCTAAATCTCCTGTGACCTCTTTAAGGAACATTCCCATATACAAGATATAGGAACTGATCCTAGCAGAAAGCATGGAAGCCTAGAAGGATCAACGTCCAAAGGCGTCAAGAGTCCTACACTCATGTCCTGGAGGATTAGATGCATGCCTTTTTGCACTCTTTATCCGTCTCATGGCTGATTCCACCACCATGGAATGGTGTGGTAATTGAGTCTTCTGAAACCCAGGACAAGGAGGAACTCGATACATGGTGTCGAGTCTTTGAGAGTGAGGAGATGTGGTTTGAGGTGTTTCCCACATCCTTAACATAAGATCATGCAAGATCTCATGAATAGGTAAGGTAGCTGCCTCCTTGGGAGCTTTAGGGTATTGTAGTATTTCTAATTCCTTTGCCCTAGGCTCTTTTTCAGGAGCCACTGTGATGGAAAGACCTCGGGCCACATCTCAGATAAAATCCTGAAAGGACATATCCTCTGGTGGAGACATCCTACGCTGAGGAGAAGAGAAATCCTCAGGAAGAAGTACTCTGGTATCGGCAGAGCTTTCAGAGTCTTCTGACTCATCCGAGGATTCGAAGTATCTCCGATCCGGGTGATCGTACAAGGCACAGTACCGGTACCGATCAAAGTCGACATCGGAGTGGTCCGGTACCAACTTGTCAATGCTGGATAGAGATGCATGACTCGGTCCCCGATGTCGATGCAGTCGGTGCCGGTACCAGAGTCGGTGCCGGTACCGGTTGAATTGTCTGAAGCGGTTTCAGGGGCATCGAGGCCATGAGAAGAGCCGCCAGACTGCGTTCAATAGCCAAGAATCTCTGGTCTATTGACGCTGCCTATGCTTGGATATTGGTGCCGGATGAAGCGGCCGGAACCCCAGAGCATGGCACCAGTAGTTCTGCCGAGGTTGAAGCCTCGAGAACATCCTGGAGCCCTGTTAGTGCTTTGGAAGCCGAAGCCTCCCGCCGGGGCAATTTTGCCGGTGAAAGTCCCTCAACGGCAACGCCAGAGGCATCTCGATGTTTAGAAGGAGATCTACCCTTTGAGGACCGGCTAGATTTATGTTTAGTTACCTGAGATCCATGGGAGGAAGACGAAGCCTTGGAAGACGTCGATGCCACGGAGGCTGCATCGGAGGGAAAAAGGGTGCTAAGTTTAGCAGCTCGGTTTTGCTGGCCCCTTTTCAACATCATCCCACAGGCAACACACTCTGAAATAGAGTGGTCAGGACCTAAACATTTGAGGCACCACTCATGGGTGTCGGTGACGGAGATGGTACCGCCACACTTAGAACACTTTTTGAAACCAGAAGCGGGTTTTTCCATTCTGAAGGAAATGTTTGGGCATATTGCCCAAAATGGCGCGTGGCACCTGAGGAGAAAATTACTGGAAAAGACTCCAGAAAGAAAGTTAAAAAAAAAAAAAAGAAAGAAGAACCGGCAGTACCGGTGTAGCGTCGAGGGAAGGCAGACGCAACCACAAAAAAGAAGAATATGAAGGGAATTTTTTCTGCGTTGACAGGATGTGCAACCTGTTGGCTCCACGGAAAATGAAGAACTGGAGAAGGACAGTTGGGAAAGGTGGGAAGGCAGCACGCAGGTGCTGTGGGATGCTCCCAAAAGCTTTCCTATTGAACGCTGGGGAGCGTTCCCACGCAGGCTCCGTCAGTACCGACGATACCCATATGTGAAGACTACATTCCTGCTTGTTCCTGGAGATGAAATGTTAAATAAATAAATAAATAAAATAAATAAATCTTTGTTTCTTTTTAAATATTTTTTTTTCTTGCTGTTAAACTGCACAGAACCTTTTTTTAATTGGGATCATTGCGGTATATAAAACTCTGTTAGATTAGATTAGATAGTCTAAATGTGTGTCTATTTTCAACACCCAGAAATTTAGATTATTACTACTACTACTATTTAGCATTTCTAGAGTGCCACGCACGCAGCGCTGCACAGCTAACCTACAAGAGGTAGTCAACATACAAGAGACAGTCCCTGCCCGTCAGAGTCATGCTCATCGGAGTTTACAATCTAGTTAGAATAGTACATTAGTTAAGGTACGGTGTAGTACAGTTTGGTCTATAGTTTGGTCATAAATGTTGCCGGGGTTGGGGTGGGATGAGGAAGGAGTTAGGATCTAAATGCAACGGTGAAGAGGTGGGTCTTTAACCTGGATTTGAAGAGGGCCAGGGAGGGTGCCTGGTGCACAGACGCAGGTAGGCTGTTCCAGGCGTAAGGTGCAGCAAGTTGAAAGGAGCGCAGTCGGGAGTTCACGGTGCGGGTGAAAGGCATTGAAAGAAGTAATTTGTTAGTGGAGCACAAATATCGAGAGGGGACGTAGGGAGAGATAAGAGGTATTGAGGGGCCATAGAGTGAATGCATTTATAGGTCAGCAGGGGAAGCTTGAATTGGATGTGGAACTGGACAGGAAGCCAGTGAAGTGACTTGAGAAGAGGAGTAATATGGGCATGGCGAGGCTGGCAGAAGATTAGATGAGCAGCGTGATTTTGTACAGATTGAAGGGGAAGGAGGTGGCTCAAGGGAAGACCAGCGAGGAGTAGGTTGCAGTAATTGAGGTGGGAGGAGATTAAGGAGTGGATAAGCATTTTGGTAGTGTGTTCAGAGAGGAAGGGGCGGATTTTGCTGATGTTGTAGAGAAAGAAGTGGCAGGTCTTAGCTACAAGCTGGATATGAGCAGAGAAGGAGAGAGAGGTGTCAAAGATAACCCCTAGATTGCGGGCCGAGGGAACAGGAAGGAGAGTAGATCCATCCACATGGATTGAGAGAGGGGGAAGTGGGGCGGGGAGGAGTTAGGTGGGAAGACAAGGAGTTCAGTCTTGGCCATGTTCAATTTCAATCGTCGATGTGACATCCAGGAAGCGATGTCCGAAAGACAGGCAGAGATCTTGGACTGGGTTGCCAGAGAAATATTAGGTGTGGAGAGGTAGATTTGTGAGTCATCGGCGTAGAGATGGTAATGAAAGCCATGGGAGGAGATAAGCACGCCAAGGCCTTGGGTATAGAGAGAGAAAAGAGGGGGCCCAAGACGGATCCCTGGGGTACACCTACATGGAGAGGGGTAGGAGAGGAGGAGGAGGAGCCACCAGAGCATACACTGAATGAGCGATGAGAGAGGTAGGAAGAGAACCAGGATAGTATCTGCCCATTTTTGAAGAACCCAGGTGCCTATATTCAGCAGTGCTAAGCAAAATATCTGCCAACACTACTGAGTTTTGGCATAAATTGGAACATCTTTTTTTAGACATTTCTGTTCAAAATTGGGCTCCATTAAAAAGAGAGCAGAATGACTTGGGGCTTTGCACTTATACCACCATTGGGCTGGAATAAGCCAGGCATCCGTCACTGCTGGGAGACATAAAGAGGCAGGAGCTGAATTGCCTCTGTGTGCCCCGCAGATGGCACCTCCCCTGCACTGACCCCTCCTGCCCCTGACCAGCGCTCTCCACACAAACCCTCAGTATGTGCGGGAAGCACAGGGAGCTGAATAGCGTTTGGGAGCTAAGCATGGCTTGGATGTCCATGTCGTATATCCAATCCCGCTATTCGACAATCAGAATGACCACCATAGGGAATGCATGTGTATGACCAAAATTGTTCACATTGGCCCGATTCTAATCCCAACGTACATCTCCTTGTAAGTCCAGGCTGATCTCGCCGGATCAGAATCGCGAAAAAGCCTGTATGTGCAGGCCAGGACTGTGATTCAGTCCCAGCCTGCACAAAGATGCATTGCCTGGCTAACTCAGCCAGGGCTTTTAAATGGAGCCGCGGTGCCATGGCATCATGTTGCCATGGCATCCCATCTCCTTTTAAAAGCCACAATGCCGGCAGCCTGCTACAAAGGTTATTTCCCTGCAGCCCGACTGTTATAGTGGGTGATATGGAAGGGCAGACTAGATAGGTCATATAGTCTTTTTCTGCCATCATGTTTCTATGTTTCTGTACAGTCTCTGGATGTTTTATGGCCAAAACAAGCACCTTCCTGATGCCTATTCCTGCCTGGAGCAGGTCTAAACTTGGACAGGTTTCGAAGACGTCTCCAACGTTTCTGAAATCCAGCAGGGATGTTTAAGTCCATTGCACCTCTGCCATACCCCCTGCCTACTTGGATGTCCCTGCACCAGAGGTCAGCTGGATGTCCACATGCATGTCTTCAGACATCCAAATGTCCTCCATAGCTACGAAGTACATGGTGACTTATACAATGAAAATTACCTTAAACAATACTCCCACAAGCATTTGCTTTTCTTTTTTTTTGAGAATACAAAAGTATATATGTTATTGTTTCAGACTCCCATGCCAATGCTTCCCTCAAGAAGGCCTCTGGCAAATGTTGGTAAAACTACAAGGACTGTTGCATTTTGTTCAGATCTCTGCCTGCATACAAGCTGGGCAGTTTTTAGACAGTTAATGCATTTTAAGGGAATAACGTGTGTTGTAGCATTCTGACTTATGAGAGAGTAGTTTAGGTGAGATGGAAAGTCTGCCTAAGGGCTATAGATATGCTGAAGCAAAATATCAGGGCATTCAAATGTACACCATAGAATCGTTTGTGTTCACTTACAAGGACTGAACCTGACTTAATAAACCAAACTAGTGAGTCTGGACAAGCAATCTCTGAAATTCAGTTACTGGAACCCAGTAGCACAGCCTCAAGGTACACAGCAAGGTTAAAAAAACAAAAAACAAAAATAAACTGCCAGTTCTACACATTAATATCAGACTTCAACCTATGAACAAGGGGAAAGATGGCAGTAACAAGAGCAGGGCTCTCTTCAGAGTTTATTATGAATGAACACTCTTTTCATGCTGTTATGAATATATGCCTTTATAGTAGCCCTTCCCCAAAGCAGTAAAGAACAGAGCGAGCTTGTTCCCAAATTTGAGGAACAGACAAACAGAGAAACTGATGGTACATAAAGATCATATGGCCCATCAGGTCTGCCCATCCAGCTCAACAACCCCTTCCTCTTGCTAAGAGATTGTCATAAAAATATAGAAAAATGATGACAGATAAAGACCATATGGCTTAGCCCGTCTGCCCTTCCATACCAGCTACTAAGTTTACAGTCCCTTTTTCCCTTAGAGATCCTCTGCATTTGTCACAGGCATTCTTGAATTCAGATACAGTTCTCATCTCTACTACCTCCACTGGGAAACTATTCTATGCATCTACGACTCTTTCCATAAAGGCATATTTCCTCAAATTACCCTGAGTCTATCCCTTTCACCTTCATCCTATGCCCCCTCATTGAAGAGTTTTCTTTCAATCAAAAGAGGTTTTCCTCCTGTGCATTTATGCCACAAAGGTATTATATCTCCCCTTTCTCACCTTTCTTCCAAAGTATACATATTGAGATTTTTAAGTCTATCCCCCATATGCATTATGACCAAGACCCTGAGCATTTTGGTAGCCACCCTCTACACTGACTCCATCCTGTTTATATCTTTTTAAAAGCATGATCTCCAAGACTGCATACAGTACTCCAAATGAGGCACTATCACCTCCTTCTTTCTGTTGGCCATTCCACTTCCTATGCACCCAAGCATCCTTCTTTCACTGTCATCCTTTTCTACCTGTTTAGCCACCTTAAGATCTTCAGAAACAATCACCCCCAGGCCCAGTCTTCTTTCGTGGGCAGAAGTACTTCACCACTATACTGTACAGCTCTCTTGGATTTTTAAAGTTCAAATGCATTACCAAGCATTTTTTGGTATTAACTTTCAGCTCAATAACAGTGGCGGACCCAATAAATTATCAAGCAGATAAATGGACAGACAAAAAAAGCCCAACATGTTTTGGCCTAAGCCTGCATCAGGGGCATGTACTAAAAACAATGTCAGATACTTCTTCCTGTGTGCTGTGCAATCTAAAGGCTACAAAAAACAGACAGAAAGGTTAAAAAAAGCACAATCTTAAAAGAACATAAATACATAAAACTGATGCCAAATAATAATAAATGCAGTGAGGTGCTATTTTTGTATTTTTTGATCATTTTTTTGTAGTTTCTTTGTAGTTTTGTAGCAGCAGAGCGCAGACAAACCAATAATACCAGGAGTCTGTTCAGAAGGTCCAAATCATTTATTTGTGCACAAGTCTCAAGCAAAGTCAAATTCAAAATGGCTGAGCGATGTTCTCTGGCAATACAACAACTTTTATAGATTTTTGCTCCATTCTAGGTATAGAAAACTAGTTCATTGGTCCCGGTAACCTCCCGTACCTCCCGTACCCCTTCTATTGGTCCCGGTACTGATATGATTATCCAATTATGTTCTTAGAGTGGGCTCAGCACCTGCTTACCCCCCCTTCTAGTCCCAATTACAATGGCCAGTTCACCAACTTGTTTCTTTCCTACTTCCAAGGCCATTTAGCTAGTTAGTACATGTAGGGAAGCAGGGCTCTGTAACCTTTCTGTCAGCAGTTTTAATTAAATCCCTTACAGCTGTACTTTCTTATCAGGGGCATTTAAACATATTTTTCTGTATTTTTCCAGGTTTCAGTTCTGCTTGTTCAAACTAATTTAATTCTAATTCTACAATAGCAGCCTATTGGGGGATGTGCAATTCCTATGGGCCTCTTCACAGGCTTCATTTACAGGTCAAGCTAGTTAGGCCTACCTGCTTATGTCAGACACTGTGGATCACAGGCCTTCACCTGCCACATTCCCCCCTTTGATTAATCTCACCCTATTACTTAATAAGGTGTGAGAGTTAAATCACTTATCTTTGGTTATACCATGGTCGGAGGATGCCGACTGTACACAGGAGGACTAGGTTGCCATAAGGCCATAATCTTAGTTGCGGTCTTCCGCTCTACTGCACTATCAATAGCACTATGAATAGAACGCATACAACATGGGAGTATACATGGTAATAGTAAAATCACAGCAACAACTATTAATACTAGTATAAGGAAAGTCTTAAGTCCTCCCAGCCATGAGAAAAGATTAGCAAACCAGTTAGGAAACTTTAGTGAATGCCAAGTTTGTACTGGCACATAAGCTTGTTTTCACATAGTTTCAGCAATTTCTTCAACTACTTGACCTTTATCATCTATTTTCAAACAACAATTAGTTAAATTCAGCTTACCACATACTCCTCCTTCAGCTGCCAGCAAATAATCTAGTGCTAAGCGATTTTGATATATGGCAGTGCGCATTTGGGTACTCTGTCTAGCTAAAAGTGTAAGAGCTTGGCTAGTTTCATTGGTTATTATCTCAACTACTGCTTGTAAGCGGATAATACGATTAATCATATAGACTGGGGTTCGATATCCCCACATACCATCATCATTCCAAGTGGCAGGCCCATAATAATCAATGATTCTTTCTGGTGGCCAATCATCACCCTTCCACTTTTCCCACTTGCCTACTTGGAGGGGTGCTCTCTTTTGTCTCAGTGCTCTTTTGTGTCTATGATTGGTAGTGTACACTGGGTATCCTAATTGTTCTCCATGTTCTGTGTTTAGGAGAAAGAAAGAAGGTCTGATGGTCCCTAAGACACACGCCCCTCCCCAGTGTGCAGGGAGTCGGGCATATGCTCGGTTTCCACAGATCCAGTATAGGCCAGGCGGAGCTTGCCAGGCATGGGGTTTGGCAAGATTGGTCCATAAATTAGCAAGCTCAGGAAATTTGACTAATGGATTAGGGGGTTCAGGTTCTTTAATTCCTGACCACCAAGACGTCTTTTTGGTGGTGTCATTATAGAACTTCTGGCTGAGACAGACCAGCTGTCCCACTTGTTGATTGAACTGGGGTCCAGTTCGTGCATAGCAAAGACGTCCAACTATTGAGTGCGCTAACACCCATTCGCTGGTAGTCTTATGTAGTTCAGTTTGATTGTAAGTCATAGAGTAGTTTAATTCTTGGGCCTCCCATGGCCACTGGTCACCCATTTGTGTCCCCCCACAAAAGTAACAATCTGAGATTTTTAGACTGGATACTACCGCTCCAACTAATTCCAGAAATAAGTTCTGGGAGGGATGAGGGATGTCAAACTTATTCACATGCATGGCTTCATAGAATGTGTCATGGATATGGTACTTGGATGATTTATGGGCTTGGGTATTTAATCTTATATGTACTATGGTTCCTGGATCCGATCCAGTCCCGGCAATTCGTAGGCCAAATCGGAATCCTTGTTTCCAAACCTCAGGTCTCATTACAACAAACTCTAAGGGATTGCAAGCATCTTTCTTGCATTTGTCTAGGTCTCTGACATATGGTTGTTTTAATACAGCCATTCGATTATCTTTGGTATTCTATAGCATACCGTTTTTCCAGGTGGCATAAAAGACACATTCCCACTTTGGGCAAAAGTAATCTGACTCTGGGGCTGTACTGTATACATCAGCTGAGACCTTTTTCCCTGTACATATTCCCCATCCAGTGGTTCCTTCTGGGCACATATATTTGTCATTTTTTGAGTATGTTTTCTCCCAATTACCACACTTAGAACGGCTATCTCTGTTGATTACTTCACAAGCATCAAAATACAAAACAGCATATCTTCTGAGTTCTTTAAGGGGAAGTGTAGCATTGATCAAAGGTCCATCTGCATCTTTCCATCGCATTTCCAAGGTGTAATAGGATGGATTTTGATGCGGATTAAAACATACTTTAGATTTACCTGTGGTACAAACATTCAGTTCAGTGGTGTTATAAATACACCGAGTCACTTTACCAGTGCAAGTATAGTAAGAATGATAAATCAAAGTCTGAGTTATTTTCATTCCAATCCGAGTGGAAGTAATGCAGGCAGCACACGGAGGCAAGGCATAAGTCAGTTTAAAACCTCCAAAACAGGCAACCAGGGCAAGGTAGAGACGAAGATGCATGTTGCTTGGAGTTCTTCTGAATCCTCAGCTTGCAGATCTTGACCTCGATGTTCTTTTCTTCGTCCCGTTTGCTAATGAAGCAATTCAACGGGTGCTGAATGTTGATTGAAGATCGGATCTGTGCATCGTGCATTAACCAACTTATCAACTTTTAGTTGGGTTTTTAATATTGTCAATCAATGTAGTATCAAAGTAGTGTGTAAAACCACACATATGAGGTTCGTTTAAACAAACTCTTGCTGTGTTGGAAACAGCAATCCTCTTCGAAAGACTTGGCTACTGCAAGGCACTATAGTTGTTGGGATGATCCCAAGAGTGTCTAAGTTGCTGGTTGCCGTCTCAGGGTAATTCGCAAAGGTGCATCAGGATGCTGCTCTGCTACCCACTGCTCGGGCTCTGGATCAGCTGCGGGTTTGACTCTGCTGTGGTGGATCCAGGAGTCGATTTCTGCGACCTTTACTGCAGTTGGGGTAGACAGGATGACGGTGTATGGTCCCTTCCAATGGGGTTCCAGCGGTGTCTTCTTCCAGTCTTTGATCCACACCGAGGTACCAGGCTGGTAGGGATGCAGGGGTTCCGTCAAATTGATAGGCAACTGGTCTTGGATCCACACATGGAGAGTCTGTAGAACAAAACTAAGAGCTAGGAGTTCTTGCCTGGTTATTTCTGAACCAATCTGAGCTAAACTTCCTTTGATTCCCTGCACTATTGGTGGGGGTTTACCATACAGAACCTCAAAAGGGGAAAATCCTGTTGACTTTACAGGGGCTGAACGTATTCTAAGTAGAGCTATTGGGAGTACTTGGGGCCACTTTAGGTGAGTCTCCTGACAAAGCTTAGACGTTTGGGCTTTCAAAGTGCGATTCATTCGCTCAACTTTCCCTGAACTCTGGGGTCTGTATGCAGTGTGAAGCTTCCATTGTATCTGTAGGGCTTTTGCTAACTGCTGAGTAATTTGAGAAACAAATGAGGGTCCATTGTCTGACCCTATTACTGCTGGTATTCCAAATCTTGGAATAATCTCTCTTAACAAGACTTTGGTGACTTCTCGAGCTTTTTCAGTTCTGGTTGGGAAGGCTTCTACCCACCCAGAGAAAGTACAAACTAATACTAACAAGTAGTGGTATCCATTGGCTTTTGGCATTTCAGTAAAGTCAATTTGCAGGTGGTGCATGGGGGTTACACCTCCTGACTGAACTCGGGGTGGTGGTGTGGGACCTTGTTTGGCATTATTTTTGGCACAGATTAGACATTGACGTGCCACTGAAGCTGATAGGGCCGCTAACATGGTAATACAGAAATGTGGTCTGAGTGCTTTTTCCATAGCACTTTTGCCATAATGCGTGGCTTCGTGGAAGGCTTTGACAAAAGCTGGACTCATTAATCCCGGGATTACTATGCGTCCTGGGGGTTGACTGCCCTCTGCTGGTGGCAGTTCAATCCACCCATCTTTCAGTACTCCATTCTCCTTATTACAGTAGTAATCTAATTCTTTGGTGGTATATCGTGGTGTCCATAGGTTCAAGGGTACTGGAAACAATGCTGCCTGCATTGGCATGGCTTGCAGTGAAATTTGTCCTGTCATGGCTGCTTGTCGTGCTGAGGCATCTGCAAACCTATTTCCTCGAGCAACTTCTCCTTTTCCTGCTTGATGTCCTCTGCAGTGCATGACAGCTACACGAGTTGGGGCCCATACTGCATCAAGTAACATCAATATCTCTGGGCCGTACTTGACTGATTTTCCTCCGGACGTGATGAGCCCTCGTTCTTTATAGAGAGCTCCATGGGCATGTAGGGTGGTGAAGGCATATTTGGAGTCTGTATATACATTTAACACGAGTGTTGCACCTAGCAGTAGTGCTCGAGTAAGCGCAATCAATTCTGCTTTTTGAGCTGATGTGCCTGAGGCTAGGGCTGATGACTCAACGACTTCATGTTGGGTGACTACTGCATATCCGGCACAACGTCGTCCATTGATAATGAGACTGCTTCCATCTACGTAATAAATTTGATCAGGATTGTCTATGGGCACATCTGTCAGGTCAGGTCGGCTTGAGAATACAGTGTCCATGACTTCTATACAGTCATGTTCTGGGAGTTCTTCACTAATAGGTATCAATGTGGCTGGATTCAAGGCATGGCTCACTTCCAGATGTATCTGTGGGTTCTCACATAACATACTCTGATATTTCAACATTCGGGAATTGGTGAGCCAATAATTTGCTTTCTGTTCCATAAGGGCAAGGACTGCATGTGGCACAGTGACTCGTAAATTCTGTCCTAATGTGAGCTTGTCTGCTTCACTCACTAACAATGCTGTAGCTGCAACTGCTCTCAGACAAGGTGGCCATCCTTTGGCCACAGTGTCCAGTTGTTTCGATAGGTATGCTACAGGTCTCTCCCAATTTCCTAATTTCTGAGTCAACATGCCTAAAGCATTTCCTTGTGCTTCATGTACAAACAAATGGAAAGGCTTATGAACATCTGGTAGTCCAAGTGCTGGTGATGACATCAATTCTTCCTTTAATGTCTTGAAGGCTGTATCCTGCTCAGGTCCCCAATCTAATGGTAATTTTTCTTCTCCTTTTGTGGCTTCATACAATGGTTTAGCGATTTGAGCAAAGTTGGGAATCCAGATTCGGCAATATCCTGCCGCTCCCAGAAAGGCTCTAACTTGCTTTCTGGTAGTTGGGGTTGGGATTCTACATACTGCTTCTTTTCTTTCTCTGCCTAATTTTCGGCTTCCTTTGGTTATACGAAAGCCCAAGTATTTTACTTCTTTCTGACATAATTGTGCTTTTGCTCTGGAAACTTTGTATCCAGCTTCATTCAATAGCTGCAAGAGGTCTTTGGTGGCTTGTATACACTCTTTTTCTGATACAGCAGCTATCAGCAGATCGTCCACGTATTGGAGAAGCACTCTCTTCCCCGGGGCCACTGGATAGCTTGAAAGATCTTGATTTAGTGCAGCACTAAAGATGGTAGGCGAATTCTTGAATCCTTGGGGTAATCGTGTCCAAGTAAGTTGGCCCCCTCTTCCAGAGATAGGGTCCTGCCATTCAAATGCAAATAATATCTGACTTATGGGGGCTAATCTTATGCAAAAGAATGCATCTTTTAAATCCAAAACAGTAAAGTGGGTAGCTTCAGCAGGAATCAGTCCTAGAAGTGTATAAGGATTTGGCACAACTGGATGTATGGTCTCAACTGCTTCATTCACTCTTCTTAGATCTTGCACTGGTCGGTAGTCATCTGTTCCAAGCTTTTTCACTGCCAAAAGTGGAGTGTTCCATGGGGATTGACATACTTTTAGTAGGCCATGTTCTAGTAATCTCAGCAGGTGGCGGTGGATACCTTCAATTGCAGCTCTTGGGAGAGGGTACTGCTTGACATGTACTGGTGTAGCACTAGGTTTGAGAGTTACAATTACTGGAGCTATATGCTTAGCTAGGCCTGGAGGACTGCCTTCTGCCCATACTCCAGGTGGGGCATCAATGCTTTTCAAAGTCTGTTCAAAATAGGTGTCTTGGGCAGGTTCATCACTGTAATATCTCCATTCTTCTTCTCGGGGAACTGTAAGCAGCATTATTCCTGCAGGCTTGGCTTGAGAATTCACGGTCATTTGCATTTCTCCTTTTTCAGTAAAGGATATTTGGGCTTGTAGTTTGGCTAGCATATCTCGTCCCAGTAGTGGCACTGGACATTCAGGCATGTAAAGAAATTGATGGGTTATTTGTTGTCCTCCTAGACTGCATATGCGATTCTGAAGAAAAGGTTTTGTAGCTTTGGCACCAGTTGCTCCTACAATGGTGACTGCTTTTGCAGAAAATGGGGCTATCTTTTTGTCTACTACTTAATGTTCTGCTCCAGTATCAACCATAAAGTTCATAACTTGGTCTCCTATTTGTATTCCGACCATAGGCTCCTGGAGACCTAAAGCAAATTCGGAGCCCGGTCTGTCCTAATCCACGTCATCTTCATCATGTGCTGTCGCAGCCAATGCTTGTATGGCTTCTCCTCTTTCTCGCTGGTATTGTTCTCGATTGGCTCCTCCGCGATTTCGGGGACGGCCTCGTCTTCCTTCTCTCCATTGATGATTGTTTTCGTCATCTTGATGGGCGTCTTCGAGTTGTGGGCATGTATTTCTCCAATGTCCTTCCTCCTTGCAATAGGCACATTGGTTTATGCCTAGCTGGGGCTGGCTTCCGCCTCGGCCCCGCCCCCTTCCTCTGCTCCGTCGACTAGGGAAACCTCCCCTTTTCTGTTCAACTATGGCCGCAGCCAAAAAATCAGCTTTCTTCTTCATCTTTCGATCACATTCTTTCTGCCTTTCATTATCACGATTCACATACACTTTATGAGCGACTTCCAGTAACTGAGTTGCATTCATGCCCGCAAACCCTTCTAATTTCTGTAATTTACGTCTAATATCTGGTTGAGACTGATTTACAAAAGCAGAATTCACCATGCATAAACTTCCTGGTGCATCGGGATCATAGGGAGTATACATTCTATATGCTTCAGTTAATCTTTCGTAAAACACTGCTGGACTCTCATCTATGCCTTGGATAACTTCAGTTACTTTAGAAAGGTTCATAGCTTTCTGGCCCCCCCTTTTCAGGCCTTGTATAAAGCCTTGGCGAAAACGGGCTAGGGCTCTGGATCCTCTTTCCGTATTTGGATCCCATCGGGGGTCTTCATTCGGGAATTCTCTCTGGGCCGCTTCCCGATTATCTATTCTTTCCTCCCCCCTTTCTCCTGGAGCTACCGGGTTATCTGCCAGCCAGTCAATAGCTGCTTTTCTAATTCGTGTCCGCTCCTCTGTAGTGAATAAGGTGGACAGGAGCTGGCGACAATCTGCCCATGTTGGTTGGTGAGTTTCCATAATAGTATTCACTAATTCTGTGAGTTCCTGGGGCTTATTGGTATAGGAGGCATAATGTGTCCTCCAATTTAACAAATCAGTGGTAGAGAAGGGGACATACACATAGCTTAGGGGTCCCGCCACCACCTCATTATCCTCATTTCTTACAGGTATTCCTGGGAGTTGCCGTAAAGGCATCATCTTGGCCGTAGATGTCTTTTGGGATCTGAGAGATATTTTCGTAACTTTCCTGTCAGGGGTTATCTTCTTCTCTATATGCTTTGTTTTAGATTTACTTTTTACTGGCGAGTTAACACTGGCAGCCGCTTTCATATTGTCAGTATCACTCTGAAAAATTTCAGTTTCCTCCTGTTCTGTTTCTGTCTCTGATTCTCCTTTTTCAGTCTCGGTAGAATCATCTTCTTCATTTAAAGGGAGCTCATCTACCTGCTCTTCGGGTGATGGCTCGGGGGTTGGGTCCCGTTCCCGCTGTCTTCGGGGTTCTGGGGCAGGACGCGGGGCTACCCTTACTGGGCACTGAGCTTGGGGCTGTCGGGTAATTACTTCTGGGGAGTCAGGAT
Source organism: Ichthyophis bannanicus (assembly GCA_033557465.1). Taxonomy (NCBI): domain Eukaryota; kingdom Metazoa; phylum Chordata; class Amphibia; order Gymnophiona; family Ichthyophiidae; genus Ichthyophis; species Ichthyophis bannanicus. Next base: position 908,749,063 of record CM066033.1, read on the forward strand.
CTGCCAGGACGGGTTTCTGTCTGGACTTCTCACCTTTCTCTTTCTTTCTAGGCTGTTCCACTTTCTGACTATGATCTGTCTTTGCTAACATTATCCTGCACTGCTCTTCATAACAGCGCCTCGCCCAAGGGGGCGGATCTTCACAAATACTTAACCAGTAATCTATATATGGGTACTGATCAGGGTGCGATACTCGCACCTTCTGGTGAACTGACTGAATAATTCCTACATTAAAAGTTCCCTCTCGGGGCCAGGTGGGGTCTAGATCGGGCCACTCCCTAGTACACAAAATCTGTAAAAGGGTTGCAGTCATTTTAATACCATAATCTCCTGAATATCCTTCTCTAAAATGTGCGATCATACATTCTAATGGAGTGTTTCTAGTAGACCCCGCCCCTCCCATTTCGATGTGTGCGCGCAACAACAGACAGAAGGGAAAAGGAGGGCGGACCGTGGGTAAGGGGTCCTCACGGCCCTAGAAACATATGAGGGAAACAAATAACAAGACAAGACGACAGTCGCTTCCCCCTTTTTATGACCTGAACGCGGTCGCCCGGTCAGGAACTGCGTTACTCAGGGGTCTGCCTTCGCTTGGTCCGTGCTGCCAGACCTCTCATTCACACTTCATTCACACAATCATGCTAGCAACGTATCCCAGAATGCATTCATTTCTATCTATTCTGACTAGTCTTTTGCAAGTTCCAAATGCAAGAAGACGGGAGTTTCGCCCTGCTTTACTTACGCAGGGGTAGTTGGTCCGTCTTTGAGAGGTGATCAAGCTCTCTTACAAGTGCTAGTTCCAAGTTCATGCAAGATTCAAGTGGCAGTACTGCACTTTCTTATCTGTCTAGACACATGCTAAAATCAAAACTCTACTCACCGGATCCGGTCCTCAAAGTTCCCAAGCAAGCGCATGAGTTGGACCTCGGACTCCCCTCACTCGGGTTCGAGGTGTTGGCTCCAGCCGGGCTCGGCACCCGCCGAGGTCCGACCAGCTCCCTCCGATGCAAGGGACCAGTGGCGCCAGGGAGTGAGCCCCGTCGGAAGGGCGCGATCCCGGCAGGACCAAACCTGTAGAGGCAGAAAGTCATGGTATATTGCCCTATATACCCTCTAATACCACAGCTTCCCAGCCAACGCACCAAGAATATGTAGCAGCAGAGCGCAGACAAACCAATAATACCAGGAGTCTGTTCAGAAGGTCCAAATCATTTATTTGTGCACAAGTCTCAAGCAAAGTCAAATTCAAAATGGCTGAGCGATGTTCTCTGGCAATACAACAACTTTTATAGATTTTTGCTCCATTCTAGGTATAGAAAACTAGTTCATTGGTCCCGGTAACCTCCCGTACCTCCCGTACCCCTTCTATTGGTCCCGGTACTGATATGATTATCCAATTATGTTCTTAGAGTGGGCTCAGCACCTGCTTACCCCCCCTTCTAGTCCCAATTACAATGGCCAGTTCACCAACTTGTTACTTTCCTACTTCCAAGGCCATTTAGCTAGTTAGTACGTGTAGGGAAGCAGGGCTCTGTAACCTTTCTGTCAGCAGTTTTAATTAAATCCCTTACAGCTGTACTTTCTTATCAGGGGCATTTAAACATATTTTTCTGTATTTTTCCAGGTTTCAGTTCTGCTTGTTCAAACTAATTTAATTCTAATTCTACAATAGCAGCCTATTGGGGGATGTGCAATTCCTATGGGCCTCTTCACAGGCTTCATTTACAGGTCAAGCTAGTTAGGCCTACCTGCTTATGTCAGACACTGTGGATCACAGGCCTTCACCTGCCACAGTTTTTTGGTTAAGGCAGCTTCATTTTGATGGTGCTATCAATCAGGCTAAAACATGTTGGGCTTTTGATAAGGACTTGTTTGGGAATCTATGTTTTGGTTTTATACAAAAGATTGTATGGTTATTTATGTTTTTATGATTTATATTAATATTTTGTATTAAATTTTGTCTGGTCCTAGAGAAACACACACCATGCTCAAAAAAACAGAAGGAAACACTAAAGGCGAGACGTGAACCAAGGTTGTCCTTTATTGTGAAACTAGCAACCCCAACATGGCCGGCACTTTCGGCACTTGCCTTCATCATGGGATAACATCAAAATATAAACATACAAAATTAAAAATTGATAAATAATAATGCATAACAATATAAAATATAAAACAATAAAACACAATCAACAAAAAGTAATAATACAAATACTGTTAAAAACAAATACTAATAAGGTAGAAGAACACTTTCGTCATTAAAGAAAGATTATCTGTGTAAAACACACAGGGGATTATTCTGTGCCATAAATAGTGGGGATTGATGTCCAATTGAGATGTCCATCCCCGCTATTTGTGCCTACTCCCGCCGTGTATAACCTCCCCCGCCAGTTGTGTGGGGAAGTTATTTGGGGCAGGGAAGGGGTGTCTTGGGGGTGGAGTCTGGGCAGGCAGTGGCGGTTGCCGGCCCTGGATGTACAGGGTCGATTCTAATGTTGGCCCTGTACGTCCAGGGTTAACGACTTGTACAGAGAAGTTATTCCACCTCTGAGATGGAATAACTTCCTGTATGTCCAGGATCAGCGACCCAGGGCACGGATGGGGAAGGGGGGCCCAGAAACATGTCCCGCAGCCCGACCCTGGCCTTAGGAGGCCAGATCGGGGGTCGGGCTGTGGGGAATGCAGCGTTGGATTCCGGCGGCCGGCATCGCGGTTCTTCAATGGAGCCACAGTGCCATGGCAACATGACACCATGGTGCCACTGCTCCATTGAAGAGCCTTGACTGAGTTAGCTAGGAAGGTCCTGTACATGCAGGTCGGGCTGATCGCAGTCCCGGCCTGCACGTACAGGACTGTTCGCAATTCTGATCCCCTCTGTACGTCCGGCTCAGACCAGACGTATAGAGGGGACCTACGTCTGGGATGGAATGAACCCTACATAATTTACATACATGGATGGAAAACTTTATGTACAGATCTGTTTTGTGTTAAAGAAAAGAGATATATATGTAGGAAAAGAGACCAAGCAGAGGAACACAAACATGCAAAACCTTTCCCAGCGTTATATATATGTATGCAAAGATCCGTAATATGTGATATTCAAAAACACATCAGTATACGTATTCTTTATCGTACTTATAATAGGAATTGGTGCAATAACCAAATAAGGCCAAATAAGACTAATACTTATTGATGTAGAAGGAAGAGAACAACTTACAGATGATCTTGTTTGTCAAATTCTCAAAACCACTGTTAATAACAATCTTAGTCCTATACAGTGTGGAAAGGAGGAATAATGTAGAAACATGTCATTTTTTGCTATACACAGAATCAAAAATAATGTTATGGGATTGTGGCACAAAGCTACCATCTAAGACATACTCAGAGGTACCATGTAAAATATTTATTTATGTGGAAGTTATCATAAATGCACTCTCAAGAAATTCCCCAGACCTGTCAAAAAACTCCATTCACCCCAGACGTCTAATCGTATTTTTAATAATATCCTTACAGGCAAAATATTCTGAACTAGCTGTGTAACCACATAGCTAACATCAGAGAGGCTAGAGGTGAGAATGCCATAAAGCAATAAGTATAAAAACCGAAAGTAAAGTTAAAAGGAGGAACCCTTGTGTAACAATCGTAGCGATCTATCTTGACATGAGGTAGATTCTGTCAATGAAACAATCCCTTCCAACAATAACTAATCCTAAATTTTATGAAACATATCACAAGTATTTCCAAAAGGAAGATAAATTATAACAGTGACAACATGTGAATAAACTCGAATAAAACCATACTGGAATTCGTTACCGGAGGATGTAGTAAAGGCTGTTAGTGTGGCTGGGTTTAATAAAGGTTTGGACAAGTTCCTGGAGGAAAGGTCCATAAACCATTATTAAAAAGGGACCCAGGATATCAGTGCTTGACCCAATACAATCATTGTGGAACCTGTGCCTTTTGGGGAAACTGCTAAGTACGTATTACCTAGATTGGCTACTGTTGGAAGCAGGATACTGGGCTTGATGGACCTTGATCTAACCCAGTATGGCATATCTTATGTTCTTATGGTCCATAGATAACACCACACTTATCTTGTTATGATTTTGAACAACAATATGTAATAAGGGAGTATAGTAATCAAAAGAAAAAACTTGCCTTAACGTGATCTTGATAAAACGCCGAACAAAAACGTTCTCATATCAGCGTCACAAAATTGCCCAGTCTGCTTTTAAAAGTTCCTTTTGGCTCCAAACCGGAAGGGGGGCAGGGCACATGTGCAATGGTACAGGAAAAAGGGGGGGCCCCTTAAGAAGTAAAAGCCTTCATGGGCACTTGTTGGGCCCTATTTATTAATAAAAATCATGCAATATCAATAGACATATGCACCATAATGTTAAAAACGAAGCAGACGGGTGTTCAAATAAAGCTCTGTTCATTTCCGTAAAAGTTGTCAGAAAATCAGACTCTTCTACATGGAATCAGTAAATCCCAACAAAAAGTGTGCAAATTATAAATTTTGTCTGTCCATTTATCTGCTTGGTAATTTATTGGGTCAAGTACTGTTATTGTGCTTATTTCCCCTGTGGCGGGTTTCCTCTGTGTTTTGGGGCTTTTGCCATTAAATTTCAGCTGCCAAATTCTTGACCATACTTCAAAGTTTACTAAATGCCTCCTCATGTTATTTACACCTTCTTGGGTATTTATCCTAATAGCAACAGAAGTGACGGGAATCTTAAACAATTTTCAGAAGGCTGTGTTCAAGAGGAATTAGCTAATCTAAAAGTAGACAAAACCATGGGTCAAGATGGGATACATCCAAGAATACTGAGGGAACTTGGGGACGTTCTAGCGGCAACACGGTCTGACCTTGCCAATGCCTCTTTGGAGTCGGGAGTGGTGTCAGAGGACTGGAAAGAGGCACATGTGATCCCTTTACACAAAAGCGGACATAAGGATGACATTGAGAACTACAGGCCAGTTAGTCTAACCTCTGTGGTTAGTAAATTATTGGAAAGGCTACTGAAGGAGAGAATAGTGAGGTTTCCGGATTGCAGGATCCAAGGCAGCATAGATTCACCATAGGCAGGTCTTGTCAGACAAATCTGATAGAATTTTTTTGACTGGGTGAGCAGGGAGTTGGACCAAGAGAGAGCCCTAGATGTGGTGTATTTAGATTTTAATAAAACCTTTGACACTGTTCACACAGACAACTTATAAACAAACTGAGTACCCTAGGGATGGACCCTAAAGTTACTGATTGGGTTAGAAATTGGTTGAGTGGGAGGCGACGAAGGGTATAGGTAAATGGAGCTCACTCTGAGGAGAAGGAGGCTACCAGTGGTGTGCCACAGGGATCTGTCCTTGTTCTGATTCTGTTTAACATCTTTGCTATTGATATTGCGGAAGGACTGTCAGGTAAGGTTTGCTTGTTTGCAGACGATACCAAAATCTGCAATAGAGTAGACATACAGGAAGAAGTCGACAACATGAGGAGGGATCTAGCTAAACTTGAAGAATGGTCTAGAATATGGCAGCTGAAATTTAATGCTAGAAAATGCAGAGTCATGCATTTAGACTGCAGAAATCCAAAGGAGCTGTACAATATAGAGGGTAAGGTACTTCTGTCCACAAAAGAAGAGTGGAACCTGTGCGTAATTGTGTCTGACTATCTTAAAGTAGATAAATAGTTAGAAAAGGTGACTGCAAAAGTCAGAAGGATTCCTGGGTGTATAGGGAGAGAAATGGCCAGCAGAAGAAAGGAGGTGATAATGCCTCTGTTTAAGTCTCTGGTGCGACCTCATCTGGAGTATTGTATGCAATTCTGGAGACCGCACCTTCAGAAGTATATAGGCAGGTTGGAGTTGGTGCAGAGGTTGGTGGTACTAAAATGGAGTTGGAGTTAGTGGTACTAAAATGGTTAGTGGTCTTTGTTACGAAGCATATGAGGACAGACTTAAAGATCTTAATATGTATACTTTAGAGGAAAGGCAGGATAGGGGCGCTATGATACAGCCATTTAAATACATCCGTGGCATAAGAGCACAGGAGGGTCTCTGTCAATTGAAGGCATGCTCTGCTATGAGGGGACATAAGATAAGAGTGAAATGGGATAAACTCAGGAGTACTATGCAGAAATATTTCTTTACGGAAGAATGGTAGATGCGTGGAACAGCATCTGAATTCAAAAAAGCATGGGACAAACATAGAGGATCTCTAAAGGGAAAACGAGAACTATTGTAGATGATATGGAAGGGCAGACTAGATGGGCCATGTGGTCTTTTTCTGCCATCATGTTTCTATGTTTTTATTTTGATATCATTCACAAAGAGGCAAACCTTTCCCGATAGCCCTTCTGCAATATTATTTACAAGAATGTTAAAAATAATTTGACCAAGGACAGATTCCTGTGGCACACCATTGTTAAAATCCTTCTCAGAGTGAGTTCCATTTATTTGTATCCTTTGTTGCCTCCCACTCAACCAGTTTCTAACCCAGTCGGTCACTTTAGGGTCCATCCCTAGGGTGCTCAATTTGTTTATAAGTCGCCTGTGCAGAACAGTGTCAAAGGCTTTACTGAATTCTAAGTACACCATACATAGAGCTCTCCCTTGGTCCAACTCTCTGGTCACACAGTCAAAGAAATTAATGAGATTTGTCTGACAAGATCTGCTTTTAGTAAAATCATGCTGCCCCATTGGATGCCATAAACCTCATTATCCTCTGTTTTAGCAGCATTTCCATTAATTTACTCACCACAAAAGTCAGACTAAACAAGCTGTAGTTCATGACCTATGAATTATGCACTATGGCATGAGACAGACATAGTGAATCCCTTTATAGCAACAGGATAAAATCAAAATAAGCATAACTATCTCTTATATCTGAACAAATAGGGGTGACCTACATGGAGCGGTGGGTACACCCTAAACAAAGGCATGGGGAGAGGTAATCTGCACAGAGTGGCAAGTGCACCTACTCTTGCTTCCTTGCTATGCAGACTAGATGGACCATGCTGGTCTTTATCTGCCATCATATACTATGTAACTGTGTAACTATATAACATCAACCTTGCTCCTACATGGAATGGAGGAGTAGCCTAGTGGTTAGAGCACTAGCTTGGGTGCTAAGAAGCCACAGTTTGATTCCCACAAGTGTTCCTTGTGGCCTTGGGCAAGTCACTTAACCTTCAATTGCCTCAGAAGAATTCAAGTTATCAATATCTCTGTTTAATGTACATTACCAAGTTTAAATTACAGTATAAACTGCTTTGATTAAAATGATAAAACAGTATAAAAAAACCCTGTTAAATAAATGTACCCTTTTTCAGTCCTCTGGGACCAATCCCTGCTTTAATGAAGTACTGAAAAGGTCAGACAGTAGAGTCGCCAGAACTTCCCTAAGTTCCTTCAACCCCTGCCAACTTTTCTTTCTTTTCTAAAATTACATAGAAGGAAACTGCACATATTATCTCCATCTCCAAACTCACTATCTATTCCTCTGACCCCATCCCATCCATCTACTTAGCTCTATCTCCCCTGTTGTCATCCCTTCCATTTGTCATATTCTCAAGCTATCACTTTCCACTGCAACCGTACCTGATGCCTTCAAACATGGTGATGTTAATAGCATTCCTCAAAATATATAAATCACTGAACCCTATCTGCCTTTCCAGTTATCGTCCTTCCTCCCTCTTTCCATTTGCATGCAAGCTACTCAAATGTGCTCTTCTCCACCATTGTCTTGACCTTCTTTCAACTTAAGCCATTCTTGATCTGCTCCAATTTAGCTTTTGTCTTCCACACAGCACAGAAACAGCCCTTGCCAAAGCCTCCAGTGACCTGTTCCTGGCCAAATCCAAAGGAATTTACTTGTTCCTCATCTTTCTTGACCTAGCCATTGCTTCTGTCACTATTGATCACCACCTTCTCCTTGATACACTTTTCTCACTTGGATTGCAGGGCTCCATTCTGTCTTGGTTTTCTTCTTAACTTTCCTTTTGCACTTTTACTGTAAGCACTGGTGGATCCACTTCCACTGCTATTCTACTATCAGTCAGTGTAACTCAGTATTCTGTCTTTTGGACTTCTTCTCTTTTCTTTCTATACACGTTCGCTTAGCGGAATGATCTCCTTCCATGGTTTTTAGTACCATCTTTACAATTGATTCCCATATATACCTCTCAGTACCAGACCTCACCAGCCTGCTTGTCTGACATTGTTTACAGATGTTCCACTATCATCTGAAACTCAGTATGGTCAAGAAAAAGCTTTTCATCTTTCCCTTTAAACTCACCTCTCCCAATCCCTCTTTCTCTTTCTGTGAATAACACTGGCATCCTCCCTGTCTCTTCAGCTCATATCCTTGAAGTCATCGTTGATGCCTCTCTGTCTTTCTTTGTACATATCTGACAGAGAGATAAAACATTTCATTTATTTCTCTATAACATCAGCAAAATTTGTCCTTTCCTTTCATAACATGCTACCAAAATCGCTGCCCACATTTTCATCATTTCCTACTTGGACTACTGCAGCCTGCTCTTCCCAGATCTCCCATCGAATCATCTCTTTCCCCTTCAATCTTTTCAAAATTCAGCTGCATGACTAATCTTCCACTATTGTTGCTACTCTCATATAAGCCCCCTTCTCAAATCACTTCTGATTTACAAGTGCATTCATTCTGCAGCTCCTCATTACCTCTTCTTTCTTCTCTCTCCCTACATCCCTCCTTGGGAACTCGGCTCACCAGATACAGTAAATCACTCTTATCTATGCTGTTCTCCACTGCCAACTCGACTCCATTCCTTCGGCTCTGCTGCACTGTATGCCTGGAATAGACTTCCAGAGTTAGTATGTCATGCTCTGTCTCTAAGTCTATAGAAATCCAGGCTAAAAGCTCACATTTTTAAACTGCTTTTAAATCATAAACCCCTTATTCTCCTGTTAATACTCATGTTGTTTTCAATCATTTCCTATAATAAATGTAACTCCCTAAACTCTTATTTGTCCTGTTTATCTGTTTTGAATAATTTAGCTCTAGTTGAGTAGGGACCATCCATTACATGAATATGTACAGTACTATAGTGACACTATAGAAATGATAAACAGTAGAAGCAATAGTAGTAGTAGACGGTTTTGTGTGGCTGAACTATGATGAAGCCTTCAGGGAGCAGATGGCTGACACTCCTGAGATATCACAGGGGTAACACAATGTAGATTTATGACTCACACATACGATATACAGGGCCCTAAGTAAGCAGATCCAAAACTGTCACTTTCAGGTGATTGCCAGAATGTCTTACTAGGCAAGGAGTAATCTTGCCACATGTGGTGTATGCTAATGGTTAAAAAAAAATGACCATACTAGATCCAAGGCTGGTACAAGGACTACAGGTGCCCTAGACTGGCCCTCCATCCTACCACCCACCACAGCCCCCCCCCCCCACACACATCCAGTACTGCTCCTGACACCCTTCTCTAGGGCTGACAGTGGCAGCTATTGCCTCGGAAACTGTGACACAGCACTTACCCTCCATCTCTGGGGCTGTGTCATGGGTTCATTCTGCCCAATCTGCTGCTTCAGTCCCCCTCCGCCACAGCCTTCCGGTTTATACAAGACTAGAAGTCCAGGGCAGAAGCAACAGATTGGGCAGAATGAAACCGTGGCACAGCCTCTAAGATGGAGGGTAAGGGCCACATTGCAGTTTCAGGGGCAATTGCCAGTAGCATTGGGCAGCAACAGCGCCCCTGAGGGGCCAGCACTGTGGGTGACCACCTAGTTCACCTAATGGTAGCTCTGGCACGGACTACATCAGAATGCAAATATAGATGAATGGGTTATCTGGTCTAGGTTCTCCTCACAAGTCCTATGGACGCAAATGGTGATAGTTTGCTTATCCTGGAAAAGGTGTGCAATCTGCATTGTTCTCTGGGTCCAGGAATGTTTTTGAATTCTTCATACAGAACCTAGTCTCACAACCACTGTATTTATTTTAGTTATTTATTTACATTCTCTTATATACTGTGCTATTCTGCATCAGTGCAGTTTACATTGAACAAACTGAAATTACATTGAACAGGGCATTATAACTTGGAGATAACTATTTTACAGGGAACATGGGCTATGGAGGGTTAAGTGGCTTGCCCAAGACCACAAGGAGCACCTGTGGGACTAGAAACCCCAGTCCTTCCAGCCCAAGGTTGCTGTCCTCTAGTGGGATTTGAACCCCCAACCTTCCAGCCTGAAGTACCTTGCCCCAACCACTAGGCCACTCCTCAATACACAATCAACCTCCCACTTTGCAGATATTATTAGGGAAAAAATTGAGTCCTGAGCACAAACTAGGATGTATTGCAGGGCTCTTTCCCACCAGAATTTCCAAAAGATGATCCTTTCACTATTAGAAATTGTTTCAAGAAAAAAAAAGAAATTGTTCCATAAAAGGAACATAGTAAATTCAGACTTCTTCATAACCTGCCATGTCCAGAAGGTTCCTCAGTGATTGAGTACATACATAAGTGTTGGAGGGGGATGAACCACATGGTCCCAGGCCTGGTCCTGGCCCAACCAAAAATTCTCTGCTGTGATAGTGACAAAGAACCCCTCTTTTCTGCCCATGGGAGATCAGATCCCAGTGGGATCAACAGGTGGGTAAGGCCGGCGATCGCAGCCTCATGCAGGGGTGTCATTATGGGAAAGCTTGGGGTGGAGCTAGGGGTCCCTGAAAGAAAAATGCATTCCACCACCCCCTACTACATACCTGCAGAGATGTGAACAGTCCAATATGCTTCTTTTGACATTGTTGTAGCATTGGAGGGAGGAGTGGCCTAGTGGTTGGGGCAAGGTACTACAGGCCAGAAGGTTGGTGGTTTAAATCCCACTAGAGGACAGCAACCTTGGGCCGGAAGGACTGGGGTTTCTAGTCCCACAGGTGCTCCTTGTGGTCTTGAGCAAGCCACTTAACCCTCCATTGCCCATGTTTCCTGTAAGTATTAGTGTATGTGTCTCGTATCCCCTTGTGTTAAATGTATCCCCCAACCGCTTTGACCCAGTAAAAAGCAGGATATAAATGCAGCTAAATAAATAAATAAAATAAACATTGCTTAGTGTAGTTTTAATGATTTCATGGCCAGTGCAGACACTGAATTCATTTTTTGGTTGTTCCCATTAAACCACAACAGCTTCCCATTATTGGGATTCTGTTTTGATGGTACCTATTATTTTGATAAGTGCAAGTTGATGGTCTGTTTCACATCTTGTGTTTAAATGCCATAGATCAGTAGCTATCGGAACATAAACTAAACATCAACTTTAAGAAAACCAAGGTTTTATTCCTCACCAGGAATCTATCATTTCTCCCTCCAAAGGTACTAAAGGTTGAAACAACTGAGCTAGAAGTTAGATCCGAGGTAAGATAAGCACCTGGGAGTTACCATCAACCAGCATCTTACTTTCCAACCACATATAAACAAAGTAACACAGTGCATCTACAGCAAGCTGTGGTCATTCTAACAATTACAACCCCTACTTGAGCCTCACAACTTCCGTACAGTCTGCCAGGCAATGATACTACCACACTTTGACTTCTGCAATGCCATTCTGCAAGGCCTCCCAAAAAGCTCCCTACATCTGCTTCAACTTATGCAACATACATGCTCACCTCGAGCCAACCACATCATGCCTATTCTAAAGGAGTTGCATTGGTTACCTCTCTAGAGTCGCATTAATTATAAAACACTCATGACAACCTTCAAAGTAATCCATCAACTATCCCCTAGATGTTTACAGTCAATTACAAGAACCCTGGAAAACCGCCTAAGGAGAAGCAACACATCAAACCTACTAAACCTGCCTCCAGCACTAACCAAGTGTAACAAGTCAACTTGCTCCAGGATATTCTCCCTGCATGCCCCAACACTAAGAATGAGATAAAATACCTAGGGGTCACGTTAGACAACAACCTAAAGATGGAAAAACACCTACGAAAAACCAATAAGGCAATCTTCCACAAACTCAGAGTACTACAACCTCTATGGAGCATCATTGAACCGCACGATTTCAGGACTGTTGCGCAAGCACTCATTATGCCACACTTCGACTACTGCAACGCTATCTTACAAGGGCTTCCAAAGAAAACCCTAAACATTATGCAAATGGCCCAAAATGTGGCAGCCAGGATCATCATGAGAAAAAACATTACTGAACACATCACACCTGTATTAATTGAACTCCACTGGCTCCCCATCACGGCTCGGATAAAATATAAAACACTGATAACCACATTCAAACTCATACATAACACAGCGCCATCCTTTCTCTCCACCCTTATCAACACGCAACCCTCAAACAGAGACAGAAGAACCGTCAACTCGGACACCCTACATGTTCCAACCGATATCAGATCTGTCAAAGCCAGTACTAGCCACCGAGCATACTCATACGCTGCCCCCACCCTCTGGAACCAACTACCACCTCAGATACGAGCAATAAAAGACCTAATAGTGTTCAGAAAAAAACTCAAGACACATCTATTCCAGTGTCAATACAATATGATGTAACTCCCAGGGGACCACAAGCTGCCTCGCTACGAAACAATGAGAACTGTGATACGAAATGTAAAAATGTAGATATGTAAATCCTCAATCCGCTCCTTTAAACCATCTTCCTGTGTGCTGTGCTTTTCCCTTCAAATCAACGTTTTTATAACCCAAATTTTATGTCATGATTGACATCATTCAACATGTAATCGAACCGCTATTGATCGCTGGAAGTAGCGGTATACAAATGTATACTCAATAAATAAATAAATAAAATAAATATGCCCCATGCCAATGGAATGCTTTACTACCACAAATCAGACACCCACGACCTTGCAACCTTCCACAAACTGCTTAAAACTCACCTATTCAAGGAATATTTTGATGGGATAACATAATCCCTTCTTATCTATCTACCACTAATATACCCCCAGATGTGAGCATCCTTTTACCTGTACATAGATGTGAGTAACTCTCTAATTGTATATAGTTACAATTCAGTGTTATAAATACTATTATCTACCTGTTCCATTTATAAGAGTTAACCGTTCCTTGTACACCTGTTTCATGTAATGTTGAACTTCGTTCCCTGTAAACCGCACTGATCCTCGGAAATGTGGTATAAAAGACTAAATAAATAAATAAGAAATACACAAGAAGTGGCAAGGCAGCTAAGCAAAGAGCACTTCATGGACATGCCTGTCAAATAAAAATAATTTATTAACAAGACCCAATACAGCCATGTTTCAGCAAACGCCAGTGTCAGCAGTCCTACAACATATAAAAATGATATAAGTATAAACTACAAACTTCAAGAAAACCATATATTAAAAATGTAAAAAACTGGAAAGAAACATGCACTAAAATGAAATAGAAAATAGTAAAATTAAAAAATAATACAATAATATGCACAAACCCTGGGGCTCCATATCAGTAAATAATTTTGTGAAAAATGCAGAATCAAAAGTACACATGAAAGAATGAGAATGAATGGAACAAGGGGATCACCATTTAAAGCAGATGAAAAGTTGATAAGAAAAATACCTCAACCTTCAGATGGATATTAGCTGATAAAAATTAGACAAATTATACTTACTCATTTTTATTTCCTTTTTATTTTCCTTTTATTAATCTGTTTAGTTTACATGATTAATATTTTGAAATGTTTTCAAAAACATGCTCCAAGTACTCCTTTTTTCTTTAAATGGCCCTTTTACTAAAGGTGTGTACTTACCGTGCAATTAGTGGCAATACCATCGTGCGGTAAGTGAACCTCTCGTGTGCTGGGCATGCCTGGCATGCTTCTGGAAGTTAGCAAATAATCACAATTACTAACATGTGGTGCATTTAGCACAGGTGCACCTAACACCTAGGGAGGTTTTGTTAGGTGTACTCATGCTAATTGCCACATTGCCATTGAGCAAGCAGCAAGTGCCCTCATGCTAGCGATAATGTGCTCTCCACACCCATACTCCACACATTCCCCGCCCCAGCAGCCCTCTGACATCTATCCAGTGCATATGCAGACGTGATGTTTCTGTGGTTGTTTGCTCACTGTCCCAGCAGGGTCACTTCAAACCTGCAGGCCTTGGTTTTGTGGGTCTCAGGCTGTTGTGGTTCACTGCCATGGCAGCTTCACCATGCAGTCCCTCCAAACAGGTAGCCTAGACAAGTGCTTACGTATTTCATTAACATCAACTTTTTCCCCTATTACTCCTTATGTGTTTGTTCTGCTTCTGCCCTTCATATTTCCTAATGCTCATGTTCAAACTATTTATTCAGGCCACGCTAACAAGGTGGGTGCAACTACCACCTGGTCAGAGGCAGGCCATAGTTGTACCCGCGCTAGCGGCATCATTGTGTTGCTTGCACTCACCTAGCATGGCCACCCCAGTTAAATGACACATCCCTGTCCACTCTCTGCCTTAATCCCTATAGGGTAGGATGGAATTTTTAGCATGGTTGTCGTTTGGCTGTACACTCCCATTTAAAGTGCGGCTCAAACACGCATTAGCAATATGCTAAACCTCATACTCCCAGCTACTGCATTTTAGTAAACATAAAGTAAAGTAATTAAGAACTGGCAATTTTACTGGACAAACAAAGAAAATAAAGATGGCTCAGCAAAAACACAAGAAGGTCCCTGATAATCCTGCCTTAATAGTGTTATGGCCTGCAGCTCCCTGGCTGCAGGAGCAGTGAAAAAGAAAAGGAAACCAAAAATTATTGATTGGAATGGAGTGTCTCTTTTGCAGCTTTGTGGCGGCACAAGCTCAAGTCCCAGTTCCCCAACACAGGGAATTATTCAGCCAAAAGGCGGAACAATCCTTTCCTTTGCAGAGCTGAGCTAAACACAGCTGCTCACAAGCTCTGTTCATGAGTTTCCAATGGGAAAAGCAAAAATAATGTCTCTTAAAATACAGTTTCATTCTTCCCTGTTAGGAATATCTTCCTTCACAGTCTTTCCCAGCCCTCAGCTGGCCAGTTGGTAAAACACAAAACCTGTGCAGTCTTAAGTCCATTTCAGATGTTCATGGAAGCAATTTACAGAGGGAGGAGTGGCCTAGTGGATGGGGCAAGTTACCTCAAGCCAGAAGGTCAGGGGTTCAAATCCCACTAGAGAATAGCAACTTCAGGCCAGAAGGACTGGGGTTTCTAGTCCCACAGATGTTCCTGGTGGCCTTGGGCAAGCCACTTAACCCTCCATTGCCCATGTTCCCTGTAAGCATTAGTGTATGTGTCTCATATCCCCTCATGTTAAATGTATCCCCCAATTGTGTTGTGACCACTTTGATTGAAGGATAAGGTGGTATACAAAACTGTCTAAATAAATAGATGAAATTACCTATGCCACAAACATTTTATTAGACAAAAAATATATATTCAAAACTACCTTCTTTTACAAATTTCTTAAATATTGTAGGTGATATTAATATCTAGTAGACCAGGGCAAACATGGATTTTGCAAAAGTGCTCTCATACACACTCCTCAATCATGCACTGCCTTGTGTGTGAAGAACTCATCATCTAACTCAGCATAACACAAGGCCACATTCAAAAGAGTTGTGCTCAGATTTTTAACCAGCAAAATATAAAAATACACCCAAAAGACACTGGGCCCGATATTCAGTGAAGGCGGCTAGAGCGATTACAGCGCCTAGCCGTCCCCGCTGAACACAAAACCCAGATATTTAATGCCGAGGCCATATCCGGACACCGGCATTGAACATCCAGGTCAGCTGCACAGCCCGTAAGCTAAACAGGCAGTGGCGATATTGAGTTGCTGCCCAGTTAGCTCTCGCAGGTAAAGATAGACCACCTTTTCCCATGCCTATCTTAACCTGTTGGTCACTAACTGGGCAGCGGCTCTATATCACTGCTGCCCAGTTAGCGATAGGTAACGCCTCCTGAATGCCCCAATGCTAAGCAACAGCACCAGGGCATATAGCGCCAGTACCCAGTAACTGTGTTAGTGCCACTGAATATCCCACCTAGAGGCATTTACATGGTTTGCAGGTTCCTAAACTGGGTAAATGCCTTTGAATATCAAGCCCACTGTGCATTTATGGTGATAATCCCAACACACAGAGATTTCTTCAAAACGTCTCACATACACACAAAATACTCATTTAAAAATTGTCCAAAATATTCAGCAAGCTCTCACACATCACTGTGATGTAAAATATATAATTACAATAGCATCGTGGCACCACACAAAGTAAAATTAAATCAGAGTTGAAGTATCAGTATTCATCAAGTTTTCAAAGCTTTGCACCATATAGTTATTGCCAAAATACTTTATACGAAAGAGGCAATCTTGTCAAACAGAATTTAAATACATAGTCCTCCTTTTTTAAATGAAACAAATTCCAGCTCAAACACCAGGGAACAGAAGATGTGGTTATAATATTGCTTAGGACTGCATAAAAGTGACCTTTTACTAAAGTGTGCCATGCAGTTTATGCATGATTTGCGCATGCTAATGGAATACTTTGGTCTGTGTTAATTTGCTGCTGTGCATGACAGTCAATGTACGCTGATTTCACGCCAACTGCCAATAATGGGTGGGTAGGGGTACAGAAAAGTTGTGGTGAGCACATTCCCGTTAGCGTCGGGGGACATACTGGGCTCTGGCTGTCAATACTGCAATTAGCACAGGTGCATAGGTAGAGGTAAGTGCACCCGCAGTAATATTCCATGAGTTACGGTACACATCCACACATTACCTGTCAGGAACATGCTGGTCGCACCTCTGAAAGTTACCACAGGGGTTTTGTACATAAAGCTCATTATATTTCACACTAAACACATGTTAAGTACAAAACCCTAACACACTTTAGTAAAGGGGCTCAAAAGTCTCAAATGTGACAGAGTGTAAGTTGGAAAAAATGTGCATTCACCTTTTTCCTAAAGGATAGCAAATGTATTTCAGCATTAACTACCTGAGAAAGAGAAAACTTTAACTCTATGCCTTCAATTGAAAAGGTATGATGACAAGTTTCAGTTAGATGATAGCATCAAATGGAAGATACGCTCAACTCGCCTGCTCTCCATACACAAGGAACGAGCACACCTATGCCTGGTAGTTCTAAAAGAGAATGTGGTATTATGTTGCTAAATGTTGTTAAGGTGATGTAAACCCATGGTGACTCTGAACAGTTGTCCTAAACTCTGTTCAGTCAGACAGCTGATTGTTCATAGAGTGCCATCCATAGCTGCTGTAATTGTAGCAATCCATCACATTGCTGGTCTTACTCTTTTGTGTTGACCTTCAACCTTGTCAAGCATGACATCTTTCTCTAACGATCTTTCTCTTCTCATGTCCATGTTATGAAAGTCAAAGTCTTATCATCTGAACTTCCAAGGCAAGCTTAAGTTTGATCTCCTCTACTACTAATTGATTTTTCTTCAGGTAGTCCATGGTCTTTGGTAGTAGACTGGCTAATCTACTGAAGAGGGCTTTAAACTAGATTCCTTGGGGATGGGTGAAGAAAGCCCCCAGGTAAGTGAAAGCCCCCAGGTAGGTGATACATTAAATACCTTTATGGAAATGGGTAACAGGGGTAACATATGGAAAGCAGTGTGTATTAATGCTCGTAGCATGGGAAATAAGATCCCTGAGGTTGAAGCTTTGGTGGGAGTGGCTGACTTGGATTTAGTGGCAGTTACAGAAACATGGTTCACAGAAAACAATGACTGGGATGTAACTATACCTGGCTATACTTTATTCAGGAAGGACAGGGTAGGAAGAAGAGGAGGAGGAGTGGCACTATATGTAAAAACTACTATTAAAGCTTTGGAATTACAGAGCTTAAAAGGGAGAGAGGAGGCATTGTGGGTTAAACTAGAAAGAGGGAAAGAGAAATCTATTTGCATTGGAGTGATATACAGACCTCCCTCACAAGAGGAAGAGGTGGACAGAGAGTTAATTGAAGACATACGCAGCATTGCTAAGAAAGGGGAAGTGCTACTGATAGGAGATTTCAATATGCCAGATGTTGATTGGCACATTCCTGCTGCAGTATCATCTAGAAGTAAGGAGATCCTGGATTCTCTACAGGGAGAACTATTCAGGCAATTGGTAACAGACCCCACACGTGAAGGGGCCATACTGGACTTGGTGCTTACCAATGGTGAAAGTGTTTCTGATGTTGTAGTGGGAGATCATTTTGCTTCCAGTGATCACCAGATGGTGTGGTTCAGTATTAGGACTAGGGCTGTTAGAATCCATTCCAAGGTGAGGATCTTAGACTTTAGGAAGACTAACTTTGCGAAGATGGGCCAATACCTCAGGGAGTCGTTAGTGGGATGGGAACAGCTGGGGGATGTAGAAAAACAGTGGGCAAAACTGAAAGGGGGTATTTTAAGGGCAACCAACCTTTTTGTTAAAATGGTAAATAAAGGCAAAAGGAACAGGAGACCGCTATGGTTTTCGAAGGAAGTAGCTGAAAAAGTGAAGAAAAAGAGGGAGGCCTTCATGAAATACAAGAGATCACAGAGAGCAGAAGACAAGCATCTGTATTTGGAAAAACTTAGAGAAGCTAGCAAAGTAGTCAAGAAGGCAAAGATTCAAAAGGAGGAGGAAATAGCCAATGCAATAAAATGGGGGGATAAGACATTTTTCAGATATATTAGTGAGAAGAGGAAGAGCAAAAGTGGTATTGTCAGACTCAAGGGTGCAGGGGGGGAATATGTAGAAGCTGATAAGGATAAAGCGGAATTGCTTAACAAATATTTTTGTTCTGTGTTCACAGATGAAGAACCAGGAGCAGGACCTCAGAAAACACCCACAAATAAGAACAGAAGCGAGGGACATCTTGAACTATTTTCTGAAGACTGTGTTCGTGAGAAACTAGCTCAACTTAAAGTAGACAAAGCGATGGGACCGGATGGGATACACCCTAGAATACTGAGGGAACTTGGGGACGTTCTAGCAGCTCCACTGACTGACCTTTTCAATGCCTCGTTGGAGTCAGGAGTGGTGCCAAAGGACTGGAGAGAGGCTCATGTGGTGCCTTTACATAAAAGCGGAAGTAAGGATGTGGTTGAAAACTACAGGCCGGTTAGTTTAACCTCGGTGGTGAGTAAATTATTGGAAACGCTGCTGAAAGAGAAAATAGTGAGGTTTCTGGAGTCCAGCGGATTACAGGATCCGAGGCAGCATGGATTCACCAGAGGCAGGTCTTGTCAGACAAATCTGATTGATTTTTTTGACTGGGTGACCAGGGAGTTGGACCAAGAGAGAGCTCTAGATGTGGTGTATTTAGATTTCCGTAAAGCCTTTGACACTGTTCCTCACAGGCGACTTATAAACAAACTGAGCACCCTAGGGATGGACCCTAAAGTTACTGCTTGGGTTAGAAATTGGTTGGGTGGGAGGCGACAAAGAGTACAAGTAAATGGAGCTCACTCTGAGGAGAAGGATGTTACCAGTGGTGTGCCCCAGGGATCTGTCCTTGGTCCAATTCTTTTTAACATCTTTGTTAGTGATATAGCGGAAGGGCTGTCGGGTAAGGTTTGCCTCTTTGCTGATGATACCAAAATCTGCAATAGAGTAGACACCCAGGAAGGGGTAGATAACATGAGGAGGGATCTAGCTAAG
Organism: Ichthyophis bannanicus; assembly: GCA_033557465.1. NCBI lineage: Eukaryota > Metazoa > Chordata > Amphibia > Gymnophiona > Ichthyophiidae > Ichthyophis > Ichthyophis bannanicus. The sequence continues at coordinate 908,768,698 of CM066033.1, forward strand.
CTTGAAGAATGGTCTAGAATTTGGCAGCTGGGATTTAATGTTAAAAAATGTAAGGTCATGCATTTGGGCTGCAGCAATCCAAGGGAGCAATACAGTATAGGAGGTGAAGTACTTTTGTCCACTAAAGAAGAGCGGGACCTAGGCGTGGTTGTGTCTGATGATCTTAAAGTAGCTAAACAGGTGGAAAAGGTGACAGCAAAAGCTAGAAGGATGCTTGGGTGCATACGGAGAGGAATGGCTAGCAGAAAAAAGGAGGTGATAATGCCTCTGTATAAGTCTTTGGTGCGACCTCATTTGGAGTATGGTGTGCAATTCTGGAGACCGCACCTTCAAAAGGATGTGAACAGGATGGAGTCGGTGCAGAGGGTTGCTACCAAAATGATTAATGGGCTTCATTATAAAGCATATGAGGACAGACTTAAGGATCTTAATATGTACACCTTAGAGGAAAGGCGGGATAGAGGTGATATGATTGAGATGTTTAAATACCTCTGTGGCATAAATGTTCAGGGAGAGAGCCTCTTTCAATTGAAAGCAAGTTCTGCTACGAGGGGACATGGGATGAGGGTGAAGGGAGATAGATTCAGGAGTGATATGCGGAAATATTTCTTTACGGAAAGAGTAGTGGATCCGTGGAATAGTCTCCCAGTGGAGGTGGTAGAGATGAGGACAGTAACTGAATTCAAGAAAGCATGGGACCAACACAGAGGATCTCTAAAGGCAAAAAGTGGACTGTTGTAGTTGTTATGGAAGGACAGACTAGATAGGCCATGTGGTCTTTTTCTGTCGTCATATTTCTATGTTTCTATGGTAAACAAAGTATTCCTTGTTAGCACCATAATTCAAAGACATTGATTTCTTGTCTGTCTTTCTTCTTCATTGTCCAACTTTTGCATCCATATAATATTATTGAAAATACCATGACTTGGAAAAGTCAACTTTTTGTAGAAAATCTTGTCTAGGTCCTTCATTGCCATATTGCCAAGAAGCAATGCGTCATTGGATTTCTTGACTGCTTGTCATTTATTGTTGATCCAAGTGGGTTAAAGTTGTCTCCTATTTCTATTTCTTCTCCATCAAGGATGAAATTATTGATTTTGTCTTTTGTCAGAATCTCTGTCTTCTTCATGTTAAGATGCAGACCCATTTTCAACTATTTTCCTTGATCTTGGTAAGCATATGTTTCAGATTATCTTCATTTTTAGCCAGTAATGTGGTGTCATCAAAACAGTGAAGGTTGTTGAGGCTTACACCACTTTTCATGTTGTCTTCATACAGTACTGCTTCTCTGATGGTTTGTTCAGTCTATAAATCGAACAGATATAGGGAAAGTATGCAGCTTTGTCATACACCTCTGGATTTGAAATCATTCAATCAATCATTGGAGTGGAGGAGTGGCCTAGTGTTTGGGGCAAGGTACTTCAGGCCGGAAGGTCGGGGGTTCAAATCCCACTAGAGGAAAGCAACCTTGGACCGGAAGGACTGGGGTTTCTAGTCCCACAGGTGCTCCTTGTGGTCTTGGGCAAGCCACTTAACCCTCCATAGCCCATGTTCCCTGTAAAATAGTTATCTCCAAGTTATAATGCCCTGTTCAATGTAATTTCAGTTGTTCAATGTAAACAGCACTGATGCAGAATAGCATGGTATATAAGAGAATGTAAATAAATAATAATTCTGTTTCTCCTTATCATGTTTGAAGTGTTGCTTCCTGATCAATGTAGAAGCTGTGCTTGAAAACAATCAGATGTTCTGATATACGTTTGTTGCTTAATGTAGCCCAGAGATTTTCATTATTTACACAATCAAAGACCTTGCTGTAATCCATAGAGCACATGTAGATATCCTTTTAGTATTCTTTTGTCTTTTCAAGAATTCATCTGGCATCTGCAATGATGCCTCTTGTTCCTTGCCCTTTTCGTAATCCTGCTTGCATTTTAGGCAGTTCTTGTTCCAGGTATGGCTGTAATCTCCATTGAATGATCTTCAGTAGAATCTTGCTATTGTGTGGGATCGGAGTGATTGTGCTACAATTCCATGGTCAGTCAGATCACCTTTCTTCAGAATTAGTATGAACACTGATTTTTCCAGTCAGTCATCCATGAAGTTGTCTTCCAAATTTCCTGCAGAACCTTGTAAGGATTTTAACAGCTGCATCTATAATACTTCAATGGGAATGCTATCAATGCCCAGTGATTTGTTCTTTGATGTTTTCAATGCTGCTCCATCTACTTCTTTCATCATCAATGGTTCCTGGCCATAAGGTACAGGTTGAAATGGCTGTTGAGTCACTTGATCTTTATGGTATAATGATTCAGTGTATTCTTTCTACTTTTTCTGGGATCTTCTCAGCATCATTCAACGTGGATCCCTGAACGTCTTTTAGCATTCCAATTTGAGGCTAGATTTTTCTCTTTAACTCAAATAGCTTTAGGATTGCTATTCTTGTTCTTCCTCTAATAGTTTCTGATTCTGTTTTCTTTAATGCATTATTGTAGTACTTCACTTTGTGTATACACTTTCTGTATATAGCTTGTATATAGTTTACCATGTTGTCTCCAAGTTACTGACCCTGTTATAATGTAAGCAAAAGACCCTGTTATAATGTAAGCAAAGGACTGTTCTAATGCGAAATTTGTTATCTGTAAACCGCACTGATACCAAAGAGCGCGGTATATAAAAACTGTAAAATAAAATAAATAAAATAAATAATATTTACTAAACCACATAAACAAGGTATCATGAGGTTAGCACAAGGTAGCTTGAGGTTAGCATGCTGTTTCAGTGCCATGCTAAAAACTCCATGCTACCCTGGCAATATGCTCCCCTGCAGTTAGCTAGAAGACCCACGCTGGTAATGCAGCCCAAGCACTTGTTACCAGTGTGAGGTTTAGTAAACGTAGAAAGATAGAAACATGAAAGCAGAAAAAGACCACATGGCCTATCTAGTCTGCCGTTCCATATCAACTACAATAGTCCCCTTTTTATCTTTAGAGATCCTCTGTGTCCCATGCTTTTTTGAATTTATATGCTATCCTTGTCTCTACCACCTCAACTGGGAGTCTATTACACACATCCACCACTCTTTCCGTAAAGAAATATTTCTGCATATTACTCTTTAATCTCTCCTCTTTCACCCTTATCCTATGTTCCATTGTAGCAGAGCTTGCTTTCAATCGAAAGAGACTCTCCTCCTGTGCATTTATGCCATGGAAGTATTTAAACATCTCTATCATATCTCATCTATCCTGCCTTTCCTCTAAAGCAGGGGTCTCCAAACTTTTCAGTATGAGGGCCATATCGTATACTTTACAAATACTGTATTCAAGGGCCGAAAAAAATCTTGAAACTTCAGGAAATACATACAATTTATACCTGCAGAAGAGTTTATCCTTGTTCTTAAAATAAGCCTTTAATACCTGAGCTTTATCTGAAATAAAAAAAAGAAATTGACAAGTGTCACAACCCCATCCCTTTAGCCACGTGCTTAAAGGTGAAGGTGGACATTATTGTTGTATTGAAGGTAGAAACCTTTGTTAGCTCAGAAGCCTTCTGGTACTAGTAGTCCCTTTCTTCATAATGAATAGTTGTGTAAGCCATGTGAATGGTAAAGTATAGGGTTTTATTCCCTTAAAGCACAAAAGGTTCAAACGAAGACAACAGGATTTAAACCTTGTTCAGGATTTTCACATAAAGTATTTACATAGGTCAAAAACTTGGATATGCTTCACAGTCTTTGTTAGTTATGCAGGGTTCAAACAAAACAGGTTATACAAACAAAAGCAATGCTTCTTCTTTCAGCTTGTCAAACAAAACTGCGTTTCAAAAGTATATCCTGCATGCTATATTTCTCTCAAGGATTCTAAACTCCCAGTACAACAAAACGTACAGTCCATAGGGCATTCAGTCAGCAAAAGGTCAGGTTCAGCAGGGTCTATCTGCATAGCCTCTTGTTCTGCTGAGATATCTGTGGCCCCTGAGCTTTCCCCATATATTCCTGGTTTTACTTCAGAACTTCTTCCTAAGGCTCTCCAGCTTGGCTGTACCCGGTCTGGCAAATATGCAACAGGACTTTTGGTAAACACTCTTTCTATAGGTTCCCAAACCTTTCTCCAGCTGCCTTGGCTGCTCTTACGGCTCCCTGGCTTCCAGGCCTTTCTGTGACCCGGTCTCAGTTCCTGGTTCAGATCTGTGTCTCTTAGACTCCTGGGCTGAGTCTGGTTCACCCACCTCTGAACTCCTTGTGGCTCACATACAGGGGAAGAAGCATGAAGGTACCTCTGAACTCTTGGGTCTGTGTCTCTGGTATTCGCCCTACCAGGCACTCTCCTGGTTCTCCTTCTGTCCTTCCTGAAGACTTACTTCTGGAGCTTCCCAGCCTGAAACTGACTCTCCTGGAACTTGTTCCTTTCCTGTAAGGGCTGCAAGTTCAACTGCCTTTTCTCCTCTCCTTGGAGCCGTCTCCTTTCTCTTTCTTCTCTATCAGCAGCTGCTGTGGCTCATGCCGCTCCTCTCCCTTCTGGCTTGTCTATGCTTTGCTTATAAAGCTGTTTCTTAGGTAAGGTTTCTGTCCCTCTGACCAGGTGTATCTGATTATGCTTTGGATTAGTTCTTGCATCATCCCAACCTGGGCGTGTCAGCCTACCTTCTGAATCTCCGTGCATGCTCCCTCTAGCTGCACTTCTCACTAACTGCACTTTATGTATATCATTTCCTTTAAAGAGATCAGTGTTTTCTTCTACCTCCATGGGTTTACTGGTGTCTGCTTCATCACACAAGGTAGCCCTTTTAGAAATCATATCAGTAGAATCTTCCAAAAAGTTAGTTAAATCCATATTAACATCTACAGATAACACATCTACCGCTTCATCAGCCTTATCCACCTCATGCTTGCCCGTTAGTGTATAATAACAACTCTGAATGGAAACCTTTTCAGGAAATGACAAAACTTTAAAATACTTGTCAAGGAGAATCTGAGGAGAAAATAAAGATGACAAAGGAAAATTAAGAAATCAAAGGTTGAGAACCCTTGCATGATTTTCCAGGGCTTCTAATTTTTGATGAATTGCCAAAGAATCATTTATAGCTGCAGTACTAGTCTGCTGCAATGTATGAAGTTGGCCTTTCATTGTAGACACAATGGGCCCAATTCTGTGCCACAAACAGTGGGGATGGACGGGGAAGGGGAGGATCAGAGGTCGAGGCAGGGCGGGCAGTGGGCAGTCGTCAGCCCTGGATGTACAGGGCCGATTCCAATGTCAGCCCTGTACATCCAGGGCCGGCGACATGTGTGGGGAAGTTATTCCACCTCCAAGGTAGAATAACTTTCCTTGACGTGTTCTTATTTAAATGCCGGTGCGTGAATGGGGCATGGGGGGGGGGCGCCAAAGGACATTCCATGCAACCTGAGCCTGGCCTTAGGAGGCCAGATCAGGGGTTGGGCTATGGGGAATAAGCATTTTTTTTCCAGCGGCCTGCATCATGGCTTTTAAATAGCCATGACTGAGTTAGTCGGGCTAATCATGTACGTGCAGGCCAGATTGAATCGCAGTCCTGGCCTGCACGTACATGACTGATCTCAATTCTGATCCCGTGGGGCTAGATGTGCCCCGTGGGATCAGAATCGTGATCCTTTCTGTAATCCGGCTCAGACCGGACATACAGAGGGGATCTACGTCCGGAACGGAATGAGCCCTAATATTAGCTACCTCAACCAATTTACTTTCTACCTCACTAAATCTCCTGTGTAAAGGTTCACAAGGATTCAACAGAAGTAGAAACTGTAACATAAATATTGGCAACATCCATCCATAGATCCTTCAAAGAAATATCCTCTCGCGGGGCACTTACACCTTAATACCCATGGTCAAAACAACAGGGTTAGACATTGGACCAGGGGAATAAGACAATGGAAGCTCCATATTCAAACCACAATCAATATTAGATGAAAATTGAGGAATAAGATGAGGAGGAGGGGATCATTCAAAGGAGCTGAGAAACGCCCCTTCAGAGGGAGAGCACATCTCCAGTAGATTTTAAAAGTGTTTATCAAGTGGACCCACAACCTTGGACTCCCCACTGGCCATGGGGCCAGATTCAGCAACTGTCTTCTTCACTTTCAGTTTCCCCATTATACCAGTAGACAGCCACCAAGCTCTACAAAAACAAAACAAGGAAACTTCAGTACCTCGTAATCAAGTCAGTCCAGTGGTCAGTCTTCCAAAATGCTGTTGATCCACCGAAGGGGCACTGAAGGGGCATATCCTGCCCCTTTGGGCATACCCCTTCGGGCCACAGCCCAAGGGCCATAGGGCAGAGTGTCTTATAGCCCCCACAGGACCCTTACTCGGTGGTGGCAAGGTGCCCCACAGGATCTTCCACTAGTGGCAAGGTGGCAAAACAGCTGCCTGAGGATCCTGATTGCCCCGATTGCCAAAATCCTTCTTGTTACAACTTATTGAATTAGTTCTAACTAAGAATTATTTTTTATCTGAAGGGGTATATTATCAACAGGTCATGGGAATAGCGATGGGGGCCACCAGTGCACCTTCCATAGCTACTCTATATATGGATCGTCTGGAAACACAACACATTTATAACTCTCTGATGTATTCGAATGTTTTATTCTGGAAACGTTTTCTAGATGATGTGTTCTTTGTATGGACCGCTGATGTCCCCTCTTTGACTGAGTTTCTAACATGGTTGAACACTCTACGATCTAACATTAAATTTACTGCACATACCAGTTCATCCACGGTAGATTTTTTAGATGTAAGAATTACTGTATTAGATGGCCATCTTTCGACTACCCTTTTTCGCAAGACGATCCAACAAAACAGCCTGCTACACTATCATAGTTATCATCCAGGCCCCTTGCGACGTGGCTTACCATTTGGCCAATTTCTGAGACTCCGCCGCATTTGTCAAACAGCCGAATATAACATTCATGCTCTTGATCTCTGCGAGCGTCTTGAAAAACGTGGTTACCCACATATAGTCATCAAAAAGCAATGAGAAGAGCACGCTATACCCATCGTGAATGGCTCCTAGATCCGAATTATCAACGAATGAATTCCAACTCAGATGATTCTATTACAGGAGTACTTCCATATATGGAACAAAGTTCGGCAGTGTTGCATATTTTGCAGGATCATTGGCCTATTCTTCAACTATCTGACTGCTTTAAAAAACCTTTGAGACTAGCGTTCTCTAGAGGTCGAAATTTAGCAGACTGGTTGATGAAAACATCGTTGGCAACTGATCGGATTACCCATCCACCAGTAATTACAGGACATTCTCCATGTGGCTCTTGCCCTTATTGTTGCTCTACTATGTCTGGGATAGAATGGCATTATCCTCAAACATCTCAATCATACAAACGTCTTTGGGACACTACCTGTCGTTCAACCTATGTAGTATACGTTCTCATATGCCCTTGTGCCTTATTTTATATAGGCCGGACTATACGTCCAATAAAGATCCGTCTTTCGGAACATGCATCCCGTTTACGCCAACAGGTTCTAACAGCTCCGATCGTTTCCCATTGTATTTCACATGGCCACTGTTTTGATGATATACGTTGGTCGGTGATTGATCACACTCCCGAGGATCCTAGAGGTGGAGATCGTTTAATAAAATTACAATGATTGGAACAGCGATGGATCTACAAATTAAATACAGTGGAACCGAATGGACTAAATCAGGAAATTGAGTGGATGAGTGTTCTGTGACCTCATTTCTCTTCTCTCCAATCGGGGCTGGGATTCCCCTTTCAGTGGGGTTTGTCCAGCTCCTATTGGTTGGTTCCTCCTTTAAATACTGCGATTATATGGCCCACATTTCATTTAACCTTAGCTGCTATGACGGCGTTTTTTGGTCTCTTTGTTGCCTTTATTTCTGCAATTTGGGAAAGCACTTGATACAGGGTTCAATTCCCCGAAACGTGCACGTCGTGCTGATACACATTTCTGAAGAGCGACGCTTTTGTGGACGGTCAACAAAGGATTTGAGATAAGTGAAAAAAGTTTTTTTGGTAAAGAACCAATAATAAAATAAAAGAAGCTGACAGCCTGGTGGAGGTCTGGATTCCCCCAGCCCTTCCTACGGCCTAGCTCCGACAAAAATTTTGTTTTAAATATAATTTATATAAATGAAAAAAAGAATGAGGTTTTGACATAAGTGTTCCTTATTAATTAGTTATCTAATTTGTTTCACTTGTGGGGTAAATTTTGTTGGATTTCCTGGGTACCCCAGATGGCGGCCGATACCTTTGCATACTCAGAGGAACATTTGGAGAAATTACGACAACGCCCGGGTCTTTTTGATGTTAGTTCTAAGGATGATACTACAGGTGCTTCCATAACTGCTTATAAAGCGCTCCGCAAACGTTTGGTACGAGCGCAATTACATGAAGCAGGTATGATTCAATATTTAAAAACCCGCATAATCCCCAGGGGCCTCTGGATGACCCGGGCCCCGAAAATGTATAAATGGGATAATGATTTTGTAACAAGATGGAATCAGATATGTAATAAATGTAGTTTTGACTTAATAGCCTTAATAATGGAACGTACGGTACAGGAAGAAGACATCCTTCAAAAACAAGTGGAAGAGACTCAGACCTCTTTAAAAGCAACTCTAGGGGATGAGTCTTATACCGCTAAGTTAGCTGATGTTAATCGACAAATTAATAGCTTCTTTGATTATCTGAAATCATTAAAGACGAAGAAATATGCAAGGGATAAATCTGATTATGATGCGGGGAAGATTTACTTCTGGATGTATGAGAACACGGAGAGGACTCAGGGATCTCGAAAAATTGTTTCCTTCGATCAATCTTCAGATGATACAGATGATAGTGTTACGGAGTCTACTACCCGACAAACAAATCGTGGCCGTCAGGATTTTCGGGTTACCCGGGGTCGGCGATCCCGGGCTACTTATCAAGACGATACCTGGGACCCCCCCAATACTCGACAACGAGCCCGACAAATCCTTCAATAGTGGTCAATTTGACTGGCAAGATACTTACATCAGCTCAAGAGCAATTATTAAATTACGGTCTTTCGTTTGTTCCAACCGTACGCTATGACGCATTTTCTATGCGGGTTCACCTGCAGAGATTTTTTCGGAAACTATCTATCATAAAGTATTTTTCTAATAAACCACCAATTACAGATAATTCAGTAGTCCATCCAACCTCTCGTTGGCTTCCACCTGGAACCATGGACCCTACATTAGCCACTTATCAGGCGTTAGTATTGCGTGATCTGCAGAAACTGGAAGGGAACTCTGTTCATCATTCCTCCAATTTAAATAAATTACATTGGCAAACACTTACTGAATTATCCTCGGATCCATCTCTGATAGTTCGTAGAGCGGATAAAGGAGGGGCTCTGGTGTTACAAACCCTCACTGATTACCAGACCTCACTACATCAACATCTGGATGATCGTCGCACATATAAGATATTGGAAAACAACCCCACACCAGCTTTAATCGCAGAAATTAAATTGTTAGTTGGAGAAGCTCTACAAAATGGTTGGATCACCTCTAAAGAACATAGGTTTTTGATTACCCAATCTCCAAAGATTCCTATCCTGTATCTGGTGCCTAAGATACATAAATCTTTAAGTGCACCTCCGGGTCGACCAATAGTCTCCTGTAGAGGTTCAATCTTAGAACCCTTATCCGTATTCTGCGATATTTTTCTTAAGCAAGAAGCCTGTCAAGTAGCCTCTTTCCTCAGGGACACAACACACCTTTTACAGATATTAGCTACTGTTGAGATCCCTCCGAATGCGATATTAGTCACTCTTGATGTGATGTCGTTATATACGATGATTGATCAACAGGAGGCGCTTGCTTTATTGACGGATTGTTTTACCTGTGCCCCGTCCCGATTGCCAAAATCCTTCTTGTTACAACTTATTGAATTAGTTCTAACTAAGAATTATTTTTTATCTGAAGGGGTATATTATCAACAGGTCATGGGAATAGCGATGGGGGCCACCAGTGCACCTTCCATAGCTACTCTATATATGGATCGTCTGGAAACACAACACATTTATAACTCTCTGATGTATTCAAATGTTTTATTCTGGAAACGTTTTCTAGATGATGTGTTCTTTGTATGGACCGCTGATGTCCCCTCTTTGACTGAGTTTCTAACATGGTTGAACACTCTACGATCTAACATTAAATTTACTGCACATACCAGTTCATCCACGGTAGATTTTTTAGATGTAAGAATTACTGTATTAGATGGCCATCTTTCGACTACCCTTTTTCGCAAGACGATCCAACAAAACAGCCTGCTACACTGTCATAGTTATCATCCAGGCCCCTTGCGACGTGGCTTACCATTTGGCCAATTTCTGAGACTCCGCCGCATTTGTCAAACAGCCGAATATAACATTCATGCTCTTGATCTCTGCGAGCGTCTTGAAAAACGTGGTTACCCACATATAGTCATCAAAAAAGCAATGAGAAGAGCACGCTATACCCATCGTGAATGGCTCCTAGATCCGAATTATCAACGAATGAATTCCAACTCAGATGATTCTATTACAGGAGTACTTCCATATATGGAACAAAGTTCGGCAGTGTTGCATATTTTGCAGGATCATTGGCCTATTCTTCAACTATCTGACTGCTTTAAAAAACCTTTGAGACTAGCGTTCTCTAGAGGTCGAAATTTAGCAGACTGGTTGATGAAAACATCGTTGGCAACTGATCGGATTACCCATCCACCAGTAATTACAGGACATTCTCCATGTGGCTCTTGCCCTTATTGTTGCTCTACTATGTCTGGGATAGAATGGCATTATCCTCAAACATCTCAATCATACAAACGTCTTTGGGACACTACCTGTCGTTCAACCTATGTAGTATACGTTCTCATATGCCCTTGTGCCTTATTTTATATAGGCCGGACTATACGTCCAATAAAGATCCGTCTTTCGGAACATGCATCCCGTTTACGCCAACAGGTTCTAACAGCTCCGATCGTTTCCCATTGTATTTCACATGGCCACTGTTTTGATGATATACGTTGGTCGGTGATTGATCACACTCCCGAGGATCCTAGAGGTGGAGATCGTTTAATAAAATTACAACGATTGGAACAGCGATGGATCTACAAATTAAATACAGTGGAACCGAATGGACTAAATCAGGAAATTGAGTGGATGAGTGTTCTGTGACCTCATTTCTCTTCTCTCCAATCGGGGCTGGGATTCCCCTTTCAGTGGGGTTTGTCCAGCTCCTATTGGTTGGTTCCTCCTTTAAATACTGCGATTATATGGCCCACATTTCATTTAACCTTAGCTGCTATGACGGCGTTTTTTGGTCTCTTTGTTGCCTTTATTTCTGCAATTTGGGAAAGCACTTGATACAGGGTTCAATTCCCCGAAACGTGCACGTCGTGCTGATACACATTTCTGAAGAGCGACGCTTTTGTGGACGGTCAACAAAGGATTTGAGATAAGTGAAAAAAGTTTTTTTGGTAAAGAACCAATAATAAAATAAAAGAAGCTGACAGCCTGGTGGAGGTCTGGATTCCCCCAGCCCTTCCTACGGCCTAGCTCCGACAAAAATTTTGTTTTAAATATAATTTATATAAATGAAAAAAAGAATGAGGTTTTGACATAAGTGTTCCTTATTAATTAGTTATCTAATTTGTTTCACTTGTGGGGTAAATTTTGTTTGAGGATCCTCCACAGCACACTCCCACTGGCGGGCTCCTTCTCACACAGCAGCACCGCTCTAACTCCGCCTGCTACACTAAGGCTCAGCTCATCGAATGAATAAGTTTGACTTGGATCTTTTTTGTAATTAGCATGATATGGTTCAGAACAAAAGAGAATTTTTACAAATTTACATGAAATGAGACTTTGTCCAATTTTGTGGCACCAATAAGAAAAATAAACACACTCTAAGGAAGAACTTCAGGAAAACAAAGTAATTCAAAATAAACTTGAGCCATTAATAAAGGTTGAACAAAAATAAATTTAATCTGCACCCTTCTACACAATTCTGGCAATTGGAGTTTTCAATCGTAAACAATACAACATGAAGTACAAGATTAATGGGAATGATGGAACTGATTTTTTAATTTCAAAATATCACTGAACTGAAGTTTCAAGCTTGAGAAGCCAATTAGAATAGACTTCAAATGCTCATCAGATATTTGAACTTGACATACTTCATTTTTAAAAATGTTTGTTCACACAGATACATTCTATCAAAACCTGATACAAATCCACATGCAAATTGCTTCAAATATGGAAACTGCTCAGGCTGCAAAGATTTATAAAATTGTATCAGATTTTCTTCTTTATACTTGTCATCTGATTAGAGATCAATAATTTCCCACTGAAACTGACTTGGGAGTGTTTCAACATTGCAGTCAAATGGATTTTGAAACAGCTTTATTTCATCTGTTTTTCCATCAAAATCAGAAAATCGTTCCTGAAATTGTTTTTGCAAGTCCTTAATGATTTCTGTTGCAAATAAAAAAATTCATGAAAGTTTTCACATGGGAAATGAAATGAACCAAGTTATGAACTTTTACCTGTCCTTCAGATAGCATCAGTTTTGCCCTGAATGCCCTGACATGTGCAAATAGAACACAAATCAAATTTGTTTCACCTTGCAACTTCAGACTCAATTGATTCATATGGCCTGTCAGGTCTGCAAAAAAAAAATGCCAATTTCCAAAGCCAGTCAGTATTTGATAAAAGTGGTTTGGGTCAATTCTTCTCTGTGAGCTGAAAGAACTGTGATAGAATTTTTCCGCAACTAAGCCATCGAACTTCTCTATAATAAGACAAGTCAATGAACAGATCAGTTTTTTTCAGAAAATCACAAAACTGGCGATGATTAAGCCCATGAGATCAAATGAAATTCATTGCAATAACTAAAGCACAGTGGAAAATAACTTATAAAACAAAAGAAAACAATTAGAAGTTGTGCAAAGATGATAGTTACTCACAGAGGATACGAGAAGCAGGGCTCAACATGAGTCATAAGTGGCTTAAATCACGTGGAGGTGAATGGCACCTTGAGCAGTACTGGATGTGACATGGTTGAGAAATGAAGTGATGTGAGTCACTTATGACTCATGTGTCTCTATTCCGTTTGCTGCAGAAACTCAGTTTGTTATGATTTGTTTATGCATGTGCGAAAATGATGCTACTTCCTCACCACAATCGTTTTACAGCATTGTTGAAAAGTCAACATGCGGAAATCTGATTTGTTTTGTCAGCAGGAGTGAGGTTACCATTGAATAATTATGGTTTGTCTTAAAGCATATGGCTCAGGTGACTGAAAATGAGGGTTCGCCAGGCTGACACCACTTTGGTCATATGGAAAGGAGTGTGGCAGACAGAACTGCACATGTTAACTGTCCGACCGCGCAGTTGGGAAAAATATATTTCAAATTGCTGCAGGCCGGATAAAATCTTGTAACGCCTCATATGCTTTATAATGAAGCCACCCTCTGCACCAACTCCAACCTGTTTAGATCCTTTAGAAGGTCTGGTCTCCAGAATTACACACGATACTCCAATGAGGTCTCACCAGATACTTTTAAAGAGGCATTATTACCTCCTTTTTTCTGCTGGTCATTCCTCTCCCTATGCACCCATGCATCCTTTTGGCTTTCACTGTCGCCTTTTCTACTGGTTTAGCTACTTTAAGATCATCAGACACAATCACACCCAGGTCCCACACTTCACCCCATACACTGTACCGCTCCCTTGGATTTTTGCAGCCCAAATGCATGACTGCATTTTATAGCATTAAATCTTCATGCCCCTTTGACTTGTCTTGTTTCATGTTGGAAATTTCTGTTAAGATCTGTGATTGCCAGTCTTTCTCCTCTGACTTTAGCATTTCTGCATTTCTGAGCAATTTTCAGTTTCTTGGTTCATCCATCCATTTAGAATGCTTCTACTTTTCCATCTTTTGCAGTCTTTTCACTTTCTTCAAGCATAACCTTGATGTCATCCCATAGCTCTTCTGCTGCTCTACATTTGTATCCAAAGCAGTGAATTGATTTTGCTACAGTCACGAGTGATTTGCTCTTTTTCAGCTTTAGCTTGTGTTTGCATGCTTGTAGCTGGTGACCTGTAACCGCTACAAGCATGAAATTGTGTCTTTGTTGATGTTTTCCAGCATTGACTTCCACAGATGCAATGAATTTGATTTTTTTACAATCCATTGTGTGAAGTCTGTTTGTGCTGCGGGAAGAAGGTGTTTGAAATGAATAGACTGTTGGATCTTGCAGAATGCTATGTCTTTCTCCAGCTTTGTTTCTGTTGCAAAGCCCAAATTTTCCAACCACTTTGCCAAATTCTTTGTTCCCAATTATTGTGTCGCAGTCAGCCATGACTATTGGTATATCTTGTTTGCATTACAGATGTGCATTTATTTGAAATAACAGGGGAAATATTAATGACATTTCATATGTAATTTCATATTATTTTTAATTCACATACAACATGAAAAAATCCAAAATTCTGGGCTTCTTCCCAGTATTATCACAGGCTGGCAAAAGACTTCAAACCAGCAAGCCTAAGGTTAGAAGACAGGCATCTTGCAGGAGAAGCTATAACTTCTCCAGAGAGGTTGACTCTAGCCAGCCTGCTTTTATCTGTATCTTATCTTTTTGGTGATTTTAGTTCCCGTTTCCTTATTGGCCCAAAATTTGTCTGGCTTGGAGCTCTGTGGAAAACCCTTTCTGGATTTTTTGCCTTGTGAGTCTATTGACTCCTGCCCTAGAGACTTACTCCAAAGATTTTTCTTTTGCCATGTTCTTCTGCCAAGGATTCTGTGAAACCATGTATAAGAATACAATTAGAAACATTTACCAAGCCTAATCTAGATCCTGGTTATCCAATTTGGAGGTTATTCTGTGCTACAAATAGAGGGAAGGATGACCCGACGGGCCATCCATCCCTACTATTCATGACGGCTCCTGCCCCCGACTAACTTCTCTGCCAGTTGTGCGGGGAAGTTAGATGGGGGTGGGGAAGGGACAACCTGGGGGCTGAGTCTGGGCGGGCAATGGGTGGTTGCCGGCCCTGGACTTACAGGGCCAATTCTAATGTCAGCCCTGTACGTCCAGGGTTGGCGAAATGTCCGGGGAAGTTATTCCACCTCCGAGGTGGAATAACTTCCTTGGACGTGATTTTTTGAACAGCCCGTGGTGCAGATGGGGCAGGGGGTCCAGGGTTTATTCCCCACAGCCCAACCCTGGCCTTAGGAGGCCAGATCAGGAGTCGGGCTGCGGGGAATAAGCACTTTTATTTGGCGGCTGGTATCACGGCTTTTAAATGGAGCCGTGGTGCCAGGCGCCACGGCTCCATTTAAAAGCTCTGACTGAGTTAGTTGGGCTGTGCATGTATGTACAGGCTGGACTGAATCACAGTCCCAGTCTGCACGTATACGCCTGATCGCAATTCTGATCCCACGGAGCTAGACGTGCCCTGCGGAATCGCAATTCTGATCCCACGGGGCTAGATGTGCCCCGCAGGATCAGAATTGTGCTTCCCTCTGTGCATCCAGTTCAGACCAGATGCACAGAGGGGATCTACGTGAGGGACGGAATCGGGCCCTTAGTGATCATCACTAACTGGACAATCAGGATCTGGATTAGGCTTGGCATCTGAACAATAGGACACAAATCTACTGTGTGAGGTCTGCCAGGAACTTGCAATTTAGACTGCTCACTGTCAAAGATACAATAGGATGCTGGGCTTGATGGACCTTGGTTTGATTTAGCATGACATTTCTTATGTTCTAATGTTCTTATGCATAGGATGAGCTCTAAATGAAGTTATATCAGCAAGATTGTGCCTTCCTGGTCTTCCTTATTTTCATTTCTCAACCATGTCACATCCAGCACTGCTCAAGGTGGAACTTCAGTGAATTTGTCTGCTATTTTTCTGCCCAGTGGATAATTATACCCTGACTTCTATCGTGGTTATGTATCTCTTATGACTCCTATGCAAGTCTTCAGCCTCTGCTCCTGTAGGTAATGGTTTGATTACTGTTGACCTTAACAGAATACCCCCTCTGCTGGCACCTCCTGGGGCTTCAGATTCTGGTTTTATGGATGTTATCTATGAAAATGATTCTGTATTTTGTTGGCATGAATGTTTCTGGCTGACTCCCTTCAGTGCTTCTCACAACCATATGATTTCACTTGACTCAGTGATGTAATTGATCATGGATATATCTTGAATCTACGACTTGCTGAATAATAAACTCCAAGTGCCCTCTTACTGTTAACGGCATTTGAGGAAGAGGCTACTGATCATAATGTGAGATTTCTTTTTCAGAGGGCTTCATGGAAGCAACACAGAATGTTGGATGACTGTGAACGCTTCATAGGAGTTGTATTCTGAATGCCACTGGTGTCACTTTTTCTTGAATTACAAAGGGTCCCATAAATTTTTGATTGAGTTTGTTAGTCCTCATGTGTCTGGTAGAGACTCAAGTTTTATCCCTCTTGAGAACTGAGGATGCTCTCATTGTTGCTTATCTGCATGTTTCTTCTAAGCTCCTTCGCCTTTTCTAATTCTTGTCCAACTTGTCCATGCAGTTCACTCATGCTTTGGCTCAGTGTGCTGCTGCTGGAACCTTTGATTGCTGGACTTCACCTGAGTGAAAAACAGGATGGAAGTCATTATTGGTAAAGAACAGAAAAACATGACTGATGAATGTTCTGAATTGTTGCAAACAAATTCTACCATTGGCAGTTTCCAAATCCACTTATGGTGATATTTGAAAAAATAATAGAGATGGATTACTTCCCTAACCAGCCTGTCTGCTGTTTTGCATGTTGAAGGAAGGACAGCAGTGATGATAAACAGGGCCATCTTGGAAAAGGAATTCATGTAAATTCCCACCCAGGCCTTACATGGTGTGGGCAGAGGCATCAGAAGTTCAGATCCAAATTCCTGGCCCTCCATGACCACTAGAAATCCTAGCTCTACAGATTCTAGGATGATCATCCAGTAGGGAATTATGGCTGCTGAGGAATACTTCCATGCCCTTTCGTAAATTATCTATCTATCTATCTATCTATCTATCTATCTATCTATATATATATATATAGTCTGATAGTCTGTTCCCCTTACAGAAGTAGCCTTGCTGCCTTCTCTAAATCCTGTCATTCCTCACTATTGACGGTTTGTGTGCTCTAATCCTGACTGGGCATCAAGTAAAACCCTTCCTCGGTTCTTGGCTCCCATTCCCTGAACTGTGTTCTAGTAAGAAAACACACACACACACACACACAGAGGTATATCTAACACAGTACTACTGAAAGTTCAGCGGAGGAATTCACACGCCTGCAAACATGAACAGTCTCTTGTAAGTCCTTCCCAGCTTGTATGCAACACTTTCTTTTATTAGGAAACAATGCCACATTGTACAATTTCATCTTATCACTCTACATCATGCTTCTGCACTACTTTTTGTTTATGTAAGTGTTACAAGTCAAGTTAAACACTACATGTTACAAGTCATGTCAAGCACAAACTTTGCTCATGCTTAATTAGGACAAGCATTCTGCAAGCAAAAACATTTTGTCTTCATAAGAACTCTGTCTCTGTCTAGCTGTTTTTGTAAAGATGACCTTGGCTTCTTTCCTGCTATGCTGCCATTGAACTCCTTGAGCTATTCATATTCTTCACATTGTTAACCCTTTCGGGTAACCCATTTAGGCCTTTTCTACATTGATGTTGTGCAAATTTATCATTAGCTAGACTTGCTTTTACTTGCTCCAGGATATCTAGTTTTCTAATACCCATGATAAAATTATCAGGACAGAGAATCATGACAGGAGTTTCTGACTCAAGTGTCTCTTCCCCTTCTCTTCAGGAAAAAGCATCCACCTTGTTATTTTGCACTCCTGATTAGTAAGTCAACACAAAATTGAACTGAGAAAAGAAAAATTACTAGCATGCTTGTCTGGAGTTTATCATTCATGTTGTTTTAAGGAATTCCATATTTTTATGGCCCCTCACTGCTTGGTTCCTGCAGTTCTGAGCTCCTGTCAGGCTCTGATAATCTCTCAGGCTGACTTCTTCATCTCTGCAGCTATCCACAGGCTCAGGCCACTTAAACCACAGTTCTGCCACTTAATCTGGTCCTTCCATGGTTGTTTTACTTCAGCAGTTCATCATCTTATCTCTTGGCTCTGCAGCACAGCTTCCTTCAGCAGCTTAGCCCTTCTGCAGACTGTTGGTTCTTCTTCCTAGCAGCTTCTCAGCTTCTTTTGCTGGTAGCTCAGTCTGACACAGAACCCTGTAGCAGCTCAGCTCATCCATGACTAACTGTTCCTTTGGAGCTTCTTATATTCCTGTTCAGCTGCACCCCTCTTCATGGGCTTTTTGTCTTCTGCATGTAAGCTTCATTGGCTTTAAGATACCCTGCTATAGATTTTGGGACTCCATGTGCTTCATATCTTTTTCTGTATTTTTATGTTTAATTTCTTCTGTTTTCTCTTGCTACACTCAATGGATTCCTCTCCAGATCTCCAGGGGGAAAGCATTCTTTTTGTTCTCTATCAGGCATGGAGAGGAATCTTGCCCCAGTGCTATGGTATTCCCCCCATCCTTGCTGTAATTACTACTGCCACTGCTGTCAGAAATCTGCATAACTCCCTTGCACTGCCATGGTTCCTGATGATTGTTCTTTTTCTGGCTTCAACTGCTTTTTCTCATATGGCTTTCCTTCTTGCCGCAGTTGACCACAGCCAACCATCTCTATGGCTCCAACTTCTTTTGCAGTTGCCTTTGTCTCTCTTCTCTCATCCCATGGCCTGCAACCCTCACTTCTGTATTTGGGGCTCAGACCACTGCCATTGGGTGTTATATAGTCAAGCACCGATGCCCCCACCCCAGGTAAATTATGTTTTTAATTGTTTACAATACAAAGAAGTTATAAATGGAGAGGGCAATTTTATAACATGGCACCCAAGTGTATGTGCTGTACCTATTTTATAAAGGCAATCAATGTGCCTATGTGCCTTTATAAAATTACCCCACTGGAAAGCAGGCCCAGACTTTACATCTGCCCTTAGACAAATAAAAATGGCCCATATGAGTTTGCATGTATCTCACAACTGTGCCCCAGCTCCACCACAGGAATGCTCAAGACTCTTTGTGGTCTTGGGCAAGCCACCTAACCCTCCATTGCCCATGTTCCCTGTAAGTATTAGTGTATGTGTCTCATATCCCCTCATGTTAAATGTATCCCCCAATTGTGTTGTGACCACTTTGATTGAAGGATAAGGTGGTATACAAAACTGTCTAAATAAATAAATAAAATAAATGCTCACACATATGTAGCATATATTTTTATGAATGTATAACACAGGCAGTTTTATAAGTATCTGTTGTTTTTTCATAAAATTCCATTTTATGTGTAAAGAAGGCATATACAATAACTTCATATGTGTGCACCTATACTCACAATGTGTGTAGGTATTCCTGGAAGAGGAGTTTGATACTATTCATTTATTCTTGAATTTTCAAAAGTCTGTCCATAATTTTTGATGGAATGCTATCTTTCACAAATTAGCAAGCATAAATAGGCGCAGAAGCTTTTCCTTATCCAGTGGGTAAAAAGTACCCATGGAATCTGCAGTAATTTGGACAGTCTTAAAATTACATTCATGAGCCCTGAAGTTTGAAAAGAAGTACTACTGATATATGAATGTATTCAGTTGATCTCAGAGAACTCTTAAATAATTGAAGTATTTTTAATGTACTAATATATTCAAACAAACTCTGAAGGCACTAGACTATGCTCAAGGTAGGAAGCAGTTTGGAGGCACTGATGCTTTCAATGTGCTTTTGCACCAGGGCTTCACAAGGTACAGAAGCTGCAAGGAACTGTCCAAGCACTCTTAGGACACGGAAGTAATCTTGAGGTGTTGATGTACAGAAGTAACCTCAAGGCACTGGCAAACACTCAATCTACTGAATATCTCTAAAGCTCTGAAGCATCATCTAAATGGTGGTATCTCGAAGCATTAAAGCACTCATGAAAAATAAAAAAACTCTTTCAAAGCACTCAGCACCAATATGCTGGGTCTGGGATATAGTGTCATATATTGTATGATTTTAACTTGTAAACCACTTTGGATGACCTTTAGCAGGAGAGAAGTTATATAACATTTTAAATAAATAAATAATGTGGTAGATAGACTAGTATATATTATTATTGCTTATAAATCTGTCTCTGATGGCATACCTTCTGCTGTGAACTCCAGAATTGCGAGAAACTGAGGATAGAACAATTTCACAGGGAACAAAAATAAAAGGTGAACACATATTTTCAAGTGACAGTTATGACTAAACTGGTGATAAAGGAGAAATCTATTGGTAGTGGGATACCGAATTGTCCCTGCCTTAGAAGAAACAGGAAGAACATTCTGGGTCCCTGATGCAGAAAATTGTCAAAAAATGAGGGGTGATCCAATCTGGAATTCCCTTACAGTAGGATGAATATTAGGGAGTAGCTAGGGTCTTCCACCCAGGGGATCAAAGATGTAGAGGGTTAAAGTCAGGGCTTTCCACAGAGAAGGTGGGACCCCGAGAGAGATTCCTTTTCTCCCTAGACTTAATGGGGAAAGCTATCATGGTACCAGCTCCGAAAAGTTTAGGCCAGTGCACAGAGTGCTCAGCAGATGGAGAAGAGATCAAGGGGAGAGAATCCCATAAAGAAGAAAAGGAATCTATGGTGAGCTAAGTTGTAGACCCAGGGAGAGAGGGGTTGGGAATAAATCTGCACTTGTAAGTATTTACCCTATGGGAAATTCTCTAAATCTTGGGCAAAAGGGAATTTTAAAGCTTGTAGGATCTGTATTTTAAAAATTCAGTGTTTTTGTTAGGTCAGTTAGGGCATACTAAAACAAGCCAGCTTTCATTAAAATTAAAGGCAGTTAGGGCTTACTACTACAAGACACCTTTGAAGGACACTAGCAAAACTACTACTACTACTATTAATCTTTCCTTCCCACTCACCAGGATCCCACCCACCGCAGCAATAATTCTTGATTTATAGCCTCCTAAACCAGTTAAAGGGAAGAGAGTGATCTTGCTCACTCAGGTTGAACTGATTATCTTAATAAGCAAGTTAATAGGCCTTAGGAGTAGATCAGTCAAGTCCTTGCAGTTCATCTTGAGGTACTTATTACAGTACTTATTAAGTATAATTGTATTGGTTTAAGTATCCCTATTCCCCTAGCAAATTTAAACAACTGAACAACTTTAAACAGATAAAAGAAATCTTTAAATCTTATTATGCAAACAGCAGTCCAGCAGAGAGATTTTTTTTTAAATTTATTTATTGTATTTAAATTTCTATACCGCGAATTCCAGAAGATCACTTACATTTGAACAGCAAAGAATTGTAAACAGTTACAAATTTGTTTTACAGGGAACGTGGATAACTATGTACAAAAATAATGTAGCTTAAAGCAAACAATAAGCTATGTTTAGATGTAAACAATAGAACAAAATGTGGATAACTACAGTATGTACAGAAATAATGTCGCTTAAAGCAAACAGTAAGAGTAAATTAGACTTACCTGCTAATTGTTGTTCCTTAAGGAACTCTAGTCCAGTCCCAGAACCATAGAGTTTAGAATCTCCTCCAGCAGCTTTGGAGACTGAAAGATGTCATTGCTTTGATGTCACCAGTATAAGTAGGCAAGGACTGCCCCCTTTCACTAGTACCTATTGACAAAGTCAACTGAGCAGAGCCACAAATAAGTAGTCAAAGGCATAATACAAACTATCAAACTTTATACACAACTCCTAAACACGTCTCCATTTCTACAACTAAGCACTGCTGTGAATGGGTGTCTTTCTTCGCAGACTTATCCTTAGCCGTACAAAGAAGCCCCATGCACCATCCCCTACATGAACTTCAGGCTGAACAAACCCCTGAAAATTCCGGGTGGGATCCGGGACTGGACTAGAGTTCCTTAAGGAACAACAATTAGCAGGTAAGTCTAATTTACTCTTCCTTTGCGTCCCTCTAGTCCAGTCCCAGAACCATAGAGGATGTAACAGAGCAGTGAAGATCAACGGGAGGGCCCTGCAAGCCCAGCCTGAAGTACCGCTGAGCCAAAATGCCCATCCTCTGCCACTTGCACATCCAACCTGTAGTGCTTCTGCCCCTCTAAACAAAACCTTCAATGGAGCTGTAGTTGCCCGATGAAAACTGCAGCGACTGCCTACAATGGCGCTGAAACCGCCGCCAAGAAAAAAAAGTGCATTCCCACAAAATGGCCGACGCAGCGTTTTCCTGCCAGATTACACGCGGCCAGTCTAACTGCTCGACAAGGAGAATGGATCACCCCGCAGCCCAAAACGCTCCCCCGATCAACCAAAGCGTTGAAACGCTACCCGCAGCTAGCATCACTCACCTCCCCGTAGCTGGGAACACACTGCCAGCCGTCACACTCGCGCCGGAGCACAGCCCCGCGGCTTCAGCTCCGGTGCGCTCAAACGCCTCTCGTCCCCTGAGGGAAGTTCCGGCGCTGCGGGGAAGCCTACCACCTGCTCCTCACCCTTCGTCTCAGGTTCGGGAGCAGGGAGGCTAGAAACTCACTTGCTGACCCCTGCTGCAATGGGGAAAAGAGGGGAGAAATGACAGGCAGGAAAAATAAGGCAGGAGAGGAGGGGGGGGGGGAAATAGGGAGAGGGAGAAGAAGAGCAGAAGGGCTAGTCTAATCCACCCAAAGGCAGCCCTTCCAGCAGCAGCACTGCACCTCACAGACTGCCTAGCAACTACCCTGCTCACCGGCATTTAAACCGCCACTCCGGAGGCTCATTTAAGATCAGGGAATGCAGCTGATTTCATCTTGGTGTGTGGGCGGGAACCTCTCCTCACCTCACAGACTGCCTAGCAACTGCCCTGCTCACCGGCATTTAAACCGCCGCTCCGGAGGCGGGCCCTCGCCAGAGGGCCCTTTGGTGTGGCCCTTAGGCGGGGTCCGTGGCGAATGATTAAAATCATACAGAAATTGTGAGTCTATTTGTCATGCCTGTAGTTTGTGAAGGTAGTCTGCTGTTCTGTTTTCTCCTATCTGTGCTATCACTTTGTCTATCTGTTTCTCCTACTCTGTCCTATCTTATTAATGGCGTTCTTTTCTTATTTTCCATAACATAAATGTAGGATTGTAAACCGCTCTGATGCTTCTTGGCCTGAGCGGTATATCAAATGTAATAAACATAAACATAAACCTACAACACAAAAAAAATAAAATTTAAAGTAAGATAAAAGCAAAATTTAAAGTGTAAGCTCTGCTTATTTGTGACTACTGAGCCCACCCCGGCTCAGAATCTCCTCTAGCTGCTTGGAGACTGAAATTACTGGTGAAAGGGGGCAGTCCTTGCCTATTTATACTGGTGACATCAAAATGATGACATCTTTCAGTCTCCAAAGCTGCTGGAGAAGATTCTAAACTCTATGGTTCCGGGACTGGACTAGAGGGACGCAAAGGAAGCTATGTTTAAATGTAAACAGTAAAACAATACAACTGGAAATTGTTAACTTTAAACAGAGTTGTGCATCATTGTGTATCTAGTGAGTATTTATTAGGAGTGTGAATGGATGTGAGTATTTATCAGGAGTGTGTATGGATGAGAGAGGTATTTAGATAATGTGTTGGGTTAAGTTATGGAGCCAAAATGTTGTGTGAAGAGGTGTGTTTTAAGTTTTTTCTTAAATGTGAAAAGGTCTTTTGTCTCTCTTAGACTTTCAGGTAGTGTGTTCCAGAGGGTAGGTGCGCAGTGTGAGAATTTGTGATCTTTCTAGCTTTAACATAGTATGAGGCTGGTAGGAGTTTGTTTTTGTTACAGTTCCTTTGGTTACGGGTTGTCTTATCAATGGATATGAGTGATGATAGATATGATGGAGAGATGTCATTGATCAGTTTGAATGATGTTATAATTATTTTGTATTGAGTGCGGGAGTGTATGGGGAGCCAGTGTAGGTTGCTTAGAATAGGGGTGATATGGTCAAGTGGGCTGGAGCATGTTGTTATTCTTGCGGTAATATGTTGTGCAATTTGTAAGGGGCGAATTGTATGTTTAGGCAGGCCTTGGAGTAGGGCATTTGCATAGTCAAAATGAGGAGTCACGAGAGCCTTAAGTACAGCTTTAAAGTCGTTAGAGTGCAGTAGGGGGCAAAGTTGTTTTAATAATTTCAGTTTGTTGTAAATTTTTCTTATGGTATTTTTTATGAAAGAATTCATATTCAGGGTGCGATCAAGTATCACCCGTGATATTATATTTCTTCTTTGACTGTAATGATTGTGTCTTGTAATATGATGTTAGGTGGGGCTGTGAAGTTTAAATTGCGTGTTATGTATAGGGGCTCTGTTTTGCTGAAGTTGATCTTCAGATTGTTGTCAGTGAATCAGTTGAGTAATTCAGCAAAGCATTCATTGATGTGTTGAATTGGGAAATTGTTAATTTTGAATGGAAGATACATCATGATATCGTCCGCATATATGTGATACAGGAGTTTGAATCTTTTAAGGATGGAACAAATGGGTTGCAGGTAAATGTTAAATAAGAGAGTGGAAAGAGCAGAACCCTGTGGGAGACTTTGTTCTTGGCTGTATGTATTAGAGGTTGTATTTCCTATTTTGACTTGCTGGGTTCTCTCTGAAAAGTATGAAATGAACCATCATAGAACAGTGTTGTGTTGTAGTCTGGATTTCATGATTTGATGGTTTACACTATCAAAGGATGCAGAGATACCCAGAAATATGAGGAAAAATATGGTTTCAGTGTTGTCAATTCCTCGAAATATACGATCAAAAAGAACAGTAAGAAGCGTCTCAACACCATGGTATGGTCTAAAGCCATATTGTTGCTCGTCTAAGGGGGCATGGGTATCAATATGTTCTTGTAATTGTATGAGGATATTTTTTTCAATCAGTTTGGTCAGCAGGGGAAGGCTGGAGATTGGTCTATATGAGCTTGGGTTGTTTTTATCCATTGTATTGTTTTTAAGGGCTATCCAGTCTTTTCCACATGTCTGATTTTCTCCCAGTTAGTGAGAGCTCTTATGTGTGCACTAGGTGCAAACAGCTATTTGCTCTCAAAAAATGAGTCTGATCTCTGGAGGCTAGAGTAGCAGATTTGGAGCAACTGAGGCAGAGAGGTATATAAATGAGATCTACAGGGATGTAGTAGAGAAATCCCACCTGACAAGGAGGAAAGAGGTCATGTGACAGGAAGTAATCTTAGAGCTAGGAACTGTCATCCAAATGTCTCCAGGGCCATGTGCCCATGAGGAAAGGCCATTATAGCTGGCAATTTTATCATTAGGCATGTATATAGCTTGGTGGCTGGTGGATGTGAGGAGCACCTGGTAACATGCCTGCCTGGTGTGAAGGTAGCGGACCTCTTGCACCATATAGATAAGGTTTTAGTGCTGTGGAAGAGTCTGCTGTCTTGGTATATGTTGGTACCAATGAGATAATAAAGTGTGGGAGGTAGGTTCTGGAAGCTAAATTTAGACTTTTAGGTAGAAAGTGGAAATCCAAAACTTCCACAGTAGCATTCTTAGCAATTCTTCCCATTCCACATACAGGACCCAAGAGGCAGGCAGAGCTCTGGAGTTTCAATGCCTGGATGAGATGATGGTGCAAGGAAGAGGGGTTTGGATTTGTTAGGAACTGGGCAACATTCTGGAGAGGGGGAGGGCTTTTCCAAAAGGAAAGGTTCTACCTTAACCATGGGGAAACCAGGCTGCTGCCATTAACCTTTAAAAAAGGAGATAGAGAAGCTTTTAAACTAGAAAATGGGGGAAAGGCAACAGTCACCCAAGAGAGCATGGTTCGGAATGATATATCTTTGAAGTACACTATCAAAACTACTACTACTATTATTATTATTAATCATTTATAACAGGCATGCCCAACTTCAAACAGGTCGTGATTTTATTTATTTATTTAACTGCATTTATATCCTGCTTTTCACCGGGTCAAAGCGGTTTAACAAAAAGGGGGGGAGGACAGTAATCAACTCACAGAGTCACCAAGGGGGCCAACACTGATGATCCGAACAGAAAGTAATGACTTAGACAATTGACATGAGTTTCTTAGTAGGTAGTTCTGGGGATATGTCAGAAGGTCTGGAAGGGTTGTCAGTGATGGATGTCTGTTTTTGGTCCAAGGTATTCATGAAACAGGATGGTTTTTAGTTGTTTCTGATTTGGCTCGGTAGGGAGTTCCAGAGGGAGGGTGCGTACATTTCAAAAGCTCTGTTGCAGGTCCTTTGATTGCACTTAGTTCGTTCATGGGAGATAATGAGGGTGTTGTTTATTTATTTATTTATATTCTCTTATATACCGCGCTATTCTACATCAGTGCGGTTTACATTGAACAAACTGAAATTACATTGAACAGGGCATTATAACTTGGAGATAACTATTTTACAGGGAACATGGGCTATGGAGGGTTAAGTGGCTTGCCCAAGACCACAAGGAGCACCTGTGGGACTAGAAACCCCAGTCCTTCCGGCCCAAGGTTGCTGTCCTCTAGTGGGATTTGAACCTCCGACCTTCCGGCCTGAAGTACCTTGCCCCAACCACTAGGCCACTCCTCCACTGTTGTTGGTGTCCTGTTGAGGGTGGGCTGGGGTAGTAGCGGGCGGAGTTGGGAAGTCTGCGTTTGAAAGAGGGCTTTGTGGATAAGCAGGGCAGATTTGTATTTGATCCTTGCTTCGAGTGGTAGTATGTGCAGTTCTCTCAGGACCGGAGTGATGTGATCATGTTTTTTTGCTTTCTGGATGATTCTTGCAGTGGTGTTTAAGGCAGTTCATAGTGGGTTGGTGTGGGTGGTGGGTACTCCGTGATAAATTACATTGCAGTAGTCTAGGTGGGGGAGCGTCATAGCCTGCATAACTGTTCTGAAGTCCTTTGGATCAATGAGTGGTCTGAGCTGTTGTACCGTTTTTGCTTTGTGGAATATTGTTCTGGTAGTCTTTTTAATCTGTTGATTAAATGTGAGTGCCTGGTCTATGATGATTCCCAAATATTTTATGTGGGGTTGGATTTGTATTTGGGTGGTTCCCAAGATGAGGTGTGGTGGTAGGATGAAGTTTGGGTCCTTGGTTACTATGAGGGCTTCTGTTTTTTTAATGTTGATGGATAGATTGTTCCTTTGTAGCCAGTCGGAGACCTCAATAAAGCAATCTGACAGGTGATTGTTTGTTGGGTTGGCAGTTGTGATCGGTCCATAGAGCATTATGTCGTTTGTGTATATATGGTAGTTGATGTTATGAGCTTGTATGATAGAGCAGAGTGGTTGCAGGTAGATATTGAAGAGCATGGCGGATAGTGTGGAGCCCTGGGGTACTCCTTGATGCTGTTGAAAGGGAGGGGGGGGGGGGAGGTTGCCATGTTCGTGCGGATCACTTGTTGTCTATTGGTCAAATAGGAGCGTAACCATTGAAGTACGATGTCCTTAATGCCGATTTCCTGAAGTCTGTGTAGGAGAATGTTGTGGGAGATGATGTCAAAGGCTGCGGATATGTCCAGGAAGAGCATAGCATATCCAGAGTGTTTGGTCTGCGTGCCTTTGATAAGGGTGTTCAGTGGTGTTGTCATGAGGGTCTCAACTCCGTGCAATGGGCAGAATCCGTGTTGTTGCGGGTTTCAGTATGTTGTTGGTATCTAGGTGGTCTTGGAGTTGCTGTTGAATTATCTTCTCAATGATTTTGGTGGTGAATAGGAGACTTGCTATTGGTCTGAAGGAGGCGGGATTCGAGGGGGTCCAGGTTGTGTTTTTTTAGGGTTGGACGGCTGACGGAAGTTTTGAGGATGTCTGGCATGTGCCTTGCTTGAGGGATTCATTGACAATGTGGGTTAAGGGTGCGCTTATGTCTTTGGATTTCTTTATCCACTCTGCAGGGCAGAGATCTAGTGGAGAGGTGGTGGTGTTTAGGCAGGAGATAGTGGATTCTATTTTTTCTTTTGTGACTGTTTCGAATGTGCTCCAATCTGTGTCTTTGGTAGCAGGGTAGGTTGTTGTCGTTGCATTCAGTTGTGTGTTGTGTGGTTGTTGGAGCTGTTTATATTAGCACGCTAGTAGTAATGGTGGGATGTTCGGAAGCTGGTTGGAGTGGCTGGGTGCTTTTGTTAGCTTCTTGACAATCTCAAAGAGTTCACTTGGTCTGTTTATTGAAGTATATATGATTTTTGAGTGGTAGGTCCTTTTTGCTTTATCAGTTTCTGTGTGATAGGTGTCTTGTTCGTTCATGTATTTTGCTTTATCTGTGTCTTTTTTGGTCTTTCTCCATTTTCTTTCGGTTCTCCTGAGTTGGGTCTTTAGTCTCCGTAAGTCTGGGGTGAACCACCAGGCTCTTGTTGCGGTAGTTCTGGTTCTGTTTGTGGTTGCACAGGATGAAGATGAGATTGTAGTATTCCAGGTGTTGATCAGGTCATCAATACTGGAGGAGTTTCTTTGGAGTTTAGGTAATATTTGCGCTAGGAAGTCCTCTTTGTTAAATGGTTTAAATCTTCTTCTAAGTTGGCTGTTCTCTTTGATGTTGGTGTGCTTGTAGATGTGGGTAATGTTTATGAGATGTTGATCAGACCATGGCACACATGTGATCTTTGGGTTCGTGTATGAAGTGGCGCTTTGGGAGTTCAGGAATATTTGGGCGCATCTACTTTTTCCGGCCAAAAGTGCCGGTGATCTACCACAATGAAAATTAAGTTTCAAATTAGTTTCAAATTAAATTTGAACCCAATAAAGTTGGAGAATTCCCCCCCCCCCGAACCTGTCATTTACTTGGATGTGATCAGCTTTTAAGCAAATTAAGCAAAAACAAAAAAGAGAGACGAAGATTCAGTAAGAACTGTGAGGGGAAATGGAAAGTACATTTTTTCTTAAAGTTTTATTGAGTAATAACTTTCTTTAACTGTCTTAATAACTTTAACTTTTATTGAGTAATTTGTGTTAAATTTAGGTCGAGTATTGATCCAGGCTAATCTTGCACAATCTTTAATATTTCGCTCTTGCTCATTAGTGAGACATCTGAGCCTGCATTTAATCCACCATCTTTTTGAAGTTGGGTGAATATTGTGTGAGGGCCAGTCTCAGGGAATCCTGGAGATGTTCATCTGCCATGTTGGAACGTTGTGGACTCTTTGTCATTTTCAGATGGGAAAACGCAGAGTCACACAAATAAGTTGAACTGAAATAGTAGTGTACTTCACTGCATCTTCTCTAGGCACTAACTTCCAAAACGATTCTTGCTCAGCACGGGTCTTGAGAAAAATGTCATTTTTAAAGGTTAATATTTCATTTTCAAGAGATGGCTTGTTCAATGAGTAATTTTTACTGACAGCAGCAGCAGTTTCTTTAATGTCCACATCTACTTTGAATGGGTATGACAAGTACTTCACAACTGTTCCAATTTTTTGGAAGTCACAGAATCAATTTTCGAATTCCTGGATAACAAAACAGATTTCTGTCACATACTTCTCATTCTGAAAAAAAAAATTTGGATATTGTCCCAGATGGTCCTGCATATTAGGAAAATGACCAAAAGTGTTGTTTGCAAGGTCAGTCATCATTAGCTCAAATTTGCTCTTATAGGATGAAACTGTACTCATCATCTCGCCAAAGCATTTGTTTTACCTTGTAGTTCAAGGTTCATATCACTTAGTTCGCCTGTAAAATCAGCGAGAAATGCCAGATCACATAACCACACCTCATCTTCCAACTCTGCTTGGTCATCTCCCCTCTCCTTCAAAAAAACTCTTATTTCATTCAGCAAATCACAAAATCTTTGCAGAAATTTGTGCCTACTTAGCCACCTTACATCTGTGTGCAAAATGATTTCCACTGCCCCTTCATCAAGAGTAAGATTGAAAAGTCATCTTTGAAGTGATCTTCCACGAACTGAATTTACAACTTTGAAAGTGATGTCCATGACAGTCTTTGTATTGAGTCTCTTGCTTGCCAAAACTTGCTGGTGGATGATGTAGTGGTAAGAAAGGAAATCTGGGAAGTCGTCATGCTGTCTACAGAGGGCTATGAAACCGTTAACCTCACCTGTCATTGCTCTTGCTCCATCAGTAGTGATGGAAACAAGTCTATGAAATGGAAGATTACACTTTGTCACAAAAGAATGGAAAAAACTGAATATTTCCTGACCGGTAGTTCTCCCTTTTAAAGAAATCATTCCAAGTAGTTCTTCTTTAACACTGAAGTCTTCAAAAACCATCCGAATAAAGACTAGTAACTGGGCTATGTCTCTTATGTCTGTAGATTCATCCAGTTGGCGTGAGAAAGCAACACAATTTGAAACATCCTCCAATTGTTCAGTTGTGTCTCCACACATCTTTTCTATTCGCTGCATGATGGTGTTTCTTGACAATTGTACATCTTGAATAGCAGCTATGATCTCTTTCTTATTTTTAAATCCTTCAAAAGGATTGTCAGCTGCTTCAAGAAAACAATCTTTTACAAATTCCCCTTCAGTGAAAGGTTTGCATTTCTTTGCAATCAGGTTGCTGACCTTGTAGGATGCTATGGTTGCACTGACCGAATGTGACCTTGGCTTCGCCATCAGCTGTTGCTGAGTAGCCAATTTCGATTTAAGTTCTTTGAGCTTCGGTTTACGAATTTCACTTTTGGTTGGAAAATCAGCATCAAACTTATTGCTATGCAGAGCCTTATAGTGACGTTCCAGATTACACTTTTTGGGCAAGGATACTGGGGCGTTACAAATTAGACAACATTTGTCTTTCACTATGATGAAGAAGTAGTCCATTTCCCATTCATCATGAAAGTGGTAGGTTTTGCTCTTCTTTGGAACATTCATCTTCGTTATACTGGGGTGGCTGGATGTAAGAAGGCCAAATCTGCTAAGTCGGTATAAACACTGGCTGAATCTGGTCCAAAACTGTCATTGTCCCAAAGTATTAAAGACCAACAGGAACAGAAGACCTCCGGATGATGTGCAATACAAAGACTGGAGATTCCAAAACCACACATGCAGTTCTAAAAGTAAAAATAATAATTCATCATACTGGCACCAATAATCAAATACCACCAAACAATCATCAAAAAAACTCAAACACCTGTCCAGCAAACCAGATAAAATCAACCGCCAAATAAGTTCAAATACCACCACATGCAATTTAATAAGTTCTGCACACAGTATAGAATCAACGCAAAGGCTAGGCAAAATAAAATTGCAGAGGCAAGCAAAAGTCACAGTGGTTTGAACCAATTCAATGGCAAGGCATAGGCAAGTTAGAACAAACTTGGAAAAGCCCGCCAAAATCACCAAATTCTTGACACTTTGTTGTGTCTGCCCGAAAACATTTAATGAAAGCGAACTATAAAGCGACCAACGACCAGCACATGACACAACCAATACAGTAAGTGTATTCAGGTAAAGCCGGGCGAATGGATATCGCCCGGTATATAACACACTTCTAAGGGGTGTTGAGGCGGGGGCAGGAATGGGTGATTCTGAGAGGCAGGAGACCAGGTACGATGCTGGATCTGTGGCATCTCGTCGCGGGGCGCGAGCGGTGGCCCCCTGGGGTACCCACAAACGATTCGCATGAAAACAACAAGCACCCCAATACACCCACAGGCAAGATTCCTGCAGGCAGGGAAAAAAGACAGGCAAAGGATCAGCGGCGGCGGCAAGCCCTTGGCAGATGACCTGCCAGCACGAGCTCTCTCCTAGCGATGGGGCGAGCTGCTGGAGAGATGGAGCTAAGTGGGGCTGGCAATCTACCTCTGACCCCTTCGCGATTTACAGGTAGATCACAATCTATCTGTTAGACATACCTGATTTATATAATACTATAAGGCATACACAGAGCTGTACAAGAACATATAGAAGACAGGCCCTGCTTGTTAGAGCTTCCAATCTAATCAAGACAGACAGTACAATATAACAGAAACAAGGTGTTCAAATAGGGAAAGATGATACAAGGAGAACAAGGGAATTATGATCCAAAAACATCCTCAAAGAGGTGAGCTTTTAGCATGGATTTGAAAAGGGGAAACAATGAGACCTGATGGATAGATTCAGGAAGTTTGTTCCAGGCATAAGGAGCAGCAAGGTGAAAAGATCGAAGTCTGGAGTTGGCAGTGGAAAAGGGTATAGAGAAAAAAAAGTCAGAGGAAGAGCAGAGTTCATGAGGAGGGGTGTAGGGAGAAAGGAGCGAAGACAGGTAAAGGAATGGAGGAGTAGCCTGGTGGTTAGAGCACTGGCCTGGGAGCCAGGAGACCAGCATTCAATTCCCACTAGCACTCCTTGTGGCCTTGGGCAAGTCACTTAACCCTCCATTGTTCATAAAAATCCAAGTTATCAATGTCCCTTTTTAATGTACATTACCAAGTTTAAGTTACAATGTAAACCACTTTGATTGAATTGATACAGCAGTATAAAAACACTGTTAAATAAATAAATAAAATAAATGTGGGGCAGTAGAGTGAATGCATTTATAGGTCAGAAGGAGAAATTTGAATTGGATATGAAAACAGAAGGGGAGTCAATGAAGAGATTTGAGAAGAGTATTGGAGCTGGTGGAAGATTAGCCACACAGCAGAGTTCTGAACAGATCAAAGAGGAGAGAGATGACTTGGAGGGAGACAAACAAGGCAGAGGTTGCAATAGTCAAGACGGGAGGTGACCAGAGTGGATAAGAGTTTTACTAGTGTGTTCAGAGAGAAAGGAGCAAATTTTGTTAATGTTATAGAGAAAGAAATGACAGGCTGATATGGAAGGACAGACTAGATAGGCCATGTGGTCTTTTTCTGTCGTCATGTTTCTATGTTTCTATATTTCTATATGTGTGGAGAAGGCGAGGGAGGAGTCAAAGACAAGCTCAAGGTTATGGGTTGAGGAAACTGGAAGCAGAAGAGTGTTATCAACAGAGATATAAAAAGGAGGAAGTGGGGAGGAGGGTTTAGGGAGAAAAATAAGAAGTTCCGTCTTGGCCAGGTTGAATTTTAGACAGCAGTAAGACATCAAGGAAGTGATGTCAGATAAGCAGACAGAGATACGGGATTTGAGTGTAACATAAATGTTAGGTGTAGATAGATAGATTTGGGAAGAGATGAGGGCACCAAGGGACTGGGTATAGACAGTGAAAAGGAGAGGACCCCGAACAGACCCTTGGGGTACACCATCCGACAGAGGAATGGCAGTAGAGGAGGATCCACCAGAATAAACACTGAAAGAGCAATGGGAGAGATAAAAAGAGAATCAGGGCAGCACAACACCCCTAAAACCAAGAGATGACAAAGTGTCAAGGAGAAGGAGGTGGTCAAAAGTGTCAAAAGCAGCAGAAAGGTCTAGAACTGGGGTCACCAACCTCCAGAGGGCTGCGGGCCGCACAGCCGACTACCGGGAGCCTCGCGGGCCGCACCCCCCTTCTCCCCGCCCCCCGCAAAAAAAAACAACAAACGCAAAATTATGAAAACAATGGCTGATCACCTGATAGCCATGAAGCACGACTTCTGTGCGTCGTCACACTGCAGTTCGATCAAGTCCATTTGAAGGTCAGAGTGCACGTCGGTGGGGTTCATCTTGAAGGGGGCACTGAAGAGGGCAAAGTCTTGCGAGTGCTTGGTGAAGTCTTATTGCAGATTGGTCCTCTAATTTGCGCGCTGCTCTTGGGAAATCGGTCACGTGCCTTTGAACCCGCCGAGCATGTCGCGGGCCGCAGATACAATGGCGGGAATCCTTGGCGGGCCGCACGTAATGTTAACCGGGGTAGAGCCTCGCGGGCCACACGAAGGGACCTCGCAGGCCGCAGGTTGGTGACCCCTGGTCTAGAAGAATGAGAATTGAGTAAAGACCCTTGGACTTAGCCAGGTACAAGACAATGGAGACTTTGGCAAGAGTCGTTTCAGTAGAATGAAAGGGACAAAAGCCAGACTGAAGTGGATCTAGGAGGGTTTGAGAGGAGAAAAATTCAAGGGAGTGACAGAGAACTGCACACTTAAGTTTGGAAATGAAGGGAAAGAGGGAGATGGGTGGATAATTAGAAGGACAAGTAGGATCAAATGAAGGTTTTTTGAAGAGAGGTGTAATCAAAGCATGCTTGAAGGCTGCAGGGAAAGTTGCAGTGGAGAGTGAAAGGTTGAGAATATATGTGAGATGGAAGAGATGATGGAGGAGAAGATGGAGGTAAGGAGAAGGGTGGGGATAGGATCAGAACAGGTAGTGAGTTTAGAGGAGGAAAGAAGAAAAGAGGTTTCCTCATCGGAGATCTTAGAAAAGGATGAAAGGGTGATAGAGGTTCAGGGGAAAAGTTCATATTGAAGAAGAGGATAAGGAGCTGAAGAAGATTTAGTGGGGAATTTGAATGTAATCTCATGGATTGTGTCATGGAAATAGTCGACTAGGGTTTGAGCAAAAATAGGAGGGATTGGAGGCAGAGACACCTTAAGAAGAGAGCTAAGAGTAGAAAAGAGATGGCAGGGGTCGGAGGCAAAAGAGTTAGTCAAATGGATAAAACAGTTTTGTTTGGTGAGAACAATTGCAGACTTGAATGAAGTAAGCATGAATTTCAAGTGAAAAAAGTCAGAAAAGGAATGGGATTTGGGCCAAGTGTGCTCAGCTGAGTGGGCACAGGAGCATAGGTAGCAGGTAGTTGAAGTTAGTCGGGGCTGAGGTAAAGTGCGCCTCACAGAACGTGGTATGGGTGGAGCAAGAGTATCCAGAGCAGAGGAGAGAGCAGTATTATAGGAATTTATAACCTCATCAACAGATTTCGAGGACAAAGTAGAAGAAAGAGGTGATGAGACAGTAGTGGAAAAAGTCAATGTATCGATAGCATGGAATTTCTAAAAAGATAGAAGGAGACTGGGCGAGTTTGAGGCAGGCTGTGATGAAGAGTGAAGCTTAACAGGTGTGGGTCAGATAACAAAAAACTGAGGTACATAAAATATTGGGTAAACAATTAGAAAAGAAAACAAGGTTAAGGCAGTGACCATGGTGATGAGTGAGGGCAGAAGAGCAAAGCTGGAAGTTGTATGAAGAGCTAAGGGAAAGGAGTTTAGATGCATAAGGGTCAGAAGGGTTATCAATATGAAAATTAAAGTCACCAAGAATAAGGGAGGGGGAGGAAGAATCCAGAAATATGGAAAGCCATGAGTCAAAATCAGTGAGAAAGGCATAATGGACTTGCCAGGGGGTCTATAGATAACAGCAATCCGGAGAGGTAGGGGATTAAACAGATAGATGGAGTGGAATTCAAAAGAGGAAAAGGAGTGAGACTGAGGTAGAAGAAGGGGTTGAAATTGGCAAGAAGGAGAAAGTAGAAACCTGACACCACTACCACGGCCAGTGGCACGGGGAGTGTGGGAGAATTGGTAGCCGCCATGACAGAGGGCAGTGACCGAAACAGTGCCATCAGGGAGGAGCCAGGTCTCAGTAAGAGCTAGAAGATGGAAAGCGTGAGAGATAAAGAGATCATAGGTAAAGAGAAGTTTATTAGAAATGGAATGAGCATTCCGTAAGGCACATGAGAAGAGGAGAGAGGAGGAGGAAAGGAGAGGGATATGGATGATCTTGGGGCAATAGAGAGAGGAACTATTATGGGAGTGAGAGAAAAGTAATGGTGGGCCAGTGTAGGGATTAATGTCACTGGAAGACAGAAGGAGAAGGAGAAGAAAAGTGTGAGGGAGAGAGGAGACGGCACGGCAGAAACAAGCATGAGATTGTTTTAGAGAGGAAGGAGAGGCATGAATGAGAGGAAGAAAAAGGCGATGCTCAAGAGATGAGGAGAGGGTAGAGGACAACATGAGGGAGGAAATGGGGAAAGTGGAGAGAGGGGCAAAAGGAGGGGGAGGTTTAGGTTGATGGAACGAGGGAAGAAGGGAAGAAGGTTAGGGAGAATCAGAAAAAGGAACAAAAAGTTATATGGAGCCATAAGAAGGGAGGAACAAGGCACTGTACTGTGGTAAACCATGTTTTATGTAAACCACACTGATCTGTAATAGCACGGTATAGAAAAATAAATAAATAAATAAACCTAAGAAATGACAATGAGGGCAAAGTACAATTAGGAAAAAGGAGGGATAACAAGTTAGTAAGTGAATAAGTAAGTGAAAATAAAATAAAGTAAAATTACAAATAAGTAAAAGTCTTAAAATGACAATGAACTATCATATAAGGAAAATTTGTTTAGTAGAGGAAGTAATCTATTAACAGCCAGTATCGGCAACAGGCAACCCCTTATCACATGGAATCTATGAATCTATTGTCCCCAGGCGCCCCTACTGGCGTAGGAAATAAGGGCGTCCGGTGACATTTAATTTATATTAAGGAGTGGTTGAGCTGAAGGACCAGGAGGATTCTGGTCCTTGTAGCGCAGAACTCCTTACAAAGAACAATCTACGCCAAAGTGTAGGGTAATAAGGCTTTATTTCCCCGGTCAACGCTTAGGTTCAAATAAGACACAAAAGAAAATGAAGATAATTCTTTCCTCTAACAAAAAGGTTCCACAGTGATATAAACAGTTAAGGGTTGTAGGCGTCACAATTAACTGTTTATCTGGGTTAAGGCTTCTTTCAAATCAATAGAAATTAACATCAGGAAACAAATGGTTATCAACTTCACCATATGCAGAGTTCTCTTTTCTCTATACATCTAGCAAGGCAATCAAGCTAGTTCTTGAACAAAAGTTACATTCCATTGGTTCACTCTGAGGAATGGGAACACTGGTTTCACAATCAAAGTCCATTGACTCTGGGTCACTCCCTTCTTCAATGCTATGACTGTCTTCAGTATCTGTTAACTCCTCACAGGGGTTCTTCTGTTTCTCATACAACTTTCTTAGCACACTGTTAGGAAGTGCTTTTAAAAGGTTAGCTTTACTTCTAACTTTCTGAGGCTTATCTATTTGCATAAGGTTTTCATCACTTAAACTTTCCCTTATAATGAAAGGCTTTTCATACCTTGGCTTCTGTAGGCTGCCACACCCAGGACTCAGCTTGCGACGTAGCTTCTCAGGCTGACAAGCTGTTCTGTGCACTGCTACCAGGAAAACCTGACGTGGGTTTCCATTCTCTGTGCTTCTTGGCAAAAGTGTCACTGTAGAAGGAATCTCCTTTCCTTGTGCCTTTCTGGTTTAGCATAGGAGACTTACTTGCGATAGGAGAGTTGCTTTCATCAGGCAAGCGGCTTCTTTGGTTTGCTTGGCTTTGGACTCCATTCCGATACCTTTGGCCTCTCTGGACTTTATCCCTTTGAGTATACCTCTTTTGGATTCTGTCTCCTTGAGTTGGCTGCACATGGAAGCCTTCCTGTTCCAGGCTTCTCTCACTGCTCTGGCTGCTAATCCTTCTCCTGCTGCCGGTCCTTCTGACCTCGCCTCTCTGGATCTTGCCCTTGCCTCTGCCTCTGCCTGTTCCTCTCTCACTGATCATCTGGTTTCCTTTATAAAGGGATTTCTGGTTTGCCCGTTCTGAGTTTGAGGACAGGTGAAACTGCTTGTTACTAATGTGATCAGAGCTAGAGCACGTTGCTTCAGGTACTGTGTGATTGTTCATGCGCCCTCTGGCTGAGCTGCGCTGGAACTGCGCTCTCTGCCTTTTCTGAGTTCCATGAAAGTCAGGAGTTTTTTTCAACACTGTTTCTTCTCTAGCTCCAGCCTCATGACACTATAAACATATTTAAAGATTAGAGCCATCAATCATGGGCCAATACAAGACATGTGAGTACTGACTACTGATCTATGTCCAGTTCCACTGCAATAGGAATGTTCGTCTAGTACTAACTGATTTAAAAGGTTTATAAGGGTGTCAACAATTATGTCCTGTCAATGTCCCAGTTTAGACTAAAAATAATTTTTATAAGGGTACTAACAATCATGTCCTGGCAATGTCCCAGTTTCGACTACCTCACAGTTCAATGGTGCAAATTAGTCAATTCTGCATAGGCAACATAAACCAAGTTAGATAGCCCTCAGGGAAATCAGGGCATCCAGAAAGAAAGATTTGAATAAAGGTAAAAGTAATCCAGGTACCTTTAAGTAAAAACCAGACTGAGTTGAAAGATTCCAAATTATCTCTGTCATCCGATAGCCAGACTGTTAATATGAACAGAAAACAAATTTTGAAATGCCTGTATGCAAATTCTAGTAGTCTAAAAATTAAGATGGGAGAGTTAGAATATATAGCACTAAATGAAAGGTTAGATATAATTGGCATTTCAGAGGTCTGCTGGAAGGAAGATAACCAATGGGACACCGTGATATCAGGTTACAAACTATATCGCAATGATAGATTAGATCACATAGGTGTAGAGGTGGCGCTATATGTTAAAAAGGGCACTTCAGTCAAACAGGATAAAGGTTTTGCAAGAAATAAAATACACTGTAGAATCTTTATGGATAGCAATTCCATGTAAAAAGGGGAAAGGAATGGCAGTGAGGGCGTACTAGCGCCCACCTATCCAGAATGAACAGACAGATGATGAAATGCTAAAAGAAATTAGGGAAGCTTGCAAAGTTTATAACACAGCAATAATGGGAGATTTCAATTACCTCAGTACTGACTGGGTCAATGTTACATTAGGCCATGCTAGGGAGATAAAGTTTCTAGAAGAAATAAATGACTACTTCATGGAGCAGCTGGATCAGGAACCGACTCAAGGGGAAGCTATTTTAGATCTAGTTCTTAGTGGAATGCAGGATCTAGTTTCAGAGGTAATAGTGTTGGGGCCGCTTGGCAATAGTTATCGTAACATGATCACAAGTGATTTAATAAATGGCAGGAGGATAACAAAGAAATCCACTGTGCTAGCACTTAACTTTCAAAAGGGAGACTATGGTAAATTGAGGAAAATGGTTAAAAAAAAACTAAAAAGGAGAAACTGCAAAGGTTAAGAGTCTGCAACAGGCCAGGGCATAATTTAAATATACTGTCTTGGAAGCCAAGAGCAGATGTATTCCACGCTATAAGAAAGATGAAAGGAAAGCCAAACGACAGCCAACATGGCTTAAAGGTAAGGTCAAAGGAGCTGTTATAGCTAAGAGAAAATCCTTCACAAAATGGAAAAAAAAAAAATGATCAAAACAGGAAAAAACATAAGTACTGGCAAGTTACATGCAAGGCATTGATAAGGCAGGCAAAGAGAAATTTTAAAAAGAAGCTTGCCATGGAAGCAAAAGGGCATAAAAGCTTTTTCAAGTACATTCGTAGCAAAACACCTGTGAGAGAGGCAGTTGGATCATTAGGTGATACAGGGGTAAAAGGGGCACCAAGAAAGGACAGGTTATAGCGGAGAGTCTAAATGACTTCTTTGCTTCAGTCTTTACTGAAGAAGATGTAGGAAACTTACCCATACCAGATATGATATTCAAAGGTGATATATCAGAAGAACTGAAACAAATCTTGATAAATCAGGAAGGTGTATTACAGCTATCAGATAAACTAAAGAGCAGCAAATCACCTGGACTGGATGGCATACATCCCTGGGTGCTGAAAGAACTGAAATATGAAATTGCAGGCCTAATTTTAGTAATTTCTGAACTATTCTGAAAATCATTTGTAGTACCTGAAGATTGGAGACTGGCCAATGTAACGCCATTTTTTTTAAAAAAAGGGTTCCAAGGGAAATTACAGTATGGCATATCTTATGTTCTTATAGACCAGTGAGCTTGACAACTGTAGCAGGCAAAATGCTAGAAACCATTATAAATAACAAAATTACTGAACATGTGGATAGTCACTGCTTAATGGCAGAAAGCCAACATGGATTTAGCCAAGGAAAGTCTTGTCTCATTAATATGTTATATTTTTTGTAGATGTGAATAAACAGATAAAAGTGAGTGTGATGGCACAGCTGGGTTAAACACTAGTGAAAGGAGGAGAAACCACTCTTTTTCCCCTGTAGCCAAGAGCAGTGCAGGAAGGGAAAGGGTTAAACCTTCAACTTATGAAAAAAACTCCATGCACAGAGAGCAGGAGAGAGAGCCACACCTCAGCTCCATGGCAACTAGGGGAGCTGACGTGAGAGGCAGGGGGTGGAGTCAAAGCCCATAGGACAGCCCCAAACACTTAGGCAGGAGGAAACAGAAATGGACATGCTGAAAAACGTTCTTGGATGGACGGTGAAAGGAGTTCTGAGAGGAGCTGTGAAAGGAAGTCTGAGGGGACCTGTGAGAGAAACCGAGAAGGCAAGTGTGAGGAAGAGAGAAGAAGGAATAGTCCTCAGGAGAAAAGGCTGGAAACTTAGTACAAAGGCCAGAGGAATTCTTCTCAGGAGTCTTCCATTGAAGCTGTTGTAAAAGGTGGGAAATTAAGCAGGAACAAAGCTCCATTTGAAAGCCTGCACAGACACTCTGATTGCAGGCAGCGTGTGTGTAGCTCCAGTTCAGAGAGAAGCACAGCTGACAGGGAGCAAGTTGCTGATTGGAAGCTCTGGAGACAGGAGTCAGAGTCAGACCCTGTTGAGAAGCTTAACGGCAGAGAGCAGAGGAAGCAGTCTGGGGACAAGAGGTTGCCTGTAAGCCTACCAGAAAGGGTAAGGAAGGCCAGGAAAAAGGTGAGCCCTTTTGAATCCAGTAAGTCAGTGCTAAAGGAGACTGGTGTCCTAAGTTCCTCCCCCATACCTCAGAGTAAAGAAGAGTCCCATTGGAAACAGATTAAAGCTTTATTAGAGCAGTGGAAGCCTGCTCAGGAGAAGCCTGTAATTGAACAAGGCATATCAGACTCAGAGGGAGAGCCCATGCAGATTGAAGAGGCTGTTATTGGAAGCGAGGGTTCTGATATGGAAACAGATTGTGCATTTTGACAGAGAGGGAGAAAGCTGTAAAATGTTATGCTAATAGTAAGTGCTGGAAGAAGCCTGAGATTGTGCTGCTGAGATTTTACACGGGAAGAGGCAGAGAGCTGCCGAAGTGTAAAAGCCAGGCCAATTAGGCAACCGGGGAAGAAAAGAACATTACTGTTTTATGGTTTGTTTTAAGAAAGCATTTGTTGCTGGAGGAGAAAGCAGTGAATGTTTTATAACAGAAAGAAGCTTGAAGAAAGTGCTTTGAAAGAAACATGCCTGTATGTCTAACAGGTGAATAATGCTGTATCAGTTAAAGACACTTTGGTTTGGAGAAGAATCCTTTATTTCTGTTTATTGGGATAGTAGATAGACACTTGTGCAACAATAACAATAAAACTTATTGTTAACCCAATTCCTTGCTGACTCCGTCTTTGCCACAACTACAAGGGAACAGAGACAGCAGCACTTAAAAAGGATAAAATAAATATGTGGTCCGTCCATTCCCACTAGGCAACCGCCTATACCAAGGGGTAGACGCGACAGTGAGCCATTTTA
The DNA here is from genome assembly GCA_033557465.1 of Ichthyophis bannanicus. Classification (NCBI taxonomy): domain Eukaryota; kingdom Metazoa; phylum Chordata; class Amphibia; order Gymnophiona; family Ichthyophiidae; genus Ichthyophis; species Ichthyophis bannanicus. Next base: position 908,810,064 of record CM066033.1, read on the forward strand.
TTTAGCACATCTGGATTTTCAGAACATAAGAACATAAGATATGCCATACTGGGTCAGACCAAAGTCCATCAAGCCAGTATCTTGTTTCCAACAGTGGCCAATCTAGGTCATATTACCTAGCAGTTTCCCCAAAAGACACAGGTTCCACAATGCTTGTACTGGTTCAAGCATTGATATCCTTGGTCCCTTCTTAATAATAGTTTATGGACCAGGAACTTGTCCAAACCTTTTTTAAACCCAGCTACACTAACACCCTTTACTACATCCTCCGGTAACAAATTCCAGAGTTTGATTACACGTTGAGAGAAAAAATATTTCTTTTTTATTAGACTTAAATAGTTTACCATGTAGCTTCATTGCATGTCCCCTAGTCTTTCTATATTCTGATAAGGTAAACAATCGAGCTATGTTTACCCTTTCCACTCCGTTCATTAATTTATAGACTTCTATCATATCTCCCCTCAGCCGTCTCTTTTCCAGATTAAAGAGCCCTAACCTTTTTAGCCTTTCTTCATAGGAGTATCCTTCCATCCCCTTTACCATTTTGGTGGCTCTTCTCTGAACCTTTTCTAATAGCGCTATATCCTTTTTAAGATACGGCGATCAGAATTGCACACAATATTCAAGGTGCAGTCTCACCATGGAACGGTATAGAGGCATTATAATATCTTTTGTTTTATTTTCCATTCCTTTCATTATGATACCTAGCATTCTATTTGCTCTCTTGGCTGCCGCTGCACACTGGGAAGAAGGTTTTAACATGTTATCCACAATGACGCCTAAATCTTTTTCCTGGGTGGTGGTTCCTAATGTGGAACCTTGCATCGTGTAACCATAGTTTGGGTTGTTCTTCCCTAGGTGTATAACTTTGCACTTGTCCACATTAAATTTCATCTGCCATTTTGATGCCCAGTCTTCCAATTTATCAAGATCCTCTTGCAATTTTCCACAATCCTCTTGGGCTTTAACAACTTTAAATAGTTTTGTGTCATCTGCAAATTTGATAACCTCACTCGTTATTCCCTTTTCTAGGCCATTTATGAATATGTCAAAAAGCAGCGGACCCAACACAGATCCCTGGGGTACACCACTATTCACCTTTCTCCATTGGGAAAATTGGCCATTTAGCCCTACCCTCTGCTTTCTATCTTTTAACCAGTTCCTGAGCCACAATAGTACACTGCCTCCTAATCCCATGACTCTTTAGTTTTGCCAAAAGTCTCTGATGAGGGACCTTGTCAAAGGCTTTCTGAAAGTCCAGATACACTATATCAACCGACTCACCTTTGTCCACCCATTTATTCACACCTTCAAAAAAAAATAACAAATTAGTAAGACAAGATCCTCCTTGTCTAAAGCCATGTTGGCTGTCTCCCATTAGGCCACAACTATCTACATGCTGAGTAATTTTGATTTTTATGATGGTTTCTACCATTTTTCCCGGTACTGACGTCAGGCTCATCAGTCTGTAGTTTCCCGGATCACCCCTGGAACCCTTTTTAAAAATTGGCGTTACATTGGCAATCCTCCAATCTTCAGGTATTACAGATGATTTTAATGAAAGTTCACAGATTACTAATAGTAAGTCTGCAATTTCATATTTCAGTTCTTTCAACACCCTTTTCAACACCCGGCCCAGGTAATTTGCTACTCTTCAGTTTATCTAATAGCTGTAGTACATCTTCCTGATGTATCGATATTTCCTTCAATTCTTCCGCACCTTTAAATACTACTTCAGTCATGGGTAACATCCCTACATCTTCCTCAGTAAAGACCGAAGCAATGAATTCATTCAGTCTCTCCGCTATTGCCTTGTCGCCTCTTAGTGCCCCTTTAACCCCTCTATCATTTAATGGACCAACTGACTTTCTCACAGGTTTTTTGCTATGAATGTACTTGAAAAAGTCTTCATTTCACGTTTTTTTGCTTCCGCAGCAATCTTCTTCTCAAATTCTCCCTTTGACTGCCTTATCAATGCCTTGCATTTGACTTGCCAGTGCTTGTGCTGTTTCCAGTTTTCGTAGTTTAGCTCTTTTTTTCCATTTCCTGAAAGATGCTTTTTTGGCAACAACAGCCTTTCTGACCTCACCTTTAAACCATGCAGGCAGTTTTTTGGACTTCCTTCCACTTTTCTTAAAGCGTGGAATACAGCTGGTCTGAGCTTCCAAGATAGTATTTTTCAACAACACCCAAGTTTGATGTAAGTCTTTAACCTTTGAAACTACTCCTTTTAATTTTTTCTTAACTATTTTCCTCATTTTACCATAATCTCCCTTTCAAAAGTTGAAAGGTAGTACTGTGGATTCCCTTACTATCCCTCCTCCACTAATTACTATCCTTCTTCCACTAATTAAATCAAATGCATTCATGCTATGATCACTATTGTCAAGTGGCCCCAACACCCTTATCTCTTGCACTAGATCTGGTGTTCCACTAAGGACTAGGTCTAATATGGCTTCCCCTCTGGTTGGTTCATGAACCAGAAGCTCCAAGAAGAAGGCCTTTGACAAGGTCCCTCATGAGAGACTCTTGTGAAAATTAAAAACTCATGGGATAGGATGCAGTGTACTAATGTGGATTAGGATCTGGTTAAAAGATAGAAAACAAAGAATAGGGCTAAATGGGCAATTTTCTCAATGGAGAAAGATGAATTGTGGAGTATCCCATAGATCTATGCTGTGCCATCACTTTTTAACATATTTATAAATGACCTGGCAATGAGAATAGTGAGTGAGGTATCAAATTTGCAGATTACACAAAATTATTCAATTGTTAAAGATAATTTCGAAAAATTGCAAGAGGAGCTTGAAAAATTGGGAGACTGGGCTTCCAAATGGCAGATGAAATTTTAAGTGGACAAGTAAAACGTTATCCACCTAGGGAAGAACAACCCAAACTACAGTTACATAATGCAAGGTTCCATATTAGGAATCACCACTCAGGAAAAGTATTTGGGCATCGTCATGGATAGTATGCTGAAATCCGCTGCCCAGTGTGCAGCTGCATCTAAAAAGCAAATAAAATGCTAGGAATCATAAGGAAAGGAATAGAAAATGCCTCTATCGCTCTATGCTGTACCTTGAATATTGATTGCAAGTCTGGTCATCATATCTTAAAAAGAATATAGCAGGATTGAAAAAGATAAAAGGAAGAGCAATCAGAATGCTATAGGAGGTGAGGAAAAGCTTAAAAGGTTAAGACTCTTCAACTTGGAAAAGAGATGGCCAAGGGATGAAATGATACAGGTCTATAAAATGAATAGAGTGGAATGGGTAGACTTGATCAGTTGTCTATTCTTTCAAAAAGTAGAAACACCGGTGGACACACAATGAAGCTACAATGTGGCACATTTAAGACTAATCAGAGAAAATACTTTTTCACTCAGCATGTAAACAAACTCTGGAATTCATTACCGGAAGATATGGTAAAAGCTGTTAGTGTAGCTGGGTTCAAAACAGATTTGGATGAATTCCTGGAGGAAAGGTCCATAAACCATTACTAAAGAAGACTGGGGAAATCCACTGCTTACCCTAGGGACAAGCAGCATGGAATATGTATACCTTTGGGAACCTGAAAGATACATGAGACCTGGAATGGAAACAGGATACTGGGCTTGATGGACTCTTGGTCTGACCCAGTATAGCATATCTTATGTTCTTACAGAGCTGATGAGCTTAGGAGTCCAAAAGAAGGACCACCAAGGACAAAGGGGGAGATAGTACCCAAGTACTGGGTGCATCTTGGCTGACTTAGAGAAAAGAGAGGGTCAGAGGGCCATAAGGAGAGGAGTTAGTCCCAAAGTGAATGAGAATGGGACAATGGGCATGTGTGATACAGACTACAGGAATACATAGGGAAAAAGAGAGGACCAGAGGTCCCTCCTGGGTTCCTAATACAGGCTAAAAACAAAGAGACAAGAAATGAGGAGAAAGAAGAGAGACAAAATACATAGGCTTCTGACTAAGGCAAAGATTCAGAGGAGAGAAGAGATATAGGTCCAAATTTTTTTTGTAAAGGGCAATGATTAAGAGAGATGTCTCAGAGAGAAAAAGGGAGAAGCCATTGACAGTCTGGACTGGGACAATTTGCTATTATTTTACATTGTTTTTGTGAGTTGTATGCCTGACTCTTTTGCAAATTTTTGTTTGATTGGCTAGAGCCCATGAAATGGAAATTTTTATGCATATCACTTCCAGCTTCCACTGTTGTTCTTGCTTTGACTGGTTGCTTGCCCATGTAACATAGTAACATAGTATATGATGGCAGATTAAGACCAGAATTGTGGGATCTAGTCTGCCCACTAAGGTGGCTAGAGTAGGTGTACCTGCGGCTCCATGCAGGTCACCCACCCTCTATTAAGATATATTTAAGTTTGCTTTGATTTCATCCTCTTGCTATAAAGGTATCCACTGTGTCTGTCTCACGCCATTTTGAATTCTGTCACAGGATTTTCCCCCTCCACCTCCATCAGGAGGGCATTCCATGCATTCACACCCTTTCAATAAAAAAGTATTTCCTGATGTTGCTTTTAAGTTTACCACCTTGCAACTTCATTGAATGCCCTCCAGTTTTACAGCTTCCCCTTCTTTGAAAAACGTTTGTTTGTTTATTGATACTCTTTAAGTATTTAAAAGTCTGTATCATATCTCCCCTGTCCCTCTTCTCCTCTAGAGTATGCATATTTAGATCTTCAAGTCTCTTCTCATACGTCTTCTGGTGCAGGCTCTGAATCATTTTGGTCACCATCTTCTGAACCATTTCAAATCTTTTTATATCTTTTGTAAGATATGGTCTCCAAAACTGAACACAATGGGCCCGATTTTTGAAGGCAGTTACACGGGTAACAGCCCATGTTACCCATGTAAATGCCTTAACCTGGATTTTCCAAAGGCACCTACACGAATAGTGCCTTTGGAAAATCCCGGTTAAGTCCCTATCATGTCCAGATGCTATCCGCTTAGCATCAGGGTGTGTTTGGGTCATTCCAGGGTAGAGCAGAGGCAGGGAATGGCACTAAGTGGGTAGCAGCGATTTTTGATGCTGCACGTTTAGCATTCTGCACCTTAAAGCTAGGCGAAGAAAATCCTTACCTATCTTTAAGACGCTGGGGCTAAACGGGCAGCAAAGAAAATCGCTATTACCCTCTTAGTCTCGGTGGCTGCTGGCCTGTGCAGCGTGATCCAGATTTTCATTTTCATCACCGCAGAAATGAAAATCCAGTTTAAGGGGGTCAGCAGGCAGGCTATGTGCCGATGCGGCACATCGCCAGTCTAAATGAAAATCGGACCCAATATTTCAAGTGAGGCCTCACCAATGACTTGTTACAGGGGCATTAATACCTCCTCCTTTCTGCTGGTTATTCCTCTTTGCATGCAGCCCAGCATCCTTCTGGCATTGGCTACCGTCTTGTTGCATTGTTTTGCCACCTTGAAATCCTCAGACACTAGCATTCCAAGGTCTCTCTCTCTCCCCCTATTGCATACAATTCCTTTGGATTTCTGCATCCCAAGTGCATGACTCTGCACTTCGTTGCATTAAATTGTAACTGCCAAGCATTAGACCATTTTTCCACAGTTTTTAGATCTTTTCCCATGTTATCCACTCCCTCAGAAGTGTCCACTCTGTTGCAAAGTTTTTGTGTGATCTGCAAAAAGGCAGACTTTTCCATTCAGTTCTTCCACAATATCACTCACAAATACATTGAACAATATTGGTCCCTGAGGCACGTCACTACGCACCTTCCTTTCTTCTGAGCGAGTTCCATTTAGCACCACCTTCTGTCGTCTGTCAGTCAACCAATTTCTGATCCAGTTCACCACCTTGAGACCTATCCCCAGGCTGCTCAGTTTATTGATAAACCTCCTATAAGAAACAGTATAAAAGGCTTTGCAGAAATCTAGATAGATCATATCCATTGCATGCCCTTGATCTAGTTCTCTGGTCACCCAGTCAGATTGGTTTGGCAAGATTTTCCCCTAGTAAAACCAGATTGCCTCAGATCAAGCAATGCATTGGTTTTCAGAAAGTCCACTATTTGTTCTTTCAAGAGTGCCTCATCACTTTTTCCATCACAGAAGTAAGGCTTAAGACTAGAGGAGGATTTTTGGTACCATCCCTGGGAACCCTTTTCTTGTGTGCTGCTGAAACAGAAAGGTCTAACTGATATTTGGAAAGACCTCACCCCTGGCAAAGGGACTATACTCTTTACACCCACCCACATGATTCTTATACAAGAATGGATTTGAATTTGGGAGATTGCTACATATTAGAGTGAAGATAGAAGGAATAACCTCTAATGTGGTGCATGTTTCAGCTGGGCAACCCAGAGAAGGGAGGTCTTTTTGGAGACTTTAATGAAAGCTTACTGTAGGTTAAAAATATTATATGGGATCTTAAGCAATGTACTGTAGAATATTTAGATCTAAAAGAGGGTACAATGGGTTTGGGGGGGTTTGAGGAAGAAAAAGAACACCGAGAATAAAAGGCAAGGTTATATGCTGACATTAAAAAGTTGAAAAATCTCCATAAAAGGGGGAGGGCTTAATAAGAAATTTCTGGGGAAAGTGGAAGGGGTTCAAGCTCAGCTTAGAGATTTTCAATTGGAAGCAATGGATTTTAAATGTGATTGGCCCAGTAAAAATTCTTTGAGTTTTCTAACAAGTCAACTCACGTGTTGGCTCAGAAACTCAAAGTACAACAGATGAAGATAGTAATTAGTAGGATTAAAAGAAAAGGAGGAAGGATGGAGTACTAAGATGATAAGATATAGGAACAGTTTATATATCTTTCTTTCAAAATTTATATTCAGAAGACATTTAAATACAAGACCAGGATATTGATAATTATCTAGCAAAGGTGGACCTACTTCAGATTTCTCAGGAGTATTTTGAAGGTGTGGTCTCCAGAATTGCACACAATACTCCAAATAAGATCTCATCAAAGAGCTATACAGAGGCACTATCACCTCCTTTTCCCTGCTGGCCATTCCTCTCCCTATGCACCCAAGCATCCTTCTGGCTTTCGTTAGCCACTTTAAGATCATCAGAAAAAATCATGCCCAGGTTCCGCTCTTCTTTCATAGACAGAAGTACTTCAACCAATATATTGCACCACTCCCATGGATTTTTGCAGCCCAAATGCATGGCCTTGAATTTTTTAGTGTTAAATCTCAGCTGCCAAATTCTTGACTATACTTCAACCTTAGCTGGATCCCTCCTCATTATCTACAGTACTCTTTCCTGGGTTTCTATTCTATGCATATTTTGGCATCATTGGCAAAGAGGCAAACCTTCCTCAACAGCCCTTCCACAATATCACTAACAAAGATGTTAAAAAGAATCGGACCAAGGACAAATCCCTGTGGCACACCACTGATTACATCATTCTCCTCAAAGTGAGCTCCATTTACCTGTAGATTGTCACCTCCCACTCAATCAATTTCTAACCCAGTCAGTCACTTTAGGGTCCATCCCTAGGGTGCTCAATTTATTTATAAGTTGCCTGTGCGGAATGGTGTCAATAGCTTTACTGAAATCTAAGTACACCACATCTAGGGCTCTTCCTCAGTCCAACTCTCTGGTCACCCAGTCAAAAAAATAAATCAGATTTACCTGACAAGATTCGCCTCTAGTAAACCCATGATGCCTTGGATTCTGCAATCCACTGGACTTCAGAAACCTTATTATCCTCTGTTTTAGCAATGTTTCCATAAATTTACTCACCACAGAGGTCAGATTAACTGGCTGTAGTTCTCAACCTCATTCTTATTTCCGCTTTAGTGTAAAGGGACCACATATGCCTTTCTACAATCTCTTAGGACCATTCCCAATTCTAAAAATGCATTGAAAGGATTAGACAATGGAACCACGGGAACTTCCCCAAGTTCCTTCAATACTCTTGGATGTAGCCTATCTAGCCCCATCACTTTTGTCTACCTTTTGTTTACCTAGTTCCTCATGAACACTGTTTCTGAAAATCATTCAAGATCCTCTTCGCTTCAGTTCCTATTTGTGGGTGTTTTCTGAGATCCTGCTCCTGGCCCTTCATCTGTTAACACAGAACAAAAATATTTGTTAAGCAATTCCACTTTATCCTCATCAGCCTCTACATATTCCTCCCCTTCACCCTTGAGTGTGACAATACCGCTTTTGTACTTTCTCTTCTCGCTAATATATTTGAAAAATGTCTTGTCCCCTCATTTTATTGCCTTGGCTATTTCTTCTTCGTTCTGTTCTTTGCTTTCCTGACTGCTTTCCTAGCTTCTCTAAGTTTTTCCAAATATTAATGCTTGTCTTCCTCTTTTTGTGACCTCTTGTATTTTAGGAAGGCCAGCCTCTTTTTCTTCACTTTTTCAGCTACTTCTTTTGAGAACCATAGTGGCCTCCTTTTCCTTTTATTTACCTTTCTAACAAAAAGGTTATTGTACTTAAAATATCTACTTTCAGTTTTGCCCATTGCTTTTCTACATCCCCCATCTGTTCCCAGCCCGCTAACAACTCCTTGAGGTATTGTCCCATCTTGACAAAGTTAGTTTTCCTAAATTTTAAGACCCTCACTTTTGAATGGACTTTACCAGCCCTAGCCCTAATATTGAACCACACCATCTGGTGATCACTGATGATCTCCCACTATAACATCAAAAACACTTTCCCCATTAGTAAGCACCAGGTTCAGTATAGCCCCTTCACATTTGGGTTCTGTTAGCAGTTGCTGGAATAGTTCTCCCTGCAGAGAATCCATGATCTGTTTACTTCTAGATGATACTGCAGCAGGGATGTACCAATCAACATCCAGCATATTGAAATCACCTATCAGTAACACTTCCCCTTTCATGGCAATATTGCCTATGTCTTGTATTAAATCTCTGTCTACTTCTTTTGCCTGTGAAGGAGATCTGTATATCACACCAATGCAAATGGATTTCCCATTTCCTTTTTCTAGTTTAACCCACAGTGCTTCCTTGCTCCCTTGTAAGCCCTGTAATTTTGTAGTTTTAATATTATTTTTTACATATAGTGACAGTCCTCCTCCCCTCTTTCCTACCCTGTCCTTCCTGAATAAAGTATAAAGTAAGCCCAGTATAATTACAGCCTGATCATGGTTGTCCATGAACCATTTCTCTGTAACTGCCACTAAATCTATGTCAGCCCCTTCCATTAAAGCCTCAACATCTGGGACCTTGTTTCCCTTACTGGCATTTATGCATACTGCTTTCTAGATATTGCCACTTTTACCCATTTCCACAGAAGTATTTCATGTTTTACTTATATGAGGGCTTTTACTTACCTATGGAAGTTCTTCAACAATCCCCAACAAATCTATTTTAAAATCCTCTTCAGTAGATTAGCCAATCTATAGAACCGAATATCCCAGATATTGCTAATGTCCATGAACTGCTTGTCCAAATTCAAAAGCCTTTATTCTATTGTCACCCTTCTTGACCTTTCTGCTGCTTTTGACACCGTTGACTACCATCTTCTCCTTGACACATAGACTCTGTCCTGTCCTGGTTCTCTTGTTATCTCTCCCATCACTCTTTCAGTATCTATTCTGCTACTACTGCTACTGAGCATTTGTATAACACTATAAGATGTATGCAGCGCATGATTCCTTCTCTACTGCTATCCCACTCTCCGTTGGTCTACCCCAGGGATCTGTTCTCGGCTCTCTTTTCTCCTCTATACTCAGTCCATTGGTGCTCTCATCTCCTCCCATGGATTTCAGTATCATTTTATGCTAATGATTTTCAAATCTATCTTTCTACACCTGATATCTCTTTGACACTCCAGTCTCGCATCTCTGCCTTCCTATCTGTCATCGCCACCTGGATGTCTCACCACCATTTGAAATTAAACATGGCCAAAACTGAACTACTTTTATTCCCCCTAAAGCTTCCTTCCCCTTCCTCCATCTTACTTCCTGTTTCCTCAGCCCACAACCTTGGGGTCATCTTTGACTCCTCCCTTTCCTTCTCCTCACATATCCAACAGATAGCTAAAACCTGTTGTTTCTTTCTCTATAACATTAGCAAAATTCGCCCCTTCCTTTCTGAACACACTACTAGAACACTTTTTGACTCTCTAATTACTTTCCGTCTTGACTACTGCAACTTCCTTCTTGCTGGTCTCCTTCCTAGCCATCTTTCTCCCCTTCAATCTGTTCAGAACTCTGCTGTGAGACTACTTTTTCACCAGCCTCAATATTCTCATATAACCTCTCTTCTCAAATCACTTCATTGACTTCCCTTCCATTTCCACATCCAATTCAAGCTTCTACTTCTGACCTATAAGTGCATTCACACTTCTGCTCCTTTCTACCTTTCCTCTCTTCTCTCTCCCTGCACCTCTCCTTGTGAACTCTGCTCTTCTTCTGGCTTGCTTCTGCCTTTGCCCTTTTCTTCCACTGCAAACTCCAGACTTCATTCCTTTCACCTTGCTGCTCCTTATTCCTGGAACTCCCCGAGTCTGTACGTCAGGCTTCATCTCTCTCCCTTTTCAAGTCCATTTTAAAGGCTCACCTCTTTAAAGCTGCTTTTGGATCCAGCCCCCTTTTTTCCTTGTGTCTCCTTATCCTCCTTTTCCCCTTATTCTTATCATTTGTCTTGTCTATCTTAATTAGATTATAAGTTCTCACAAGCAGGGACCGTCTCTATGTTTGTGCAGTGCTGCGTACGCCTTGTGTGCTTTATAAATGATTAGTAGTAGTAGTAGAGTAATCTTAGTCCTTAGCACTTCTGCTGTCACATTCATGTATCCTGCTGATCATCCCAGAGTATATTACAGAACACCACCACTGGTCTCCAATCCCATATAATAGTTTAAAAACGATTATTTTTACTCAGCGTGATTAAGGACAGCAATAAAATGTATTAAATGTATGTCATAAACCAACATCTGAAACCGAGAGAGAATTGGATAGCCCTCAAATATCACAGACATGAAAAATCCAATAACTCATTAGCCATCCAGAGCACAGCAGAGTAATTGTATAAAACAAGTATTTTTCCTTTCAGTCAAGTTCGAATGCAAGAACTGTATCAATCAATTATTAAAGTTTAAAACAAAGCAAACCCAAGTCTCAGAAAACCAATTAGAGGTAGGTTTCATTCTTTCCAAGAGTAGAGGAATAGCCTTAGGCAGGCAAGTTTAATATCTTTTCTGGTAGAACTGATTCAGGACAGAGGTTGAGTGACAAGAATTTCACCATGGTAGATGAAAAGAATTGATCACACAAGAACACATCTTATTTTTCTATGCTAAAATACCTTTATTCCTTTTCCCAAGGATAAAGCACTGTAAAGAAAACAGGGTTGGTACATAGCAGCTCAATAAGCATAGTATGGGAAATACTGAAATAATCATTAATATGCTGTAAAAATGTTGTGGAACCATGAGCACTGGAGTACGTTAATTTAATAAACTCTCCATGGTCAAGTAGAAATGAATGGGGTCATAGTTTTCTGCTTTCATAATAGTCACAGTCAAACTATTCTTTCAGTTCAAGTGATATCATGCAACAGTTACATTAGAAGTTAAAATCTTTTTCCATAAGTCTGATATATATATATAGCATAAATAGAATTCATATTAGTTTTATTTTCATGTTTCTATTGCAATAGGAGAGGTTTTAATTACTAACGTAGCTTCATCACTTTTGAATTACAGAAACATCACCCTTTTCTCCCTTTTTGGTTATCATCAAAAACAAAACTTATTTCTAGTGTCTTTTGTCAAAGTGGAGTTTAATATCACATAGAAACATAGACAGACCATACAGTCTATCCAGTCTGCCATCCATAAGACCTATTGTTCTAAAATCCGAGGATCATATGATATGTGAGTAAGAGGAAGTTGTGTCTTCTCTGAGCTCCTGGGCCTTCTCCCATAACTTGGTCTGAATTCAACAATTTTGGCCCCGTAGACTTTGGTTCCCCAATAAAGCGGGAGCTGTGCATTCTTTCAGGAGAACGGCTTGTGATTTTATGGCACCTAAAGCATAGTTACTCACCTGTAACAGGTGATCTCCGGGAACAGCAGGAATTTAGTCTTCACATATGGGTATCGTCGGTACCGACGGAGTCTGCGCGGGAACGCTCCCAGCATCCAATTAGAAAGCTTTTGAGAGCATCCCACAGTGCCTGCGTGCTGCCTTCCCGCCTTTCCCAACTGCCTCTCTCCAGTTGAGTTTAAAGCTGAGACAAAGAGAGAGAGAGGGAAAGAGAAAGAGATAGAGAGATACAACTCCTAGGGGAAGTGGTTGGGTTGTGAAGACTAAATTCCTGCTGTTCCCAGAGATCACCTGTTACAGGTGAGTAACTATGCTATCTCCAGGAACAAGCAGGAGTGTAGTCTTCACTTATGGGGACTCCCTAGCTTTAGATGCCAGGTAGAGACCCCAGAAGTTTGCGTCCCTATGAAAGGACTCCACTTCCCCCATGGATCTCCGGCATCCTACCAGGGATGATGGGTAGGAGTTGATTAGGTATGGAACAGGTGTTGGAGAACAGCCTGACCAAACAAGGCATCCCGGCGGGAGTCCTTGTCCAAGCAGTAATGAGCTGTGAAGGTATGAACCGAGGCCCAAGTGTCTGCTCGACAGATGTCGTCGACAGACACAGAGTGCAGATGAGCCATTGAAGCTGCCATGGCTCTCACATTGTGAGCTGTGACATGGCCCTCCAGAGGAAGATTCTTACTCTGATAGGCAAAGGAAATACACTGTGCAATCCAGTTGGACAGTGTTCTCTTGGCGACTGGAAGTCCCAGATGAGAAGGATCAAAAGCAACAAAGAGTTGAGAGGATTTTCTATGTTGCTGCGTTCTCTGTAAGTAAAAAGCTAAAGCTCTTTTACAGTCCGAAGTATGAAGATTCCTTTCTGCATTTGATGCATGAGGCCTTGGAAAAAACACAGGCAGGTAGACGGCTTGGTTCAAATGAAAAGGCGAGACCACCTTTGGCATAAAGTGTGGATGAGTCCTAAGGACTACCATGTCATGATGGAACCCTGTATAAGGAGGATCAGCCACTAGTGCCTGCAACTCACTGATGCGACGTGCTGATGTGATTGCAATAAGAAAGATAACTTTCCAAGAAAGGAATTTTAACGAGGTAGTAGCTAAAGGTTCGAAAGGTGGCTTCATGAGCTGGCCAAGAACCAGGTTTAAGTCTCATGCCACCGGTGGTGGCCTAATGGGAGGCTTAGTTAGAAGAAGGCCTCTCATAAATCTTGCTATAAGAGGATGGGAGGAAATAGGTTGTTCATTTAAAGGCTTGAAAGAAGCTGCAATAGCACTTAAATGGACTATTACTGAGTTAGTTTTAAGTCCTGCATTGGATAAATGAAGGAGATACTCCAGTAATGATTCCAGAGGTATGGCAAGGGGACTAAGACCATTCTGCGAGTACCATATGGTAAACCTTTTCCACTTGAAAGTATAAGAGCGTCTTGTGGAAGGTTTTTTAGAAGCATAAAGGATATCCTTTACTTGCTGAGAAAGGTTAAGATCATGACGATCTAGGCCTTCAGCAACCAAGCCCTGAGATGCAGAGACTGGGGACTGGGATGCCATAGCATTCCATCCTCCTGAGACAGGAGATCTGGAGCAGACCCTAACTCCAGAGAGGGAGCTTGAGAGAGATGTAGAAGCAGAGGGTACCACACTTGCCATGGCCAATGTGGAGCTATGAGCATCATACGGCCTCTGTCTCTTTGAAGCTTGAACAGGGTTTTGGGAATCAGGGAAACGGGTGGAAAGGCATAAAGGAAGTCTTGACCCCAATGAAGGAGGAAAGCATCCCTGGCTTGAGAGCCCTGAGCCGGAATTCTGGAACAGAACCGGGGAAGTTTGGCATTCAACGGACTTGCAAAGAGGTCTATGCCCGGGGTTCCCTAAATTTGAAAAATCTTGGCCACCTGGTCTGCATGGAGAGACCATTCGTGTGGAAGCAGAACTCGACTGAGTCTGTCTGCCCAAGAGTTTTGGATACCTGAAAGATACACTGCCAGGAGATGAATCTGATGCTCTCTGGCGAGGGCCCATATTCGCAAAGGTTCGTTGCAAAGTGACAGAGAGCCTGTTCCTCCCTGCTTGTTCACACAAAACATGGCTACTTGATTGTCCGTGTGAATGAGGACTATGTTGTAGCTGAGCAGGGTGTGGAACACTCACAGAGCAAGGAAGATTGCTCTGAGCTCTAAAAGATTGATGTGTAGATGAGTCTCCTGTGGAGTCCAAGTGCCTTGGGTGGAGAGATCTTTCAGATGAGCTCCCCAACCCATTGGTGAAGCATCTGTTGTGAGAGTTGCCTGGGGTAAAGGTTGTTGAAATGGGGATCCCACCAACAGGTTTTGAGTGGACTGCCACCATTGGAGGGACAAAATAAGGCAATTTGTGTTTGCTATTTTGTCTGACAGGCACCCTGAGGCCTGGGTCCATTGAGTGGATAAAGTCCATTGGGCTGCTCTCATATGGAGGCAAGCATAAGGGACGACATGCACGGTAGATGCCATGTGACCTAGTAGTTGCAACATTTCTCGAGCAGTGAGATGAGGCTTTACCACTGCTTGAGAAGCTAACTGCACCATGCGAAGGGAACGGGTCTGGGAAAGATAGGCCCTTGCTTTCCTGGTATCCAACAAAGCTCCTATGAACTCTAGAGACTGAGTGGGAGTTAGGGTGGATTTTTGGGATGTTTATGACCAGACCCAAATACTGAAGGATATGCATCGTGCAAGATAGAGAAATCCTGGCCTCTGACGCTGATGGGGCTCGAATGAGCCAGTCGTCTAAGTAGGGGAAGATGAATATTCCTAGAGTACGAAGAAATGCTGCTACCACAGCCATGCATTTCGTAAACACCCTTGGTGCTGAGGCCAGGCCAAAAGGAAGCACCCTGTATTGGTAGTGCTTTCCTTGAAAAAGAAACCGAAGGAACTTTCTGTGAGTTGGATGGATGAGAACATGAGTGTACGCATCCTTGAGATCTAGAGAACAAAGCCAATCCTGACTCTGAAGGTATGGCAGCAGGGTTCCCAGAGAAATCATCTTGAATTTCTCCTTGAACAGGAATTTGTTCAATTCTCTGAGATCTAAAATAGGTCTGTATCCCCCTGTTTTCTTTGGGATAAGGAAATAGGGAGAGTAAAACCCTGTAACCTGTTGAGGAATGGGTACTTCTTCTATTGCCCCTTGGGCAAGAATCATGGTGACCTCTTGATTTAACAGGTTGATGAGAGAGGTCTGAGAATTGAACTGTCTTACCATTGTGGGAGGGGGCATGTGGATAAAGTGAAGCTTGTACCCCTCTTTTATAATGGAGCAAGTCCAATGTTCTGCTGTTATCTGCCCCCATCTGGGGGCAAAATGACACAACTTTCCTGGAATGGTGGAAGGTTCTGGTCCATTGAGGGCCAGGAAGGCTAAGTTCTCTAGATAGAAGTCAAAGGCCTTGTGGAAGCTGAGACTGCTGAGATAGTTGAGGCTTAGCAGTCTTTGCTTTCCTTTGTTTAGGTTGTTGCTGACTCTTCCGGGCAGGTTGACCTGCAGAACATCCCTGTTGAGAATAAGAGGGATAAAACCTCTTCTTTTTGGAGAAGAATGGTTTCTTGAAAGATTTCTTCCTTGCAGGATCAGCTGTGGCTTTGGATAACCTATCCAAAGTGGAGTTGTCAGCATCCAACTCATTGGCTTTCTTGCCAAGTTTTGCCAAATAGATTCTCACCTGTACAAGGGATATTTCCCAGTCTGTCCTGCACCCAAAGCTCCAAATTGTATGCCTGGAGCCAGGCAATTCTACGTGCACCTATGGCAATGGCAGAGGTTCTGCTTATGCACTCAAAACAGTCAAAAGCTGCACAATTGACAAATTTAGAAACCATCCTGGGCATGTTTAACCAGTGTGAGAAAATCCTGCCTCTTATCTTCAGGAAGAAGAGGGCTCAAAACCTCTAAATCTCCTGTGACTTCCTTAAGGAACATTCCCATATATAAAATATAGGAACTGATCCTGGCAGAAAGCATGGAAGCCTGGAAAGTACAATGTCCAAAGGCATTCAAAGTTCGACACTCAATTCCTGGAGGATTAGAGGCATGCCTCTTTGCACTTCTGATCCTTCTCATGGCTGACTCCACCACAATAGAGTGGTGAGGAAGCTGAGTCTTCTGAAAACCAGGACACGGAGGTACTCGATACATGGTATCCAGTTGACAAGAGTGAGGAGAGGTGGTAAGGGGTGTTTCCCACTTTCTTAACATGAGATCATGTAAGATCTCATGGATAGGCAAAGTAGCTGCTTCCTTAGGAGCTTTGGGATATTGCAGAATCTCCAACTCCTTTGCCATGGGCTCTGTTTCAGGAGCCACAGTAATGGAAAGACCTCGAGCAACCTCCCTGATAAAATCCTGAAAGGAGATATCTTCTGGAGGAGACATCCTACGTTTAGGAGAGGAAGACTCCTCGAGAAAAAGTACTCTGGTACCGACGGAGCTGTCTGAATCCTCAGACTCCTCTGAGGATTCAAAGTACCTTCTGTCCGGATGCTCTTGTAGAGCACGATACCCGTACCGACCGAAGTCGGTGCCGGGGGGAATCAGTACCGGTGTATCGGTACTGGAAGGCATGGCTTGACTGGGTGCCGGCAATGCAGACACCGATGTCGATGCTATCGGTACTGGTACTGATACCGGCACCGGAGTCAGTGCCGGTACCGGTTGAACTATCTGACGCGGTTCCGAGGGTGTTGATGCCGCAAGGAGAGCCACCAGACTGCGTTCAATAGCCAGGAACCTCTGGTCTATCGACGCTGCCGATGCCTGGGTATCGGTACCGGAGAAAACAGCCGGTACCCCAGAGCATGGCACCAGTAGTTCTGCCAAGGTTCAGGCCTCGAGAACATCCTGGAGCCCCGATAATGCTTCGGAAGCTGAAGCCTCCTGCCGGGGCAATTTTGCCAGTACAGAACCCTCAAGGGCAACGCCAGAGGCATCTTGATGCTTAGAAGGAGATCTACCCTTTGAGGACCGGCCAGACTTATGTTTAGTTACCTGAGATCCATGGGAGGAAGACGAAGCCCTGGAAGACGTCGGTGCTACAGAGGCTGCATCAGAGGGAAAAAGGGTGCTGAACTTAGCAGCCCGGTTTTGTAGACCCCGGTTTTGCAACAGATGCTTCAGCCCAATGGCTGCTAGGGGTCCCTTCAGTCTTATTTCATATTTTGGAGGATGTCTCAGTGGAGGGACAGGGCCAGAAGCAATTGCTGAGGGTGGGCTAGTTGTCAGCAAATCAAACAGTGTTCTCTGCGTGGGTAGATACAGAGCACCCAAGATTTTGGCATTGGAGGAACGCACTTCACCAAATTATGCAATATGACCATTAGTGGGATCTGAGGGGGAGGGCTAAGGTTCCAAAATTTCTGGCTATGTGGGAGGATTACATCAACACCTTATCACCCAGACTGCATGGTATAGTCCTAAATAATCTTTAGGCTCGTCATTGGGGCTTGGGCCTGGGGGTCACATGTAGCCATGGGGCTGGGGGTGTTGGTGCAGAGGGATATGGTGGGGGATTGAATGGGGGGGGGGGTATTGTGACTGTGTGTGGAAGCCCTCGAGGAGGGAATAGAATGGGACTTCTAGGCTAGGTGGGTTGGGGTCTGAGGAAGGGGGGCTGAGGAGGGGTAAGGGGGTGGAAGGGAGGGTAGGGTTTTCTTTCTCCTTTTTCTATTCCTTCGTTGCAACTTATGCGGCTGCAAATTGTTCTCCCCGATGTATGTGTCAGAAACACCGCACCACTGGGGCACTTGAACTTGGTATGGTGGTTCTCTTATTCTGTGCTGTTGGGTGGTAGGGTTGGGGGGAGGGGTGGTGTGAGGAGGTGGTGGGATGGAGGTATTGGAGGACATAAAACAAATCAGGGGGGAAAACACTCTTGTGCAGTCTGTTTAGAGTTATCATGCTTTGTCTCCTTTCAGTTTCACTGCCTGTATTTTCTGCATGATTCTTTTCTAATAAAAATCAGTTGAACTAAGTTCTAAAGTCCCTTCCTCTCCCTCAGAGATCCTCTGTACTTGTCTCATGCTTTCTTGAATTCAGATATAGTTCTTATCTCCACCACCTCCATGGGAGGCTGTTCCATGCATCTACCACTATTTCCATAAAGAAATATTTCCTCAAATTACTCCCGAGTCTATCCCTTTTCACCTTCATTCTATGACCTTTCGTTCCATCTTTTCTTTTAAGAGTATATATATTGCAATCTTTAAATCTATCTCCATATGCCTTATGACAAAGACCACTGACCATTTTAGTAGCCTCCCTTTGGACTGACTCCATCCTGTTTATATCTTTTTGAAGATGCAGTCTCCACAATTGTAACAGTACTCCAAATGCGGTCTCACTAGAGACTTATATGAAGGCACTATCCAGGGCCAAATTTAAGATATTGCCTCTCATAAGCACAACATTTAGAAGTGCTTGTTTTGAGTAGGGGGGAGGGGAAGACTCTGTGTAGGTTATCCCCCTCAGAGCAGGCCTTAGTCAGAAACCCTGGCCTTGCCGCGCCCCCCCCTCCCAGCAGCCAACAATTCTATCTTGGGAGGGGGAGGCAGGCAGCGGCAGCATTTCCAAAAGCAACAGCTTTTTGCAGCTGCTTTTGGAAATACTGCCACTGTCCACCTCCTCTCCCAAACAGAACTGGCGGCAGCTGGGGGGGGAGGGCGACACAGCCACCCATGTGTGCCGCTGCCACACACCCAAGCCGGCTGACCTAGGTGGATGCCTAGCTCGCCTAGTGGACGGCCAGCCTTGATCTCCCTCTATACTTTTGTTTAGGAGTTGTACCTGCCATTCTATTTTTTAAAGTGTAAAGGTTATTTAAGTTTGCTTTGATTATAAAATATAGAGGGGGGTAACCTGCACAGAACAGCACATACAACCCTAAACAAAAGCACAGAAGAGGCCAGTCTACAAAGAGCAGAAGGTACAACTCTAGGCACCTTAAAACTGAAACAAGTAATGTGGCTTGATGGTTGGATCAGCCCTGCTACTGAGTATGATATAATCTCCTAGAAAATCTTGCTTTAAATGCATCCCATTACACTGCAACAGCAATTTTCTTAGGCTCATTTTACATTAGCTACTAGACTTTTGGAAACCAAAATAAAAAACTGACCCTCGAATAAGTATTAGAGGGAAATGAGAAATAAGTATAAACTTTGTCTAGGTGCAAAAAACACCATGGGTCTTCTAAATCTACCTCCTGCATAACTGACCTCAATATGCACCCCAACTTAGATTCTCTTACCTTTGCATGAGACCTTCTATCTGGGGTTCCAAAATCAAGTTCAAGTCACCACGCATAACCATTATTCCTTCTGCTAATGTTGCCAAAAAAGAGGATATATCCTACAATGGGCAAAAACATTTAGTAATCTCAGCTGCAACCCTTTCAGGACCACTTTGGCTTGAATTCATCTGCCCTCAAAATACAAGCGCTGAGAGTTCACACTATAATTAAGAGCTTTATTTAATAAAATTGCCAAGAATTTTTAGCAGCTAAGTTATAATCCTAAAGAATGCAAGGTAATGAATTTGGGCTAAAAAAAACCAAGGAAGTGATACAATATTGGAGGTAAAGAGCTTAAGTGCATGAAAAAACAGTGGGACCTGGAGATGATAAATCAGATGACCTTAAAGTGGCCAAACAAGTAGAAAAGGCAACAACAAAAGCCAGAAGGACTCATGGGTGCATAGGGAAAGGAATGGCCAGCAGGAAAAAAGACGGTGATAATGCCAGGTCCAGATTTATGCAAAGGCAACAGAAGCAGTTGCCTCCAATTCCAAGATTTAGAAAGCCTTTTGAAGTCAGTGCCCCCTACCGAGAGTGCTAATTATTTAATTAACTCTTGTAAAAAAAAAGACAATACAGAGAAGAACTTCCTTTCTTCTTGACACAAGCACACCCCTCCCTATTCAACAGATAATACTAGTCTCTTCTGTGTGGACCAGATTATAGATCAGCGGTTCTCAACCTTTTTTGTACCGCGACCCCTTTTACCATTGGTCTACTTGTGACGACCCCCAATGATAAAATCAAATGCGTCTCTCTTCCTTTACTGTTAAGGCATTGTTGCTGTAATCATTTGTTGAATTATTAATATATTATAAGCCTTTACAATATGTTTTTATTTATAAAATTTACTTATTTAAACCACAATAATTAATCACAATAACAAGTAACAATATTTGATTTTGAAATTATTATGATTTTGTAGTCAACGGTTTTAGTATGCTTTATTCAAAAAGACTGACGAAGGGCAATGGTGTGAGCTTTCTTGGCTTTGGCAATTCTGAGAGCCACCATATATGAAGCTTCAATAGCGGCTATGTTTTGCTGGTGGAACTTTCTGCCAATATCAAGTCTGATTTTCTTGATTCCATCAGCTTTGTTCTTAAAATACTTGCCTACAAAGGTGGGATGTTTACTGTCAAAATGCTGTTTCAGTTTGTTTGGCTTCATGGATTCCGCTGATAGAACTTTGTTACAAATAATGCATTGTGGTTTCTCAATCCCTGCTGAAAATATGAAGGTGAAACCATACCTTAAAAAGTCATCGCAATATTTTCTTTTCTTGGTATTCTTCTCTCTGTCATTCATTTTCAATGGAATCGTTAGTGTTATATAATATTACATATAAAATTTAATTTTAGTAGGACCCATGTCCGCCATTACAAAACCGGAAGTGATCTAAACATCTCGAGGTACATCGTTTCTGGCAAACAGGTAAAAGTAAGTAAGGATAGCCTAAGTAATATATAAATTGATTAAATTCAAAGTATTTGGCATTTTAGGCTTTGCGATCAAATTAGAACAAAAATAATAATTCCCAGGATTTGTCAGGCAACCCCTAGTAAATCCTGAGGTGATCCCCGTGGGGGTCCCGACCCACAGGTTGAGAACCGCTGTTGTAGATGTTCTTGTTAGATGCTGAAAAGGCATTTGGTAATATTTATTTATTTTATTTATTTGCATGTTTTATATACTGCCTTTGTAAATTCTGAGGGAGAAGTTCAAGGTGAGTTACATTTATTTATTTAAGGTCCAATATTCAGCAACGGCACCCAGCACTGCTAAAGCAGCTAGCCACTGCTGCTGAATTGTAAATTTGGATACCGAATGCCAGGGCCATATTTGGGGTTCAGCATTGAATATCCGGGTTGCCTGGATTGCAATATTCAGCTGCTACCCAGTTAGCTTCTCTGGCAAAAGCTACTCCAGCCTTTACTGTGCCTGACATTTGTCATATGTCGATAACCAGCTCAATATTGCCACTGCCTGGTTATCGATGGGTGCCACTTCCAGCAATACAGTCCCAAAGAGCATCATCTATATTCTCTGTACCGATAGGAATGAGCACCATAGCCCAGATCCCCAAAGGAGACGCTGCCAGAAAACCATTCTGGGCTCACCTCAAACAGACCGACAGGGTGTGTCCTGTACTGGAGGGACGCAAGGAAAGGCCATTATCAGGTAGGATCTAATTTCACCTTCCTTATTGTCCCTACAGTCCAGTCCACAGGGAGGAGGAGGAGACTTTTGGCCTAGACAAATGTGCTAAGGCAACTTTCTTTAGAGAAAAATTGAGCAAAATGGAAAACATCTCCCTGGGTAAGGGCCGTGACATCAAGGAATTTTATTTATTTATTTAGCTGCATTTATATCCCGCTTTTCACCGGGTCAAAGCGGAGTAACATAAAAGGGGGGGGGGGACAATAATCAACTTCTGGGGTTGGGGCCATCACCAGGTGGCTAACATTAATGATTATAACAGATATTTGGGACACACAGTCTTTTTAGTACATATGTTTACGTGGGTGAAATGGGGGGGGGGGGTCAGTGGTGGGTGCTGGTTTCAGATCCGAGGTTTTCTTGGAATAAGTTGTTTTTTAGTTGTTTCCTGAATGATAAGGGGTCTCTGTTGCTTCTGATGTGACTTGGTAAAGAGTTCCAGAGTGTTGGTGCATATAGTTCGAAGGCTCTATTGCAGGTTCTCTGATTGCATTTGGTTCGTTTGTGGGGGATGGTGAGGGAGTTGCTGGTGGTTTGTCTGGTTGTTCTGTTGTGGGCTGGCCGGGGCAGTAGTGTGCGGAGCTGGGAAGTCTGAGTTTGGTAGAGAGCTTTGTGGGTAAGTAGAGCGGCTTTCTATTTGATTCTTGCCTCTAGGGGGAGTATGTGTAGCTCCCTCAAGATTGGGGTGATTCTGTCTCGTTTTCTTGCTTTCTGGATAATCCTCGCTGTGGTATTTAAGGCAGTTCGAAGTGGGTTGGTGTGGGTGGCTGGAAGTCCATGGTAGATTATATTGCAGTAGTCCAGGTGGGGGAGTGTCATGGCTTGCATCACTGTACAGAAGTCCTGTGGTTCAAGGAGAGGTCTGAGTCGCTGTACTGTTTTGGTCTTGTGGAATATTGTTCTGGTGGTTTTTTTGATTTGTTGTTGGAGTGTGAGTGCTTGGTCTAGAATGATTCCTAGGTATCTTATGTGTGGTTGTATTTGTATTTGCGTGGTTCCAATGTTGAAGTGTGAAGGTGGTGTGAAATCCGGGTCCTTTGTTACTATGAGGGCTACAATTTTCTTTATGTTGATGGATAGGTTGTTCTTTTGTAGCCAGCTGGATACTTCTGTGAAGCATTCTGATAAGTGTTTGTTTGTTGGGTTAGGGGTTGTGACTGGGGTGTAGAGCATTATGCCGTCTGCATAGACGTGATAGTTAATGTGGGCGCGTATGATTGAGCAGAGTGGTTGGAGGTATATGTTGAAGAGCATTGCAGATAGTGTGGATCCTTGGGGTACTCCCTGGTGTTGCTGAAAGGGGGGTGAGGTTGATATGTTTGTGCGGATCAGTTGTCGTCTATTGGTTAGGTAGGAGTGGAACCACTGGAGTACGGTATCTTTGAATTTGAATAGGAAGGCATATATAAATATCTTGGAATAGAGGAAGGAACACTCAAGCAGAAATTACTGAGAAAAAAGATCAGCAAAGAATACTATAGATGCTTAAAATCATTATTGAAAAGTGCCTTAACATCACTGAATAAGATACAAGCTAACAATCAGCAGGCAATTCCTGTACTCTCATACAGCATTGGGACTATAGACCAGCCTCTTAAAGATCTTGAAAAACTGGATGTGTGAACAAGAAAACTCCTCTATGTCCATGAAGTAATTTACAAGAATCAATGTATGCCAAAACAGTACATTCCTCATAGAGATTTATTACACCTACAGAGCTACTTATTATAGGCCTTCAGGCCTACCTAACAGCATCTTCGGATTCAAATATATAAAAAGTGCCAAAATATGAAAGTAAATGTCCAGAATCTGTCTCCACCATCAAACTTGGACAAGTGTTCCAATGACTAGAAGGAATGTGTGACAATCCACTAGTACACACAGCAAAGGGAGCAACAGAATTTGCAACAAGAGAAAAAAAAACTCTTCAAAGAATTAGATCGCAAATGAGGAAAGACAAGTGGCAACTGCACAAATACAGTGGGAAACAGACACATGAATGGCTAAGGAGAGGTGAACTGAAACCAAAGGATGAGAGATTGATAGTTGCAGCGCAGGACAGCGGATTATGGATGGAATTTCTTACAACAAGCATTGAAAAGAACTGGCAAAACAGACATACATCAATTCTTTAAGAAAGACCTGGACACAGTGACTCACCTCATAGCTGGATGTGAAGTTATGATGATGGAAAATTTCTATGCACACAGGCATATCACAGTAGCATGCCTCATACAGTGGAAACGCTGTAAACACTACAACATCACTGTGTCTGAAAAGGATTGGGATTATGACCCTAAGAAAGTACAGAAAATGATGAGGTTATGATCACCTGGGAACAGGGCTGGCCCAAGGGTTTCTGCTGCCCTAGGCAGAAACCATGGCTTTGCTGCCCCCCCCCCCAACCACTGCCCCCCAACTGATTCTATCTCAGGAAGGGGAGGAGGGCAGCAGCAGCAGCATTTCAAAAAGCGATGGCTTTTTGCCACCACTTTCTTGCCCTTGGCAACCACGGGCAAAAAAGTGATGGCAAAAAGCAGACACTTTTGGAAATGCTGCTGCTGCTGCCTGCCTCCCCCCAAATGGAATCGGAAGAAGCTGGGAGGGGAGACATGGCCAGTCATGTGTGCCACTGGTGGCAGCCGCCTAGCTCACCTAGTTAATGGACTGGCCCTGCCTGGGACATTTCTATTCTAACAGATAAGAAAGTGGATGCAAGGAAACCCGGCATGGTGGTAAAGGAGAAAACACTTGAATGGCACTGATAATAGAGATGTCGGTTCCAAGTGAATCATGTGAAGAGGCAGAAGATCCTGAAGTACCAAGAAATGCAGTCAGAGGCCAAGAAGATCTTGTGGCATAAGATACAGAAAATTTCCCATCATATTGGGAGCCACCGGCTTGATAAAGAATAATTTCCAAGCACATCTTGACAAACTACCCATATGTTACATCTTACGAACTCCAGAAGGAAGCTCTCTTTGGCACAATGCAAGTACTACACTGAGCATTAGCAGTAAATTTGAGAGACTGAGCTCACACTTGCATACCCTGAGGTTCATGACTGTCATGGTATGTATGCACAAAACGAAATCCTCAAATCACCGAAAAGAAAAAATAATCATTTTTCAACTTTTTTTTCCAAAAGTTGAATAAAAGATACTATAGAATTATATAATCCTTCCAATAAAAATAGGGGAAAATACCTCAGAGACATCACTCCAACTGTCTGAAAACCAATTTGATTACGTTTAGAGCACTCTTCCTCATGTAGAAAGGGACTCGAAGTGGGGTACCACAGTTCTCTGAAAGAGTTAATAAATGGAAAATGAGAACAGCCTGAAGCCTGGCAGCTAGAAATTCACTAGCAGCCTGGACAGAGATATGTAGGAGAGAAGCCAAGGTCATATTTTGCAGATGAAATTGTTTTGTGAGAGAGAATTCTTATGGAAACAGAATGTTTTTGTTTGTCCTGATTATGTAAGGGCAATGTCTATGCCCAGTTTGACCTGAAACATGTAGTGTTTAGCTTGATCTGTAACATGTAGGTAAACAAACAGTAGTGCAAAGCATGACGTATAGCGATAAAACAAATGTGTACCATGTAGCAGTTTTTTCCTAATAAAAGAAGTATTATGGCCTAGCTGGAGTAAGAATGGGAGAACAGCTCAAGTTTGCAGGCCCAAATTCCTCTGCTGAAGCTTAAGTATTAAGTGTTATTGATATAATTCCAAGGCTGGATTTTACTTGGTGAGCCAGGTCAGGAGTAAGGCACGAAAAATATTTCATAGGTCAGAAAAACCCTTTTGTCAGTCCATAAATTTATTATTTTGAATTTTTCACAATATTTAAACAACTGTCAACTTATCTGAGAGCAGCTTATAGAGAATGTGTTCACACTTGACGTGGCCGCATTTTGTGAATGAACTGTATCAGGAATGTGTCCTCTAAATGATAATTGCAGGCTCCCTATCCCATATATACTCAACATTTAATAAGACATTGAAAAATCAATAGAGGCATTAAATCCATTTGGATGTACAGTGTGCAAAGTAAATATCCACTTTATTTTCAGCTGGAACAATCATCTGTCCCGCAGGAAGTGAAGTGGATATTCATCTTGCACGCTGTACATCCAAGTGGACTTAATGCATTTATTGATTTTTCAATGTTTTATTAAATGCTGAGTATATCTGGGATAGGGAGCCTGCAATTATCGTTTAGAGGACACACTCCTGATGCAGTTCATTCATGAAACATGGCCACATTGAGCGTGAACACGCTCTCTAAAGCTGTTCTCAGATAAGTTGACAATTGAGAGAGGAAGTGATAAGGTAAGAAGCAGCTGAAATATTTATAAAGGCATTTAAGTTCTACATGAAAAGGGAAGAAAACTCTGTACAAAAAGAGCTGGACACAGATCATCAGAGCTGGCAGACTTGACACCAAGACTCCACTTTTCTGAGGAACTGGTAAGCAGTCCTGGAAATAGAAGAGGCAACAACATCTCAGGAATAGGAAGCATCAGAGCTCAAAAACGCAATGCTGTAGGATCAGCAACCACTACAAAGCAAAGGGTAGCAGTAACTGGTGACTCCCTTCTGAGAGGTACAGAGGTGTCTGCCATCCAGACATAATTTTCTGAGAGGTGTGCTATCTGCCTGGTGCCAAGATCTGAAGATACTATGGAGAGTTTGCTGAGACATATCAAACCTACTGACAATTATCCAATGCTGCTCATCCATGTTGGCACAAATGATATTGCTAGGTACCCACCTGAGCATATGAAAAGTGACGTTTTGTTTCTGGGAGATAAGATGAAACAATTAGGTGTGCAGGTTGTATTCTCTTCAGTCCTCCATGTTGAAGGTCAGAGCTGAAGTTGATAGTCACATCTCCTGCATGGATGAGGTCATCAAGAGTATTTTGGCTTCCTGGACCATGACATGATTTCCCAAGCAGAGCTGACATCTACCTATCAAAAAAGGGTTGAAATGTCTTCTGCAGCATTCTGGCTAAACTACTGAGGAGGGCTTTAAGTTAGGATTATCGAGATGGGTGGACAAAGCTGGGAAGGGGACCATAGAAAACAAACAAATAGGAATGGAAGCAGGGATGGTGTGACAATTAGACAAATAAGTTGACTGCCTAGAGTGTCAATGGTCTGCAGCAGGTCACTGCCACCCCCCTCTGGGACCTGAAGTGACAGCAATGGTCTCAAACTGCCCTGCAGTGCTTACCTTAAGCCTCCGGCACTGCAAGGCTATTTGATGCCCACCCCTGCCGAGGCCTGATGCTGACTTCCTCATCAGAATCTACATATTCCCCCTTTCACCCTTGAGTCAAACGGCCTCAAGTACCGTAAGGTAAGTGCTGTGGAGCTGTTTGAAACCATTGCCACCACTGCAGCAGCAATGGGGGCCAGGAAGAGTCATGAGTAAGGACAGGAGCAGGGGGTGCAATGGATGAGGTTCACCTAGGGCACCTCATCTTGCACCGGCCCTGAATGGAACTGAGGTAGAATTCACACTATTTTCAGAAAAATGTGTTCATGAGGAGGAAACTAAACTAAAAGTAGACAGAGCGATGCGGCCTGATGGGATTCATCCAAGGATATTGAAAGAACTTAGGGGAGTACTAGCAGATATACTGGAGTCCAATAGGAAAGTTTTTGGGAGCATCCCACTGCATCTCTATAGCTGCCTTTCAGCTTCTTCAGCTCTCCCTCCTCAATTGGGTTTGTAGCTGAGATAAACGGAGAAAATAGAAAAAGAAGAAGACTACAGCTCCTAGGGGAGGAGGGTGGGTTGTGAAGACTAAATTTTTGCTGTTCCCGGAGATCACCTGTTACAAGTGAGTAACTAGGCTATTTCCAGGAACAAGCAGGAATGTAGTCTTCACATATGGGACTCCCTAGCTCAGAAATGCCAGAGAGATGACCTCCGGGTGCACTGTGGATTACAGGCAGAACTAAGTAGGTCATGTATTCTCCAAGGATGTCTGGTATAGAAACCCAGGATGGAGGGTATGAGTTGATCTAAGTCTGAAAGAGATGCTGGAGAACAGCTTGGCCAAACAAGGTATCCTGGCGGGAGTCCTTGTCCAGGCAATAGTGGGCAGAAAAAGTGTGGACAGATGAACAAATTGCTGCTTTGCATATCTCAATCGCTACAGAGTGTAGATTTGGCATGGAGACAGCCATGGCTTGAATATTATGTGCAGTGCGTGACCCTCAAGAGAGAGACCTGCATTTTCATAAGCAAAGGAGATGCAATCCGCAATCCACCTGGAGAGAGTTCACTTAGATATTGGCAAAGCCAGGTGACTCGAGTCAAAGGCGATGAAAAGTTGGGAAGGTTTTCTGTGCTCTCAAGTTCTCTGGAGTTAGAAAGCCAAGGCACATTTGCAATCCAGAGTGTGAAGGGTTGCCTCTGTCCTAGAGGAATGAGGTCTAGGGAAAAAGACAGGAAGGTAGACTGACTGGTTTAAATGGAAGGGCGAGACCACCTTTGGCATAAAGTGAGGATGGGTCCTAAGGACTACTTTATCATGGTGGAATCGTGTATAAGGAGGATTAGCCACCAAAGCTTGGAGCTCACTAATGTGTGAAGCTGAAGCAAGAGCAATAAGGAAGGTAATCTTCCAGGTGAGAAACTAAAGAGAGGTGGTGGCTAGAGGTTCAAAGGGCGGCTTGAGAAGCTGACCTAGAACACTGAGATCCCATGCCACTCGAGGGGGCTTAATGGGAGGTTTGGTCAATAGAAGACCCCTCATGAAGCATGCTACAAGCAGCTGAGAAGAGATGGGTTGACCATCGAAAGTATTTGCTTGAATGAGCCAGTCATCTAAGTAAGGGAAGACAAATATCCCTAGAGTCCTTAGGAATGTGGCTACTACCACCATGCACTTTGTGAAAACTCTTGGGGCAGAGGCAAGACCGAAAGGCAGGACTCTGTACTGATAATGTCCCCCCTGAAACATGAAGCGCAGGGACTTTCTGTGCTGTGAGTGAATCAGAATATGAGTATATGCCTCTCTGAGGTCCAGAGAACACAGCCAGTCCTGACTCTGGAGACAGGGAAGAAGGGTACCTATGGAGATCATTTTGAATTTCTCCCTTATGAGGTGCTTGTTCAGTTCTCGGAGGTCCAGAATTGGCCTGTATCCCCCTGTTTTCTTTGGAATGAGGAAGTAGGGAGAATAAAAGCCCATTCCCTGCTGGGATAGTGGAACCTCCTCTATTGCTCCTTGAAGAAGGAGGGAGGTGATCTCTTGTAACAGAGCAGAAAGAGGATCCTGAGAGGGGAATTCTCTTGGAGGAGTCTTGGGGGGGCAGACTTTTTAGATGAAGTCTGTACCCCTCCCGTACTATGAACAGTGTCCACTGCTCTGATGTGATAAGCTGCCACCTGTGGGCAAAGTGACAAAGCCTGCCGAGGATGAGGATAGGATTTGGAATCTCCAGAGGCAGAGCAGTTATGTTTTCTAGAAAGGAGTCAAAGACCCTGAGGAGGCTGGTTCTGTTGAGGTGGCTGTGACCTAGGAGTCTGAGCCTTCCTTTGCTGTTTTTGTGGCTGCTGCACATTCTGAGGAGCATGGTGTTGACACTGTACAGCAGGGGTGTAAGAAGAATAGTACTTCTTATTTTAAAAAGCCTTTTTAGCTGATTTCTTCTTAGTTGGTTTGGCCATAGACCTTGATAGTCTATTAAGTTTAGTGTTCTCAAATTCTAACTGAGAGACCTTGTCTTGCCAATCCTTGCCAAAGAGGTTTTCACCAATGCAAGGGATGTTACCCAGTTTACCCTGAACCCATTGTTCAAGATCTGATGCTTGAAGCCAAGCAATTCTGCATGCCCTGATGCAGATAGATGAAGTTCTGTTGATGCACTCAAAACAGTCAAAAGTTGCCTGTTACCAAACTTTGAAACATTTTGAGTATGTTTTACAAGAGCGACATAATCTGCTCTCTTGTCATTGGGGAGAAGAGGCGTCATTAATTCCAAATCCCTAGCCATCTCTCTGAGGAGCATACCCATATAGAGTATGTAGGAACTGATTCTAGCCGATAGCATGGTGGCCTGAAAGCAATGCGGACCAAAGGCGTCAAGGGTTCTCGATTCCCTACCTGGAGGGTTCAAGGAATGTATCTTAGCACTCTTTATTCAATGCATCGCCGATTCCACTACCATGGAACTAATTGCGTCTTTTAGAAACCAGGACACTCCAGTACCTGATACATTTTATCGAGTCATCGGGTATGTGGGGAATTGGTAAGGGGTGTTTCCCACATACAAAGCATAAGGTCGTGAAGAATGTGATGAATCGGGAGAGTTGCAGCTTCCTTCGGGGCTGCAGGGTACTGAAGAATTCCAAGTTCTTCATCTCTAGGCTCTTTCTCCAATGTCACCGTTATGGAGAGACCCCCAGCAACATCGCGGATAAAGTCTTGGAAAGACATATCCTCCAGAGGGGACATGAGACATTGTGGGGACAGAGATGGGTCTTCTGGGAGAGTTCTCATGTCCTGGATATCAGCCGATTCATCGTCCAAGGAATCGAAGTCTGAAGACTCAAAGTACCGACGGGCAGGAAGTTCACGCTGCACCTGTACCCAATACCGATCAAAATCGGTAGTTGAGGGTGGCAGTGCTGGGACCTCATTACCAGAAATGGATTCGAGGGCCAGCATGGGCAGAAGCATAGTAAGCAGCAAAAAAGTCGATGCAGGTTGTGTCGGTACCGGAACCGGTACTGGTGCCCGAGGGATCGACTCTAAAGGCTTTCCGGTATGGAGGCTGCCAGTAAGGCCACTAAGCTACGTTCAATAGCCAGGATACATTGATCCATGGAACTTGCCGATGCTTGGGTATCAGTACCGGAATTGCAGGCCACGATTTCTGAGCATGGCACTATGAGCTCTCCAGAGGTGGAGGCCTCGGGAGCATCCTGGGACCCCAGTAAGGCTTTGGAGACAAGGTCCTCCCACCGGGGTTGTTTGGCCAGAGTATCCCCCTCCAGAACAATGCCCGAGGCATCTCGATGCTTAGAAGGAGATCTACCCTTGGAGGGCTGACCAGTCTTTGAAGAAAACCTAGATTTCGATACCTGAGATCCTTGGGAGGAAGATGAAGCTCTCAATGATGTCAATGCTAAAGATGCTGCATCAGACACAAAGAGGCTGCCTAGTTTTGCCGCTCAGTTTTGAAGGCCTCTCTTTGTCATCTTCCTGCAAAGAAGACACTCTAACGGTAGATGATCAGGACCTAAGCATTTTAGGCACCAGTCATGGGTGTCTGTGGCCAAAATGGTACTGCCACATTTTGAACACTTTTTAAAACCACTGGATGGTTTTTCCATTTTATCTATGACAAAAGAGGAGGCCTAGGCCTAAGATGGACCACAAAATATAAGGGGAAAAAACAAATTTTCTGTGGTGACAGGAATTGCTTCTTGTTGGCTCTGCAGAAAACGAAGAACTGAGGAGGGAGAGCTGGAAAGGCGGGAAGGCTGCTACATAGGTGCAGTGGGATGCTCCCAAAAACTTTCCTATTGGACGCTGGGGAGCATCCGATGTTACCCATATGTGAAGACTACATTCCTGCTTGTTCTTGGAGATATAGGGTTTACTCTGAAGATAGGGATGTTACCAGTGGCGTTCCAAAGGGATTGATCCTGTTCTCTAAAAGTTTTTTAAGCAATATGAAAAGAAGTCTGTCAGGAAAGGTATGCCTCTTTGGGGATGATACCAAATCTGCAACACGGTAGATACCCTTGAAGGTATGAAGAATATGAGGTGGGATCTAGTGAACCTTAAAGTATGGTTAAAAATTTTTCAGTCAAGGTTTAATGCTGAAAAATGCAAGGTCATGCAGTTTGAATTCAAAAACTCAAGAGAACAGCACAGTATAGAGGGTAAATTACTGTACTTCCACGAACAAAAGAAAAGTGGAACTAGGGAATGATCATATCAGATGATCTTAAAGTGGCCAAACAGCCATCCTTCTGGCAAAAGCCAGAAAGGATGGTTGGGAGCATAGGGAGAGGAATGGCCAACAGAAAAAAGCAAACGATAGTGCCTGTGTATATGAGTCTTTAGTGAGACCCCTTGGAGTGCTGTATACAGCTCTGGAGACCACACCTTCAAAAGGATATAAACAGGATGGCTACTAAATTTTCCAGTGTTCTTTGTCATAAGGCATATGGGAATAAACTTAAATACCTCTGTGGTACAAAGGCACGAGAGGTGGCCCCTCTTCCAGTTGAAAGGAAGCTCTGGAATGAGGAGTCAGGATGAAGGTGAAAGAGGATAGATTCAGGTGTAATCTGAGGAAATATTTCTTTATAGAAAGGATGGTGGAACTGTGTAACAGCCTCCCAGTGGAGGATCTCTGAGGGAGAGGATGGAATTATAGAACTTAATAGTTCTTATGAGTGGTCAGGCTGGATTGGCTGCATGTCTTTATTTGCTATCATTTTCTATGTTTCTATGTATATGGCACATATACACATGCAAATTACTAAAATACCAGCATTTACGTATGTTGTTAGCACCTAAAAATAGGTGCCTCTTTAAAAATTACCCCCCGAATTTTTAAGCAGTGACAATTGTAAACAGCAAATTTTGCAATCTACACATGTAATTACCAGATCTCACAAAACAGCACGCTCAAGAGGAGCTCATTATTAAGAGTCAAGCTACAAACTCAAAGTTTTGTTTTCTCTCAGGTGGTTTTTAACACTAAAAATGTATGTCGAGTTCCCTCCTCGAGCAGTCTTCCAAGCTCCAGGTCCGGAAGAGCAGGTAGCATGTCCTGGAACAGGAGTAATTATCAATAGGCAAATTTTTAAAGATATGTTATTTCCATTACTAAAAGGAAAATATATGTCTATTTTTAAAGTCTGCCAAACCACACCCAGAACACTCCCCACTAAAAACTGTACATGCCAGAGATATACATATGTGGGTAGTGGCTTTTCTAAAATTCCTGTTTAGATGTGCATGGCCATTTAGTCATGTAAATTGATTTTTGCACGTGTAAATAGCACATAACCTTATAATATAATTTTCTTAATCTCAATTCATATTTCAATTTGTATTATTTACTTCTATTAATCACAAATTTGAGTCATGGTGTTATCATTTTTTTCCATTTTTTTCACTTTTATTATCTAAGTGCCCCTACTAAATGTGTCTCACTTACATGAAGCATTCAATATGCTCCATTTGTACAAGAATCCTTTTCTGCGATTCTCATAGTGGAAGGTGTCTATGTGAGTACAAAGAAACACCTAGGGGTATGTTAACTATTTGATGGTAATGACTTCCGTGCGAGCTGCAGCCCCTTTGAAATCAATGAGGCCATGGCTCCAATATCGCACAGAAGCCGCTACCGCTAAATAGTAAACATACCCCCTAGTGTTCTAGAGAATACAGTGTTGCAGGTGGCAGGGACCAGATGCAGACCAAAGGTATGGGATCTGGGAGCTCTCTCCCACTGCCAAGGAGTTGGGGGAAGGGAAGGAAAAGCAAAGCTGAAATTTCATATTATACTAGTACTACTTATCAAATCTAAGCACTACTAGATGCACACAGTGGCTGTCTAGAGCACCAATGGTCCAGGGCAGTCCATTGTCGCCACTTCCACCCCAGGAAGGAATAGATAACATGAGGAGGGATCTAGCTAAGCTTGCTGAGATTTAATGCTAAAAAATGCAGGGTCTTGCATTTGGGCTGCAAAAATCCAAGCGAGTGGTAGAGTGTAGGGGGCGAAGTACTTCTGTCCATGAAAGAAGAGCAGGACCTGGGTGTGATTATTTCTGATGATCTTAAAGTGGCTAAACAGGCAGAAAAGGCGATGGCAAAAGCCAGAAGGATGTTAGGGTGCATAGGGAGAGGAATGGCCAGCAGAAAAAAGAAGGTGATAGTGCCTTTGTATAGGTCTCTGGTGTGACCTCATTAGGAGTATTGTGTGCAATTCTGGAGACCGCACCTTCAAAAAGATCTGAACAGGAT
Source organism: Ichthyophis bannanicus (assembly GCA_033557465.1). Taxonomy (NCBI): domain Eukaryota; kingdom Metazoa; phylum Chordata; class Amphibia; order Gymnophiona; family Ichthyophiidae; genus Ichthyophis; species Ichthyophis bannanicus. Next base: position 908,843,643 of record CM066033.1, read on the forward strand.
GGAGTTGGTGCAGAGGGTGGCTACTAAAATGGTTAGTGGGGAGACAGACTTAATATATATATATATATATATATATATATTGTGGCGCCGCCCCTACTAGGCGGTTGCCTAGTGAAGTCAGCGGGCCATCACATATCTTATATTTTTACTTGAGCTCCAGGGTTCAGACCTCTGGAGGTGTAGTTATGTGTAAAAACAGTCCAAGTGGTTTTCAGGCCAACACAGGAAAAATTTATTCAATTTTATCGTTTTACAGTCAGGCTTTGCAAACAGACCTTTTGCAGAAAATCTTGAACACCATAACAGAAAAAGGATATTTTCTCCAAATCAAAACTCTGTCACCAAACTGTATTCCAGCAGTGCTATAAACAAACTGTTTCTTCCAGCAGCTTAACAGAAGAACTTCTTTTCCAAAAACAAACACAGTTGAAAGTAATGGCAATTAGCAGAGTCCAGCAAACCTATAGCTTCCTTCAATGGCTTAAAGTTTTAGCCATCTTCTGCTTGTCAGCACAAAATACTAGAAAATTGCTGCATTAAAACATTCACTTCAACACAGGTATTGTTGGTGCTTTAACCTTGAGAGTTCTTTCTCTCTATCCTAAGCTTCCTGTATAAAAATCAGGCTAAACGGTTTTCTGAATTTCCCTCTCAGTTAAACCGTTAGGCTTTCCTTAATCTGAAGTCATGCAGAAAGAGCATTCCATCATAGAGTCTGTGGAATCCCGTTCCTCTCCACCAGGGTCTATTTCCATGTCTTCCTCCTCTGCATTACATGTCACTGGTTTTAAAACAGGCTCAGGAATTTCAAGTTTAACTTCTTTTAAAAGTCTGAACAGTTTTTCCCACTGAGCTTTCCTTCCCCCTTCTGGGTTTGTAGTATAGCTATGAGACTTCTTCCCCTTTAATAAACCCTTTAAAGGCTTTGTCTCTCTCAGCTCATCTTTAGGAACATTCTTCCTGGCAGGCTTTCTACAAGATACAGTTTCTTCCTCAGAATCTTGTAAGCTTATCTCTGAGTCTGGGTTATATTCTTTAACCCCCACAGATTTTTCCCTCCTACCTCTGAGCTTGGCTGTGAACCTCCTACAGCATGGGCTTTTCCAGGAAGTAGTGTCGTCTGAATCAGAGCTGCCTTGGGAGTCACTGCAGTGTCTGTTTCCAGACCCTCTAGGCTTTCCAGCACTGAAGGTTTGTTCCTCTTCAGTCTGGTCTGAGACTTCTTGCTCTAGCTTACTTACAGCCAGCCTTCTTACTTCCTCTCTCCTGGAAGGAGTGTGATTAGCCCTGGTTCTGGCTCCTTCACGACTGCTGTCTCTGAAGCTGTTCCCGTGTCTCCAACTGGATATGTTGCCTGAACTGCACCTGCTGCCTTGTGTTCCCTTTCCGTTTCTGTTCCTGCTTGAACTCTCTGTGAAGTCTTCACCTCGAGTTCTGCTTTCACTTCCTCCCTTGCTCTGTGTTCGTGTGAGCTTAAATGTTTGAAAGTGACGTCCCTCTCCTGGCCCCACCCACGGGTGTGGTCTGAGCCTGGCTTTTGAAGTGTGTTTTTTTCCACCACCTTCATTCTGGAACATGTGTTTTGGTGAGCCCTTCCCCCACACAGAAGAAAAAGTTTTGTTTTTTTCTGTTTTCCAGGGCTGTGCTGCACTCTCCTTACCACATAAGATATATATATATATATATATACATATATATATATATACACACATTAGAAGAAAGGCAGGATAGAGGATATATGTTAGAGACATTTAAATACCTCCATGGCATAAATGCACAGAAGGAGGTCCTCTTTTGATTGAAAGCAAGCTCTGCTATGAGGGAACAAAGGACGAGGTTGAAAGGGGATAGACTCGAGTAATATGTGGAAATATTTCTTTACAGAGTGGCAGATGCGTGGAACAGTCTCTCAGTGGAGGTAGTAGAGACAAGCACAGTATCTGAATTCAAGAAAGCATGGGTCAAACACAGTAGATCTCTAAAGGAAAAGGGGGACTATTGTAGTTGATATTGAAGGACAGACTAGATAGGCCATATGGTCTTTTTCTGCTATCATGTTTCTATTTTTCTCTCTGGGGCCAGCAGCAGCAGCAGCAATGCCTTGAAACAGCCTCGTGGTGCTTACCTCGAAACGTCTGCATCACAGGGCTGTTTGCTTCTGCCCCCACCAGCGTCCGATGCTGACTTCCTGCTTGTATGCTTATCATCCCAGAGGTAAGCCTTGGATTGAATCTGTGCAGCGTTTTGGGAACCTGACAGGTCTTGTGACCTGGACTGGCCACTGTTGGAAACAGGACACTGGGCTTGATGGATCCTTGGTCTGACCTAGTATGGCATTTTTTATGTTTTAATAGGGGTAATTATGCAAAGGGTTTTCCAAATATAAAGGCTATTTTACACACAAAAAAGACCTTTTATAAAATTACTTATGATATTATGCATGGTGACAAGAAAATGTGTATCTATAAGCATGCTACGCGTGGCCATTCTTGGGAGCATAATCTGGACAGAGCAAGGGCAGAGTTGCAATGTATTTGCATATTTTGTAAAATATGCTTGTGCATATGTAGAGTACATGTACACACTTATACCTGCTCTGAAACAGGGATAAATGTGTGTCTGCATTTACCCACTTCAGGGCTGGTTCTAGCAGCATGTTTTATAAAGGCACCTACCCTACCCTATGTTGCCTTTGTAAAATAAATCAAACAAACCACTCAAAGGGTATAAAATCTACATACACTTAAACCCCTTTGTATCTAAACTTGTGTGAGGGGATTAGATTTAGGTACAAAGGGGTTTAAGTGTGTGTAGCCTTTGTAAAATATGCTTAAAATAGTCACCTGTTTGGACTTCACACATAAGCATCCTGTAATAAAATCAGGCCCTGTATTTGTTCCCTGAAGGTATATATATCTCCAATAGCAACCCCTGACAGAATTTATAATATTGTTCCATTTCCATCAGTTTTGGGGACAATTGATTGCATCCACATAGCAATGAGGTTACCATCAGGGGGGATGGCTCGTAGGTAAGAAAGGAGCTCTGACAACCACTGTCTCACTTGCTCTGTTCATTAGACATACCTATATCATTTTTTGCAGCTGTTGAAAAAGGGGGACCACAAAGGTGTCAACAATAGTCACACTAATATTAATCTTCTTTGCTGTCTCCCCCACAGATGATAGAGGCTATCCCCACAAAGACTGGTTCCTCATGGTCACCACATCATGCTCCCAGATCCCTATAGGGGAGCAGTAAAATCTGATGCACGGGCAGACCACTGCTCTGATTGAGAGGACGTTTATCCTTCTGGAAATCTAATTTAGATGTTTAAATACATTAGGAGGGATTTTCTTATGGTACCTCACAGGGGCTTATGACATTTCTAGCATGCTGCATTCTGCATAACCTAGATAACAGCTGTCATTAGCCTTCTGAAGCAGAGGCTCCAAATGATAAAAAAGACAAAAAGAAGCGAAACTGGAAGAAACATATCACTATACCCATGACCAAGACATTGTCTACATAAGAACTAGACCGATACATTGACATTTTTCATGAGTGAGTCTAATTTTACATTTATCAGTGTTTATTTGTGAGCTCATGGTTTTCTGGGTTCTGCCCTGACCTGGACCACTCTAGTGTTCCAATCAAGGAGATTAGCTCAAAAGTTATACTTGCCTTAGAAGGGAGACACATTCTTTTCTGGGATAGCACTGGGAGGTGTTTGAATATTTTCTAGCATGTGAAAAAAATTAGCAGTGGTCTAAGGATCAAAGAGGAAGAGGAGAAAATGTAGACCTAACTTGGTCAGGTACCATGTGTTCCAATATTTTCTCCATTATATCCTTGGTTCTGCAGAGCTCACCCTTCATCCCTTGCAGCAGGTTCACAAGATGGCCATTCTGAGTAATGAGTCATATTTTGCATGAGTTCATCTGAACTTCATTGGATATATCTGATAACGGCACAGCAATGTCATCCTGGCTTCTGGCCTCTTCCAGAGTGTCTTTGAAAAGATTTAGAGAAGAAGCACTCTGGCTCATCCTCAGGTACGATATCCTCCTCCTCCATCAACTCACCTGCTGCCTGGAATGTGATTATTTCTTCTACATAGTCTTCCTCCATGGAGCCAGTTATTATGATGGCGTGATAGCCCTCAGATGCTCCTGCTGGACAATGTCATGACTGCAACATTGCAGCCCATGTGAGATGGCACCCTCCTTTCCTGCAGGTAGGAAAAGTATATGAAAAAATATGCAATATCTTGTTGTTATTTCTCACATAGCTTGAAACTACTAACACATGCAGAGTCTAACCATGAAGGCAGGAAAAGGTCAGGAGGGTAGATGGCTTTTACTAATAGATCAACCACCTTTAACATCATAGAAACATTATTTAATTGGGATCACACTGTCCCCATTGAAAACATAACCATAACCTCCACCTTTTAGAAAAATATCTATAGCAAGCTGTGAGCTCATAACACTCAAATGCATTAAGTTGCCAGAGAAATCTTTATGTTGCTGGCACCACCATACAAATTGCAGGAAACATTTTCCTATGGGGAGAGATATGTGTTGGAAGACAGAAGAGCCATTCTCATGCCTGGTAACTATGAGGTGCAGGGACTTACAAAGCAAAGAGTAACTCTGTACAGCTGTTGAAGGTTTGGCAATTAAGGAAAGTACATATGGACACTATGAACTTGATTTTATAACAAAATGCCTATGTAAGAAGTCTAAAACGTCACTTATTTTAAGCCTATTTTATAAAGTGAGCAAAATGCCTATGTGCCTTCATAAAATAAGCTCCCAGAACCAGCCACAATAGTGCACAAATGACAACACACAAACTTATACCTGCTCTGAAAAAGATGTAAATCTGTGCACGTATTCTTCATGTGTGCTTAACTACTTTATAAAATACATGTGTATACCAGAACTCCACTTCTGTTCCCTAGTAATGCTTATACACAGATCACATAAAAGTAGGTGCATGTTTTACATGCGTGTATTTTTGGCAGTTAATTTATAAGGCGGCACCCACTTTCAAATGTGAAAGTAGATGCCTACTTTTCCTTTATAAAATAAAAGCCTAAGTGGCAGAAATTGTGACTTAAGTTAGAACTTGTGTAAATGCCCATGCCTATATGAAGTATTTTATAATCTACATGCGTACTTGTGCACTCTGCCTGTACTCTACACAAACTTCACATATGTGCACACTCACTGGCAAAGCATCCACCATCACATTAACACATTTACTTTTACATTGGGCACTATTTTATGAGGCCACTCACATGCATATGTGCCCACATATGTGCATAAATGACTAGCATAGCTCCATTTAAATGACCCATTTTGCATTTAAAGTAGGTTCCTCATTATAAAATTATGACCTTTATGTATGTATGTGGTCATGCAATTTTCATACAGCCCTTTTTTGTATGAAAACAGGATTTATGAGCAGAAAGTGTAGTTATTCACCTGTAACAGATTATCTCCAGGAACAGCAGGAATCAGTCTTCACATATGGGTGACATCGGCACCGACAAAGCCTAGCATGGGAACATTCCTCAGCATCCAATAGGAATACTTTTGAGAGAGTTCCTCCATGCGTACGTGCGTGGCTGCCTTCCCTCCTGGTCTCCTCAGTCAGGTGAACAGCGGAGAAATAGAAATCTTTGTATACCAGGAATGAGAAAAAAGGGGACAGCTTGATGGGGAGGTGGGCAGGTTGTAAAGATTGATTCCTGCTATTCCTGGAGATCACCTGTTACAGGTGAATAATTATTCTATCTCCAGGAACAAGCAGGAAGTCAGTCTTCACATATGGCACTCCTTAGCCTAAGACAACTGAGCAAGAAAAGAACCCTGGTGCAGCTAGAGTTTGCAGCAGGGATCTCACAGACTCAGCTCGTTCAGAGTACTCCTCGCGAGGTAGTCAGACGGGCGGTGGGCAAGCTGTCTAAATTTCAAAAAGGTTATGCAGAACAGCTTGTCTAAATTGAGCAACATCTCTGGAGTCTTTGTTCAGGCAGTAGTGTGCTACGAAGGTATGCAGGGAAGATCATGTCACCACTTGGCAGATCTCTAAGATAGGGACAGACTGGAAATTAGCTATAGTAGTAGCCATGGCTCTGACATTATGAGTTGTCACACAGTATGGAAGAGATAACCCAGCCTGCGAATAAGTGAAGGATATGCAATCTGCTAGCCAGTTCGAAAGTGTTCTTTTGGATACTGGTGCCCCTAGCTGACTTTGGTCAAAAAAGACAAACAACTGATAGTCCTTAGTACGGTCTAGATAAAATGCCAACACTCTCTTGCAGTCTAGGGTATGAAGTATGGCCTCAGCCAGGGAGGTGTGAGGCTTTGAAAAGAATGTTAGTAGTGAGACAGATTGGTTTAGGTGGAAGAAGGTGACTACCTTCGGCAAGAAATTAGGATGTGTGTGAAGGACCATCTTGTCGTTGTGAAAAGTGGTATAAGGAGCTTGCAGTTCACTGATTCTTGCAGTTCACTGACTCTTTGAGCTGAAGTGACTGCTATGAGAAAAAGAAGCTTCCATGTTACAAACTTTAAAGGAACTGAAACCATTGGTTCAAAAGGACTATGCATGAGCTGTGCAAGAACAATATTTAGATCCCATAGTGCAGATAGTGGATGGAAAGTCAGCTTGGTTAGGAGAAGACCACGCATAAATCTGGCTATGAAGATGGGGCAGTTCTCTAAAGTATGATGGGAGGCCGCAATGGCGGATAAACTTACTCGTACTGGAGTTGGTCTTAAGGCCAGAGGAGGACAAATAGAGCAGGTATTGGAGTAAGTCCAGAAAGGGACATGTGAAAGGATCTAGTGTTTTATGAGAATACCAGATGGAAAACCTGTGCCATTTAAAAACATAAGAACATCTGGTTGAATCTTTTCTTGAAGATAGGAGCACCTGCAATATGTCCTCTTGGAGATCTAAGTGCGAGAAGACAAAGCACTCCGCCTCCATGCCATCAAGCAAAGTGTCTTGAGGCTGGGGTGCAGAAGGGTCCCCTGTTCCTGAGAGAGTAGGGTTGGTGAATAACCGAACCTGAGGGTAAGTAAGTTGAAGAAGAAGAGGAAACCATAGTTGTATGGGCCAGTAAGGGGCAATGAGAATCATTTGTACCCGGTCAGCCTTGTGTTTGAAGAGTGTTTTTGCTATGAGTGGAAGCGGAGGGAAAGCATAGAGGAAATTCTGTCCCCAATGGATGAGTAACATATCCGACGAATAAGGGAAGGAATGCATGAGCAGAAACGAGGTAGTTGAGCATTGAGGGGAGAAGCAAACAAGTCGAGTAGTGCCATCCTCTAGAGGTGGAACAAGTATTGCACTACTTGAAGTTCAAGCATCCACTCATGTGGATGGAGGATCCAGCTTAGTCTGTCAGCTAAATGATTCTCTGCTCCTGGAAGGTATACTGCATGAAGGTGAATTTCTTAAGGAACTGGCCAGTTCCACAGGCAAATAGCTTCTTCCATTCACAGGGCCCAAGAGCCTGTTCCCCCTTTCTTATTTATATGAAATATAGCCACCTGGTTGTCTGCCATTATGAGAAGAGACTGTCCCTGGAGTTGGGAAGAGAAGACTCTGATGGTACTGAAAACTGCCCTGGGCTCTAGGAGATTGATCTGGAGCAGTGCTTCTTGAGTAGACCAAAGGCTTTGTGTTGTAAGGCCATTGAAATGGGCTCCCCAACCTAGTTTTGATGCATCGGTCGTTAGGGTATACTGCAGTGCAGACTTCTGAAAAGGTGACCATACGACCAGGTTCTGTGGTGCACCACCTCTGAAGGGCCATTCTTATTTGCAGAGTGATGTTGATGAGGTCAGATAGGTAACCTGTGGACTGCTTTCATTGTTGTGAGAGAATCCACTGCCCGATTATCATGTTGAGACTGTTGTGGGGCACGACATGAACTGTGGAAGCCATGTGCCTAAGAGGTGTAGAAATGTTCTGGCCATAATTAATGATTGCTGATATACCTATGTGGCTAAGAAAATGAGACGGAGGAGTCTATACTCTGTCATGAATACCCTGCTTCTTACTGTGTCTAATTGAGCTCCTATAAACTTGAGGTCCTGGGTTGGCCTGAGATGTGATTTTGGATAATTTAACACAAAACCTAACTCCTGGAGAACATGAGTGGTTTGATTTAGGGCAGAGGTGACTGCTGAAGTGGTATCTGCCCTTAGCAGCCAGTCGTCTAAGTAAGGGAATAGAAAGATCCTCAAAGTTCAAAGGTGGGCTGCAACAACAGTCAAACACTTCGTGAAGACTCTGGGTGCTCAGGCCAGTCTGAATGGGAGGGCTCGGTACTAGTTGTGGTTGTTCTGAAAAATGAACCTGAGAAATTTTCTGTAACCTGGATGGATCAGGATGTGAGTATAAGCATCTTTTAGATCCAGAGAGCATAGCCAATTGCCTGAAGGTATGGCAGAAGACTGCCTAGATAAATCATCTTGAATTTCTCCTTGATGGAGAAATTTGTTGAGATTTTAGAGATCTACCATGGACTGCCCGAAGAACAAACCAGTCAGTACTAGAGGAGATCAAACCTAAGCTTTCTTTAGAAGCTCAGATGACAAGACTTTGACTTTCATACTTTGGATACATCATGCGAAGAAAGATATCATTGGCAAGATAGAAGGTCAACACAAAAGAGGAAGGCCAGCAGTGAGATGGATCGATACAATAATAACAGCTACCAGTCTGTCAACAATGAGCCACCTGACTGAAGACCAAACACAATTTAGGACAACTATCCTAAATTGTGAAGGAGTCGCCTAGTGGTTGGGGCAAGTTACCTCAGGCCAGAAGGTCAGGGGTTTAAATCCCATTAGAGGACAGCAACCTTGGGCCGGAAGGACTGGGGTTTCTAGTCCCACAGGTGCTCCTTGTGGACTTGGGCAAGACGCTTAACTCTCCATTTCTCATGTTCCCTGTAAGTCTTAGTGTATGGGTCTCATATCCCCTCATGTTAAAATGTATCCCCCAATTGTATTGTGACCACTTTGATTGAAGGATAAGGTGGTATACAAAACTGTCTAAATAAATAAAAACTATCCAGAGGGTCACCATGAGTCGACATCAACTCAACAGCACTTAACAACAACAAGAACAATATAGGCCTGTGATCTCCCATCTCTTTTGGAATTAGGAAGTATCGGGAATAGAATCTCCCAGACTCAGCAAAATGCACCAGTCTTCCTGGGATCATAGGATGAAAAGGAAAGATTATGGGAGAATTGGCCATGCTCTTTTTAAAGCAGTCAAAAACTATGAGGAGGTTGAGTATTAGCTGTAGACTGTGGTTTGGAAACCTTGGGTTTCTTGACCTGGTTCTGGCCCTGCTGTCTCCATTGCTGTTGTGGGGCACAGTAGCCAGAAGAGGAATGATATGGAGGATAAAACATTTTATTCTTAGCGAAGAAAGGTTTCTTAGTGGTAGTCTTCGTCTTAGAAGAGTCTGCTGTCTTCCTTGAAAGCCTCTTCATGGTGAGGTCATCAGTTTCTATCTCAGCGGCCTTCTCCCTCCACCTCTGACCAAAGAGGTTTTCACCATTACAGGGTATGTTGATTAACTTGTCCTGGACACACTGTTCCAGCTTGGAGCCATGCCATTCTCCTAGCTCCAATGCAGGCTGCAACAGATCTGCTACTGGCCTCAAATTTAGGGCAGAGGTGACTGCTGAAGCGGTATCTGCCCTTAGCAGCCAGACTTGTTAAAAACTTTGATGTATTCTGGGCATGTGTTACCAAGACCTGATGAGCCGCCTGCTTGTCAGGGGCAGCAGGGTGGTAAACTCTGACAAGTATCTCGAGACATCTTTGAGAAACATGCCCATATATAGCATATAGGAGGTAGCTTGGAATGCCTTCCTTCCAAATGCATCCAGAGTCCTAGGGGCTTGTTTACAAAGCTGCGGTAGCGGTTTGCGATCGTAATCGGAGCCGCGGCCCCATTGATTTCAATGGGGCCGCGGCTGCGATCGCGATCGCGAACCACTACCGCGGCTTTGTAAACAAGCCCCCTAGTCTCTCTTCCAAGGGACAATGAGGAGTGATTTTTCTGGCTTTATATCCTCCTCATGGCAGACTCCACTACCATGGAATGGTGGGAGAGTTGAGGTTTCTGGAAACCTGGGGAGGGAGGGATCCTATAGAGGATATCAAGCCTCTTACTCACCGCAGGGGTTGACATGGGGGTCTCCCACATCTGAGCCATTAGATTCTTTAAGATGTTATGTACCTGGAGAACAGCAGCCTCCTTCGGTGCCGATGGGTATTAGAGAATATTGAGCTACTCAGTTCTCGGTTCCATTTCCATAGTCACTGAAGCATCGAGAGGGCAGGCAAAGAGAGAATTTAAGAAGAAGCTTGCTGTGGAAGCAAAAACACGTAATAAAGACTTTTTCAAGTACATTTATAGCAAAAAAACTGTGAGTCACTTGGACCATTAGATGATAGAGGAGTAAAAGGGGCACTAAGAGGGGATAAGGCTATAGTGGAGAGACTGAATGAATTCTTTGCTTCGGTCTTTACTGAGGAACATGTAGGGATGTTACCCATGACTGAAGTGGTATTTAAAGGTGATTCTGCGGAAGAATTGAAAGAGATATCAATACACCGGGAAGATGTATTGCAACTATTTGATAAACTGAAGAGTAGCAAATCACCTGGACCGGATGATATACATCCAAGGGTATTGAAAGAACTGAAATATGAGACTTCAGACCTGCTATTAGTAATCTGTGAACTATCATTAAAATCGTCTGTAATACCTGAAGATTGGAGGATGGCCAATGTAACGCCAATTTTTAAAAAAGGTTACAGGGGTGATCCGGGAAATTACAGACCGGTGAGCCTGACGTCAGTACCAAGTAAAATGGTGGAAACCATCATAATGAAAAAAATTACTGAACATGTAGATAGTCATGGCTTAATGGGAGACAGCCAACATGGCTTTAGACAAGGAAGATCTTGACTTACTAATTTGTTATGTTTCTTTGAAGGTGTGAATAAACAGGTAAACAAAGGTGAGTCGGTTAATATAGTGTATCTGGACTTTCAGAAAGCCTTTGACAAGTTCCCTAATCAGAGACTTTTGGCAAAACTAAAAAGTCATGGGATAGGAGGCAGTGTACTATTGTGGATCAGAAACTGGTTAAAAGATAGAAAGCAGAGGGTAGGGATAAATGGCCATTCTTCCTAATGGAGAAAGGTCAATAGCGGAGTACCCCAGGGATCTGTGCTAGGTCCGCTGCTTTTTAACTTATTCATAAATGACCTGGAAATGGGAACAACAAGTGGGGTTATCAAATTTGCAGATGACACAAAACTATTTAAAGTTGTTAAAACCCATGAAGATTGTGGAAAATTGCAAGAGGATCTTGATAAATTGGAAGACTGGGCATCCAAATGGCAGATGAAATTTAATGTGAACAAGTGCAAAGTTATGCACCTAGGAATGACCAACCCAAACTATGGTTACATGATGCAAGGTTCCACATTAGGAACCACCACCCAGGAAAAAGATTTTGGTGTCATCGTGGATAACATGTTAAAACCCTCTGCCCAATGTGCAGCGGCAGTCAAGAGAGCAAATAGAATGCTAGGTATCAAAAGGAAAGGAATGGAAAATAAAACAAAGGAAATTATAATGCCTCTGTATCATTCCATGGTGCGACCGCACCTTGAATATTGTGTGTAATTCTGGTCGCCTTATCTTAAAAAGGAAATAGCATTATTAGAAATGGTACAGAGAAGAGCCACCAAAATGGTAAAGGGGATGGAAGGATACCCCTATAAAGAGAGGCTAAAAATGTTAGGGCTCTTCAACCTGTAAAAGAGACGGCTGAGGGGAGATATGATAGAGGTCTGTAAATTAATGAATGGAGTGGAACGGGTAAGCTGTTAATGTAGCTGGGTTTAAAACGTTTTTGGACAAGTTCCTGGAGGAAAAGTCCATAAACCATTCTTAAAAGGGACCCAGGATATCACTGCTTGATGCAGTACAAGCATTGTGGAACCTGTGTCTTTTGGGGAAACTGCTAGGTACTGTTGGAAACAGGATACTGGGCTTGATGGACCTTGGTCTGACCCAGTATGGCATATCTTATGTAAGTGCAAAAGTGGTATTGTCACACTCAAGGGTGAAGGGGAGGAATATGTAGAAGCTGATGAGGGTAAAGCAGAATTGCTTATCAAATATTTTTGCTCTGTGTTGACAGATAAAGGGCCAGGAGAAGGACCTCAGAAAACACCAACAAATAGGAACAGAATTGAAGGGGATCTTAAATGATTTTAAGAAGACTGTGTTAGTGAGGAACTAGCTAAAATAAAGGTATGCAAAGCGATGGGGCCGGATGGGATACATCCAAGAGTATTGAAGGAACTTGGGGAAGTTCTAGCAGTTCCACTCTCTGAACATTTCAATGCTTCTTTAGAGTCAAGAGTGGTCCCAGAGGACTGGAGAAAGGCACATGTAGTCCTTTTACACAAAAGCAGAAGTAAGGATGAGGTTGAGAACTACAGGCCGGTTAGTCTTACCTCTATGTTTATGTTTTATGTTTATTAAAAGCTTCATATGCCACCTTTCTAATGACTCATCAACAAAAGAGATAAACCCTGTGCCTACTATAAGTCCTGAAATGTACTAAATATTTTTTTGTTGGATTATTTGCCTTGAAAGGAATATCCTTTCTCGTAGCAAATCCTCCTTTTTATTCTTTAAAAAGGGGAGAACCCCTCACATCACACCAAGGGATAATACCACAATCACCCTTAGAATTACTTAGCTGTATTGAGTTTTCCAAGTGTCCTGAATGGTAACAAATGAACTTCAACGATGCTGCCTCTACAACCAGTTGGATTCAAACCTCACTCTGTAGCTAGTGTTCTGCGCGGTCATAATCTTCACAAATTGTGGACAAACTCTCCAGCCTCGCTCTTCTTCAGCAAATGACAAATACGGCAAATGGTCTTCAACAAATGACAAATATGTACACAACGTCGTGTTTCAGGCCTCTGAAGCTCCTGGCCCTTCTTTATGTATATTACGTCAACAACATCAACGTCAACAATGTCAACATCAACTTATCAACAAATCCTATCCTCATCCTCGGCAGGATTTGTCACTTTGCCCACAGGTGGCAGCTTATCACATCAGAGCAGTGGACGGATATTCCTTTCAAGGCAAATAATCCAACAAAAATATTTAGTACATTTCAGGACGTATAGTGGGCACGGAGTTTATCTCTTTTGTTGATGATACTTAAGGTGAGATGAACAGCAGTCTTATTGGATACTGAAACCTTTCTAATGAAGGCAAGGCACTTTTCAAATTCAAATTATTGGAAACACTGCTAAAGCAGAGGATAGTGAGGTTTCTGGAGTCCAATGGATTGCAGGATCAGAGGCAGCATGGGTTTACTAGAGGCAGGTCTTGTCAGACAAATCTGATTGATTTCTTTGACTGGGTGACCAGAGAGTTGGACCAAGGGAGAGCCCAAGATGTGGTATACTTAGACTTCAGCAAAGCGTTTGACACCGTTCTGCACAGGCGACTTACAAATAAATTGAGTGCCCATTATTTGAACCCTAAAGTGACTGACTGGCTTAGAAATTGGTTCAGTGAAAGGTGACAAAGAGTCCAGGCAAATGGAATTCACTCTGAGGAGAAGGATGCTACCAGTGATCTGCTGCAGGATCTATCCTTGGTTGGATTCTTTTTAACATTTTTGTTAGTGATATTGCAGAAGGGCTGTCGGGCAAGGTTTGCCTCTTTGAAGATGATATCAAAATAAATCTGCAATAGGATAGATATCAAAGAAGGTGTAAGTAACATGAGGAAGAACCTACAAAGTTTGAATAACGGTCGAGAATTTGGCAGCTGAGATTTAATGCTAAAAAATGCAGGGTCATGTATTTCGGCTGCAAAAATCCAAGGGAGCAGTACACTGTAGGGGGCAAAGTACTTCTGTGCATGAAAAAAGAGCGGGACTTGGGCGTGATTGTTTCTGATGATCTTAAAGTGGTTAACCAGGTAGAAAAGGCGATCAATACAATAACAGCAGCTATGGGTGTTGGAATGAGCCATCTGACTGAAGACCCACACAGTTTAGGACAACTATCCAGAGGGTCGCCATGAGTCGACACCAACTCGAAGGCACTTAACAACAATAACAGTATACAGTGGCAGATAAAGACCAGTATGGTCCTTCTAGTTTGCCCAGTAAGGTGGCCAGAGTAGTTGTACCCACCGCTCAGTGGAAGTCACCCCCTTTATGTCTTTGTTAAAATTCATTTCCTACTTCAGTTTCATCACAGGCTGGCCTCAAACCAGTAACCTTGGGGTTGGATAGCTGGCATGTTTCAGAAGAGCCATCATCTCTCCATGGGGACAAAGGCAAGGTAATGCCATTGAGTCAATACTGACACCTGGCAATCCAGTAGCCCCTAGGTTTTCTTAGCAAGTTGTGACCAAAAATAGATTGCCAGGCCAAGATAATGGCGGGTAAAGTGACTTGCCCATAGCCACAAGGAAATGAACCCTGGCACCTTGGTCACCAGGCCACTGCTCTAACTACTAGACTACTGCTCTGCACAGCTGTTGTAAATCTCATGTTCTTTTGCTGAGGAAGAGATGCTTTCCTTCTCACTACCTCCCTGAGGAATGCTTAGTAATAAACAGGTCATCAGAAATACGTAAGGCTAAGAACTTACTCCCCTTCATTGTAGAAAACACCATATACTCTCCCTTCCAGTAAATCCTCAACGTTGAGGAGTACAGCATCACTTGATGTATTTTATGAGAATAAGCACTGCTTTATCTCACTATACTGTTGCCACAATTTATTCAAGTCTGCAAGGAAATCTTGAAAAAGACATAATTTTAGTATTCTTCTTTGCTAGGTTAGGGGGTCTTGCATGCTTTCTGCAGGAGGAGATCCCTATGTTTATAGTTTTTAGCAATATAGTCCGAGGGTTGGCTCCCTGACCTGCTCAGCTGGCAGAGGTGCAGTGAGTTCCCTCTTCCACTAAATCATTAGGGATTTAAAAATCATTAAATACTTCCCAAAGTAAATCCTCAATAGCACCTGTTTCTGATCCCTTAGAAACCCCAAGCAGTGTCAGGTTTTTCTCCAAGATCAATTTTCCAAGTCACTGAACTTCAGCAGCAGACTTAGTATACAACATCAATCAGCGTTAGCCTATTTTCTTAATATAGAAATCTCAACCTCAGATCTAGGGAGATCCTCTGCTTGGCTTCATCAGCCCAGTTCACCACTTTTTGAATCTCTGTGCAAATCATATTCAGCTCCAACTGTATTCTATTTAGCTTTTCATTAATTAAAGCATTGCTGCATGGCATAAATTCTGCCCAAGCAGTCCCTACAATGTGGGTGCCTGGGTAAGAAGGGAACCCACACAGTGGCAGTGCCCCCTCACAGAAAACTTACTTTAACTTGTTTGCCCACCAGGCCTGATGACTGTCACCTCCCAGTCTGAAGTCTCGTGATAACAGTCGTACCATGAGACTTCAGACCGAAAGGAAACAACTGCCGGGCCTGGAGTCAGAGCTGTTCCTAGCCCCCCTGAACTGCCGGTGCCTCCTGATAAGGTGTGCCTTTGCGCGCCACAGTGAACCCCCCAACCCCAAATGGCTCCACAGAGGCAATGCGGTAAACTTCTGATTAAGCTTGTTTGCTGTGGTGCCTCGCATTCCAGGAGCTGGTCACTCTTTTCTCCTGGCTGAAGTCGTGCAATTTACAAGACTTTGGCTGGGAGAGAAGAGCGACCAGCCCCTGGAGCGCAAGGCACTGTGGCAAGCCAGCTTAATCATAAATTTGCCACGCTGCCTTTGTGGGGCTGGCACTCACCTCCCAGCCGGCACCTGGGGTGGGCTGCACCCTCTGTCCCACCCTTCTTATGCCACTGCCTGGAGCCAAGGCAGTGCAGCAAATAGGTTAAAGTAAGTTTGCCGCATGTGGGACTTGGGGGCCACTCATTAGAATGCGCACCACTGCATTGCTGGATTGCATCTCAGACAAAATCACCTATCTACTGTATACCCCAATCTCTTCCCCCTTCCTTTAATTGCAAAATTCCACTTTCGGTCACCCACATGAAGCCACATACGAAATTAACTCACTATAGCTCAAAGTGTGGTGCTTCTTACATACTAAGAGCCCAATGGGCATTTAGGTAATATATCTGAAATGACTCCTTGATATCACTCCCCTCCCCAACCACCCATATCCAGTCTCTGCACAACAGGAAATCCTTATAGTCAGTACATCCTATCAGCTTCCCCTAAATTCAACCTAACATTCATACTACTTTACCCCATCCCTCACTTTCTCCCCTCTCCCTAGCATACTACCATATTCCAGTGATCCCTTTCATCAGAGGTATACCTAGATCCATCCTCTTACATTCGCTGTTGATTTATGGCATGACTTCATGCTCTTAGTGACAAGTTTTGTAAAGATGATCCCCAAACACCTATAAATTTCTCCCAGTTACTCCCCCTCCCCCTTTCTCTTTCTGGCAGCATAAATCTGTGCACAGCATTTCTCCAGTGCTAAAACTAAGGCCCCTTATCCATTCAACTAATCAAAATACTTTTTGTTTGCTATTAACCAGGCGTGCCTGACCTACAGTTTCTGTCCCACGGCATTTATTTTTAGGTAATCACAAATATCCAGGAACATTGAGCATATTGATTTTATAAATCTTCATTTCAGGGCAATTTTGTTAATAAAAAAGATAGTTGTGGCTGCTGCCCAAATGAAAATCATAGCTGAAAGATTACTAGAGACTTCAGGCAAATAAAGAAGCCAACTGGCTTTTTTTCTCATAGTCAAAGGTTGGATTTAAACTATTGACCTTTGGGATAGAAGGCAAGCACCTTCCAGAAAAAGCTATCACTTCTCCATGAGTGCTGGCTGTAACAAGCCTGCTCTTAACTGCATCTTATATTGCTGGTACTCTTCATTCCTGTTTCCTGATTGGCCCAAAGTTTGTATGGTCTGGAGCTCTATGAAAAATGCTAACAGGATTTGTTTTGCCTTGTTAATCGATTAACTCCTGAGATTTACTCTAAACCCTTTTTGTTTTGCCATCTTCTTGTGCCAGAAATTCTGTGAAACCAGACATTTACCAAGCCTAATCCCGATCCTGGTTGTCCAATTAGTGTGATCACTAAGGGGTGCATTCCGAACAGTGAATAGCGCCTGTGTAGGTCCAACACAAAAGCACAAATCCATGTGCAACTAATAGACCCAGTCCAAAAAGTGGATAGCAGAGGAAGAATAACTTTTATTGAACACCTTTAAGAATGTATATTGTACCCAGCATGCTCTGCACATACACAATGTTTGTGCAGGAGCACTGTATATGGGTAGGAGCGGCAGGAGTGAGGAAGTGGCCAGGTGCCGGGATGTTCAAAGGGTATACAGAAACTGCCCGTGTATGTATCCTGGCACCCCATAAGAACAAAAGATATGTCATACTGGGTCAGACCAAGGTCCATCAAGCCCAGTATCCTGTATCCAACAGTGGCCAATCTAGGTCACAAGTACCTAGCAGTTTCCACAAAAGATACAGGTTCCACGATGCTTGTATTGGGGCAAGCAGTGGATATTCTGGGTCCACTTTAATAATGGTGTATGGACCTTTCCTCCAGGAACTTGTCCAAACCTTTTTTAAACCAGGCTACACTAACAGCTTTACTACATCCTCCGGTAGCAAATTCCATAGTTTGATTACACATTGAGTGAAAAAATATTTTCTCTTATTAGTCTTAAATAGGTTATCCTATAGCTTCATTACATGCCCCCATGTCTTTCTATATTTTGATGGCATAAACAATCTACGTTTACTCATTCCACTCCAGTCATTAATTTATAGACCTCTATCATATCTCCCTTCAGCCATCTCTTTTCCAGGTTGACAAGCCCTAACCTTTTTAGCCTCTCTTCATAGGGGTATGCTTCCATCCCATTTTAGTGGCTCTTCTCTGTACCTTTTCTAATAACGCTATATCCTTTTTAAGATACAGCGACCAGAATTGCACACACTGTTCAAGGTGTGGTCGCACCATGGAACGATACAGAGGCATTATAAAATCCTTTGTTTTATTCTCCATTCCTTTCCTTATGATACCTAGCATTCTATTTGCTCTCTTAGTTGCCGCTGCACACTGGGCGGAGAGTTTTAACATGTTATCCACAATGACAACTAAATCTTTTTCCTGGGTGGTGGTTTCTAATGTGGAACCTTCCATCGTGTAACCATAGTTTTGTTTTTTCTTTCCTAGGTGTATAACTTTGCACTTGTCCACATTAAATTTCATCTGCCATTTGGATGCCCAGTCTTCCAATTTATCAAGATCCTCTTGCAATTTTCCACAATCCTCATGGGTTTTAACAACTTTGAATAGTTTTGTGTCATCTGCAAATTTGATAACCTCACTCATTATTCCCATTTCCAGGTCATTTATGAATATGTTAAAAAGCAGCGGACCCAGCACAGATCCCTGGGGTACTCCATTATTCATCTTTCTCCATTGGGAAAATTGGCCATTTAGCCCTAGTCTCTGCTTTCTATCTTTTAACCAGTTCCTTATCTCTTGCACCAGATATTGCGTTCCACTAAGGACTAGGTCCAAAATGGCTTCCCCTCTGGTCGATTCATGAACCAGCTTCTCCAAGAAGCAGTCATTTATTTCATCTAGAAACTTTATCTCCCTAGCATGTCCTGCATGACACTGACCCAGTCAATTCCAGGGTAATTGAAATCACCCATTATTATTACTGTGTTGCACTTTTGTTAGCTTCCCTCATTTCTTTTAGCATTTCATCATCCATCTGTTCATTCTGGTCAGGCGATCGATAGTATACCCACACTGCCATCGCCTTCCCCTTCTACATGGAATTTCAATCCATAGAGATTCTACAGTGAATTTTGTTTGACAGATGAACATCCTGTTCCTGCTTGAATAAGGTCTGGGCAGGACAACATACATGCAATGAATCCCCCTGCCCCCTATGGGTATGGCCGACTGTGGCTCCTGTGGACCAGATCCAGCCCATGCTGGCCACCAGCTGTGGGCGGGCATCAGAGTGCAGGGGCCGCAGGTTGACAGCCAATTCTGTGCTACATGGTGGATGGATTGCTGCCATGGCAACAGGCAACCACTGGTGCATCTGCACCACTGGTTGCATGGTCGCATGAGGATGGGCAGGTCTGAGTGCATACACTCATACAGAATATGGTGTCTGCCAGCATGTCTGTCTCCCTGATTCTGCCATCGCACCTGCATCTAGGCCCCATGGTTGTGGAATTGGGTCTAACTCGGCTCCATCCAAGCATTGAGCATGCCCACGGCCCAGGCATCTGGAGTTTGGAATCGGCCTCTACATGGACAACATGGGAAATATCAACGACATAACATCTGCTATTTCCCATGTCATTTCAAACAAATGTGCATCCCTAGATTCCACACTATTCACTGAAGAAAATGTTTATGAACAGCTTGCAAAACTAAACAGGGACAAGCCCATGGAAATAGATCACATGTATCTCAGGAAATTGAGGTAGATTGGAGTGGAATTGAGGTAAATTGGAGTGGAGGAGTGGCCTAGTGGTTGGGGCAACAAGGTACTTCAGGCCAGAAGGTCAGGGGTTCAAATCCCACTAGAGGACAGCAACCTTGGGCCAGAAGGACTGGGGTTTCTAGTCCCACAGGTGCTCCTTGTGGTCTTGGGCAAGCCACTTAACCCTCCATAGCCCATGTTCCCTGTAAAATAGTTATCTCCAAGTTATAATGCCCTGTTTAATGTAATTTCACTTTGTTCAATGTAAACCGCACTGATGCAGAATAGCACAGTATATAAGAGAATATAAAATAAAGATCAGAGAAGTTCTGGCAGGACTTTTAAAAGATGTATTTAACAGATCCTTGGAGACAGAAGAGGTTCCGTGGGATTGGAGAAGAGTTGATGCCGTCTCTCTTCGCAAATGTGGTAACAGGCAAACTACACGTTGGTAAGTCTTAACTCTGTGGTACGAAAAGCACTGGAAACACTGTTGAAAGAAAGTATAGTGGTCTTTCTAGAATCCAATGGGTGCAAGATCCAAGGCAACATAGTTTTAACAAGGGAAAATCATGCCCAACAAATCTGATTGATTTCTTTGACTCAGTGAACTGAGAACTAAATCAAGGTCATGTGATGGATGTGGTTTACTTAGAGTTCAACAAAGCTTTTGATACAGTTCCTCATAGAAGGCTTATTAATAAACTGAGCAGCCTGGGGATGGGTCCCATGGTGGTAAACTGGATCAGAAACCGGTTAACTGAGAGACAATAGAGGGTGGTAGTAAATGGAATTCATTTGGAAGAAAGGAAAATGAGTAGTGGAGTGCCTCAGAGATCAGTCTTGGGATCAGTACTGTTCAATGTCTGTGGACGATATTGCTGAAGGATTAAAAGGAAAACTCTGCCTTTTTGCAGATGACATGAAGATTTACAAGAGAGTGGACACCTCAAAAGTAGATAACATGAGAAAAAGATCTATAAAAATTAGAAGAATGGTCTAATGTTGGCGGTTAAGATTTAATGTGAAGAAGATGTATGTGACAGGAGGCAAGAAGTTGGTGTGCATGGACCAGGAGAGGGACCTAGGGGTGATAATGTCTGAGGATCTCAAGGTGGCGAAACAATGCGACAAGATGGTGGCCAAAGCCAGAAGGATGCTAGGCTGCATACAGAGTGAAATAACCAGCAGGAAGAAGAGCTATTAATGTTCCTGTATAAGTCACTGGTGAGGCCTCATTTTGAATATTATGCTCAGTTTTGGAGACTGTACATCGCAACAATTATTAAAAAACATGAAGTGGTTCATTACAAGGCAGCCAATGATATGGTGCCTCAACCAGAAGATGTATGAAAAAAGAGACTTGAAGACCTAAATATGTACACCCTAGGGGAGGGGAGAGACAGGGGGGATAAGATAGAAATCAGGGCCATACCAAGGGCTATGTGAGCTGTGCAGACACACAGAGCGCAAGTAAAGAAGGGGCGCAGATATGACAACTGCGCTTCCATAAAGACTGCCAAAAGTGACGTTCCTGTGTGTAGCTGGGTGGGGGAGGGGGTGCCATGTTTGCAAGTCATACAGATGTATTTCTAACTTGGTATGGTCCTGATACAGTTGTTTAAGTACTTAAAGGGTATCGGTTAAAAAACAAACATTTTTCAAAGATGGAGAAGCTGTGAAACTAGAGGACATGAAATAAAGCTGCAAGGTGATAAACTTAAAAGCAACACCGTGAAATACTTTTTCATGGAAAGGGTGGTAGATACCCGGAATGCCCTCCCGATGGGGGTGGTGGGGCAAAAACAATAACACAATTCAAAAAGGTATGGGACAGACACAGAAGATCCTTATGGTGTATAGCAAGAGAATGGAATCCAAGCAAACTTAAATAAGTTCAAAAATAGAGGGGAGTAACCTGAACAGCATGATAGGTACAACCCCTAAACAAAGGCATAGAGGATGGGAACCTGCATGGAGCAGCAGGAACTACTCTACAACTCTAGCCACCTCACTGGACAGACTAGATAGACCTTGCTGGTTTTAATCTGATACCGCAAATTGTGCTGCTTATACCACTTCTGAGGTGGTATAAGCAGCAAGCCCCAGCAGGCCTGGCAGCACGTACAGGGCCATATCCTGAATCGGCCCTGTACATGCTGCCGGGTGGCTCGCCGGCTCTCCCCATCCTGAAGCACAGTATGGGGAGAGCCGGTGGGAGAACAGAATCTAGAAGGATTCCGGGGCTGCAGCCCTGCAATCCATGCTCTAGAATGAAGGCCTTAATGTTTCTCATTTTAGCCTTTTCTGACCTGTAAGATGGGGTGGGATTTTACTGGGGTGGTGGGGGGAGGATTGATGAATTAGTATACTGTGGGAGCCCTTCTAAAAAAGTGCGGTAAGTGTTTGCACCCTAACTGCAAAAGTGGTAAGTGCGGTAAGTGCAACCCTCTGTGGTAAATGCAGGGGTGTACCAAGCATCCGTCCTGCATTTAGTGCACACAGGTCAATATTCCCTACTGAGGTAGGGAATATGGGCCCGGCCTCACAGGAGTATGACAAGAAAACAGCAATGCCACCTCCATCAAGCAAAGCCCCCCAGTCTGAGCTCCCCACACTGATAGGCACCTCCTGATCTTAGCACCCTCAATCAGCAAGCCCTCTCATGTGCACTTCCCTTCAGAACCCCCCCCCCCCCAGAAAGCAACCCAATAATGTAAGATCTCAATATGTGTACTTTGGAAGAAAGGTGGGAGAGAGGAGATATGATAGAGACATTTAAATACCTCCATGGTATAAATGCACAGGAGGTGGCCCTCTTCCATTTGAAAGAAAGCTCTGCATGAGGAAGCATAGGATGAAGGTGAAAGGAGATAGACTCAGGAGTAACATGCGGAAATATTTAGTTATGGAGAAAGTGGTAGATGTATGGAATAGACTCCTAGTGGAGGTTGTAGAGACAAAGAGTGTATATGAATTCAACAAAGCATGGGACAGAGACAGATCTCTAAAGCAGAGCTAGTGGTTGGTAAGGAATGTCATTATCTGCCATCATGTTTCTATGTTTCTACAGTCTCCTTACTGGTGTTCTCTCATAGATTACGAATGAGCTAGACCGCTGGTCCTCAACCCAGTTCTCTGGGACCCCCCAGGCCAGTCAGATTTTCAGGATATCCACAATGAATATGCATGAGATAGATCTGAACTAGGGGTCCCAGAGGACTGGGTTGAGAACCACTGAACTAAGCAGATGTTCCACCTTGGGGAAGCACTTCTGACCTCAGGCTTTGACCTCTTGTGCAAGAACAATCTTTTCTTGTGCATTTGTAATACCTTTGAAGTATTTAAATGTCTCTTACATACCTCTGTCTTTCAGTCCCATGTCATTGGCACTTCTGGTGCAAACTTTGCACTAATTTGGGATACAGGGTATCTTTGACTGTGGAGGGATATGGGATAAGAGAGAACCAGGATCCTAAAGCACATGGGAGACTACGTGGTCTGAGGGATATACATGCACATACTTACACAAGGCCACCTTCCTCCAGACCAGTGCACAGGTGTCGAACACCACAGTTGACATAATGTGACCCTGGTATTGTCATTATTAAATATTAACTCTTAATATTATGGTGCCATCCTATGGATAGGATCTGAACAGCAACCGAGCAGAGTTCCAGTTTAAGCTAAGTAATCATGCTCAGTGCTAAGGTCTGGCATATATGAGCAGTTTGGTTTTTCGGTGCTGCTTTATAATAACTAATTAAAATTTACCACATATTTTCTTCTGCATGCTATGTTTTGCTGTGTGCAGAAGATTCACAATATGTGTATGCAGATACATGCACAGCTTAGAGGGAACAGTGTCCTAGACCAACTCTAGACCAATTGTAATGAAAATATTTTTAAACACGTAAATGTACAGCAATATAGTGTTATTTTAGTATTAATTTATTATTTATTTTACACAATTTAAAAGTGGTACACACTTGTGTGCCAATATAGGAAATTATGGAAGTGTAGCCTACTGGTTAAGAACATTGGCTTGAGAACCCAGCAATCAGGGTTTGATTCCCACTAGCACTCCTTGTGACCTTGGGCAAATCACTTAACCCTCCATTGCCTCAGAAAGATCCAAGTTATCAATGCCCCTGTTTAATGTACATTACCAAGTTAAAGTTTCAATGTAAGCTGCTTTGATTGAAATAATAAAGTGGTATACAAAACCTGTTAAATAAATATCAATAAGATTCAGCAGAGAGGATGGCTCCATGGCAGTGTTGCACACTACCATGCAGAGGGAGTCGATAATTAGAAGGGTTTTGAGGAGAGGAGTGATTACAGCATGCTTGAAGGTTGCAGTGGAAAACAAAAAGTTGAGAATATGTGAGATGACAGGGATGACGAAGGAGGAGATGGGTGGGAGTAGGATCAGAAGAATGGGTAGAGAGTTTAGATGAGGAAAGAAGAAGAGAGAGATTTTAGAAAAGGGTGAGAGTGGTTGAGGGGAAAAGTTGGTAATGGAGAGGGGGAAGAGGGGGTGAAGAAGATTTAGTGGGGAATTGAAGAGTAATCTTATGCACTTTATCATGGAAATAGTCTGCTAGGGTTTGGGCAATGAGAGAAGAAATTGGAGGTGGAGGTGCCTTAAGAAGAGAACTGAGAGTAAAAAAGAAATGACAAGGGTTAGAAGCAAGACGGTTAGTCAGATGGAAAAATAGTTTTGCTTAGCGAGTAACGGCACACCGGAAAGAAGAAAGTATGAATATGAAGTGAAGAAATCAGAGAGAGAGAGTGGGATTTGAGCCAAGTGCACTCAACTGAGCAGGCACAGGAATGTAGGTAGCGGGTAGTTGAAGACAACCAGGGCTGTGGTGAGGTGTGCCTCACAGGATGTGAAATAAGTGGAGCAAGTATATCCAGAGTAGAGGAGAGAGCTGCATTATTTATCTATTTATTTAACAAGGGTTTTTTTTATACTACCTTATCATTTATTCAAAGCAGTTTACACTATAACTTTAATCCAGAAAGATACACAGAACAGGGGAAGAATAACTCGGATGCTTTTAGGAAAGGCCAAGTGGCAATCAAGATTCATACGTTGCTAGGGATCCATTATTCATAGTTAGTGGAGATAAGGCGGATGGGGGCAGAAATTTATAGTTCTGGGGGATAGAGCTCCACAAACATGGGATGAAGTAACTAAAAGCTGAACAGTGTGTGAATTCCAACAAGATGACTAATAAATCTGAAATGGGAACTTGGATTGTGTGCAATCTACATGACAGCAGGGCCTTAGGGAGCAAGAGTTTATCAAGGACTCGGTGATAGAGCAGTGACTCAGAGACTGGCAGAGATTTAGGAGGAGAGTGGGGATGGCTATTGAAAGTGGAAGGATGATGAGATAGCAGGTATTCTAATACTGGAGCAAGAGCAGGGAATTAAAGAGTGAATAGGTACTGGGGCGAGAGTGGAAACTTGGTGATGGTGTGGGAGTATGTTTAATGAACTTGGGTTTGAGATGGAGCTATAGGCATAAAGTGAAAACATGGTTAATTGAGAGGGTATATTTATGGACTTTAAAAGACAATTTATTACGACGAGTTCTGATTTTGGGAAGTGTGGTGTTTTGGGGTTGTATTGTATAGTTTTTATATGATTTGTGCTATTATTTTATATATCTAGGTTGTTTTAATTGTATTAAATTGTTGATTTTATTGTATTATATTTTTCTATGCTCTGCTTTTCACTTTTTCTGATTGAAAGAAAATGTATAAGAAGGAGTGTGTTTATCTATATATAGAAAAATAAGATTATCTATTCCAAGTGTATATGAGCAATAAAAGCACATTTTAGAAATGATGTCCAAGTGAAATCTGGGATGCCCAATCTAGAACATCCCAAAAAATAGGCAAGCACATCCATGTTCAGGCATGATTTCAGAAACCTGGACATGCTCAACATAGACATCTGTGGGGCCGTTTACACAGATGCCCCTGAAATAGTATTCGAGCCCAGGGATGTCTTACAGACATCCAATTGTGGTGCAAACACAACAAAAATTTCCCAATAACCCCAAAATGTCATTGCACTTCTGGAGAGTACAAAGGATGTTGGACTGTGATCTTCTCTACATGATCTAAGTGTTTTACAGCCCAAATACTTTTCCTGTGCCTATTCGTACCTGGAGCAGGTCTAAATTTGGAAGAAGATGCATAAGTCTGGAACAAGCTTCTAAAAGCATTAAGACTGGAACTGAATCTTGAAACTTTCTGTAAAAATGTGAAAGCTTGGCTTCTTTTGTGTACATTACAATGGATGGCTCGAATGGGCCTGAAGTGAACTTCAATGGCCTTATTTGTGATGAGGATATGGGCCCAACATTAAGGATTATTTATGGATATGGAATTTTGAAATATGTCAGAACTGTTCTTGTATTTTATAGAACTAGTGAGGTAAAAATTCTGTGTTAGTAAGAAGAAAATGTGGTTTTACATTCTATTAGTTTAAAATTTACATTTTCATGTTATAAGCTACCTTAAACCTTTTGGGGAAAGAAATGGGGTATGAATGTCTTTTTTAAATTAAATTATAACCTGATGTAAACAAAAGTGGAATCACGAAGCCGATCTGTGTAAATGTAATTATTATTGAACTGTAAATATGTAAATATGTAAACCTAACCTTGAAGGGTCTAACCCTGCGTGGTGTGCCTAACCCTAAATCTATGTATATATGATCCCAATTTTCCTGTCCTGATTTGACATCTCCCAAATTTGTAATCAAACCGCTGCTGATCGCTGGATGTAGCGGTATATAAGTGTAAACTAAATAAAATAAAAATAAATAAAATAAATAAATTAAATTGAACACATTTTTGTCATTGTCGGTTTTGATCACTTTGCTTGTTCCTTTTTCTACATCATTTATAAATGTATTAAAAAAACAAACAACAACGCTGGTCCCAGTACAGATCCCTTGGGGACTCCATTATTTATCTTTCACATTTGAAAAAATTGACCATTTAGCCCTACTCTCTATTTTCTATCTTTCAACAAGTATCCCCAAGGAGTACTTGAAAACAAACTGCCTTCCCAAGCGAGAGAGATTCCCATTTCCACTATCCTGTTGCTCCCAGGAAAACCACTGCCCTCTATTAGCTATAAGGACAAGGTAACAAACAGAATTTGACAAGCATTTTTAGTTCTGGAACAGCAGTTTTAAGCTGCTTGTGTCTAGTGCAGCTCAATATTTACAAATTAATCCACAGATATCCTGATTAAATTTAGACAACTCTCACAGAATCTGAACTGTTAAAAAGTGACTGCCAACTCAGTCTTCCATGGAACATAGTTTTGGTAGGTCTCTTCTTTAGTCTCTTGGGACTTTTTTTTTTGCTGTTCCTTCTTTCTCCTGCTGTGCTTCCAGACACTCCATTTTATAGCCTTAATTAGTATCACGTGGAGCCCAATTCTGAGACGGGTACATCCACGTAGTCCAGACGTCCCCAAGGAAGACAGGCCCATTAGGACCACAGGAACGCACACAGAATCGGGCCTGTGGATGACCCAGAATGCTTCTGCCAACTGAGGGGACGTCCTCCATGCAGACGCCTCCACTTCCTGTGGCTTAGGCCCCCTACTTCCCCACCACCCGACCCACGGCTGGCCAGTCGGGGCCTGAATCTGGCAGCGGGGACCCCCCTGCATCTGGCCCCGGCCCCACGGAGGGATTCCCGGTCTTGATCGTTGGGTCGGTGCTGCTTATTCCACCTCCAAGGTGGAATAAGCAGCATGTCTCCATGGACACCGCAGGAATGCTGCTGGGCTAGACTGCCCCCACTCCACCCTGGCCCTGTCTCATCCCTGCCCTCTCCCATCCCCTGACAGCTCTGCCATCCTACTGCTCAGGACGTGTAGGGACAGCAGGAGGGGAAATAGGGTCCGGACGGCTTGTGGGGCTACACGTCTTGCGGGTCATGCAGCCCCGCAACCCACATTTCGGAATTGGGCCCATAGTCTCAAACTAGTACCTCGAAACTTAGTTCTTATTGGACATTTATTGTTAGGTACTGTTGATTGGCTGAAGGCTTTTCTGACTTAAAGGGAACTAATCTTCCTATATACAAGATGTTAGTTTTGCTATGTAAGATGTTCTTCAGATCTTGGACAGTTATTTCCTCTTCTCAGATGGTCCATGAGACTTTCATCCAGAGGAGGAAGACAACTCTGCTACATTATGTAGGCTGTTCAAGAGTTTAGTATGCCAGCTGTCACTGGTCAGGAGTTTCCATTGAGATCCTCTCCTCTATTTTTAAATCATCTTAGGTTGACAGTCATTTGTTCTGTGTCTGAGCATAGATAGCTTGCAATTGTACAAAATGTTATGAGGAGTATGAATAGCAAACACAAAAAAATGTTTTGTGTATTCCTTCCTCTCAAGTATCTCTAAGCTAAACTGAATAATAAATTGCAAATTATCAAATCTAATTATCAGTTATCCCCCCCCCCACCCCAAGCACATTCTGCTAATCTAACTTACAAATTTACCAACAGTCCTGTAGATTCAGGGAGCTATAATCAAGTCAGAGGTGCTGTAGGGAGACTGCCTATTTGGAGTTCTCCCTTCACAGAATCCTATGTCGGAGCTGAAGTGAAGAGATGCTTTGAGGTGCCTTGCAGGTCACTTGAGCGAATTGTTGCCAATAAGCTTGAAATGAGGAAGAAGAGGTATCCTGGACTGGAGACTGAAAGTAGTAGACATGTAGAGGGAAAAATACAAGAAGTTCCAAGTCTTTCGGTATACTTTTGTCTTTTCATTTTGTCTTTGAGGATAACAGTTTTTATTCTGCTTTTAATTGCCCAGTAAAACTCTCTCTAGTAACTGGGTTAAAACTATGAGATAGCATAGATCCCATAGCTGCAGTATATGATGATTTCCTTATTGAGGACTAGTGATCTTCTGCCTTCCTTTCAAATGCAGTGTGTGCCTTTGAGTCCATGCTGACTCCGGCAACCCAGCAACTCCTGGTTTTCTTGGCAGTGTGACTGGAAGCAAATTGCCAGGCCTTTCTTCTGAGGCAACGCAGGGTTAAATGAATAGCCCAAGGTGTACTAGTGAGAATCAAACCCTGGTCTAATAGGTTATCAAGCCACTAATCTAACCATTAAGCTACTCCTCCACCCCTCTGATTGTTTTGAAGTATGCGATTTTTAGACCTTTATTGAAAAAGAGCCCTTTAGATGTGGTCTCTTATTGGCCAGTTACTGAGCTACCTTGTTTGGGTATGTTTATTGTAAGGACTTTTTGTAGCAATTGTTTAGCTGGAAAAACAGAAGCACCTTCATCCATTTTAAAGGTTAGATCACTCCATCTGGGCCAAGGCTCTTCCAGCTTGGGGTTCTTTTTAACCTGCTTTCTAGCTGGATTTTATACTTGCCTCAGTAAACTTTCATTGGATTAGAACAATAATTTCATGTGCTAAGAGTTTTATTTAACTGCCTGTTAAACAGATTCGCAAAGGTGTAGATGCACTTGCTTCCCATCTCTCAAACCCACCTTAATGAATCACCATGGCTGTAGTACTCAAGGCATACCCCTTTTCCAAGTGAAGATATGTTTAACAGATACCATTATGTACTGTGCTGAAGGGTTTTTATAACCATTAACTAAAATAATTTAACTCCAGTATCATGACTTTCCAGGTCCTTAACAGCAGTTGCTAAGGGGTCAATCTGTGCCAAAATTAGTACTGAAAACCAGGTAATAGTTGACTAGAACATGTCCAAAATTACCACTTCCTGCAGTTTATCAACAGTCACTCTTCTATCATAAAAATCTTCTCCTTCAGAACAATTCAGTCTAAAGTAAAATGATGAACTTATGATGATAATGGAATCTATTCTCCACAAAACACTGAGAAAGCCTGATTCTTCCTGGTTGGACTTAGCCCAGGGCCACAATTTCTTTCTAACCCAAAATTCAATGAGAGCAATTCTTCCTCTGCCCAGAGATGTTCCTTCAGACACCTACTGAGGCAAACATCCTCTGCCAGTTGACAGTAGGACAAATAAAAAAATGGAAAAATGCCTGTTCTCAGCTACCCTAAAATGCTGGAAATCACATTAACTGTCTGCAATGGCCATTTTGGAACAACAGAGTAGCATTACATTTTAATGTTCTCTTGTATAAATTCATGTTTTATCAGGGATTTGAAAAGAATAGAGAAAAATAACAAAGTAAGGATCAAAATCAGGTAGAGTGACCTTATGTACTTGAGGTCTATAATTTATACATTTGCAATATGCTTGAATTGCTATTGATTACCTTTCAGTTAATGAATAGGAAAGTTTGTTTACATCGGTACACATTGTTACCTAAGAGATAGTGGATATAAGGTTTAAATTCAGGAGTAATATGGTTTATTAATCTACCAAATAAAAAAGAATTAGGTGCAGTTGCCCAGTGATGTATTAAAAATAACTCTAGCATATTTCAAGCTCATGATACATAAACACATCAGTTTACTCAATTGCTACTATTATATCACTATGGCCAGGAGTTAGCATCAACTCAAGTACACTTAACAACAACTAGCATACGCAGCACTGTACAGTAGACCTATGAGATAGTCCCTTCTCCAAAAAGCTTACAATCTATTCAAGAGAGATAAACAGAACAAACAAGGGACTAGGGATTTTTCTTAAGGGAAATGATTAAAAACATTTGGGAGATCCTGTTTGTTTTAAAAGCTCTTGTCTTCTCAGGCTAAAGAGGGCTGGGAATGATGTGGGGACAGTTGTGTATGCTCTGGATGCAAAATTCATAGCATCCAGCAATGAGAGTCTTGAAGGACTAGAAAGAGGGACTGTTACTTCTGAAGAGAACTCTGCAATTGTGAGTATATACTTCTGGGAATTTTTCTGAAAGGAATTTTTTTCTTTTAAAGCTAATTAATCTGTGAACCCACTATTTTTTGTTAAATCAGTCAGGGCCTAGTAGCAGCAGTTTAAGATTCAATTTAAAACACAGAAGAGAACTTTCTGGTTACCTTTCATACCCAGTAGAGAGCTGTAGTTTAAATTTCATAGTCACTCAGGGCCTAGCATCAGCAAAGTACTTTTAGTTTCAATTTAAAACACAGAAGAGAGCTTTCTGGTTAATTTTAGAATCCAGCAGAGAGCTTGTAGTTTAAATTTCATAGTCACTCTGGGCCTAGCAGCAGCAAAGTACTTTTAGTTTCAATTTAAAACACAGAAAAGAGCTTTCTGGTTAAATTTGGAATCCAGCAGAGAGCTTGTAGTTTAAATTTCATAATAGGTTAGAGCCAAGCAGCAGCAAAGAGCTATAATTTAAATCAAATCAGAACATAGCTTACCTCAGCAGCACAGGACAGGGTACTGTGTAGCAGCCCTCTTTTAATAAGTGTTGAAATCCAGAACTTCCAGGGTAGCGTTCTCCGAAATGCTTCCCGTTCCACGCGCAGGACCCAAAAGGCAGGCAGAGCTCTGGAGTCTCAATGCGTGGATGAGACGATGGTGCAGAGATGAGGGGTTTGGATTTGTTAGGAACTGGGGAACATTCTGGGGAAAGGAGGGGCTCTTCCGAAGGGATGGGCTTCACCTTAACCGGGATGGAACCAGGCTGCTGGCATTAACCTTTAAAAAGGAGATAGAGCAGCTTTTAAACTAGATAATAGGGGAAAGCCGACAGTCGCCCAAGAGCGCATGGTTCGGAAGAATGTATCCATGAAGGATACTACAAAAAGTAGAGAGGTTCCAAAAAAGAGTAAAGTAGCCCAAATGCCCTCGAGTATGGAGCAGACAGAGCTTAAAGATCCCAAATTACCCATGTCTACCAATAGCCAAATTAATATGAATAAAATACAGTCTCTAAAATGCTTGTATGCAAATGCTAGAAGTCTAAAAAACAAGATGGGAGAGTTAGAATATATAGCACTAAATGAGAGGTTAGATATGATTGGACTATCAGAGACATGGTGGAAGGAAGACAACCAGTGGGACACTGTGATACCTGGGTACAAGCTATATCGTAATGATAGAGCTGATCAAATTGGTGGAGGGGTTGCGCTCTATGTTAGAGAGGGCATTGAGTCAGAAAGGATTAAAGTTTTGCAAGAAACAAAATTTGCTGTAGAATCTCTATGGATTGAAATTCCATGTAAAAAGGGGAAGGCGATGGCAGTGGGGGTGTACTATCATCCGCCTGGCCAGAATGACCAAATGGATGATGAAATGCTCAAAGAAATCAAGGAAGCTAGCAAAGGTTACAGTGCAGTAATAATAATGGGTGATTTCAATTACCCCGGTATCGACTGGGTCAGTGTCATGGCAGGACATGCTAGGGAGATAAAGTTCCTAGATGAAATAAATGACTGCTTCTTGGAGCAGCTAGTTCATGAACCGACCAGAGGGGAAGCAATATTAGACCTAGTCCTTAGTGGAACACCAGATGTAGTGCAAGAGATAAGGGTGTTGGGGCCACTTGGCAATAGTGATCATAGCATGATTGCCTTTGATTTAATTAGTGGAGGAGGGATAGTAAGGAAATCCACAGTACTACCTTTTAACTTTTGAAAGGGAGACTATGATAAAATGAGGAAAACAGTTAAGAAAAAACTAAAAGGAGCCGTTGCAAAGGTTAAAGACTTACATCAAGCTTGGGTGTTGTTTAAAAATACTATCTTGGAAGCCCAAGCCAGCTTTATTCCACGCTTTAAGAAAAGTGGAAGGAAGTCAAAAAAACTGCCAGCATGGTTTAAAAGTGAGGTCAGAGAGGCTGTTGTTGCCAAAAAAGCATCTTTCAGGAAATGGAAAAAAGAGCCAAACGACAAAACCTGGAAACAGCACAAGCACTGGCAAGTCAAATGCAAGGCATTAATAAAGCAGGCAAAGGGAGAATTTGAGAAGAAGCTTGCTGCGGAAGCAAAAACACGAAATAAAGATTTTTTCAAGTACATTTGCAGCAAAAAACCTGTGAGAGAGTCAGTTGGTCCATTAGATGATAGAGGCGTTAAAGGGGCACTAAGAGGTGACAAGGCGATAGCAGAGAGACTGAATGAATTCTTTGCTTCGGTCTTTACTGAGGAAGATATAGGGATGTTACCCACGACTGAAGTGGTATTTAAAGGTGCAGAAGAATTGAAGGCAATATCGATACATCGGGAAGATGTATTACAACTATTAGATAAACTGAACAGTAGCAAATCACCTGGGCCGGATGGTATACATCCAAGGGTGTTGAAAGAACTGAAATATGAGATTGCAGACCTGCTATTAGTAATCTGTGAACTATCATTAAAACCATATCTAATTCCTGAAGACTGGAGGATAGCCAATGTAACACCAATTTTTAAAAAGGGTTCCAGGGGTGATCCAGGAAACTACAGACCGGTGAGCTTGACGTCAGTACCGGGAAAAATGGTAGAAACCATCATAAAGAATACAATTATTCAACATTTAGATAGTCATGGCCTAATGGGAGACAGCCAACATGGCTTTAGACAAGGAAGATCTTGCCTTACTAATCTGTTATGTTTTTTTGAAGGTGTGAATAAACAGGTGGACAAAGGTGAGTCAGTTGATATAGTGTATCTTAACTTTCAGAAAGCCTTTGACAAGGTCCCTCATCAGAGACTTTTGGCAAAACTAAAGAGTCATGGGATGGGAGGCAGTGTACTACAGTGGATCAGGAACTGGTTAAAAGATAGGAAGCAGAGGGTAGGGCTAAATGGCCAATTTTCCCAATGGAGAAAGGTGAATAGTGGTGTACCCCAGGGATCTGTGCTGGGTCCTCTGCTTTTTGACATATTCATAAATGACCTGGAAAGTGGAATAACGAGTGAGGTTATCAAATTTGCAAATGACACAAAACTATTTAAAGTTGTTAAAACCCAAGAGGATTGTGGAAAATTGCAAGAGGATCTTGATAAATTGGAAGACTGGGCATCAAAATGGCAGATGAAATTTAATGTGGACAAGTGCAAAGTTATGCACCTAGGGAAGAACAACCCAAACTATGGTTACACGATGCAAGGTTCCATTTTAGGAACCACCACACAGGAAAAAGATTTAGGCGTCATTGTGGATAACATGTTAAAACCCTCGGCCCAGTGTGCAGCGGCGGCCAAGAGAGCAAATAGAATGCTAGGTATCATAAGGAAAGGAATGGAAAATAAAACAAAAGATATTATAATGCCTCTATATCGTTCCATGGTGAGACCGCACCTTGAATATTGTGTGCAATTCTGGTCGCCGTATCTTAAAAAGGATATAGCGATTTTAGAAAAGGTTCAGAAAAGAGCCACCAAAATGGTAAAGGGGATGGAAGGATACTCCTATGAAGAAAGGCTAAAAAGGTTAGGGCTCTTTAACCTGGAAAAGAGACGGCTGAGGGGAGATATGATAGAAGTCTATAAATTAATGAACGGAGTGGAACGGGTAAATGTAGATCGATTGTTTACGTTATCAGAATATAGAAAGACTAGGGGACATGCAATGAAGCTACAGGGTAAACTATTTAAGACTAATAAAAGAAAATATTTTTTCACTCAACGTGTAATCAAACTCTGGAATTTGTTACCAGAGGATGTAGTAAAGGCTGTTAGTGTTGCTGGGTTTAAAAAAGGTTTGGACAAGTTCCTGGAGGAAAAGTCCATATACCATTATTAAGAAGGGACCCAGGATATCAATGCTTGACCCAGTACAAGCATTGTGGAACCTGTGTCTTTTAGGGAAACTGCTAGGTACATATGACCTAGATTGGCCACTGTTGGAAACAGGATACTGGGCTTGATGGACCTTGGTCTGACCCAGTATGGCATATCTTATGTTCTTATGTTCTTATTCTTTTAAGATAATGAACAAAGACCTGCTTACAGTCCAGAGTATTGTTTTTTTCATTTATAGTAAATATGTGACCACCTCTGGCAGGAATACAGATGAATGTAAACTACAATTTTTTTATGATGAACATAACAATGTAAGAACATAAGATATGCCTTACTGGGTCAGACCAAGGTCCATCAAGCCCAGTATCCTGTTTCCAACAGTGACCCATCCAGATCACAAGTACCTAGCAGGTTCCCAGAAGGCACACAGGTTCTACAATGCTTGTTCTGGGACAAGCAGTGGATTTCCTGGGTCCTCTTTAATAATGGTTTATGGACCTTTCCTTC
The DNA here is from genome assembly GCA_033557465.1 of Ichthyophis bannanicus. Classification (NCBI taxonomy): domain Eukaryota; kingdom Metazoa; phylum Chordata; class Amphibia; order Gymnophiona; family Ichthyophiidae; genus Ichthyophis; species Ichthyophis bannanicus. Next base: position 908,878,482 of record CM066033.1, read on the forward strand.
AGGAACTTGTCCAAATCTTTTTTAAACCCAGCTACACTAAAGCTTTTACTACATCGTTGAGTGAAAAAATATTTTCTCTTATTAGTCTTAAATGGGTTACATTGTAGCCTCATTGCATGTGCCCTAGTCTTTCTGCTTTTTGAGATCCAGTGAGCACAGCCAGACACTTTGGTCAAGTAGGAGGAGATGAAGGGGAACTTCTCTTTGTAAAGAAATAAGTTCAGGTTTCTGAAAGTGAAGGTAGAATGCAATCCTCTTGGTTTTTTTGGAATGAGGAATAACCTGTAATAGAATCCCAGATTCTTTTCCTGTATTGGGACAGGTTATATTCCATTAACTTGCAGAATAAGTAGGACTTTTCATGAAGGAAACAGATGTGTTTTTCAAGTACTGTAGTTAAATCTAAGCCTTTGGAGGGGGGGAGGGAAACTGATTTAAATCTGAGATTTCATAAAACTGAGTTCTCACAAAGCATAGTTACTCACCTGTAACAGGTGATCTCCGGGAACAGCAGAAATTTAGTCTTCGCATATGGGTATCGTCGGAACCGACGGAGCCTGCGCGGGAACACTCCCCAGCAGCCAATAGGAAAGCTTTTGGCAGCATCCCACAGCGCCTGCGTGCTGCCTTCCCGCCTTTCCCAAATGTCCCTCTCCAGTTGAGTTTAAAGCTGAGACAAAAGAGAGAGGGAAAGAGAGAAAGAGAGAGAGATAAGAGAGATACAACTCCTAGGGGAGGTGGGTGGGTTGTGAAGACTAAATTCCTGCTGTTCCCGGAGATCACCTTTTACAGGTGAGTAACTATGCTATCTCCAGAAACAAGCAGGAATGTAGTCTTCACATATGGGGACTCCCTAGCTGCAGATGCAAGGGAGAAGGCCCCAGCAGTTGTGTGCCCTTGTGAAAGGGCTCCACTTCCCCCCATGGATCTCTGGCATCCTACCAGGGATGGTGGGTAGGAGTTGATTAAGTATGGAACAGGTGTTGAAGAACAGCCTGACCAAACAAGGCATCCCGGCGGGAGTTCTTGTTTAAGCAGTAATGGGCTGTGAAGGTATGAACCGAAGCCAAAGTAGCTGCTCAACAGATGTCGTCGATAGACACAGAGTGAAGATGAGCCATAGAGGCTGCCATGGCTCTCACATTGTGAGCTGTAACATGGCCTTCAAGAGGAAGGTTTTTACTCTCATAGGCAAAAGATATACACTGTGCAATCCAGCCGGACAGTGTTCTCTTAGAGAATGGAAGTCCCAAATGACTAGGATCAAAAGCAACAAAGAGTTGAGAGGACTTTCTATGTTGCTGTGTCCTTTGCAAGTAAAAGGCCAAAGCCCTTTTGCAGTCCAAAGTATGAAGATTCCTTTCTGCATTTCAGGCGTGAGGCCTTGGGAAGAATACAGGAAGGTAAACTGCTTGGTTTAAATGAAAAGGTGACACCACCTTTGGCATAAAGTGTGGATGAGTCCTAAGGACTACCTTATCATGAAGGAACCTTGTATAAGGAGGATCAGCCACCAACGCTTGTAATTCACTGATGCGACGTGCTGATGTGATTGCAATAAGAAAGATGACCTTCCAGGAAAGGAATTTCAAAGAGGTAGTGGCTAATGGTTCTAAAGGCGGTTTCATGAGCTGCCCAAGAACCAGATTTAAGTCCCATGCCACCGGTGGTGGCTTAATGGGAGGCTTAGCTAAAAGAAGGCCTCTCGTAAATCTCGCTATGAGAAGATGAGAGGAAATAAGTTGTCCATTTAGAGGCTTGAAAGAAGCTGCAATAGCACTCAAATGAACGCTCACTGAGTTGGTCTTAAGCCCTGCATTTGATAAATGAAGGAGATACTCCAGTAATGATTCCAGAGATATCGCAAGAGGGTTAAAGACCCTTCTGCGAGCACCATATGGTAAACCTTTTCCACTTAAATGCATAAGAATGTCTTGTGGAAGGTTTCCTGGAAACATAAAGGATATCCTTTACCTGCTGGGAAAGGTTAAGACCGTGAAGTTCTAGGCTTTCAGCAACCAGGCTCTGAGATGCATATAATGGGGATTGGGATGCCACAGCATCCCGTCCTCTTAAGAAAGAAGATTTGGAGCAGATCTAACTCCAGAGGCGGAGCTTGAGAGAGATGTAGGAGCAGAGGGTACCACATTTGCCGTCGCCAATGTGGAGCTATGAGGATCATATGACCTCTGTCATAGCCCAAATGCCCTCAAGTATGGAGCAGACAGAGCTTAAAGATCCCAAATTACCCATGTCTAACAATAGCCAAATTAATACGAATAAAATACATTCTCTAAAATGCTTGTATGCAAATGCTAGAAGTCTAAAAAATAAGATGGGAGAGTTAGAATATATAGCACTAAATGAAAGGTTAGATATGATTGGAATATCAGAGACATGGTGGAAGGAGGACAACCAGTGGGACACTGTGATACCTGGGTACAAACTATATCGTAATGATAGAGCTGATCAAATTGGTGGAGGGGTTGCTCTCTATGTTAGAGAGGGCATTGAGTCAGAAAGGATTAAAGTTTTGCAGGAAACAAAATCTGCTGTAGAATCTATATGGATTGAAATTCTATGTAAAAGGGGGAAGGCAATGGCAGTGGGGGTGTACTATCGAGTGCCTGGCCAGAATGACCAAATGGATTAAAGTTTTGCATATCTTATGTTCTTATGTTCTGTCTCTATGAAGCTTGAACAGGGTTTTGGGAATTAGGGGAATGAGTGGAAAGGCATACAGGAAGTCCTGACCCCAATGGAGGAGGAAAGCATCCCGGGCCTGACAACCCTGAGCTAGAATTCTGGAATTCGGGAAGTTTGGCATTCAGCAGACTTGCAAAGAGGTCTGTGTCCGGGGTTCCCCAAATTTGAAAACCTCTGGCCACCTGGTCTTCATGGAGAGACCATTTGTGTGGAAGCAGAACTCGACTGAATCTGTCTGCCCAAGAGTTTTGAATGCCTAGAAGATACACCGCAAGGAGATGAATCTGATGCTCTCTGGCGAGGGCCCATAGTCGCAAAGCTTCGTTGCAAAGTGACAGAGAGCCCGTTCCGCCCTGCTTGTTCATGTAGAACATGGCTACTTGATTGTCCTTTTGAACTAGGACTGTCTTGTAGCTGAGCTGGGTGTGGAATATTCAAAGAGCAAGGAAAATTGCTCTGAGTTCCAGGAGATTGATGTGTAAATAGGCCTCCTGTGGAGTCCAAGTACCCTGGGTAGAGTGGTCTTGCAGGTGGGCTCCCCAACCCACCTGTGAAGCATCTGCTGTTAAAGTGGCCTGGGGTGGGGGTTGCTGAAAAGGAGACCCCACCAAAAGGTTTTGGGGTGATTGCCACCATTGGAGGGACAAAATAAGGTGATCTGAGTTTGCTATTTTGTCTGACAGGCAACCTGACACCTGAGTCCACTGAGTGGATAAAGTCCACTGGGCTGCCCTCATATGGAGGCGAGCATAAGAAACCACATGCACGGTGGATGCCATGTGGCCTAACAACTGTAACATTTCCCAAGCAGTGAGGGGAGGTTTTTTCACTGCTTGGGAAGCTAACTGCTAAATGCGAAGGCAGCGGGGCTGTGGAAGGTAGGCCCTTGTCTGTCTGGTATCCAGCAGAGCTCCTATAAACTCTAGGGACTGAGTGGGAGCAAAGTTGGATTTTGTGAAGTTTATGACAAGTCCCAAATACTGAAGGATGCGCATTGTGTGAGAGAGGGAAACCCTGGCCTCTGGCTCTGAAGGGACTTGAATGAGCCAGTCGTCTAAGTAAGGAAAGACAAATATTCCTAGGGTGCGGAGAAATGCTGCCACCACAGCCATGCATTTTGTGAATACACTTGGAGCAGAGGTCAGGCCAAAAGGAAGAACCCTGTATTGGTAGTGCTTCCCTTGAAACAGAAAGAAAAGGAACTTTCGGTGAGTTGGGTGGATGAGAACATGAGTGTACGCATCCTTGAGATCTAGAGAACAAAGCCAATCCTGACTCTGAAGGTATGGCAGCAGAGTTCCCAGAGAAATCATTTTGAACTTCTCTTTGAACAGGAATTTGTTCAAGTCTCTGAGGTCTAAAATGGGTCTGTGTCCTCCTGTTTTCTTTGGAATAAGGAAATAGGGGGAGTAAAACCCTGTACCCCTTTGGGGAATGGGTACCTCTTCTATTGCCCCTTAAGCAAGGTGCACAGTGACCTCTTACCCTAAGTGGTCGCTGAGAGAGGTCTGAGAATTGAACTGTCTTAACATTGTTGGAGGGAGCATGCTGAGGAAATGAAGCTTGTACCCCTCTCTTACAATAGACAGAGTCCAATTTTCTGCTGTTATCTGACCCCATCTGGGGGCAAAATGACATAACCTTCCTGGGATGGTGGAGGGTTCTGGGCCGTTCAGGGCCAGGAAGGTAAAGTTCTCTAGATAGGAGTCAAAGCCCCTGTGGAGGCTGAGTCTGCTGAGCCGGTTGAAGCTTAGCTGCTTTTGTCTTTCTTTGTCTAGGTTGTTGCTGCTGTCCCTTTTGGGAAGACTGACCTAAACAATGCCCCTGCTGGGTATAGGAGGGATAAAACTTCTTCTTACTGAAGAATGGTTTCTTATAGGATTTTTTCCTCGCAGGATCAGCTGTAGATTTAGACAATCTATCCAAAGTGATATTGTCAGCATCTATCTTATTAGCTTTTTCCTGCCAATTCTTGCCAAAGAGATTTTCTCCTGTGCAAGGAATATTCCCTAGTTTATCCTGTACCCAAATTTCCAAGTCAGATGCCTGGATCCAGTCAATCCTAAGTGCACCTATGGCAATGGCAGAGGTCCTGCTTATGCACTCAAAGCTGTCAAAGGCTGCACTATTCACAAACTTGGAAACATCCTGGGCATGTTTGACAAAGGCGAGGTAATCTTGCCTCTTATCAGGAAGGAGAGGGCTCATAAACTCTAAATCTCCTGTGACCTCCTTAAGGAATATTCCCATATATAAGATATAGGAACTGATCCTAGCAGAAAGCATTGAAGCCTGGAAGGTCCGACGTCCAAAGGCGTCAAGAGTCCTACATTCAAGTCCTGGAGGATTAGATGCATGCCTTTTTGCACTCTTTATCCTTCTCATAGCCGATTCCACCACCATGGAATGGTGTGGTAATTGAGTCTTCTGAAACCCAGGACAAGGCGGAACTTGATACATGGTTTCGAGTCTTCAAGAGTGAGGAGAGGTGGTTAGAGGTGTTTCCCACATCCTTAACATGAGATCATGCAAGATCTCATGAATAGGTAAGGTAGCTGCCTCCTTGGGAGCTTTAGGGTATTGCAGGATTTCTAATTCCTTTGCCCTAAGCTCTTTTTCAGGAGACACTGTGATGGAAAGACCTCGGGCCACATCTCAGATAAAATCCTGAAAGGACATATCCTCTGGTGGAGACATCCTACGCTGAGGAGAAGAGGAATCCTCAGGAAGAAGTACTCTGGTAGCGGCAGAGCTTTCAGAGTCTTCAGACTCATCCGAGGATTCGATGTATCTCCGATCCGGGTGATTGTGTAAGGCACGGTACCGGTACCAATCAAAGTCGGCATCGGAGTGGTCCGGTACCAACTTATCGATGACAGATAGACACACATGACTCGGTCCCGGTAGAATACCTGCCGATGTCGATGCTGGCACCGGAGTCGGTGCAGGTACCGCTTGAATTGTCTGAAGCGATTTCAGGGGCATCGAGGCCGTGAGAAGAGCCGCCAGACTGCGTTCAATAGCAAAAAATCTCTGGTCTATCGACGCTGCCGATGCTTGGGTATCAGTATCGGATGAAGCGGCCGGTACCCCAGAGCATGGCACCAGTAGTTCTGCCGAGGTTGAGGCCTCGAGAAAATCCTGGAACCCTGTTAGTGCTTTGGAAGCCGAAGCCTCCCACCCGGGCAATTTTGCCGCTGAAAGTCCCTCAAGGGCAACGCCAGAGGCATCTCGATGTCTAGAAGGAGATCTACCCTTTGAGGACCGGCTAGATTTATGTTAATTACCTGAGATCCATGGGAGGAAGATGAAGCCCTGGAAGACGTCGATGCTATGGAAGCTGCATCGGAGGGAAAAAGGGTGCTAAGTTTAGCAGCTCGGTTTTGCTGGCCCCTTTTCGACATCATCCCACAGGCAATACACTCAGAAATAGAGTGGTCAGGACCAAAACATTTGAGGCACCACTCATGGGTGTCGGTGACGGAGATGGTACTGCCACACTTAGAACACTTTTTAAAACCCAAAGCAGGTTTTTCCATTTTGAAGGAAAAGGTTGGGCCTAGTGCCCAAAATGGCGCGTGGCACTTGAGGAGAAAATTACTGGAAAGACTCCAGAAGAAAGTTTTGGGGGGTTTTTTTAAGAAGAAAAGAAAGAAGAACCGGCAGTACCGGTGTAGCGTCGAGGGAAGGCAGACGCAACCACAAAAAAGAAGAATAGAAGGGATTTTTTTCTGCGGTGACAGGATGTGTGACCTCTCGGCTCCGCAGAAAACGAAGAACTGGAGAGGGACAGTTGGGAAAGGCTGGAAGGCAGCACGCAGGCACTGTGGGATGCTCCAAAAAGCTTTCCTATTGGATGCTGGGGAGCGTTCCAGCGCAGGGTCCGTCGGTATCAACAATACCCATATGTGAAGACTACATTCCTGCTTGTTCCTGGAGATACTGGTTATCTTCTGTTATTCCTAAAGAAAGAATTGCACCTAACCCCCTATAGGCATGGCATGATATGTCCTTGGTGAGAGAAAGCGTAGTTACTCACCTGTAACAGGTGATCTCCGGGAACAGCAGGAATGCTCCCCAGAGTCCAATAGGAACGCTTTTCGGCGCATCCCTCAGCACATGCGCGCTGCTTTCTCGCCTTTCCAACTGTCCCTCTTCAGTTAAGTTTGTAGCTGAGTGAAAGGATAGAGGGAGAGAGGAAAGAGACAAAGAGAGACAGAGAGACAACTCCTAGAGGAGGTGGGTGGGTTGTGAGGACTAAATTCCTGCTGTTCCCGGAGATCACCTGTTACAGGTGAGTAACTACGCTATCTCCAGGAACAAGCAGTAATGTAGTCCTCACATATGGGGACTCCATAGCTGAAGATGCCAGGGAGATATTAACAGGAAGGTGCCACCGTCGAAGGTGAGAATCCTTCCTCCCATGGATCTCTGGCATCCCACCAGGGTTGGTGGGTAGGAATTGGTTTAGGTTTGAAAGAGATTTTGAAGAACAGTTTGGCCAAAGAAGGCATCCCGATGGGAGGCTTTATCTAGGCAGTAGTGGGCTGTGAAGGTGTGTACCGAAGCCCAGGTGGCTGCTCGACAAATGTCATCGATAGACACAGAGTGGAGATTAGCTATAGAAGCTGCCACAGCTCTCACATTGTGAGCTGTGACATGGTCCTGAAGAGGAAGACCCTTACTCTCATAAGTAAAGGATATGCATTGGGCAATCCATTTAGATAAAGTTCTTTTGGAGACTGGAAGTCCCAAATGACTAGGGTCAAAAGCTACAAAAAGTTGCGAGGACTTTCTATGTTGCTGTGTTCTTTGAATGTAAAAGGCTAAGGCACTTTTACAATCCAAAGTATGAAGGTTACTTTCTGCATTAGAGGCCTGAGGCCTCGGAAAAAATACAGGAAGATAAATTGATTGCTTTAAATGAAAAGGTGAAACCACCTTTGGCATAAAGTGTGGGTGAGTTCGAAGAACAACCTTATCATGATGAAATCTAGTATAAGGAGGATCAGCCACTAAAGCTTGCAATTCACTAATGTGACAGGCAGAGGTGATTGCAATCAGGAAGATGACCTTCCAAATCAAAAACCTAAGGGCTGTAGTGGCTAAAGGTTCAAAAGGCGGCTTCATGAGCTGCCTGAGAACTAGATTTAGATCCCATGCTACCAGTAGTGGCTTGATGGGAGGTTTAGTTAATAAAAGGCCTCTCATAAATCTTGATAGGAGTGGATGAGAGGAAATTGGTTGTACATTTAGAGACTTATAAGAAGCTGCAATTGCACTAAGATGGACTCTTACCGAATTGGTCTTTAACCCAGAATTTGATAAGTGAAGGAGATACTCTAGTATCGATTCTAAGGGTAGGACCAGGGGGTTTAATCCCTTCTTGGAGCACCATATAGTAAAACATTTCCACTTGAAGGCATAAGATCTTCTTGTGAAAAATTTCCTAGAAGCCTGAAGGATATCTTTTACCTGCTGGGACAGGTTGAAATCCTGGAGATCTAAGCCTTCAACAACCAGGCCGTGAGGTGCATGGACTGCGGATTCGGGTGCCATAGCATCCCGTTCTCCTGGGAAAGGAGATCTGGAGCATGCCCTAACTCCAGAGCTGCTGCTTGAGAGAGATGCAGAAGCAGGGAATACCACGTTTGGTGTGGTCATCGTGGTGCTATGAGAATCATGCGACCCCTGTCTCTCTGAAATTTGAAGAGTGTCTTGGGGATGAGGGGAATGGGTGGGAAGGCATAAAGGAAGTCCTGACCCCAGTGAAGGAGGAAGGCATCCCTTGCCTGACAGTTGTGCACCGGAATCCTGGAACAGAACCGGGGAAGTTTGGCATTCAGTGGACTTGCAAAGAGGTCTATGTCTGGAGTGCCCCAGAGATGAAATATCTTTGCCACCTGGTCTAGGTGTAGTGACCACTCGTGAGGTAGCAGTACTCGACTGAGTTTGTCTGCCCAAAGGGTTTGAATGCCTGGAAGATATACCACTAGAAGGTGAATTTGATGCTCTCTGGCGAGGGCCCATAGTCATGAAGCTTCAAGGCATAATGACAGAGAGCCTGTCCCTCCCTGCTTGTTCACATAGAACATGGCTACCTGATTGTCCATCTGGACTAGGACTGTCTTGTAGCTGAGCTGGGCGTGGAACACTCGAAGAGCTAAATAAATTGCTCTTAACTCCAGGAGATTTATATGTAAACCAACCTCCTGTGGAGTCCAGGTGCCCTGGGTAGAGAGATGATTCAGGTGTGATCCCCAACCCACCTGTGAAGCATCTGTTGTTAGGGTGGCCTGAAAGAGGGGTTGATGGAAAGGAGACCCTACTGTCAAATTTTCTAATGATTGCCACCATTGGAGGGACAAAATTAGTCATTGAGAGATTGTTATTTTGCCCGACAAATGCCCCGTGACCTGTGTCCACTGTGTGGAGAGGGTCCACAGAACTGCTCACATGTGGAGGCGAGCATATGAGACTATATGAACTGTGGATGCCATGTGTCCCAGTAACTTCAGTAGCTCCCGAGCAGTGAGGGAGGATTTGCCTGCTGCTTGGAAAGCTAACTTCATTATGCGATGACACCGGGCTTGTGGAAGGAAAGCTCTTGCCTGTCTGGTATCCAGACAGGCTCCTATGAATTCTAGGCATTGGGAAGGAACTAGTTGAGATTTCGGGAAGTTTATTACCAATCCCAAGTATTGGAGGATTCGCATTGTACGAGACAGTGCAGTGCTGGCCTCTGTCACTGTGGAGGCTCGGATGAGCCAGTCGTCTAAGTAAGGAAAGACAAAAATCCCCAGGGTTCATAGAAATGCAGCTACTACTGCCATGCATTTTGTGAATACCCCTGGTGCTGAAGACACACCAAAAGGAAGAACCTTGTACTGGAAATGTTTTCCCCTGAAAAGGAAATGTAGAAATTTCCTGTGATCTGGATGGATAAGAATGTGAGTGTATGCATCCTTTAAGTCTAGAGAGCAAAGCCAGTCCTGGCTTTGAAGGTATGGCAGAAGAGTTCCCAGAGAAATCATCTTGAATTTCTCTCGAAACAGATATTTGTTCAATTCTCTGAGGTCTAGATTGGGTCTGTGTCCCCCTGTTTTCTTTGGAATAAGAAAATAGGGGGAGCAGAACCCTCCACCCTTTTGAAGAATGGGTACTTCCTCTATTGCCCCTTGGGCAAGAAGTGTGGAGACCTCGTGATCTAGCAGATTGTCTGCAGAGGTTTGTGAATTGAACTGCTTTAGAATTGTAGGAGGGGGTAAGCTGTGAAAATGAAGTTTGTACCCCTCCCCTACAATGGACAAAGTCCAATCTTCTGCTGTTATCTGATGCCATCTGTTGACAAAATGGCATAACCTGCCGGGAATATTGGGGGTTTGAGGACCCCTCAGAGGCAGGAAGGCAAAGCTCTCTAGGAAAGAGTCAAAGCCCTTGAGGGGGTTGAACCTGGACAGCTGGTTGGGCTCTCGGGCCTTTTGGTTTCTTTTGTTGTCTAGTTTGTCCCTTTTGGGCAACCTGACCTGGAGCTTGAGTCTGATGGGTATAGGAAGGATAAAACTTCCTCTTTTTGCAAAAAGAGGGTTTTTTTATAAGGCTTTCTTTTGGCTGGAGTGGCTGTAGATTTTGACAATCTATCTAAGGTAGAATTGTCAGCATCTAACTCGTTAGCCTTCTCCTGCCAGTTCTTGCCAAAGGGATTCTCTCCCGTGCAAGGAACGTTGCCTAACTTGTCCTGTACCTAAGTCTCCAAGTCTGATGCCTGTAGTCAGGCAATCCGTCGTGTGCCAATGGCAATAGCAGAAGTTCTGCTGATGCATTTGAAGCAGTCAAAGGCAGCACGATTGACAAACTTGGAGACATCATGAGCATGCTTAACCACAGTAAGAAAGTCTTGTCTCTTATCATCTGGGAGAAATGGGCTCATAAGTTCAAAATCTCCTGTGATTTCTTTGAGGAACATTCCCATATATAGGATATATGAGCTGATCCTAGCTGAAAGCATGGAAGCTTGGAAAGTTCTGCATCCAAAAACATCCAGAGTCCTGCATTCACGACCTGGAGAATTGGATGCATGTCTTTTAGCACTTTTCATCCTACGCATGGCTGACTCCACTACCATTGAATGGTGTGGCAGCTGAGTTTTCTGAAATCCAGGACATGGTGGGACTCGATACATAGTATCAAGTCTCCTAGAGTGAGGAGAAGTAGTCAGAGGCATCTCCCACATTCTGAGCATCAAGTTATGCAGAATTTCATGGATAGGCAGAGTAGCTGCCTCCTTAGGAGCTTTAGGATATTGGAGGATTTCCAATTCCTTTGCTCTGGGTTCTTCTTCATGAGCTACTGTGATTGAAAGACCTTTGGCCATATCACGGATGAAATCCGGAAAAGACATGTCCTCTGGAGGTGACATTCTGCATTGGGGAGAAGAGGTATCTTCTAGAAGAAACCCTCTTGTGCCAGCAGAATTGTCAGAGTGTTCGGAATCGGAGGAATCAAAGTATTCCTGACTCCGATGCTCTTGCAAAGCACAATCCGGTACCGATCGAAGTCGGTACTGAGGTGAGCTGGTACCGCTTTGTCCCCTCCAGCCAGAGATGGCATAGGAAGAGTTCCCACCAGGGCCGGCACTGTCGGTACCGGCATCACCAGTGTCTGTACTGGTTTCGGTACCGGCATCGGTGTCGATGTCGGCACCAGTGCTCTTGGGACCACCGGTAATGCAGCCGAGAGAATATCTGCGATACTGCGCTCGATAGTGAGGAACCTCTGGTCTATCGACGCTGCCGATTGGTAAGGACGGCCGGAACCCCTGAGCATGGTACAGGTAGTTCTTGCGAGGTTGAGGCCTCGAGAACATCCTGAAACCCCATCGATGCTTTGGAAGTCAAAGCCTCCCGCTAGGGCTGTTTTGCTGGTGTGGTTCCCTCAAGGGCAATGCCAACGGCCTCTTGATGCTTAGCAGGAAAGCTATCCTTTGAGGACCGGCTCTTATGTTTAGTTACCTGAGATCCATGGGAGGAAGAACAGGCCCTCAACGATGTTGATGCAATGGATCTGGCATCCGAAGAAAAAAGGGTACTGAGCTTTGCGGCCCGGTTCTGTCTTCATCTTTTGGTCATCCCCATGCAGGAGAGACATTCAGTTGGAGAATGATCAGGTCCTAAACATTTTAGACACCAATCATGGGTGTCAGTGACGGAAATGGTACCGCCACACTTAGTACATTTTTTAAAGCCACTAGTTGGCTTTTCCATGATTTAGGAAAATCGGGCCTAGTGCCCAAAATGGCGCCTAGCACCAAAAAGGAAAGTTTCTGAAAGAAACACTGAAAGTTTTTTTTTTTTTTTTTAAGAAGAAAAGAAAAGAACTGGCAGTACCGGTAGGCGTCGTGCGGTAGGCAAATGCGACCACAGAAAGAAGTTTAAAGATGTAATTTTCCGCGGTGACAGGGAATAGGTCCTGTCGGCTCCGCAGAAAATGAAGAACTGAAGAGGGACAGTTGGAAAGGTGAGAAGGCAGCGCGTATGTGCTGAGGGATGCTCCCAAAAGCGTTCCTATTGGACGCTGGGGAGCATTCCCGCGCAGGCTCCGTCGGTACCAATGATACCCATATGTGAGGACTACATTCCTGCTTGTTCCTGGAGATACTGGCATTCTTCAGACAATGCAATCAAAAGAGAGAAGTCTATTTGGACCAAAGAGCGGCAGCTTGCTTTGGTAGCCTTCTGTCTCTTTGGCAAGGTCTTGGTTGTCTGGAAAAATTAAAAGGTATAAAATCTCCTTTCTTGAAGTAGAAATCTTTCTTAAACTGGGTTAAACTCATTCATATAGAAGATGATGTAGATGCTAGAGCTACAGCAGAGAAATGTTTCAAAGTTTTGTTTAGTTTATTTCTTTCTTTCTACCTCCTGCATTTTCATGGTCCATCAAAGTAGATGCATTGATCCTTAATGTTATCTACCGTCTCTTTAATTTTTCCACCGAAGGGTGGGTCTCCAGTGCAAGGACACTCTTAGTATACACGTCTCACATAAGAAATGCCATACTGGTGGTAGTTTTGAGGGGGCGGCACTCTAGTTCAGTATTTATTTTGGATTTAGCTGCCTCTGGCCTGCCATTACCTTCCCATGGCTTTTCTTTTCTCTCTCAAGCATTCTCTGCCTAAAGATTCCTGAATAAGGTACAGCAGTGGGGCACATCTCAACGATGGATCAAGAAGTGGAGGAGTCATGGATAGCTGCTGAAACAGCTGATTTTGAAGGTACGCCCAAGCAGGCCTCAGATGCAGAAGAAAGAAAGCTAACATCTCCCTCCCCACTGTGAGTTATGCTGAACGGACTAGCTGGATTGGCTACAAAGATGACATTTTCCTTGGTAAAGTCTGAGGTCTCATTAGATTCCATTTGTCTGGCAAATAAAGCAGTTTGGCAAATCTCTTTCTGGGCAGATTTCAGGGATTAATAACCAGCTTCAGGGCTTGAGGAATCAAGTTGAAGAGCATTAGTTGGAAATCTCCAGTTTTAACACCAAATTGGATACCTTCCAGCAAAAAGTAGATGGTGTGTTTGAGAACTTTAAACTTTGAATATTGGGCCCCTTATAAGTAAAGGAGGCCCCAGAACTTTGCCCTTTATGTCCATAAAGATGAACATTCTGGTCTTTGCTTCTGTTGAACCCAGCTAGAGATCTGCTGTAATGGAGACCAGACTTTCCTGCCATTCAAAAGGGCAGGAACCCCCTCTCCAAATTAGAGGGTACTATGAAACAGTTTCATAAGCAAATGCCTATATCTTTCTTCCACAAGGAGTCTAGGGGAGTAAAGAGAGGCTTTCTGACCCACACTGGGGGCACAGCAGAGGCAGAGTACTGTATATGATGTGACCAGCTCAGCTACTTCAATAAAGATCAGTTATCCACAGGCTGGCTAGGCTTGGATGAACAGTCCACTGCAACCAGGGAAAAGGTGATACATAAAGGAGCAGGAGACACAAGCCCTGTAGTAGAGGAATTGGTGTACCAAGGGCAGATCTGCCAAGTCTCCAGCACTGAGTGGGAGTCCCCTGCATCAAACTGCCATTTCCAGCACAAATCAGAAAACTGCAGCAGAACATGGGTGGATTGGGAGTCAACCACTCAGTTTCTTCTCTGCCTGTATGCAAGCATGAGCAGCTTCAAATCTCAGGGCCATGACCACTTTCTGCTGTGAGATTTACAGGCAGGAAGTGGAAGTCAGAAGATTTAAAGCTGTTTAGTTGCAGAGTTGGAAAATGTTGCAGAGGGGTTGGGGTAGGGGTGAGCAGGGCTGGCCCAAGGTTTTCTGCTGCCCCAGGCAGAAGCCCTGGCCGGGCTGCCCCCCTCAGTTGCTGCTGATTCCATTGGCATGGTCAGGAGGGGCAGTGGTGGCACCGGCCTGCCACAGACCATGTGCTTCGGCACACATGGCCTGCCACTTCTGACCCCCCTCTGATACGACTTCCTGTCACAGGGGGGTCAGAAGCAGCAGGCCATGTGTGCTGAAGCACATGGCCTGCTGCAGGCCGGTGCCACCACCAGCCTGCCACTAGTTGACTGAAAATAAGGTGGCCTCATTGGGAACTCAAGTTCCGGTGGAATCTATGTTCCTATCCTCACTCTGCCATCCTTCATCCTTCGACTCAACTTCAAACTATGCTGAGATGGTGGGCATTCAACATCAGCCTTGCAGCAGGTGTTTCCTTTACTGCATTTCAATATCAATTAATCCTAATAGATGCTGCTAGCATAGACTAGGGAGCTCATATTGATGCTCATAACATGCAGGGAATGGAGTGCAAGTTTAAGGACTTTCTACACATCAACCACTGAGATCTGAGAATTTACTATGCTCTTTGAGTCTTTCTTCATCTGCTCCAAAGTACACCAGTTTTAATTCAAGCAGACAACCAAGTGGCAAAGTGTTACATCAATAAAAAAGGAGGGATGGGATTCCTGTATCTGTTGAGAAACAGCAAAGATTTTAACTTTTTCACAGCCAATTGCATCCAAATACAAGTTGTATATATTCTTAGGGGTTAGAACCATATAGCTGACAAGCCTCACAAGTGTCCCTAGATCAGGGGTGGGCAAACCTGGTCCTGGAGGGCCGCAGACCAGTCAGGTTTTCGGGATATCTCTAATGAATATGCATGAGATATATATGCATTAGAGATATCCTGCCAACCTGACTGGTTTGTGGCCCTCCAGGGCTGGATCTGGAGACCCCTGCCTTACACCTCTGTCATTTAAGATTGTGAGTGGACATGGTGCAGATGTCCAAGACATCAAAAAGGTTAGATAGAATTTGTCACAGTCCTCCTCACTTCTCACCACCACCAAAAAATTGTCTATTAGACAACTTTTTGGTGGTGGTGAGAATCAAGGAGGAATGTGACACATTCTATATACCCTTTCGATGTCTAGGACATCTGTATCTTGCCCACTCACGATCTTAAATGACAGAGGTGTAAGGCAGGGGTCTCCAAATCCAGCCCTGGAGGGCCACAAACCAGTCAGGTTGGCAGGATATCTCTAATGCATATATATCTCATGCATGTTCATTAGGGATATCCCGAAAACCTGACTGGTCTGCGGCCCTCCAGGACCGGAGGTGCCCACCCCTGCCCTAGATACTGTAGTTCTGCAAACCACCTTCCAGAAGTGTGTGAAGGGGGGAGGAGCCTCAGTAAGCTTATTTAGCAGCAGAAAGAACATGAAGCTTTTTTTCTACTGTTCCATCCTCTTGACCCTGAACGTTTACCTCCAGATTTGCTGGTACACCCCTAGAATTGGTCCTCTGTACACATATCTCCCCCCCCCTTGCCAATTCCTTTGAGAGTAAAAGCTCTGCACAAGTTCCAACAGCAATCAGGCACCGTGATCCTCATAGCATCATACTGTCCTCAGCAAAACTAGATTCCTCTTCTAAAAAGACTAGAGGTTCTACCACCATGCAGGCTCTAAGCAATTCCAACATTAATCACTCAGCATGAGACTTGTCTTCTTCACTCAGATTTGAAGTGTATAGCCCTTTCAGCATAGAGATTAAGCTGCATTTAGAGTCTGCTCTATGGTTATCAGAATCTATCTGGAACATTCTCATAGTTGCAGAAACAAAGTCCACTAAGCATATATAGGTTTTGAAATGGAAAAATTTTTCCATCTGATGCTTTGCAAACGGTCACAACCCTACCACTTATTGGTCTGAACCATATTTCAGTATTTATAACATTTACTTAGACTATAGACGTCCTCCATCAGATTAGATTTCAATGCTTTTGCTGCTCATCATGCTCCAGTTGAGAGCCTTCTGGTTCCTCAGTGTCCTATCTCATGTTTTATGAAAGAACCTCTCCTTGTCAAACCACCACTGCAGAAGCCTCTTGTTCCATGGGACCTTAATCTTATGTTAACTTCTCTTATGAAGTCACCATTTCTCTAAAATACCTTATATGGAAAGTGCTCTTCCTAGTAGCTATTTCCTCTTCTAGAAAAGTAAGAAAACTCCATGCACTTGTAACCTATAAGTAGTACATGCAATTTCATCATAACACAGAGTTCTATGAACTCTCCACACATTTTAATTTAAGGTTGTTACACCATTTCACGTGAATAAGAAAGAAATGCATTCTACATTCAGTCTGAGACCTTTTAGAAGCCCTGTGAGCAGGGGGTAGCTGAAGACAATCTGCTGCCTGAGGCAAGAGATGAGCTAGCGCCCCCCTCCCGACAGCCAAAATGGAGGAGTACACGCTGCTAGCAAACCCGCTATATCATAACAGCATTACCAGGACTCACTCAGCACCAAACCCTACCTATCAAAAGGCAACACTGCAAATCTTAAACCACTACTCTCAGAGAATACCAATATATCTCCTACTGGGAAAAGAGAACAAGTAGGATTGCTGCATAGAAACTACAAGAACAGAATACCGCAGCTCAGTCACACATGCAAAATATAGACCATCACCAAACAAAGAGCTAGGGATCACAATTTAAAAAGAGAAATATGGGAGGCGGAGCCTGAGGAAGTGCAAGATGGCCGCTTGATCTCTCTTCTCCATGGAATCCTTCTATTAATCCTGACCTCCCCGTGCCAATAATCTTCGCTGACTACCCCAATAGCGTGATTTTGCGTGCATGGCGTCTGGGAATCCCTCCTGTTTGGATTTTAATGCTGCCGTGAACGCAGGAGCGAAGCAGCCAAAGAATGACCCCCCCTTGCCTCAGAAAGTAACGGGCTCAAGGGAGAACACGGAGGGCCTACAAGAACTTTTGGCCGAGATCAGGGCCGCAAGAGAGCTGGTCGTGGCAAACGGAGAAACACTAAATGGTGTGCAAGCCGATGTCGCAGAGTTGAAGGACTTAAAGGAACAGATCAGCGCACTATCAGAAAAAATGGAGGGGCTTACAACAAAAGTAGAGGTCCACGAAGAGCGCTTAAAGGTGGTGGAGGTGAACAGTAAACGCATCGCTGCATTGGAACGGAATCTTGAGGACCTCAATGACAGAACACGCAGAAATAATATCCAGTTGGTCAGTGTGCCTGAAGGATCGGAAGGAAGGGATATGATGGATTTTTTACTCAAGAATATCCCAAAGATGTTACGGCTTGTGTTCGAGCTTCCGTTCGAGATTGAAAGGGCGTACAGAGTTCCGGCGCATGCCGGACCTCAAATGAGTCGGCCGCGGACTATCATTATGTGGCTTCTGCGACATCAGCAAGTGGTCCAAATTATGGCTGCAGCAAGAGCTTTAGCACTGCTAAAATTTGAAGGCCAGGATATTGCCTTTTTCCCTGATTTCAACAAACCTACAGTTGACAGACGGAAGCAGATGTTGGCCCTCAGACCGCGTCTCCAGCGCCTCCAGGCCCGTTACAGATTGTTTTCCCCCACAAGGCTCAGAGTAACTTTGCACAATCAGACAAGGACATTCGAGGATCCGCAAGCCTTGCTCGCCTACATAGAGGAACATGAAGCAGCGGAGATGCAGTAGGAGGCGTCATGGGTAAAGAGAAGTGGTGAGGCTATGGGCCGAAGAGTTGATTATGGCGTGGGCCCAGAAGATGAGATACACCTTTGGAGTCTCCGGGACTGTTCCCTCCGATGTGGACATGAACGCTGGGCATACAATGAGATGTCTAGAGTTGAAAGGGGCAATGGGGTTGTCAAGGGTGGACGGGAGACATATTTTTCAGTGGAGTTTATTTGTTGGTAGAGGGGGAAATGGGGGAAATATTGGAGAAGGGAACAGAAAAAGGGGGGGTAATTTGTGTGAAGCAGGAGGGGGAAAAAGAAAGAGAAAAAAAAGGGGGTGAATAGTTAAGGAATGCTCTTGGGGAGAGTGGAGAGGAACGTAATTCAACGGGTAGAAGTGGGGATCGAGGGGTAGTCTTGTTGCTGATGGCTCACCCAGGGTTGTTTGTGTGTTTTTGGGAGGGGCTGTCTCCAATGTTGGATGCTGGGATTAGAAAACAATACAGCAGGTATGAGTCTTGCACTGCAAGCCCTAAGGTAGTTATGTATTTTTGTATCTGGTGTTATGGGGACACTTAAGGTGCTCTCTCTGAATGTAAAGGGGATTAATAACCCGATTAAGCGGAAAAAGATACTAGGGTATTGTGCGAAGCAGGGGGCGGACGTGGTCCTACTTCAGGAGACCCATATGTCTTCTGCAGAAGCAAAGAAACTGGGTGTGGGACAGTACATCTTAGCGGCTCATTCCGTGGCATGTCAGAAGAAGAATGGGGTAATAATTCTGGTGCAGAAGACTCTCCAACCGCGGATCGAGCTCGCCTGTGCAGATCCCGATGGGAGGTGGGCAAAGGTCCTGGTGCACATTAGGGGGAAAAGGTTCACCATAGTAAACATATATGGGCCAAACTGTGATGATGTCCCCTTTTATCAGAGGTTAGCTGAGGAAATTTACGAGTTGAGATCTCATGAAATCATTCTAGGGGGTGATTTCAACTTGGTGCTGGATCTGCTGATGGACCGGCAGCCATATAGGTCACAAAAACCAGGCAGGGCAGCTACAGTACTTTTATCCCTAATACAAGAGATGGGTTTATCCGACATCTGGTGAATACTGCATCCCACTGAAAAGGAATTCACCTTCTTTTCCCTGCCGCATGGGTCACACTCTCGAATTTATTTTTTGCTCATCTCCAAACCTTTAGTGGCCTCAGTGGGAGAAGCGGGTATTTGTACCACCACAGTGTTGGATCATGCCGCTGTATTTTTAACTCTGGCGGTAGGGGCAGTGCCTCCTCGAGGATTGGGCTGGTATTTTCATAGGAAAATGCTAGAAGACCCGGCTTTTCGGGAACACATAAAGATAGAAATTAAAGAATATTTTGCCAGGAATCTCCCAGAGGATATGGCAGGGTGGGCCTTGCGGGAGGCCCTTAAGCCCTCTATGCAAGCCCAGATAACAAGTTATTCTACACAGTTAGCCAAACAAAGGAAGGCTGTTTTCGCTGAGCTTGAATCCCAAATCACGGCTGGTGAGAGACTCTTGTGGACAAAATCGGACCCCTATGTATTGCTCCGCTTACAAAACTTAAGATATCAATATAACAACTTATTAAGTTCTGAGGCCATGAGTTTAATACATGCACAGAACATGAGATATTATGCAGAACAAAATAAAGCAGGTGGTTTGCTGGTCTCCATGCTAAAACCCCGTGGAGAGAAATCTAGGATTGAGGCAATCAGGACGGAACAGCAAGTGTTACTTACTAAAGCTAGTGACATTGGTGAAAGCTTTAGGTCCTTTTATTCTGGTCTGTACTCCTCAGAGGGAGTGGGCAATGAAACAGAATATCAGGATTTCCTGGGAAACATGCAGCACCCCGTTCTCACCTCCCAACAAGTTGAGGATCTTGATGTGCAATGTATGGAAGGGGAAATTCGGGCAGTCCTCAAAGATGCAAAGAAGGGAAAAGCGTAGGCCCAGATGGCATTCTGACTGAATTCTACCAAGTGTTTCAAGAGGATATCGTCCCCACTTGGTCAGATTTTTTCAGCTTCTTGCAGAGCGTTTAATGCGGTGGGTGCGTTTAATGCGGCAACCATTGTAGTGCTAGAAAAAGAGGGCAGATATCCTCTCAGAGTGGAGAATTATAGACCAATCTCACTTTTAAACACGGACTACAAGATATTCGCAGCCATCCTAGCTAGGAGGCTATCAAAGGTAATATCGGAGCTAATTCATCCCGATCAATGTGGCTTTTTGATAGGGAGATCGACATCGAACAACGCACGTTTGCTCCTGGATCTTTTTTCGATAATGGAACAAGATGACCACCCTATGGTTGGGCTTTCTTTAGATGCAGAAAAGGCCTCTGATAGGTTAGAATGGGCCTTCAGGTATTGGACGCTGCATTGGTTCGGTTTCGGGGACAAGATCATCAGTCTGATTAAGGTGCTATATACTAATCCCCAGGCTTGCATATTGGTCAATGGGATACTATCCATCCCCTTTTTGCTAGACCGTGAAACTCGGCAGGGTTGCCCACTTTCCCCGACACTGTTTAACCAGGCACTGGAGCCCCTAGCGATAGCCCTCAGACATTCAGAGAAGATACAGGGTATCAAGGTTGGAGATTTGCAGATAAAGCTATCGGCCTATGCGGATGACCTGCTGTTATTCGTACAACCTAATCAGGTAGATGAGGTGCTAAAGATTATAGGCGCTTATTCGAAAATTTCGGGTTTCTGTGGCATTCCCCATGAATAGGGTCACTTGTTCTGCGTCAGTAGAGGACTTTCCTTTTGTGTAGGAGGCCAAAGCCATCAAATATTTAGGGGTCAGGTACTGCTTTTCATTGGATGAGACAATTCATATTAACTGTAAAAATATAGAAGATATGATTCTTGCCTTCACACTAAAGTGGTCTCCATTACATCTGACGTGGTAGGGTAGACTTGAGGCCATAAAGATGGTCTTGATGCTCAAGGTAAACTATATCTTGGAAATGCTGCCAGTCAATTTGCTTTCAAAGATATATAAAGAATGGGAGTGTCAGTTCATATGGTTTTTATGGTTTGGAACCCCCCCCCCCAAGACTGCAATCAACAAACTAAAAGTGAGTAAGGGCAAAAGGGGGGTACACTTCCCTGACTTTAGAGGTTATCACCAGGTCTTTTTACTTAAGCAAGGTGCTCTCTGGTGCATGGAGGTGGTCAGTGGGCGGAGTCCTATTTGGGTGGAAGTGGAGGGGGGGTGATCTCGTGAATTCCTCTCTCCTTAATGATTGGCGTGAGACTCTCAGACTCCCTTTGGGCTCCAAATACGATTGTTGAAACACAAGGTGCCTTTAGTTGCCTTGCGGGGCTCATGGGAGATGAAAATCCACCATCCCGAGAATTCTCTATTTGGTACAACCCTATATTCAAAATTGGCGATAGAACAATTTCCTGGAAATGCTGGCAAGAAAAAGGAATTTGGACTTTGGGGCAGTTAGTCCGGTCTCAGCAATGGAAATCCTTTGTAGAGCTAAATGAGGAATTCAGTTTGCCTATTAGGTTTCTATTTCAGTGGGTTCAGATGAGGAGTTGTTTAGCAAAGTCAAAAATTGATGTTAAAAGTATTTCAAAGGAATGGGGCTTGCAGAAATTGGTGGTCTCTTGTTCTGGGAAAAAGGGTGTGACCTCAAAATTATATGCAGTCCTAAGGGGTGGCTGGTTTAAACCTATACTGGGGTCGGAAAAAAGATGGGAGAAAGAGGTGGGTTCAGCTATCTCTCCACGGCAATGGTCTTTACTTTGGACCAAAGTAAATAGAGTCTCTAGTGCCGTGGCTATAACCCAAACTTTATACTTTATAACACACTGTGCTTATCTCACACCCAGCAGGCTTTCCAGGTGGGCTCCTGGGGTGGGAAGTGAGTGTTGGACCTGCTCCGCACAGTTAGGCACTTTAAAACATATGCTATACGATTGCCTTTACGTTCAGAGATTCTGGAGGATGGTATGGGAAAGGATCCAGAAGATATTTTGCTTTCGGGCACCTCTGTCTTGGGACCTTGTGATCCTGCGCTCAGCCTGTTGCAACTTCTCAATAGGGGAAAACAAACATTTCTTGTTCAATTTTATGGTTGCTATAGCCTTGAAATTGATTTTGCTTTGCTGGAAAGATTCCAGCAAGCTGTATGTTTGTCACTGGTGGAACTTGGTATGTCTATATGCCAGTTATGAAAAGATGCAGGATTTCGAGCGCAGGCAGAGGTGCCCGGGAGTCGGCTTGGGTCCTGGAAGGATAATTGTGAAAATAGCAATCAGGGAACAAGTAACGCTGCATATAAGTGGAAATGTTTAGATGACTACACAGCAACAGCTGGTATCTGTGTTTGAACTGTTGGAGTATACCAGGGCGCAGATGCAACATAGGATGTAGTTCATAGTGGAAGATTTATGGTATTCACTTGGAGACAGGGGAGGGAGAGGGAGTGGGGATGGGTGTGTGTTATGGTTTTGCTTTGTACATTGTGGTGTTGTGTTTTGTGGTTGAAAACTTAAATAAAAGTTTTTAAAAAATAGAAATACGTAGACAAACGCTAAACTGAGAACCAGAGAGCATCCCAAAGAAAGAGGAAATAGAAATGCGCTTCCTTCTGTATTGTACAAAATCCAAAAGATATCAGATACATATTTCCAGAAACTGAGAGAGAAAAACAAAGACCTCCTACAAAAGAATGAGTAGAAAAGAAAACTGTATAATCCTGGGGGAAACAGGGGTATTAGTGCAACAGCGAGAAAATCCATGAGCTGCTGTTGCAGATGGAGTGCAGAGCTGCAGGTTCCCCAACTCTGCACTTACAGAATACCTAATTCAGTTATACAAGAACAAAGGCGGACCTCACTAAATACAGAACATAGTTAATCACATATTATAGATGCACAGACAAAAGCTGAAATGAAACCACTCTGTGCAATGCAGGACTTGAACTTGTTTAGCTTCTGAAATCGGGCTCACTCAGGGTCCGGGTAACTTTAGGACAGCTGATCTGCAGTCCTAATGTTATCCAAATAGCTTTCAGGATAGTGACCTGGCTATCGCTGCTATCCAGATAACTTGCCTCTCTAGCCATGCTAATTCTAATATCTTGTAAATAGTTGAGAACAATGTATACTGTTATCCTGTCCAAGATACAATGTTTAGTTCTATGTACAGCGAGGCCCACCAAAGCCCTGCTAAGATCTTGTTAAATGTAAACTGCCTTGGATGGTAGAAAGGCAGTATAAAACCAAGTTTAATGAAATAAATAAATAGAAGGCTTCAGTCATGTCTGCAAGTAGGCCCCAGCCATGACCTTTTGCAATACTTGTTAGATACAGACAAGTAAGTAAGATCTGCTTTCTATCTTCTGGCAGGAAACCTTTTGCTTGAATTGTACTTAGCATGATGCTATAAAAGAAAGTGTTTGTAGGGTGAATAGTAGACTTCTGAAAATTGATATTGAAATCCAGATTGTAGAAAATACCTTGTCTAGTTCTGAAGGCTACAGCCTGAATTTTTGAAGAGGCCACTAGAAGGCAGTGGTTTAGGTATGGGTAGAGTAGACGATCTCTCTTGTAGACATAGGTGGATGCTATTACAAGGCATTTTTGTGGACGCACTCTGAGTAAATAGGCAGAATGAAGGGGCATCTTATAAAAATGGTCTGTGTGAAAAATGCATGCCAGATACTTTCTGTATTAAGAATGGATTGATATACTGTACATATGGATACATGCTTGAGATCCAGATTACTCAGTCAACCCACTTGCTTTTAGAATGTTACCCAAGGCCATCATACAGGACTAGAAACCTCAGTCCCTTCAGCCTAAGATTGCTGTCTCTCAGTTTTTGGAAATGTATATCTGATATCTTTTGGATTTTGTACAGTACAGATGGAAGTACATGTCTTTTTCCTGGCCCTCTAGTCTGAGGTATCTTGTCCTAACCACTAGGCCTCCCTCATGAAAGACTTTTGGCAAAATTAAAAGTCATAGAATAAGAGACAGTGTACTATTGTGGCTCAGAAACTGGTTACAAGATAGGAAGCAGACAGTAGGACTAAATGACCAATTTTCTCAATGGTGAAAGTGAATAGTGGAGTAAGTCAGGGATCTGTGCTTGGCCCACTGCTTTTTAGCATCATCATAAATGACCTGGAAATGGGAATAATGAGTGTGGTGATCAAATTTGCAGATGACCCAAAATTATTCAAAGTTTTTAAAAACAAGAGGAGATTGATAAATTGGAAGACTAAATGTCCAAATGGCAGATGAAATTTAATGTGGACAAATGCAAAATTATGCACTTAGGGAAGAGCAACCCAAAACTATGATTTCACAATGCAAGGTTGTAAATTAGGAAAAGGGTTTAGGCATCATCGTGGATAATTGAAACCTTCTGTCCCATGTGCAGTGGCAGCCAAGAAGGCAAATAGAATGCCAGGAAACATAAGAAAAGGGATGGAGAACAAAACCAAGCATACTATAATGCCTCTGTATCATTCCATGGTGCGACCACATCTTGAATATTGTGTGCAGTTCTGTTAGCCATATCTTAAAAAGGAAATGGCAGAATTAGCAAAGGTATAGGAAAGAGCCACCAAAATGGTAAAGGGGATGAAAGGATACCCCTATGAGGAGAGGTTTAAAAGGTTAGGGTTCTTCATCTTAGAAAAGAGACATCTGAGGGGAGATATGATAGAGGTCTATAAATTAATGAATAGAGTGGAATGGGTAAACAAAGATCAATTGTTTACTCCTCCTTCAAAAAGTAGAAATGCTAGGGGACACTCAATGAAGCTACAATGTAGCCCATTCAGAACTAATAAAAAAATATTTTTTTTCACTCAATGCTTAATCAAACTCTGCAATTCGTTACCAGAGCATGTAGTAAAAGCTGTTAGTGTAGCTGGGTTTAAAAAAAGTTTGGATAATTTCTTGGAGGAAAAGTCCATAAACCATTACACTGTGTAATAAATTTTTACTTTTTTCTTAAACAATGGATTTGCACGGAGTGAGCACAGTTGTTCAGCAGCCTCCTTTGTGACTGGAAACCTAGGAGTGGGCAACAACATGTGTCTTAAACTCACCAGTTTATTTTCATTCTAGCTTCTTAAGTGGACTGACATGGCATCAAGAGGCTATAAGCATCCGGCAGATGCATTTTGCTATGCCTGTGGTGATTTTATTAAGACAAGGGTGAAAAACTACTCCATGGAAGCATCTGCCAAGATGTGTGAAGCTTACAAGGCATATTTCGGCATGCCTGTTGGGGATCAGGGCAAACTCTGGACACCTCATTTCATTTGTGAGCAATGCAAGAATACTCTGGAAGGTGAGATGGAGAATTGATGCTGGCTTAGACTGTGGCATTTTATGTTATAAAATCCTTATTGTTACTGAATTTTAACATAATATATGAAATATTTAGCAAGAACATCATTAATTCTAATTAATTTTATCATAATTATATATATATATATATATACTTATTTTTTATTTTCACATTTTTAGTTTTTCTTTGGCAGGATGGTCCATAGGGGAAAGGAGAGTCATGAAGTTTGCTATTCCAAGAATTTGGCAGGAACCCACTGACCACTTGAGCAATTGCTACTTCTGCATGGTGGATCCTTCCAAACATCTGACTGGCAAGAATGTTCCTTTTGTCATGTATCCAAGCATTCCTTCATCCATTGCCCCAGTGCCACACTGCCCAGAGCTTCCTGTACCCACTCCTCTGCAGAGAAAGCAGCTGTCTTCAGAAGAAAGCAGCAAGTCACAAAACGAAGATGATGCTGCAGATCTAGATTACAATATCAGAGGTGGAGCTGAGGAGAGAAACCCTCACTACCCAAACCAAAATGACTTCAATGACTTGGTCAGAGATCTTGGTCTCACTAAGTCCAATGCTGAGCTTTTGACATCCAGGTTCAAGCAGTGGAACTTGTTGGATGAAAGTGTGCAAGTCACAGGTCACCACTCTTTTTCTAGCTTCTTCACTAGTCAAGTTGGGCTCTGCTTTTGCCACAATGTGACCGGTCTATTCGACACTAGCGAAATTGCATGTAACCCGAAGAAGTGGTGCCTGTTCATTCACAGCTATTCTAGGAGCCTCAAAGCCATGCTGCTACATAACAGGAACAAGTACCCATCTCTTCCCCTAGCTCACTCAGGGAGCCTCAAAGATTACAGCAGCGTTAATACCTTGCTAGAAGCCTTGAAGTACGCTGAGTACGGCTGGGAGGTTATCAGAGACTTTAAAATGGTGGCATTTCTGATGAGTCTCCAAAGTGGTTTTACCAAGTTTCCCTGTTATCTTTGTCTTTGGGACAGCAGGGACACCACAGCACACTACCACAGGTGGGACTGGCCACAGTGAACTGAATTTTCTGTTGGGAAAAAGATTGTGAAGTTGAGCCACTGGTGGAACCACAGTAGGTGCTGTTGCCACCACTGCACATCAAATTGGGCCTTATGAAACAATTTGTCACAGCTCTAGAGAAAGATTCTTGAGTGCATGGAATTTCCCAAGCTGCTTACTAGGAACGCAGTGGCTCATGGTTTTTTGAGAAATCACAAGGCCGAAAACTATGTAGAGCTGGTTGAGACTCTGATTAAGAATAACAGCAAAATGGGCTGCAGGATGTCTCTCAAAGTCCATATCCTTGATGTTCATCTTGATAAATTCAAGGAGAACATGAGAGCGTACTCAGAAGAGCAAGGCAAACATTTCCACCAGGATATACTGGAATTTCAACACCGCTACCAAGGACAGTATAATGAGAACACAATGGGAGACTACATCTGGAGGCTTATTCATGAAAGTGATTTACAATATAATCGTAAATGTCGAAAATCTACTCACTTCTAAATGTTTTATGGTCTTTCTTGAATAACTTAAATATAAGTAAATATTATATGTTGTGTTTTTTATGTGAACAAAAAGGTACAAGTAAGCCTATTTTAACAATGGGAATATGTAAATTTCAAAAATATCAATCTCCTGTTTACAAAAGCAAAGTTTAATGAGAATAATAACCATTTTCTATACTTTTAAGTTTTAATCAATTAGGAAATAACAGTCACTACCCAGGAACAAAAATTGTGTTACACAGTGTTATCAAAGAGGACCCGGGAAATCCACTGCTTACCCCAGGATAAGCATTGTAGAATTTGTGTACCTTATTGGGAACCTGCCAGGTACTTTGGCCTGCATTTGCCACTGTTGGAAACAGGATACTTGGTTTGATGGTCCTTGGTCTGACCCAGTATGGCATTTCTTATGTTCTTATGAGGTCTAATGCAGTAGGTTCCTTTCAAAGAGAAAGAGCCTGAGCTACACTCCAACTGACTGCACCTTGAGAGGAACTGCTGGAACTCATTGAGGGGGATTACTGGGTCCTGATGGAGCTATGGTAGAGACTCAAGCATGCCCAAAGGTCTGAAAGACCTGCCCCTTCCAGGACTGAGATCCAAAGGATTCCCATAGCCAGGCACTATGCACAGCTAGGGCCAGCCAAAGGGTTTCTGCCATCCTCCCAGCTGCTGCCACTGCTGCCTCTCTCCCCCCCCCCCCCACCCCTTCAGCTGCTGCCACCATCCCCCACAAGCTGCCACCGATTCCATCTCATGAGGATTCTTGGGGACTTTGATGGACTATGGCTGCGGGTTTGTACTCCAAAGATAATGATATCTGTCTGCTCCAAAGAGACTCAGACACTTAGAAGGAAATGAGATCTTTATTATGCCCAATCAGTTACAATCTTAGCCAAAAAGCAAATTTTTTCGTTACCGTCGGAACTGCTCAGATGTTCGAACGTATAAACAACAGGCCAGGTCATTAAAACAGAAATTTATGGCTCGGGGTTACCCATCTTGAGTAATAGATAGGGCGTACAAACGAGCCCTTTATGTGAATAGAGAGTTTTATTTTTTATTTTTTATTTATTTATTTATATTCTCTTATATACCGCGCTATTCTGCATCAGTGCGGTTTACATTGAACAAACTGAAATTACATTGAACAGGGCATAATAACTTGGAGATAACTATTTTACAGGGAACATGGGCTATGGAGGGTTAAGTGGCTTGCCCAAGACCACAAGGAGCACCTGTGGGACTAGAAACCCCAGTCCTTCTGGCCCAAGGTTGCTGTCCTCTAGTGGGATTTGAACCCCCGACCTTCCGGCCTGAAGTACCTTGCCCCAACCACTAGGCCACTCCTCCACTCCACAGTTATTGTTACAAACGAAGAAGGAGGAGTCCGTCGTGGGAGAGACGGTCCATTTGCTAACAAAATACTCCTCTTTGAGCCAACAGATTAAAAGGATTCTAAAGAAATATAATAACGTATTACAGAGTACTCCAGGATTGGAAACTTTAAATATCAGATGTGTCTGGCAGAGACACAGAAATCTGAAAGAGATCTTATCTCCCACGGTACTGCGATCATCTATACGGCAATTTTGATCAGAACCCGTGGGCCATCATAAATGTGGTCGGTGTACCATTTGTGACATTACATTGGAAGTGCAACATTTTACACACCATGGTAAGGTTTATCATTTAAAACATCACACAACATGTAATTCCACTCATGTGGTGTATGGGGTTTATTGTCCATGCCCCCTGCTCTATATTGGTAAAACCAATCGGGCTTTTCAGGTTCGTATGAGAGAACATCGAAGCAGAATCCATTGCAAAGTACTACAGGCCCCTATGGTATCCCACTGTATAGAACGACAACATAGTTTTACCACTCTTAGATGTTTCTGTATTGACCAAGTCACTCGAGGAGAACAAGGGAAGTCTCAGGACCAAACCCTTGTAGGTAGAGAACAAGAATGGATTTTTCGTCTGAATACTGTGTCCCCGATGGGTATAAATTCATCCACTGAATGGAATATATGTCAGTGATACTCACCGCTTAATAATGGAATGGTACTTCTCATACAATCCCTTGAGAGGAAGTTAAATGGCCGGTGGCCCTTTGATCCCGCATGCGCGGCGTTTTTTCAACTATGGGACTGGCAGCATCAAAGTACTGTGAGTACCTCACTGAAAATAGGACTAACTTCTTCTTCTCAAATACAGTTTAACCGGATTCAAGGTGATTGCTTTCATTTTTTGTTTTTAATTTAAGGTATTCCCCTGAAGAAACGCGGGATGTGAAGCACTACGGCGCCTTGGTATATGCGTTGGGAATAAAAAAGCAAATGAGTAAACGTCATGGAAGAATAGCGCGTTGGAGATAATCAGTCATTACACCGACTAAAGGCCCACGATACAACTGTCGATGTTGAAAAGTTTATAGCAAACTTTTGATTTGACAATGAATGTTGGTTCTGATAGAGTGGAATGTGAGCCGTAACAGTGTTCTAGGAACACGGTAGAATAAGGACATCATCAGCTTTGGAACCATCTCTCATTCAATGTGCTATACACATCATAGTGAGGCCACCGTCAGTACTTTTTAAAGAAAAAAGGAAAAAAAAAAAGTATAAAAAGATAAAAAATTAAGCAATAAAAGAAAATTATAGAATTGCAGCAATATTTACGGGTCATTGATGTGTTAAAGGCATTTCACTGTACCATACCAGTAGGTCCAGTGTATAGCCAAGTTTGACTCTGAGACCTGATCGCTAAAGCATATTCATTTTCTGTTAGGTTAGTCTAGGGTTAGGCATTGGTGCTTACATTTATAATTGGTAGCTGAACAGCATTAAGCCCCCAAAAAGTGATAATATTCTGCTTGTAGTTAAAAAGCAAAATAAAGCATTATTTTTTCTTAGCAATACAGTGTGCCTGAGACAGAGGGTGGAAGACAAAGACAACAGAAGCTGAATTACCAATCAAACTCTCTGTATGAATCGTGTTTGTTTACCCAAATGATATCAATTGCTGTCCTTATATACATAAATTTAGCATGTCACCTAGTTGTGGTTGGGAACTTTTTACTATACTATATTCTTATTGGTTGATCTAGCTCTGTTTCCTGTGCAAGCAATTTCAGACTTTTCAGACTTCCGCAAATAACGGGAGTTTGTGTTATCACTTCCCTACCAGCTTGACATCAAGACATCATGCTTGGCAAGATAGAAGGTCAACGCAAAAGAGGAAGGCCAGCAATGAGATGGATCGATACAATAACAGCAGCTACGGGTACCAGTCTGTCAACAATGAGCCGCCTGACTGAAGACCGAACACAATTTAGGATAGCTATCCAGAGGGTCGCCATGAGTCGACTCCGACTCGACGGCACTTAACAACAACACCAGCTTGTCTTTACTTTGTTTCTACTGCCCCCCCCCCTTTTCCCTCCCCCTGTCTAGTCTGCTGTACCTGTACCTGACCCACTGCCAGGAGTTTTTCTGCAGTTCTCTGCTCTCTGAAATCTGCCCAGCAACAAAACAATGGTCACATTTAGTTAGGCTCCTGCTACAAGTCTGCTTCCGGTCACTCTGTTAGGCCACAAGATTGCTTTTAGGATATGGTATGAAGTGGGCTTCAATCTGCTTCATCCCAACTGGATGAGGAGGCAAGCAGCAGAAGTATTTCCAAAAGTGCTGACTTTTTGCTGCCGCTTTTGGAAATATTGCCTCTGCTGCTGCCTTCCTTCCCCTCAAACAGAATCAGGGGCAACTAAGGGGGGCGGTGGCACCTGGGGAGGTGCATGGCCACCCATGTGTGCCACCACTGCTGCCACCACCCATGTGTGCTGGTGCTGCCACCCATCTGGGCCAGCCACCCTAGGCAGCTCCCTAGCTTGCCTAGTGTATGGGCCGACCATGTGCATGGCCCCACAAGAGGAACCCTTGGCACTTCTAGGCCCATCTTCCAGGAATCTCTGTAAATGAGCTTCCCCAAGGACTTCAGCTTTTCATCAGGAACTCCTCAAAGAGTATTTGGTTCTGAATGGGGAATCTGCTCCACTGCAGTTTGGAGTCAGCATCCAACAACTAAGTGCAGAGCCAGAGCTACCATCTGGCTATTATCACTGCGGCCATGTTCTTGGTAGAGACTGTGAACCAGTCTTATAAATCACCAGCCACAGAAGCAGTCCACTGTCAACCTCATAGCCTCTGGCCTATCCAGCAGAAGATGGATCCATCAACAAAGAACTTGCTTCCAACATAGGGAGAAAGGGAGCATGCACACAGGGAGAAAAAGAAAAATCAGAAAAAAAACATAAAGCATGCAGAAAAAAAATAGAAACATGATGATAGAAAAAGACCACATGGCCCATCTAGTCTGTCCTTCCATAACAACAACTACAACAGTCCACTTTTTACCTTTAGAGATCCTCTGTGTTGGTCCCATGCTTTTTTTAATTCAGTTACTGTCCTCATCTCTACCACCTCCACTGGGAGACTATTCCATGGATCCACTTTTGTAAAGAAATATTTCCGCATATCACTCCTGAATCTATCTCCCTTCACCCTCATCCCATGTCCCCTCATAGCAGAACTTGCTTTCAATTGAAAGAGGCTCTCTCCATGAACATTTATGCCACGGAAGTATTTAAACATCTCAATCATATCACCCCTATCCCGCCTTTCCTCTAAGGTGTACATATTAAGATCCTTAAGTCTGTCCTCATATGCTTTATAATGAAGCCCATTAATCATTTTAGTAGCAACCCTCTGCACCGACTCCATCCTGTTCACATCCTTTTGAAGGTGCGGTCTCCAGAATTGCACACCATACTCCAAATGAGGTTGCACCAAAGACTTATACAGAGGCATTATCACCTCCTTTTTTCTGCTAGCCATTCCTCTCCGTATGCACCCAAGCATCCTTCTAGCTTTTGCCGTCGCCTTTTCTACCTGTTTAGCTACTTTAAGATCATCAGACACAACCACGCCTAGGTCCCGCTCTTCTTTAGTGGACAAAAGTACTTCACCTCCTATACTGTATTGCTCCCTTGGATTGCTGCAGCCCAAATGCATGACCTTACATTTTTTAACATTAAATCCCAGCTGCCAAATTCTAGACCATTCTTCAAGCTTAGCTAGATCCATCCTCATGTTATCTACACCTTCCTGGGTGTCTACTCTATTGCAGATTTTGGTATCATCTGCAAAGAGGCAAACCTTACCCGACAGCCCTTCCGCTATATCACTAACAAAGATGTTAAAAAGAATCGGACCAAGGACAGATCCCTGGGGCACACCACTGGTAACATCCTTCTCCTCAGAGTGAGCTCCATTTACTTGTACTCTTTGTCGCCTCCCACCCAACCAATTTCTAACCCAAGCAGTAACTTTAGGGTCCATCCCTAGGGTGCTCAGTTTGTTTATAAGTCGCCTGTGAGGAACAGTGTCAAAGGCTTTACTGAAATCTAAATACACCACATCTAGAGCTCTCCCTCGGTCCAACTCCCTGGTCACCCTGTCAAAGAAATCAATCAGATTTGTCTGACAAGACCTGCCTCTGGTGAATCCATGCTGCCTCGGATCCTGTAATCCGCTGGACTCCAGAAACCTCACTATTTTCTCTTTCAGCACCGTTTCCAATAATTTACTCACCACCGAAGTTAAACTAACCGGCCTGTAGTTTTCAACCACATCCTTACATCCGCTTTTGTGTAAAGGCACCACATGAGCCTCTCTCCAGTCCTTTGGCACCACTCCCGACTCCAACGAGGCATTGAAAAGGTCAGTCAGTGGAGTTGCTAGAACGTCCCCAAGTTCCCTCAGTATTCTAGGGTGTATCCCATCCGGTCCCATCGCTTTGTCTACTTTAAGTTGAGCTAGTTTCTCACGAACACAGTCTTCTGAAAATTGTTCAAGATGTCCCTCACTTCTGTTCTTATTTGTGGGTGTTTTCTGAGGTCCTGCTCCTGGTTCTTCATCTGTGAACACAGAACAAAAATATTTGTTAAGCAATTCTGCTTTATCCTTATCAGCTTCTACATATTTCCCCCCTGCACCCTTGAGTCTGACAATACCAATTTTGCCCTTCCTCTTCTCACTAATATATCTGAAAAATGTCTTATCCCCCCATTTTATTGCATTGGCTATTTCCTCCTCCTTTTGAATCTTTGCCTTCTTGACTATTTTGCTAGCTTCTCTAAGTTTTTCCAAATACAGATGCCTGTCTTCCTCTCTCTGTGATCTCTTGTATTTCATGAAGGCCTTCCTCTTTTTCTTTACTTTTTCAGCTACTTCCTTCGAAAACCATAGCGGTCTCCTGTTCCTTTTGCCTTTATTTACCATTTTAACAAAAAGGTTGGTTGCCCTTAAAATACCCCCTTTCAGTTTTGCCCACTGTTTTTCTACATCCCCCAGCTGTTCCCATCCCACTAACGACTCCCTGAGATATTGGCCCATCTTCGCAAAGTTAGTCTTCCTAAAGTCTAAGATCCTCACCTTGTAATGGATTCTAACAGCCCTAGTCCTAATACTGAACCACACCATCTGGTGATCACTGGATGCAAAATGATCTCCCACTACAACATCAGAAACATTTTCACTATTGGTAAGCATTAAGTCCAGTATGGCCCCTTCACGTGTGGGGTCTGTTACCAATTGCCTGAATAGTTCTCCCTGTAGAGAATCCAGGATCTCCTTACTTCTAGATGATACTGCAGCAGGAATGTGCCAATCAACATCTGGCATATTGAAATCTCCTATCAGTAGCATTTCCCCTTTCCTAGCAATGCTGTGTATGTCTTCAATTAACTCTGTCCACCTCTTCCTCTTGTGAGGGAGGTCTGTATATCACACCAATGCAAATAGATTTCTCTTCCCTCTTTCTAGTTTAACCCACAATGCCTCCTCTCTCCCTTTTAAGCTCTGTAATTCCAAAGCTTTAATAGTAGTTTTTACATATAGTGCCACTCCTCCTCCCCATCTTCCTACCCTGTCCTTTCTGAATAAAGTATAGCCAGGTATAGTTACATCCCAGTCATGGTTTTCTGTGAACCATGTTTCTGTAACTGCCACTAAATCCAAGTCAGCCACTCCCACCAAAGCTTCAACTTCAGGGATCTTATTTCCCATGCTACGGGCATTAATACACACTGCTTTCCATATGTTACCCCTGTTACCCATTTCCATAAAGGTATTTAATGAATCACCTACCTGGGGGCTTTCACTTACCTGGGGACTTTCTTCACCCATGTCCAACGAATCTAGTTTAAAGCCCTCTTCAGTAGATTAGCCAGTCTACTACCGAAGATGCGTTGACCTTTCTTGGACAGATGGATGCCATCTCTGCTCTGCAACCCTTGGAACAGCACCCCATGGTCTAGGAAACCAAAACGCTCTCGATGACACCATCCACGCAGCCATGCATTCATCTCCAGGATGCGAGCCTCTCTGCCTTGGCCTTTACCCTCAACAGGGAGGATTGAAGAGAACACCACCTGTGCACCTAACTGCTTCACCCTCTGTCCCAGAGCCATGAAGTCACTTTTGATACGTTCCGAGGTATACCTGGCAGTATCATAAGAACAGTAAGACAGAAATGGGCCAAACTTACTTGCCCCACCCCCCTCCTAGGGGCCTCCTGGGCTCCTCCTGATCCTCTTCAATTTCACCAAGTGCTAGGAACCTGTAGGTAACAGCGCTGGAAACAAGGTGGCTGTCAGTTCCAGGAGACAGAGGTGTAACCCATTCTGAGTTATTTTTGGACTACCAGACTCAATCACAGTGACCACCGCACCACAGTGTGGTGTAGAACTGCAGATAGGCCTGACACTCCTGGCCCAGTCCACACGCATTGCCACCTACTGGAGGCAGAAAATACTGGCTTCTCTCAGTGCTGCACAGAGATATACCAAGTGATAGTATCACTGAAAGTAGTTCAAGTGCTGGCAATGGAGCATAACCCATTCTTCTGTACTGGTTTAGCAGGATAAGGAAATTTGTGCTTGGAAATGATAAAAAATTATATAAAAATAAAAAATGAAAAACTGATCAGAACATCCTACCTAACCTTACAAAAAAATTGAATAAAACCTTAATTGCATTATTGCAAAATGCTATTTTAGATTCCTAACATCTGGTTATGTTTTTTCATAAAAGATTGGTACAACACAGTTGGAGGGCAAGTAAGGCTTAATATGCAACCTCTTTTCCTGTCACTACTAATTTACACTTTATTACACATAATTGATGCTTATTAGCAATAGAGAGGACAAGGCATTAAAGGGGAAAAGCACAAAGATAAATCTCTAGAGAATTAGTTATGAATTAAACATAGGAACTAGTTAAATACCCATTTAAAAGGAATTTTAATTCTCCTGACATCTTTTCTGTAATTATGTATCCAATTTCCATTGAAATGTAGACACAAAAAGAGGCAAAGGCATTCTTGTTTTGTTGAACATCTGATTATCACAAATAAATAGAAAAGGGTATTTAAACCTACAGTGCCAATGAACAGTCTCGTTCAGAGAAAAAAAACATAAGGAAACAGAGAAATCATATCAAGCCCATGAATTACAGCTTCCGAGACTAGCTCAATTAAAATAAATTCCCCCCACTCTCCAAAAAAAGACTCCAATCGGGCGTATACTGAAGAAGTCAAGAAGGAACTACCAAAGGAGTAAACGGGAATTTTGTCTTCTCTCTCAGTTCTAGTTCTACATGTTCATCATATTGTTTCATGTTAGAAATGACAAGCTGAGTCCACCCTAGTTTTAATCCCATGGAATATATGGACTTGTAGTTCCAGTTTCCTAAGAAAATATGGTTGATGCATGCCAAGGAAGTAAAACCAGGACTGACTGAGCCTGTTACTTTAAGGGGGTCTTTTACTAAAGGGCACTATAGTGTTGCACCTAAGAAATAATATCAATGCTTTCACATCTTAACAAATAACAGACCATTGCTGTTCCACCTCAACCTTCATATGACATATATACATCCAAATTTTTTGCAGTAATAGAAGGAAATAATTGGGAATATCAGCCTAACAAAAAGCCTGAAAACACTGGAACAAACTGAGTGAGTTGTTCCTGACTGGTAGGAAAACGAATAGAACTGTAATTAACAATGGTAAGAAAAAAATTGCATTTAATGTAATTGTCCCAAAGTCTAGTCCAGGGGTTCTCAATCCAGTCCTTAGGACACACCTAGCCAGTCAGGTTTTCAGGGTAGCCACAATGAATATGAATGAGAGAGATCTGCATTCAATGAAGACTGTGCATGCAAATTGTTCTCATGCATATTCACTGTGGTTATCCTGAAAACCTGACTGGCTAAGTACGTCCTGAGGATGGGGTTAAGAATTCCTAGTCTAGATCAAAGACTGATGGGAGGGTAAAGGTACTGCCCATCTTTCAAAGAATGCATCAGAAGATACCAAATTATCAATTCTGTACTTCAAAATGTATGCAACATATCCTATAATACAACTTTACCTTGTGTATTTGCTTTTAAAATGAGTCTTTTTTCCTGTAAAAAAAGTCAGTACTTCATAAGTGGAGCATAATATTAGAAGACATGCCTAGATTAACAAATATATTCATGCTTAATTTATAAAGTAAGGTATGCATGTTCTTTACTTTATAAAATATGGGTTTAAGTGGTTGAAAAGGTGTGTTAATTTATACTGTGAGTGATCATGCCAGCCGTATGGCTGGTGTAAATGCCCATGCCTTGATTTTTCAAAGGCATAAATTGCATAATTTACACGTCCATAGACCCGGCTTCTGAAATGGCTCTGGAGATATCTCTGTGCATTGGGCCTCTCTATGCCCATTTTCAGACTTCCAAAGCACGAATAGGGCTTCCAAAATGATTCCCATATGTTTTCATAAAGTCTTTTCTCTAGTTAAATAAACATATTCCTACTTTTGTGCCTGCTCTACTTGAATTTAGAAAAGCGTAGTTACTCACCTGCAACAACTGATCTCCAGGAACATCAGGAATTTAGTCTTCACATATGGTGATGTCGGTACCGACGAAACCCATGCAGGAACGCTCCCCAGTGTTCTCGAGTCCTTTGAAGGTAAAAAGCTAAGGCACACTTGCAATCAAGAGTTGCCTCTGCCTTAGAGGAATGCAGTTTAGGGAAAAAGACAGGAAGGTAAACTGATTGATTGAGATGGAAAGGAGACACCTCCTTCAGCATGAAATGGGGGTGAGTCCTAAGGACAACCTTATCATGGTGGAACCAGGCATACGATGGATCTGCCTCCAAAGCCTGAAGCGCACTAATGCATCTAGCCAAAGTGAGGGCTACTAGGAAGATAACCTTCCATGAGAGAAACTTTAGTGAGGTTGTGGCTAAGGCGGCTTGAGGAACTACCCTAAGATGACATTAAGATCCCATGCCACCAGAGGTGGTCTGATGGGAGGCTTGGTTAATAAAAGTCCTCTCATGAAATGAGCCACAAGCAGCTGTTAGGAGATAAGCTCTCCATCCAATGGATGGTGAGAAGCAGCAATTGCACTGAGGTGAACCCTCACCGAGTTTGTCTTGAGACCAGAGGAAGAAAAATGTAGGAGATATGAGTTCATAGGAATGTCTGGTGGACAGTTTCCTGGAGGCTAGCAGAATCTTCTTTATTTCCTGAGTCAGGTTAAAGCTTTGTTAGACCATGCTTTCAGCAGCATGAAATGGAGAGACTGTGGAATGGGATGGAGTAGTGTCCCTTCCACCTTGGAGAGGAGATCGGGAGTTGACACAAGACTCAGGGGGTGAGTCTGAGAGAAACGTAGAAGGAGAGGAAACCACGGTTGAAATGGCCAGTGTGGGGCTATGAGAATCATATTGTCCCTGTCTGCTTGAAGCTTTTAGAGTGTTTTGGGAATCAGGGGTATGGGAGGAAAGGCATACAGGAAATCCTGACCCCAGTGAAGGTGGAAAGTATCCACCTGCTGTAAGTTGGACATTGGGATTCTGGTGCAGAAATGAGGACGTTTTGCATTTTGCGGAGTGGCAAATAGGTCTACTTCCAGAGTTCCCCAGGTCTGAAAGATGAAGGAGATTGTCTGTGGTTGGAGAGACCATTTGTGTGGAAGAAGGATCCAACTCAATCTGTCCGCTAGAACATTTTGCTTTCCCTTGAAGGTACACCGCCAGGAGGTGTATCCAATGAGCAATGGCAAAAGACCAGAGCTGGGGAGCCTCATGGCAGAGGGCCCAAGACCCCATACCTTATTGTCCGCCTGGATGAGAACTCTGTGGCCCTGTAGGAGTTGTTGAAACACCTTGAGGGCTTTGAAGACAGCACAAAACTCTAGGAGATTTATCTGGAGCTGCGATTCCTGCTCCATCCAGAGGCCCTGGAGAGAAGGCCTAAGTGGGCTTCCCAGCCAAGTTTGGAGCATCCATTGTCAGGATGCATTGATGTGGAGGCATCTGAAAAGGTGACCCTACGAGAAGATTTGTTGGGGTACACCACCATAGAAGAGACTTGGCAAGCAGGTCTGTGACTTGGATCCAGTCTTTGAGGGCCTCAGAGACCTGTTTCCACTGTAATGCAAGGGGCCATTGGGCTGTTTGCATGTGCAACCGGGCATATGGGACCATGTGTACTGTAGAGGCCATATGGCCCAGAAGTTGTAGCATCTCTCTGGCCGAGACACGGTCCCTGAGTCATACCTGAGATGTGAGCTGTAGTAGTACAACGGTCCTATGGTAAAAATGCTCTTGACTGTCAAGTGTCTAGAAGAGCTCCTATGAATTCTAGTGCTTGAGTGGGAACTAGATGGGATTTTGGAAGATTTATCACAAATCCAAGATCTTACAGTACCTGCATTGTACGAAGGAGGGATAGATGAACCTCCTATGAAGTGGCTGCCCTTATTAGCCAGTTGCCTAAGTAAGGGAAGACGAATATTCCGAGAGTCCTTAGATATGCGGCTATGACCGCCATGCACTTTGTGAAGACTCTTGGGACAGAGGAAAGTCCGAAGGGAAAGACTCTGTATTGATAATAATTTCCCTGGAAGATGAAGTGTATATACTTCCTGTGTTCTGGATGAATGAGGATATGAGTATACGCTTCTTTTAAATCTAGAGAACAGAGCCAGCCCTGACTCTGGAGATAAGGTAGAAGAGTTCCTAGTGAGATCATCTTGAATTTTTCGTGGACTAGAAAGTTGTTTAGGTTACTGAGGTCTAAGATGGCTCTGCACCCTTCACTTTTCTTTGGTATGAGAAAGTAGGGAGAATAGAACCCCATCCCTTGTTGGGATGTTGGAACCTCTTCTATGACACACTGTGACAGAAGAGAGGTCACCTCTTGCAGCAGAAGAGCAGTGAGTGGGGGTTGAGAATGATATTTCCTCACTAGAGTGGAGGGAGGTATGCTTTGTAAATATGTACCCTTCTCGCACTATGGTTAGTGTCCACTGCTCTGAGGAGATAAGATGAAATCTGTGGGCATAATGGCAAAGTCTGCCTGCTATGTGCAGGGGATGGGGGTTCTCCAGAGCAGGGTGGTTATGTTCTCTAGGAAGAAGCTGGGTCTGTGCAGCTGGTTGGGATTTAAAAGCCTGTGGCTTTTTCTGTTGCTTGGGAGGCTGTTGTCTCTTCTGGGCACTCTGAGTTTGATACAGAGAAACTTGGGAGGGGGGTATGAAGGGTAAAGTTACTTCTTCTTACCATATAAAGTTTTCTTTGCAGCTGATTTTTTCTTGGCAGGGTCGGAAGTAGCTTTGGAAAGCCTATTGAGGGTGGTATTCTCAGACACTAGTTGAGAAGCTTATCTTGCCAATCCTTTCCAAACAGGTTCTCACCAGTATAGGGAATATTACCCAGCTTGTCTTGAACCCATTGTTCAAGGTCTGATGCCTGAAGAAAGGCAATCCTACCTGCACCTTTGCAGATAGATGTTGTTCTGCTAGTGCATTCAAAATAGTCAAAGGTTATCCTACTGACAAACTTTGAAACATTCTGGGCATGTTTGACTAATGTAGGATAGTCTTCCCTCTTATCATCTGGGAGAAGAGGAACCATTGATTCCAGATCCCTAGTTACCTCCTTAAGGAACATACCCATGTACAGTATGTATGAACTTATGCGAAAGCATGGAGGCCTAAAAGCACTGTCACCCAAAAGCATCAAGGGTTCTCGATTCCCTGCCTGGGGGATTGGAGGAGTGCATCTTAGAACTCTTAATTTGATGCATAGCCAATTCCACTACCAGTGAGTGGTGTGGAAGCTGTGTTTTCTGGAAACCAGGACTTTCCAGTACCTGATACATGGTATTGAGTCACCTAGTATGGGGAGAAATGGTGAGGAGCATTTCCACATCCGGAGCATAAGATCCTGGAGTATATGGTGAATAGGCAGAGTAGTCGCCTCTTTAGGAGCTGTAGGGTATTGGAGGATCTCCAATTCTTCTGCTCTGGGTTCTTTCTCTGATGTAGGAGTAAAGGATAGGCCCTTTGCCATATCCTTGATAAACTCTTGAAGAGACATATCTTTGGGATGGGGACATGTGCCGTTGTGGCGATGGTGAGGGTTCCTCCGGAAGGCTTCGCATTTCCCAGGTACCGATAAATTTATCATCTGAAGAATCAGAATCGATAGAATCAAATCGGCAAGAGCGATGCTCCTGCTCTTGTAAGCTCCAGTATCGAACGAGATTGGTATCGGCCCAAGAGACTTGCCGTACTGGTAGCTCGGAACTGGGAATGGACTCAAGGGCCGGCATGGGCAGGAGTGTGTAAAGCGGTATAAAACTTGATGCCGACTGCATCAGCAGCGTAGATGGTACCAGTACCACCGGTACCGCCGGTAAGGTCCTGACCGGTACTGATGCCACTAACAGAGACACTAGACTCCGCTCAATGGCCAGTATACGCTGATCCATAGAGCTTTCTGATGCCTGGATATCAGTATCGGAAGCACAGGCTACCGTCCCAGAGCATGGCACCAGGCACTTTCCTGAGGTGGAGGCCTCGGGAGCATCCTGGACCTTTTTGGTGGCTTTGGACAGGAGGTTCTCCTGCAGGGGTTGTTTGGCCAGTCAATCCAACTCCAGGGCAACGCTCAAGGAATCTCTATGTTTAGATAGAGATCTACTCTTGGAAGGATGGCCTGTCTTCAAAGAGGACTTGTGTTTCGATACTTGAGATCCATGTGAGGAAGAGAATACCCTCGACAACATCGAAGCGAGTGAAACTGCATCTGAGGCAAAGAGGGAGCTGAGTTTTGTGGCCCGATTCTGTAGGCCTCTCTTTGTCATCTTTTTGCATAGGGGACATTCAGATGGCTGGTTATCTGGGCCGAGGCATTTAAGACACCAGTCATGGGTATCAGTAGCAGAGATAAAGCTACCACACTTAGAACATTTCTTAAAACAACTGGCTGGTTTTACCATCATGTCAGTAGACTGGATGGAAGGCCTAAGGCCTAAAATGGCATCAATGCACCTGAAAGAATTAAAAGATACAACCACAAAAAATGATAAAGAAGACAAAGGAAGAAATTTTCTGCGGTGACAGGATCTGCTTCCTGCTGGCTCCGTGGAAAATGAAAAACTGAGGAGGGAGAATTCCAAGGGCGGGAAGGCAGTGACGCAGATGCAATGAGATGCTCTCAAAAGCTTTCCTATTGGACAATGGGGAGCATTCCTGCGTGGGTTCCGTCAGTACTTACATCAGCATATGTGAAGACTACATTCCTGCTTGTTCCTGGAGATATGCAAAAGTCATTGCGTTGCCTTAACTGCGTCGCTAAAGCAATGTATAAGGCTGCATGTACTTTTAGGCGCCAAGTACACACCTAACTGAGAGTTATATCATATATATGCATTAATAGCTTTTTATAAAATTCATATGAGCGTAAAAGTGCATAAAATGATTGATGGTGCATACTCTGATGGTGGGCATGTACATAGGCAAAGTTTGGGAACAGCATAGGTGAAGCACACAAGTATATACATAGATTATAAAATACTATAATTTACGTGCATTCTGCAAACATAGAGATGTGGGCATTTACACCAATGTAGGGGTGGTGTAAATGTTCATGTCTTAATTTATGGTATAATTTCTGCCAATTTGGCTAGTATTTTATAAAGACTAGCAGGCACCTACTTGTTTTTATAAAATAGGCTTAAAATAGGTGCCTGAAAAAATATGAACTAGCCATCTCTTTATAATATTCCCTCCATATGTGCTAGGCCTGCTTCCTTTTCACGTAAAGAAATATGGAAAGTTGTAATAAGCTGTGACTGCCCAGTTGACTGCTATTAATAGCAAAAACTGCCCTTGGAGATTTCCATTGAAATCACTGTTTGTGAGAATGAGTGGAAGAAGAAAATGGAAGAGAGTAACAAAGCTTTGGTCCTGGATACACTGGGATCGATAGTCAGCAGCGGCGGCAGCTAGTGCTTATAAAGTGCATAGCCATTACTGCTGAATACTAACCCTGGATATTCAATGCTGGGGCCATATCCGGCCTCTAACCTGTGTCTTTTGGGGAAACTGCTAGGTACGTATGACCTAGATTGGCCACTGTTGGAAACAGGATACTGGGCTTGATGGACCTTGGTCTGACCCAGTATGGCATATCTTATGTTCTTATGTTCTTATGTTAGCATTGAACATTTGGGTCACTGCACAACCCAGAGTGGCGATATTGAGCCGCTGCCCAGTTAGCTCCTGTGCGTAAAGATAGGTACGGCAAAGTCTGGCCTAACTTTACTCACAGGTTGCTAACCAGGCAGCATCTCCACATCGGAGGTGAAATAAGCGCTGACTGCCCCTCAAGATCAGCCGGCCAGCCCCCCAGTAGCGACGGCAGCAGCCAGGTGAGTCTCCGCTGCCCGATCCGGGCCTTGGCTGTCCCCGCCAGAATCAGGTGGCAAGGAAACTAGGGTCTCCATAGTAGCGGGCTGGATGTGCCATGGAGAGGACATCTCTGCAGTGATGCAGGGGCATGCCGGGCCATCTCTCGGTGCCCAAACCTGCACCCGCGGGAACTTCTTGCTCCCGTGGTGCAGAATCGAGGACTGATGGGCCCATCTTGTTCGGGACCATCCAGACGGCCCAGACAAGTCCCATCTGGGATCGGGTTCCACACTGTCCTCATGTCTACCACCTCCACTGGGAGACTATTTCATGCATCTACCACTCTTCCCGTAAAGAAATATTTCCACATATTACTCCGGAGTCTATCCACTTTCACTCTCATCCTATGTCCCCTCATAGCAATTGAAAGAGACCCTTCTGTGTAAGGTTAGGTTAGGGGCAGAGAGTGGGCATGGTGAGACTGCAGAGTTAGCGTGGGATAAACACCATACACTGTGATCTTACAATTAGCGTGGGTTCACCTAATGCCACCTCAGTAGTTGGCGATGAGTGCACCGTGCTATTTGTATGCGACGTTAGAACACAGGGCTCTGCATTAACTGCTGGGAACATGCTTTCCATGCCCCCGACAGTTAACATGGTGGTGATGAACCTAATGCGCCATGGTTTCGCGTTTTGGCGTGTTAGGTCAATACTATAGCACCCTTTAGTAAAAGACCCCCACAGAATTAAAAGTTCCATCTATACATGTTCTTTTCCAATCCTTCCCTAAACACAATGTCAGGAATACCTCCCCTCAACCAGGCTATAAACATACACACTATAGAATCCTGCTGGACTGAGTGAGGGCAATGTTCAGATATTCAGTTTATCGGGGTAAATGACTTTGAAAATTGTCCTCATTTTTTTCTGTTTGATCTGTCATTTTAATTATTAAATGTATCATATTCAACAGGTTTATTGTTTCAATTTAACTTCATCATCAAAGCTATTTAAGCAACATACTATAAAGCCTTTCAAGTTTGCAGATAGGCAAATTCTTAGCAAAAGGTTCAGGCATATTTTCCTTGCAGACAAAGCACCAACAAGCCCTTATTAAATACTAAGTAGTGTCACTTGAAAATATTTTTACTGCATGTCATTACCATTGAGGGTGCCTAAAACCACAGTTGTTTATCTAACTCTTTCTAAATCCCTGAGCACACATACCATAATAAAAAGGTGAAATGCAGAAATGCAAAAGTTTACATTTGTAATGAACTGCCATATAAATTATTCATAATTACTGTAGATGCAATTATCTGTTTTCTGTGGTTTGTTTTAGGTAAGAGGACACAAGTGCTCTGACAAACCTTAAGTTTTCAAGAGTCCTTTTCCTTTCTGCAGCACCTCTTCTAGACTGGCACTGTCAATAACTCAGTGATCACCTACTAATGAATTCTATCATTTCAGAATACCATTAAAGTTAAAGGCATTTCATTGAAACACATGGCCATTAGGGCTTG
This sequence comes from Ichthyophis bannanicus, assembly GCA_033557465.1. NCBI lineage: Eukaryota > Metazoa > Chordata > Amphibia > Gymnophiona > Ichthyophiidae > Ichthyophis > Ichthyophis bannanicus. The sequence continues at coordinate 908,922,441 of CM066033.1, forward strand.
CACTTCCATCCTTCTCCCATGAAGGAAAAATGTGTCACTCTCTAAGGAGTCTGGCAGGTATTGACTTTGCCTTACTGCAATCTTTTTCTGCCTTATTTCTGAATGATTTCAAGGATTTCTCACTATCTGAGCAAAATTCATCTGGAATACCCCTGGGATAAGCAGCATGGAATCTGTCTACCTTCTGGAAACTTGACAGGTACTTGTGACCTGGGCTGGTCACTATTGGAACCAGGATACGGGCTTGCTGGACCTTTGATCTGACCCAGTATGGTATATTCTATATTCTTATGTACAAACAAGTTAAGCAGTCAGCAAATCATTCCAAAACACTTTGCACCATGATTTCTGATCTTTTCGCCGTTAAAACCTCTGTCATTTCCTCTCAGAACAGTCCTTCTACTGAAGCTCCCAGCAGCCATTTCTGTTTGCAGGTTATGATGCTACGACAAATATTCGTACCTATTACACTTGCAGCATCTACTTTCCTAACTCGTCCAATCTTTCTCACTATCTCCTGACTTTGGCCCATCCTCACCCACGCATTTTCCACATTGCTAGACCTCTCTTAACTTGGTCTCAAAGTTGTCCTTGTCTAATCTGATCCTATCTATGAGACAGATTGCCTGCCCTTTAGATCTGATTTCTTGCTATATGTCCTCACACATCATAACACATGCCTCTGCCTGCTCTCTGTGCACTGTGCGCGTGAATCATCTTGCTGTGCCTCCCATATACCATGAAAAGCTTGAATCCACTAGGAATTTGACTTTCTTTTTTTGAGCTCCTATTTTGTAGACTGCTTCCCTCCTCCCTCCGCCCTATGCACCAAAATCTTATACTGTAAGAAGTTTCATGTGGCCCTAAAAACCTAGCTGTTTTCCCATGCTTTCAGGACAGGTGTATAGTGGTGGCTTGCTGCACCTTGTTGCTATGAAGTTTGACTGCTGTTTTCTGTTACTTTAAATAATGGCATTCCTTTCCTTAGTTTAAATTTTTGTAAACAGCGTTGATTCTAGAAAAGTGGTATATCAAGTTATATGTTAAACATAAACATTAGACAAAGTAGACAGTCACCTAGATCCCAAGGTACCAGGGGCCAAAAGGCGGTAGGAATGTATTTTAAATTCACATCGTCCCAGAAGCTCTAACCCAGTGCTTATCCAGGCAGCTAGGTCGGAGAGCACTCTGGAGTCTCTTCTTCTGCGCAGGGTCAGACTTGTGCTATGAGCTGTGAGATCTTGCAGCTCATACTACTAGACTGGTCCCATGTGACAAAGGAAACTGAGATGCTGTTAAGTGTCCTCCCTCCTGCTGGGCACATGTGAGTTAGAGCTTTCAAGGAAGCCAGGACCCAGCTTCTCCTCTTGCACCCTCTGTAATGCCAATGCTGCTCCTTCCCTGCTACTATCACCCCAAGATGTTTGTTGTAAATCCCTTTCTCTCAAGCTCCAGTTGAGGCTTCTTCACCCTTGTTTCCTCTTGGCACTCAGAGGAGATGAAAAGAATAGGAACTCAGTACTGGGAGAGAGTACGTGAGGAAAAGGGAACTACCTGCTCTAAGAGGAGGGAGAAGAGGAGGATTTTCACAGGAGCGAGATAGATGCTTCAGTATTATTGCAACAAATCGAAATTACACTAACCTGGTAATTGTAGTTCCTTGAGTGATGACAGTTTAGTCCTCCATCTCTGGGTAGTTGACCTCCTCCTGCAGCTTGAAGACTGGACTTGTAAAAGTTGTGACATCACTGGATATAGCCATCTGGAATCCGCCATCAGCCCCAGTGAACTATTGACAAAACAGACTCAAAAGAGCAACAAATAAGTAGCCCACATTTCAAAAAGTCTAAACTTTAACGCAATGGAAAACTACACAACCTATGAATCATGAAACTCCCCTTTGAAAGCAGAGCGAGATCCACCCATGAATTTCCTCCTTCCTGCCGAGCTCGGGACCAGACAGAGAAAGAGACAGAAGATAGAAACTCATGTAAGGACTCTTACCTGTACATCTGATCCTGGCCCCAAAGAAGCGTGCCCTGCTAATAGATAGTCCCTGGGCGGGCATGAGGACTAAACTGTCATCACTCAAGGAACTACAATTACCAGGTTAGTGTAATTTCGATTTCCTTATCGTTCCTCCAGTTTAGTCCTCCACCTCTGGGATGTAACAGAGCAGTATTAATGGGAGGGGCCCTGACAGCCAGCACACAACACCGCCGATCCGAAGCAGGCATCATTGGCTGCCAACACATCTAGGCGGTAGTGTTTACTGAAGGTATGGAGAGAAGACCAGGTGGCCGCTCTACAAATCTCCACCGGCGGAATCAAACTGTGCTCAGCCCAGGAAGCCGCCTGAGCCCTAGTAGAGTGAGCTCTCAGACCCACCGGCGCCGAACACCCCTGCAAGATATAGGCTGAGACGATTGTCTCCTTGATCCACCTGGAAATGGAAGCTTTAGCTGCCGCCTCCCCTTTCCTGGGACCTCCAAACAAAACAAACAGCCGATCCGACTTGCGGAAAGATTCAGAGACTGCCAAATACCGACGCAACACTCTCTTAATGTCCAAACGACGCAACCGTTTATCTGGAGCGCGCCCCTCCTCGGCCTGTAAGACTGGCAACGAAACCATCTGGTTCACATGAAACGGAGAAGACACCTTAGGCAAAAAGGAGGGAACCGGTTGAAGAACTACCTTTTCCCTAGAAAAATACAGAAAAGGTTCTCTACAAGAGAGGGCCTGCAGCTCCGAAATGCGCCGCGCCGAACAAATGGCTACCAAGAATACTGTCTTCAATGTCAAATCCTTGACAGACGCTTGGCTTAAAGGCTCAAAAGGACTCTTTACAAGTGCCTCTAAAACCAAGTTGAGATCCCAAGTTGGGACCGAAACTCTACGAACCAGCCGCAACCTGGTGACTGCTTTAAGAAACCTTACAACATTGGCGTGAGCTCCTAAGGACACTCCGTGAACTTTACTTCTATAACACGCAAGGGCTGCCAATTGGACTCTCAAGGAACTGGCAGCCAGCCCTTTCTCGAAACTGTCCTGCAGAAAGCTTAAAATCACAGGCATGGATGCAGTAGCCGCTTGAACCTGCTGTCTCAAACACCAATCCTCAAAAATGCGCCATACACGCACATAGGCCAACGAGGTCGACCTTTTTCGCGCCAGAAGCAAAGTTGCAATGACCGACTTGGGGTAACCTTTCTTTCTTAGCCTTGCCCTTTCAATGGCTAAGCCGTAAGCGAGAACCGATCCACCTGAGGCATCTGAAGCGGACCCTGGAGTAGAAGATCCTGTGATACCAGCAACCACCAAGGAATCCCGTTGAGTAGCCGCACTAAGTTGGCGTACCACAGACGCCTGGGCCAATCCGGAGCTATCAACAGCACAGACCCGCGATGAGCCTCGACTCGCTGAAGCAATTGCCCGATGAGCGCCCACGGTGGAAAGACATAGAGGAGACCCGTCGACTGCCAAGGCTGAATCAAGGCATCGATCCTTCTGAAATAGGTTCCCGATGCCTGCTGAAGAAATGACTTGATTTCGCCGACTGGCAAGTCGCCATCAGATCCATGACCGGAGTTCCCCAGCGGAGAACCAACTGCGCGAAGACATATGGATGCAAATCCCACTCCCCTGCATCCACTTGGACCCTGCTGAGAAAATCTGCCTGCACATTGTCCTTCCCCGCAATGTGTGCCGCCGATAGCGTTTGCAGCCGAGACTCTACCCAGGCGAACAGGCTTTCTGATTCCGCCTCCATGGCCACTCTGCCGGTACCGCCCTGTCGATTTATATAGGCCACCATTGCCGCATTGTCCGAGAGCATGCGTACCGCTCGCCCCATCACCGTGGTCTTGAAGCTGCGCAGAGCCAGAAATACCGCCCTGAGCTCCAGATGGTTGATCAACCAACAGCTCTCTTCCACCGACCAGGGACCTTGCGCAAAGTTTCCTCGGCAATGTGCCCCCCTGCCCGTGAGACTCACGTCTGTCAGCAGCGGAATCCACTCTGGTTGTTCCAATGGCATTCCCGCTTGGAGAGACGCGGACCGCATCCACCAGCGGAGGGAGTGCCGGACCCTCAAGGGACATGGAAGACGCTTGCTCAACGAATCTAATTGGTTGGACCAACGGTGAAGCAACGCCCGCTGTAACGGCCGCATGTGGAACCTGGCCCAGGGAACCACCTCCAACGTCGCAGACATTGTCCCCAGCACCCGAAGATAACTCCATGCCGTGGATGCCGGCATTGCCCGGAAGGACCACACTAGCTTTCGAATTTGTAGGACTCTCCGCTCTGTCAGGAACACCATCCCTTTTCGAGTATCGAACTGCACTCCCAAATACTCGAGGACCTGGGATGGAACCAAGTGGCTCTTGGCCGGATTGACCACCCAACCAAGACCCTGAAGAAAGGACACTACCTTTTCCGTGGCCCGCTCGCTCTCGAGCTTGGATTTCGCTCGGATCAACCAATCGTCGAGGTATTTATTTATTTATTTATTTAGCTGTATTTATATCCCGCTTTTCACCGGGTCAAAGCAGTGGAACATTGAACGAAGGGGGGGGGGGGCAAAAATCAATTCTAGGGTATGTGCAGGGCCGCCGCCACCACTACTATGATCTTGGTGAAGACCCGCGGAGCCGTCACGATCTCAAAGGGCAACGCTTGAAACTGGTAATGCCCCCAAGGCAGTGCGAAACGCAAGAACCCTTGATGAGAGGGCTTGATAGGGACGTGGAGATACGCCTCCAATAAATCTAGGGAGGTTAAAAACTCGCCCCGACGCACCGCCACCATGACGGAATGCAGTTTCCATTCGAAAGTGCGGTACCCGAAGACACCGATTGACTCCCTTGAGATCTAAAATTGGGCGAAGAGACCCGTCCTTCTTTGGCACCACAAAATAAATGGAATACCGCCCCATGCCGTACTCTGTTATTGGCACTGGCATGACGGCACCCAACTGTAGAAGACGGTTCAATGTTTGACGAACCACCAGAGTTCTTTGATGACCCCTGCAGGGAAACAGCACGAAAGAGTCTAGAACCGGCCTTGCCAGATCTAGAGCATAACCTTCGCGGATGATTTCCAGCACCCACTGGTCTGATGTTATGTGGGTCCAGGCAGAAAGAAAACCCTGAAATCGACCTCCGATCAGTTGAATTTCCGCTGGGACCCACCGCTCTTCATTGCAGCTTTCGCGCAGTCCCAGTGGATGCCGTTGCAAATCCCCTACTGGTGCCGCAAAAACCTCGGAAGCCTTGGGCCCGAGAAACAAATCTTCCCCTTTGGAATCCTGAAAAACGGGAAGATCGAAATCTATGAAAATCCCGAGATTGACCCCAAAAAGCTGTCAAGGATTTCCCTTGCTTGGGCTTGTCCTCCGGTAGCCTACCGCCCTTGGACTCCCCAAAATCCTTAACCAGCTTGTCGAGATCCTCACCAAACAACATCTTCCCCTTAAATGGAAGTTTACTTAGCTGTGACTTAGAGGAACCATCGGCTGACCAGTTTCGCAGCCATAATGAACGCAGTGCGGCTACCAATGAAGCCATACTATTTGCTAGAGCTCTGATCAGGTCGTAGTGAACGTCCGCCAAATATGCGGACCCAGATTCTAAACACTCTAGCTCTCTTACACCATCCGGCTCCAAAGAAGTCGAATGCCATAAGTGCTGAACCCAGCGGGGACAGGCTCTTGCAACACAAGCCCCGCAAATGAAAGCTTGCAAGGAAGCTGTGTCCGCATCAAAAGATTGTTTCAATAAGACATCCACCTTCCTATCCTGCGCATCCTTTAAGGCCGCGCTACCTTCCACTGGAATAGTTGTCTTTTTAGTGACCGCGGAAACCACGGCATCAACCTTCGGACAGCGGAACTTGTTCTTGTCCTCATCCGCTAGAGGATACAACTTGTTCATAACCCTAAGCCCTTTTAGTCCCACTTCGGGTTGGTCCCACTCATCCTGGATCATGCGATCTACCACCTTGTGGACTGGAAAGACCACCTGCGACTGATACACCGCCTGAATGATAGGATCTTCACCTCCATCCTCCTCTAATGGTTACTCCGTCGCCAGCCTGAGCGTTTGCAGGGACTCTGTAATAAGGGCCGATAGCTCCTCCTTCCAGAACACTCGGATGATCCTAGACTGCTCCTTGGGTTCCGGGATTTCACCTTCTTCCAACTCATCCGTATCAGCCTCAAGGTCTAAGTCAGTTTCCTCCGCCTCTTGCCATCCCGACTCTGAGGGAGAGACTTCCAGAGGGCGAGGCCTCTTGGAAGGTTTGGGAGCAATACTGTTGTGATCTGCCAACCCAGATCGTGCACCCGCCAAGGGGACAGAAAAGGACCCCGGCATCTTACCTTGTCGCCGGAGACAGAATGCCTGGTGCATAAGCAAAACAAAGTCTGGGCAAAAGTCCTCCATCTGCACATCGGATCCGAGACCCGAAGACGGCCCAGAGTCCCCAAAATTAACCTCTTGACCGGGCGTGGACGGGCCCGCCATACCAGCCTCTACTTCAGACTCCCCTCCGGGGCCTTGAGGGCTGACAACTATAGGGGTCTCCATTTGCTGTTCGGCACTGACTGAGACAGCTGCGCAGCCCCGACAGATGCCAGTGTCTGCGACCGTACCTCTATGGGAGCCGCACACGACACACTGTGGACGTGTTGACATGGGCTGAGTGTCCGCTAGCCTGTTAAGCTAACCTATATTCCTATAACGTTCTCCTTTTTTATTTTTTACCTAAAAACTAACCAGGGCTCTGACAGAAACTGTGGCTAACACCACTTGAGTCTAGCCCCCCTGCGCTAACCCCAAGGAAACCCAGCTTAAAAGAAAATAACTTAAAAGAAATCAAAAGTCAAAAATAAACAATAAACGACTGAAAACTGGATCCCTTGAGGCTTTTAAATGCAACCATGTCAGGCCTGCTGCACCTCAGCCGTTGCCAGCGCGCCAAACCGCCATGCGGCAAAAAAACGCGCTTTTAAAATGGCCGCGGTTTCTTCAAAGGAGTGGAGGAGGGCCTAGTGGTTGGGGCAAGGTACTTAAGGCCAGAAGGTTGGGGGTTCAAATCCCACTAGAGGACAGCAACCTTGGGCCGGAAGGACTGGGGTTTCTAGTCCCACAGGTGCTCCTTGTGGTCTTGGGCAAGCCACTTAACCCTCCATAGCCCATGTTCCCTGTAAAATAGTTATCTCCAAGTTATAATGCCCTGTTCAATGTAATTTCAGTTTGTTCAATGTAAACCACACTTATGCAGAATAGCATGGTATATAAGAGAATGTAAATAAATAAATAAAGGGAATTTGGCACATAGTGCAAAAACAAGCCCCAGTGCAATAACTCACTCAGCCTCTTTGCCTCCCCAAACAGCAGCGATCCAGAGCCGAAAGCCCTGCCAGCCACAGCGTCGCCCCGAGCACACAGGAGCAACATCCACCATGAGGGCCTCCAACACACTGCCGCGATCAGAGCAGACATGGCTCCAGAAGCCACTGACTGCCGCTCAGCCCAAAACAAGCTGTTCTCTTGGCACCTCAGGAGCTCTTCCCCATGCCTTCAAGGGGAAGAGATCTGAAGAGAAATCAGAAAGGCTGAGGTCCCGGCTTGGCAGGGAAAGGAGTACCTGGCTCCTCAGATCCCCTTTCCCCTGCACATCCGTTTGTATCTTTTGGTTCTTGTTTATTTATTTATTTTTTTATTTTTTTAAAGGAACATGACCCCTTAGAAAACCGAACAATTTAAGGATCCTCAATTAAAAAACAACCAAAGCAATTTAAAAGGAAATTGAGACCCTAACTAGCCTGCTCCTTATTAGTTTCTCCAGTGAGCCCAGCACCTAGGCTCACTACGTCCTCCTGCTGCATGAAAACTGGACACACTGGGGCTGTTGGGGGATTCCAGATGGCTATATCCAGTGATGTCACAACTTTTACAAGTCCAGTCTTCAAGCTGCAGGAGGAGGTGCACTACTGAGAGGTGGAGGACTAAACTGGAAGAATGATAAGGAACTAGACTGTTTCTATATTTACGTAGATAAGAAATAAATACAAATACTGGTGGAAAGGAGGTGGGGAGAAAGGGCATCACGAGAAGGGATATGGAAGAGGCAGACATGTCTGGAAGTGAAAAAACAATACATCATAGGGTAGTCATGGAAGGTAGCAGAGTTGAAGACATCAGAGAGTAAAAAATAGGAGTTGGAAAATCACTGGGGGAAGGGATAGGAGAAATAAGGGTGGAGTGAGTGAGAGTGATAGGGAGGGGCTCTTGTCTGCAGTAGAGCATGGATTTAGCTGTTAGTAGGGAGGGAAGGTTCTTGGCTCTCAGCTGCAGCAGGAGTAGTTTAGAGTGGAGGAGGTGGTGCTTTCAACTACAGCAGGACCAAATGGGTGGGGGTTCTCATCAGCAGCAGGTGAAGGAAATGATTAGGGATCTTGGCAGGCAGTGAAGGGTGTGTAACAGATGCCAAGGCTCTCAATGATGGCAGCGGCAGGAATTATTAGGGAGAAAATAACAATAATGGGAGTCATAAGAGAGAGAGGGCAAAGCTTAAGAATTAGAGGCAATGCCTAGGCTTTTAGCAAAATATGGTTCTCAGTAGAAACAGATGATCACATTTTAAGCATGAGAGGAGGGGCTGAAAGGCAAGGAAAGGGTTCTTAGTGTGATAGTGTTCGATCTCAAGCCAGAGGAATGTTGAGCTGTCGAGAGGAACAGCCATCAGAAAAAAGGAAAGTGATAATGTCCCTTTAGAGGCTGTTGATACAGCCTCACCTGGAATACTGTGTTTAATTTTGGAGGTCATATCTCATGAACAATATAAAAAGGCTGCAGGTGGACCATGGGATAATAATCAAAATGGTGCAGGTTTAGTGCCAGAAGACCTGTGAGAAGAGACTCTAAAACCCTAGACAAGAGGAGTGAGAGGAAAGATATGATAGTGAGGTTTAAATACTTGAAAGGTATTAATATGCAAGAAGCATGCAGTAAATGTTTTAAGAAACACTAATGAAATGAATGTGCACTAACAAATAGACAGACCTAATATAAAAAGTAGGGATGTGCACAGTGGCGGGATTCAATTGGAATAGGAAATGGTTCAGATCGATCCCACCACTGACAGAACTATCAAGTAGCAGCAAGGCACGCATTTGCATTGCCAGTGCCGCATGTTCAGGCCGCTGTTGACCAGCACAGGACAGCAAATCCCAGCCGCCCAATCCCCCCACCCACAAGTGGTTTGATGGCATTGGAACGCCGTATTCGGCCCGGTTTGGTGAATGCAGTCCATGGCAGGAACCGGTTCACACGAACAGGGTCGAAGCGGCCGAATCCCACCACTGGATGTGCATTTGTTTGAAACAGCATGTCATTTCATATTGTTTTATTCCAAAAATAACATGGAGGAGTGGCCTAGTGGTTGGGGCAAGGTACTTCAGGCCGGAAGGTCGGGGGTTCAAATCCCACTAGAGGACAGCAACCTTGGGCCGGAAGGACTGGGGTTTCTAGTCCCACAGGTGCTCCTTGTGGTCTTGGGCAAGCCACTTAACCCTCCATAGCCCATGTTCCCTGTAAAATAGTTCTCTGTGTGCTGTGCTTTCCTGTCTAATCAATGTGTTTATACCTCAAAAACTTTCCTGTCATGATTTGACAATTTCCAATCTGTAATCAAAACCGCTGCTGATCGCTGGAAGTAGCGGTATACAAAATGTATACTAAATAAATAAATAAAATAAATAAATGATTAAAAAAACAGAACTAAGGGTTTTTTTTCCCTAGTTCTGTCATAGCCTGACATGGCCTTGAACAGGTATCCATAGTCAAGAAGTCACTGGTCTTCCAGGAGAAGCTATTATGCTTCCATGATAAGTCAGCTGCTGCACACAGCCTATTCTTAACTGTGTCTTGAATTTCTGGTAATATTAGTTCCTGTTTTCTGATCGGCTCAGGTTTCCTTGTCTAGTCTCAAGCCCCGTGGAAAACCCTTATCAAATGTTTTCCCTTGTGAATCTGTTGACATCAGCTATAGAGACTTACTCCATAGACTTTTCTTGTACCCATGTTCTTGTGCCAGAAATTCTATGAAACCATGTCTAAATAGACATGGTTTTACAGAATTTCTGAATAAAATCACTAATTGGACAACCAAGTAGGCTTAATAAATGTATCCAATGTTATAATAACTGGGAATATCACAGAGTTCAATAAAAACAAATTTTAACAAGGGTTCCAGAATACGTTTGCCAGAACTTACAGGACTAGGAACACAACACAAGAAAAGTCTTGGGAGTAAATCTCTACAGCAGGAGATTTACAAAACAAAAAATCCTGGAAGGGTTGTCCACAGAGCTCATGACCAGATAGTAAACAGGAATCGATAATACTAAAAATACAAGACAAAGTAAACAATAGGTCGGCAAGAGTCAGCCTCCACATCCCATCCACTCCACCCACTCAGGAGACATAATAGCTCCTCCCGAAAGACCAGTTCTTCAACCCAAGGGATATTGGTTCAAGGTTGGCCCCTAATAACTATTAACACTGGGAAGGAAGAAACAACACTTTATTTTTATTATTCACCTCTAGTAACCTTTCAGGCATTTTTTTGGTCAACAGTTAAAGCAACCTCTTAATTAACAAAACTGCCCTCAAATTAAAATTGATACAAATAAAATGAAAAAGGGAAAGAGAGCTGGATTTTTCTCACATACAATACTTCTAGAAAGTTCAAGTCAAGTTAGTCAGGTACATAGAAACATGACGGCAGAAAAAGACCACATGGCCTATCTAGACTGCCCTTCCATATCAACTACTATAATAGTCCCATTTTTCCTTTTGAGATACTCTGTATTTGTCCCATGCTTTTTTGAATTCAGATACTGTCCTCATCTCTATCACCTCCTACGTATCTATCCACTGGGAGATTATTCCACGCATCTATCACTGGGAGACTATTCCACGCATCTATCACTCTTTCTGTAAAGAAATATTGCTGCATATTACTCCTGAGTCTATCCCCCTTTCACCCTCATCATATGTCCCCTCAAAGCAGATCTTGCTTTCAGTCAAAAGAGGCTCTCCTCCTGTGCATTTATGCCACAGAAGTATTTAAACATCTCTATTATATCTCCTCTATCCCGCCTTTCCTCTGATATATGCACATTAAGATCCTTAAGTCTATCCTCATATGTTTTCTACCTGTTTCGCTACTTTAGGATTGTCAGACATCATCACGCCCAGGTCCCGCTCTTCTTTTGTGGACAGAAGTACTTCACCTCCTACACTGTAGCGCTCCCTTGGATTATTGCAGCCCAAATGCATGACCTTGCATTTTTCAGCATTAAATCTCAGCTGCCAAATTCTTGACTATTCTTCAAACTTAGCTAGATCCCTCCTATCTACTCCTTCTTGGGGGTCCACTCTATTGCAGATTTTGGTATCATTTACAAAGAGGCAAACCTTACCAAACAGCCCTTCTGCAATATCAGTAACAAAGATGTTAAAAAAAAAATTGGACCAAAGATAGATCCCTGCATCACACCACTGGTAACCTCCTTCTCCTCAGAGTGAGCTCCATTTACCTGTACCCTTTTTTCACCTCCCACTCAACTAATTTCTAACCCAGTCAGTAACTTTAGGGTCCATCCCTAGGGTGCTCTGTTTGTGTATAAGTCAACTGTGCAGAACGGTTTCAAAGGCTTTACTGAAATCCAAGTACACCACATCAATGTTCCCTCTAATTTTCTGTAGGCTGTGTGCGCATAAAATATCAGCTGTGTGCAGCTTTTGAAGGAAGGTTAAATTTTTGTGTGCCACATAACGACACTCAGAGTTATATACAGAATACAGTATGTACACCACATTGATTTTAATCAAATTAAATGAAAATAGACGATTACTAAATGAAGCGGGACATTTCTAGTAATTACAATCATAACTTTTAAATTTTAAGACATCCGTGTTGTTTTCTATCAGAATCAGAGCTGTAATTTTTGTGCGCTCTGTTGTAAAGTATGTGCACTCACTCGGCAAGGGGTGTGTGCACGCACATGCGCACAGCTTAGAGGGAACAGTGCACCACATCTAGTGCTCTCCCTCGGTCCAACTCCCTGGTCACCCAGTCAAAGAAATCAATCAAATTTAGACTAAGTGGCCTGTAGTTTTAAGCCATTTCTTTGCTTCTGCTTTAGAGTAAAGGGACCACATGTGCCTCTCTCCAGTCCTCTGGCACTACTCCTGACTCCAAAGAGGCATTGAAAAGGTCAGTCAGTGGGGCTGCTAAAACATCCCCAAATTCCTTCAGTATTCTCAGATGTATCCCATCCGGTCCCATCGCTTTGTCTACTTTTAGTTAGCTAGTTCCTCATGAACACAGTCTTCTGAAAATCATTTGAGATCCCCATCGCTTTTGTTCCTATTTGTGGGTATTTTCTGAGGTTCTGCTCCTGGCCCTTCATCTGTGAACACAGAACAGAAATGCTTGTTAAGCAATTCCACTTTATCCTCATCAGCTTCTACATATTCCTCCCCTTCCACTTTGAGTCTGACAATACCACTTTTGTCCTTCCTCCTTTCACTAACAAATCTGAAAAACGACTTATCCCCCCCCCCCATTTTATTGCATTGCCTATTTCTTCTTCTTTTTGTATTTTTGCTTTCCTGACTACTTTGCTAGCTTCTCTAAGTTTTTCCAAATATAGATGCCTGTCTTCCTCTCTCTGTGATCTCTTGTAGTTCATAAAGGCCTCACTCTTTTTCTTCACCTTTTCAGCTACTTCTTATGAGAACCATAGCGGCCTCCTTTTCCTTTTACCTTTATTTACCTGTCTAACAAAAAGGTTAGTTGCCCTTAAAGTATCCCCTTTCAGTTTTGCCCACTGTTTTTCTACATCTCCCAGCTGTTCCCATCCTGCTAACGACTCCTTGAGGTATTAACCCATCTTGGCAAAGTTAGTTTTCCTAAAGTCTAAGACCCTCGCTTTTGAATGGATTTTATCATCACTAGTCCTAATACTGAACTACACCATCTGGTGATCACTGGATGTGAGATGATCTCCCACTATACCATCAGAAACACTTTCCCCATTGATAAGCACCAAGTCCAGTATAGCCCCTTCACATGTCGGTTCTGTTACCAGTTGCCTGAATTGTTCTCCCTGTAGAGAATCCATGATCTCTTTACTTATAGATGACACCATAGCAGAGATGTTCCAATCCACAGCTGGCTTATTGAAATCAGCTATCAGTAGCACTTCCCCTTTCCTGGCAATTCTGCTAAATCTCCAGCCACTTCTTCTCACTGAGGGGGGTCTGCATATCATGCCAATGCAAATGGATTTCTCTTTCCCTCTTTCTAGTTTAACCCACAGTGCCTACAATCTCTCCCTTTTAAGCCTTGTAATTCTATAGCTTTAATATTATTTTTTTACATATAGTGCCACTCCTCCTCCCCTTCTTCCTCCCCTATCCTTCCTGAGTAAAGCATAGACTGGTATGATTATGAACCATGTCTCCGTAACTCCCACTAAATCAAAGTCAGCAACTTCCATTAAAGCCTCAACATCTGGGATCTTATTTCCCATCCTACAGGCATTTACACATACCACTTTCCAGATGTTGTCACTTTTACCCATTGCTATAGAGGTATTTAATGTTTCACTTACCTGGGGCTTTCACTTACCTGGGAGCTTTCGTCGCCCATCCCCAACAAAACTAGTTTAAAGGTACAGTAGGCATTTTCCTGTCCTCACAGGATTTACAATCTAAAGGGCCCTTTTACTAAATCCCATTGAGGTTGTACACTTAACATGAGTCTGTAAAGCACAGTAAATGCAAAATCTCCACAGAACTGTCAGGAGCATGATTAGCATGTTCCCAGAAGTTAACATGACTGTGTGCATTAATGTACAGTGCAATTAGCTTGGGTGCACCTAACATCACCTCTATCGTTAGGTGCACCCAAGCAAATTGCCAGTTTAATGGTGATCATGCATTAACAAGCTCTTCATGTATCTGAAGAATTGAAAGAAATATCAATATCAATAAACCAGAAAGATTTATTATAATTATTTGATAAACTGAAGAGTAGCAAATCTACTGGACTGGATGGTATACATCTGAGGATATTGAAAGAACTGAAATATGAGACTGCAGTCCTACATCATTAAAATCATCTATAGCAGCGTTTTTCAACCACTGTGCCGCGGCACACTAGTGTGCCGTGAGATATTGTCTGGTGTGCCGTGGGAAAAATTCCAATTTCATCCGTAACATGTGGCCTCGGCTCACAAATTAGGGTTGCCAACCGGTCGGTTTTCAGCCGGCCTGGCCGGTTTTTCCATGGCCAGGCCGGCTGCCAGCAGAGTTGTAAAATCGGCCATTGAAAAGCCGGTTTTTTGCTCTGGCCGCAAGATCGGGAGCGGCCAGAGCAAAAAACCGGCTTTTGTGCCGAAGTCCGAGGCGCGATTCCCTATAGCAGTGCAGCCGCTGGTTCTGCTTTGTACAGAGCAGCGGCTGCACTACACTTACATTGAAAAGTAAAGAGAAACTGTGTCAGGAGCCCTCCGATCATGCAGCTAAAGTTAATTTGAAAAGGAAAGACAGCCTGTGAGGAGCCCGCCCCCATGACATCACTTCCTCGGGCTCTGCGATGACCGGAGGGCTCCTGACACAGTTTCTCTTACTTTTCAATGTAAGTGTAGTGCAGCCGCTGCTCTGTACAAAGCAGAAGCAGCGGCTTGGGCAGAGGGGGGGTGTGTGTGTGAGTGAACCAGCAAGGGGGGGGGGGAGTGTGAGTGAACCAGCAAGGGGGGGGGAGTGTGAGTAAACCAGCAGTGGAGGGGGGGGGGGGTGTGAGTGAACCAGCAAGGGGGGGGTGATGGTGTGAGTGAACCAGCAGGGGAGGGGGGTAAGTGAGTGAGTGACCCAGCAGGAGGGGTGAGTAAGTGACAGGGGGGTGGGTGAGTGAACCAGCAGGGGAGGGGGGTTGGTGTGAGTGTTTGATTCCTATTCAAGAGAATTACTTTATATATAGTCAATATAGGCACAGAGGTAAATTTTTTAAACATTTTCTAATGGTGGTGTGCCTCGTGATTTTTTTCATGAAAAAAGTGTGCCTTTGCACAAAAAAGGTTGAAAAACACTGATCTATAGTACCAGAAGATTTGAGAATGGCCAATGCAATGCCAATTTTTAAAAAGGGTTCCAGGGGTGATCCTGGAAACTACACACCGGTGAGCCTGACATCAGTACCAAGCAAAATGGTAGAAAGCATTATAAAGAACAAAATTACTAAACATGTAGGTAGTCATTCTTTAATGGGAGAAAGCCAAAATGGATATAGCCAAGGAAAGTCTTGTCTTACTAATCTGTTATATTTTTTTGAAGGTGTGAATAAACAGGTAGACATAGGTGAGCCAGTTGATACAGTGTATCTGGATTTTCAGAAAGCCTTTGACAAGGAGAGACTCTTGACAAAATTAAAATGTCATGGGATAGAAGGCAGTGACTATTGTGGATCAGGAACTGGTTAAAAGATAGAAAGCAGAGAGTAGGGCTAAATACCAATTTTCTCAATGGAGAAAGGTGAATAGCGGAGTACCCCAGGGATCTGTGCTGGGCCTGCTGCTTTTTAACATATTAATAAATTTCCTGGAATAGGAATAAAGAGTGAGGTGATCAAATCTGAAGATGACACAAAAATTTTCAAAGTTGTTAAAACACAAGAGGATTGCAAAAAATTGCAAGAGGACCTTGATAAACTGGAAGACTGGATGTTCAAATGGCAGATGAAATTTAGTGTAGACAAGTGGAAAGTTATGCACCTAGGAAAGAACAACCCAAATTATGGTTACACGATGCAAGATTCCACATTAGAAACCACCACCAAGGAAAAAAATTTAGGCGTTATTGTGGATAATATGTTGAAACCCTCCACCAAATGTGCAAGAAACCCTCCACCCAAGAAAGCAAATAGAATGCTAGGAATCATAAGAAAAGGAATGGAGAATTAAACCAAGGATATTATAATGCCTCTGAATCGTTACATGGTGCAACAGTACCTTGAATATTGTGTGCAATTCTGGTCACCTTATCTTAAAAAGGATATAGTGGAATTAGAAACAGTAGAGAAGAGACACCAAGATGTAAAGGGGATGTAAGGATACCCCTTTGAGGGAAGGCTTAAAAGGTTAGGGCTCTTCAATTTGGAAAAGAGAAAGTTGAGGGCAGATATGATAGTAGTCTATAAATTCATGAATGGAGTAGAACGGGTAAACATAGATCAGTTGTTTACTTCATCAAAAAGTAGAAAGGCTAGAGGACATGCAATGAAGCTACAGTGTAACCCATTTAAGACTAATAAGAGAAAATATTTTTTTCACTCAATTCATAGTCAAACTTTGGAATTCGTTACCAGAGGATATAGTAAAGCATAGTTACTCACATGTAACAGGTGATCTCAAGGAACAGCAGGAATTTAGTCTTCATAAATGGGTGACGGTACCAATGGAGCCCACGTGGGAATGCTCCCGAGCATCCAATAGGAAAGCTTTTGGGAGCATCCCACTGTGCCTGCGTAGCTGCCTTCCCGCCTTTTCAGCTCTCCCTTCTCAGTTGAGTTTGTAGCTGAGATAAAAGGAGAGAAAGAATAGAAGACCTACAACTCCTAAGGGAGGAGGGTGGGTTGTGAAGACTAAATTCCTGCTGTTCCCGGAAATCACCTATTACAGGTGAGTATCTCCAGGAACAAGCAGAAATGTAGTCTTCACATATAGGACTCCCTAACTAGAAGATGCCAGAGAGATGATCTCAGAGACAGCTGTGGATTTCACAGGAATACCTAAAGAGGTCATGTATCCTCCATGGATGTCTGGAATCGAAACCAGGGACGGAGGGTAGGAATTGGTCTAAGTCTTAAAAAGATGCTGGAGAACAGCTTGGCCAAACGAGGCATCCCAGGGGGAGTCCTTGTCCAGGCAATAGTGTGAACCAAAGACCAAGTTGCTGCATTACAGATCTCATCAATAGCTACATAGCGTAGATTTGCCATCACGGTAGCCGTGGTTCAAACATTAGGGGCAGTGACGTGACCCTCAAGACAGAGTCCTGTCTTTTCATAAGCAAAGGTGTTGCAGTCAGCTATCCACTTGGAGAGACTTCGTTTGGATACTGGCAAGCCAAGGTGACTGGAGTCAAAGGAAAGGAAAAGCTGGGAAGCTTTTTGGTGCTCTCGAGTTCTCTGGAGATAAAAAGCTAAGGCATGTTTACAATCCAGAATGTGGAGTGTTGCTTCTGCCATAGATGAATGTGGTCTAGGGAAAAAGACAGGAAGGCAGACTGACTGATTCAAATGGAAAGGCGAGACCACCTTCGGCATGAAGTGAGGATGAGTCCTAAGAACGACCTTATCATGGTGGAACCGTGTGTAAGAAGCGTCAGCCATCAAGGCCTGAAGCTCACTAATGCACCTTGCTGAAGTGAGGGCAATAAGGAAGATGAACTTCCATGTGAGAAACTTAAGTGAAGTAGTGGCTAGAGCTTCAAAGGGCGGCTTGAGAAGATGTTCTAGAACAACTTTAAGGTCCCATGCCACCGGAGGGGCCTTAATGGGAGGTTTGGTTAATAGAAGACCCCCAATGAAGCATGCTACGAGCGGCTGAGAAGAGATGGGTTGGCCATCTAAGGACATGTGAGGAGCTGCAATTGCACTTAGGTGTACTCTTACCGAATTGATTTTGAGTCTAGAAGAAGATAGGTGGAGGTGATATAGAAACATAGAAATATGACGACAGAAAAAGACCACATGGCCTATCTAGTCTGTCCTTCTATATCAACTTTTTACCTTTAGAGATCCTCTGTGTTTGTCCCATGCTTTTTTGAATTCAGTTACTGTCCTCATCTCTACCACCTCCACTGGGAGACTATTCCACGGATCCACTACTCTTTCCGTAAAGAAATATTTCCGCATATCACTCCTGAATCTATCTCCCTTCACCCTCATCCCATGTCCCCTCATAGCAGAACTTGCTTTCAATTGAAAGAGGCTCTCTCCCTGAACATTTATGCCACAGAGGTATTTAAACATCTCAATCATATCACCTCTATCCCGCCTTTCCTCTAAGGTATACATATTAAGATCCTTCAGTCTGTCCTCATATGCTTTATAATAAAGACCACTAATCATTTTAGTAGCCACCCTCTGCACCGACTCCATCCTGTTCACATCCTTTTGAAGGTGCGGTCTCCAGAATTGCACACCATACTCCAAATGAGGTCGCACCAAAGACTTATACAGAGGCATTATCACCTCCTTTCTTCTGCTAGCCATTCCTCTCCGTATGCACCCAAGCATCCTTCTAGCTTTTGCCGTCGCCTTTTCTACCCGTTTAGCTACTTTAAGATCATCAGACACAACCACGCCTAGGTCCCGCTCTTCTTTAGTGGACAAAAGTACTTCACCCCCTATACTATATTGCTCCCTTGGATTGCTGCAGCCCAAATGCATGACCTTACATTTTTTAACATTAAATCCCAGCTGCCAAATTCTAGACCATTCTTCAAGCTTAGCTAGATCCCTCCTCATGTTATCTACACCTTCCTGGGTGTCTACTCTATTGCAGATTTTGGTATCATCCGCAAAGAGGCAAACCTTACCTGAAAGCCCTTCCTCTATATCACTAACATTCAAGAAGTGCCTCCACTGGAGAACAGAAGGGGTTAAGATTCTTCTGAGAACACCAGAAATAAAACCTACACCACTTGAAAGCATAGGACCATCTGGTGGATGGCTTCCTAGAAGCTAAAAGGATGTCCTTAACTTCCTGGGGAAGGTTAATATCCTGGAAGGCTAAGCCTTCAGCAGCCATGCTGTGAGATGGAGAGACTGTGGATTGGGATGGAGCAGCGTCCCCTCCTCCTAAGAAGAGATCTGGAACAGACCCTAGATCTATGGGGTGAGCCTGAGACAGACACTGAAGGAGAGGGCACCACGGTTGATGTGACCAGCGTGGGGCTATGAATATCATGGAACCCATGTCTCTCTGGAGTTTGAAAAGAGTCTTGGGAATTAGGGGAATGGGAGGGAAGGCATATAGGAAGCCCTGTCCCCAGTGGAGTTGAAAAGCATCCACTTGCTGGCTGTTTGGTGCAGGAGGCCTGGTTCAGAAGCGGTAAAGCTTGGCATTCTGAGGACTTGTGAATAGGTCTATCTCTGGAGTCCCCTAGATTTGAAAAGTGTGAGAGACTTTGTCTACATGAAGAGACCACTCGTGAGGAAGAAGGATCCGACTTAGCCTGTCTGATAAGACATTGTGTTTGCCCAGAAGATACACCGCATGGGGGTGAATGCGATGATGTATGGCAAAGGACCAGATATGTAGAGCCTCACTGTAAAGGGTCCAAGAGCCTGTTTCACCCTGCTTGTTCACGTAGAACATGGCTACTTGATTGTCTGTTTGGACTAGGACTAGGACTCTGCAGCAGCTCTCCTCTCCCTCCGGACCCCGAAGCAGCTGCTCAGCAGCCTGCTCTGCCCAATCGGGGCAGCCCAGCAGCATTCAAAAGAAGTGCCATCGGGCGCGAACAACAGCAGCAGCTCTCCTCTCCCTCCGGACCCCGAAGCAGTCGCCCAGCAGCCTGCTGTGCCCAATCGGGGCAGCCCAGCAGCATTCAAAAGAGGCACCATCGGGCACGAACAACAGCAGCAGCTCTCCTCTCCCTCCGGACCACGAAGCAGCCACCCAGCAGCCCAGCAGCATTCAAAAGAGGTGCCATCGGGCGCACCCGCGCCTGGCAGGCCCGCGCCTAGGCGGGGCACTGCATTGAGCACTGCGCCCTTAGGCGGGGTACTGCATCCAGCTACTCCAGCGACTCCAACTTCACTGAGTGCAGTAAGAAGCAACCAAAAAACCAGATGACCAGCAGCAGAACTAAGGAACCAAGCATCACCGTGTTGAACACTGAGCTCTCCACTAAACGTATGTAAGAGTGCACGAAACTACATAGCTTAAATAATTGGCATACTGTAAGAGCTGAATGACCCAGCAACCACCACTGTTGATGCCAACCATTCCCCCACAATTAGCATAGTCTTTGAGGTTCAGTTAAGCACAGAATAGTCATCGCTTATCCAGGAGCTTCTGGGTCGCCAGGAGACAGGACTGACTCAAAGGCACACATTGCATTGCATTTGCATTCTCAACCAGATAGTCTCAGATATGCAGCTAACTACCCCTATTTGAGTAGACATTGTTGTCACAAACAAAACTATTGTTGTTTTAAAGGTCACGATTGTGTAGCTAGCCACTACATACGAGTAGCCCTGCTGCCTTGTGGCTTCTAAAAGTGCACATTGCTGTACAAATTAGCCTCATTGAAGGCAAGCATTTATTGTTGTACAAACTGTCTCCTATACCAGTACCCTGTGCTGACCCACAAGTCAACATGGCCATATCCATCCTAACCCTAACCAGCTTGTACCTCCTTAGCAGCGCATTCATCAGCCCTCTCAATCTGACCCCCAACCACAACCTCATTCCAACCCTTCAAGGCCGAGGAAAAAGACATCAAGACAGCTCACATTTTAAACCACCAGAATCTCATCAATACCCACACCCACATCCACGCCTAATCCACATACCAATCCAACACTCTGCAAAACCCAAAATGGCACAGCCCCTAAGTCAGCGTAACCTGAAATGTGCCCTCATAAATGCACGCTCAGTCTGCAGGAAATGGCCAGCCATCACAGACCTTATAACCCACTTTGAACTAGACATCCTACTAGTCACTGAATCATGACTCACGGACTCAGATGCAGTCCTCATTAACCAACTTATCCCCCCCAACTTCTCAAGCCACACCTGCCACTGACCTAACCGCAGAAGGGGTGGCACACTCATCCTATCTAAAACAGAGCTCATGTATCAACTGATTAAATCCAGCAGCACAACACACCTCGACACACTCACTGTATCCAACAGCCACAACACCATCAACCTAATTTACAGATCACCATCCTCCTCCCCTGAAGACCTTGCAACTATAATTGACCTTGCCTGTAACCCTAAGAACACCCATAGGCCAAACTGGATATTGGGAGACTTTAACCTCCCAGCTCTCCAAGATACTCACTCCAAAGCCTTCCGTGAGGCACTCAACAAACTTGGCTATGATTAGATAGTTGAAACACCTACCCACCGGAAAGGAAATATACTAGACCTCATATTCAGCCCACGACCTGACATTAGCCCAAATTATAACTTCAAGCTAGATATCACCCCAGTCCCATGGACCGACCACAACCTAATTAAATTCCAGATACCTATGCTTCAAGACAGCAACATGCCTAAGAGAACTTCCGAAAGCCCGCCCTCACCCATAAGACGATTCAGACTGTTTGACAAAGAGGCAATCCTAAATGAAGTCCTTCCAAACCTCCAGCTAGACTCGCCTGACCTGGATGATCTGATGGCCACATGGAACAACAGCCTGAACTCTTATGCATGCCTACCCAACCAAGCCAACCACTCCATGCAAGTCACATAGAGGATCTGTGGTACTCCACAGAACTACGGTCTTCACTACTTCTCCTTAGGAAACTGGAAAGAAGATGGCGGCGATCCCGGCCCCCAGCCGACCAAGCAGCCTACATCACCCAGCTTAACTCTCACAGAAACTCCATCTCAGCGAAAACGAAAGAACACCACTCCGAACTCCTACTCCGCTCACTAAACAAACCGCACGACCTCTTCAACTTAGTGAAGTCCATGACGAAAGAACCTTCGCCCACACAGACTACTATGATACACCCACAGGAATATGCAGACTACATACTAGCCAAAGCCAGCAACATCAGCATAGCCAAGAAACCCACTCCCGGACACAACACAAACCAACCACTTCTGCTCAACTCACTTACAACACCATCAGCCAGAAGCATTGAAGACATCATCGCAACCATCAACGCCACCACTGCCCCAAATGACCCATGTCCAGTTCACTGGATAAGGTCTCTGCGCAAAGAACTCAGTCCGACACTAGCCAGGATCATGGAGCGATTCTTCTCCACAGGAATGTTCCCAGCATGTCTCAAGCAGACATCGATCCAACCCCTTCTGAAGAACAACAAACTGGACCCCCAGAAGGTGGAGTCCTATCGACCAATCTCAAACATCCCAATTCTAACCAAGATTATTGAGAAGGTAGCTCAATGGCAAATCCAAGAACACATCGGCTCCACCACCCCCCTTGATCCATGGCAACATGGCTTCAGGGAATCACATGGAATCGAAATGCTTCTTGCCACTCTTTTTAACACATTAATCACAGGGATTAACAACAGACAAGAATATGCCCTGATTTTCCTGGACATCTCCGCAGCCTTCGACTCTGTCAAACATGAGCAGCTCCTGACACGTCTCCAGGAAAAAGGAATCCAGGGTTCAGCCTGGAGTTGGTGCAAATTGTACCTAACAGATAGATGGCAGCAGGTACGCACAGGCTCTATGACCTCCAAGTCTTTCCAACAAAAACTGGAGATAGTGGAGAAGAGTCTCTAGGGAGATCATTTTGAATTTCTCCCGTAGGAGGTGTTTGTTTAGTTCTCTGAGGTCAAGAATGGGCCTGTTTCCTCCTGTCTTCTTTGGGATGAGAAGGTATGGAGAATAAAAGCCCATTCCCTGTTGGGATGGTGGAACCTCTTCTATTGCACCCTGCAGAAGAAGAGAGATGACCTCTTGTAGCAACAGAGCAGTGAAAGGGATTGAGAGTGGAACTCTCTTGGAGAAGTCTGGGGGGGGTAGACTTTGTAGATGAAGTTTGTATCCCTCCCATACTATGGGCAATTTCCACTGCTCCGAGGTGTTGAGATGCCACCTGTGGGCAAAGTGACAGATTCTGCCGGGAATGTGGACAGGGTCGGGACTCTCCAGAGGCAGGACAGCTATATTCTCTAGAAAGGAGTCAAAAACCCTGAGCAGTCTGGGTCTGCTGAGGAGGCTGTGACTTGGAAGTCTGAGCCTTCTTTTGCTGTTTTGGAGGCTGTTGTCCCTTCTGAGGAGCATTATGCCAACACTGAACATCAGGATTGTAAGAAGGATAGTACTTCTTATTATTACGAGTATTGAAGAAAGCTTTCTTTGCTGCTTTTTTCTTAGCTGGGCTGTCAGTAGATCTGGATAGCCTATTGAGGGTAGTGCTCTCAGATTCCAACTGAGAGGTCTTGTCCTGCCAAAAAAGGTTTTCACCAGTGCAAGGGATATTACCCAGCTTATCTTGAACCCATTGCTCAAGATCCGATGCTTGAAGCCAAGCAATCCTGCATGCACCAATGCAAATGGATGAAGTCCTGCTGATGCACTCAAAGCAATCAAAGGTTGCTCTGTTAACAAACTTTAAAACATTCTGAGCATGCTTCACAAGAATGAGATAAACTGCCCTCTTGTCATCGGGGAGAAGAGGAGCCATTAACTCCAAATCCTTAGCTACCTCTCTAACGAACAAACCCATTTACAGTATATAGGAACTAACCCTGGCTAATAGCATGAAGGCCTGAAAGCAACGTCGACCAAAAGCATCAAGGGTTCTCGATTCCCTATCCGGAGGGTTTGAGGAATGTGTTTTTGCACTCTTGATCTGATGCATTGCCGATTCCACTACCATGGAATGGTGTGGCAATTGTAACTTTTGGAAACTGGGACCTTCCGATACATGGTACATGATATCGAGCCATTAGGTATGGGGAGAAACGGTTAGAGGTGTCTCCCACATACAAAACATGAGGTGGGGAAGTATCCGATAGATAGGGAGTGTAGCTGCCTCCTTCAGAGTTGTAGGGTATTGAAGAATTTCTAATTCTTCGGCCCTAGACTCTTTCTCTGATGTCACTGTTATGGACAGACCCTAGCAACATCACAAATAAAGCCTTGAAAGGACATGTCCTCTGGTGAGAACATGTGACATTGTGGGGATGGAGATGGGTCTTCCGGGATAGTTTGCATGTCTCGGGTATCGGCCCATTCATCATCTGGTGAATCGGAATCTGAAGACTCAAAGTATCAACGGGCAGGGTGTTCCCACTCCGTACAAACTCAGTACCATTCAAAACTGGTACCTGGAACTGTGTTGTCCGAACCTCGGTACCAGAAAATGAATTTGAAGGCTGGCATGGGTGGTAGCGTGGAAAGCAGCAAAAAATTAAATGCAGGTTGTATCAGTACCAAAGCCGGTACTGATGCCTGCGGAACCGACTGTAAGGTTTTACTGGTACCGAGGCCACTAGTAAGGCTGCTAAGCTCTGCTCAATGGCATGGATATGTTGATCCATAGAACTTTCTGATGCCTTGGTATCAATATCTGAATTGCGGGTCACAATCCCTGAGCATGGCACCAGGAGCTCTTTGGAGGTGGAAGTCTCAGGAGCATCCTGAGACCCCACTAAGGCTTTGGAGGGAAGGTCCTCCCACAAGGGTTGTTTGGCCTGTGTGTCCCCCTCCAGGGCAACACCTGAGGCATGTCGATGCTTAGAAGGAGATCTACCATTGGGGGGTGGGGGGGGGGGGGCGGCCAGCATTCGATGAAGACTTAGGTTTCGATACCTGAGTTCCTTGCGAGGAAGATGAAGCCCTCGATGACGTCGATGTTAAAAAGATGGTGTCGGAGGCAAAGAGGGTGCCCAGCTTTGCAGCTCAATCTGTAGGCCTCTCTTTGTCATCTTCTTACAGAGAGGACATTCTGATGGCTGATGATCAGGTCCTAAGCACTTTAGACACCAGTCATGGGTGTCTGTGGTCGAGATGGTACCACCACACTTAGAACACTTCTTAAAACCACTAGATGGTTGTTCCACTGTGTCTGTGACAAAATGGAAGGCCTAGGCCTAAGATGGCATCGATGCACCTGAAGAAAAGAAGAAATTCTTTCTGCACAGATTTTTTTTGTTCTGAAAAGGAAAGAAAGTACTGATGGAGGTCAGTACCAGCGTCAATGGGAAGGCAGACGTGAACCACAAAAATAGGAATTTTCTGCGGTGACAGGAATTGCTCCCTGTCGGCTCCTTGGAAAACGAAGGACTGAGGAGGGAGAGCTGGAAAGGCAGGAAGGCGGCTATGCAGGTGCAGTGGGATGCTCCCAAAAGCTTTCCTATGGGTCACTGGGTGAGTGTTCCCGCGTGGGCTCTGTCAGTACTGACGTCACCAATATGTGAAGACTACATTCCTACTTGTTCTTGGAGCTAGGCTGTTTAGCTGGGTTTAAAAAAAAAGTTTTGGATAATTTCCTGGAGGAAAGGTCCATAAACCATTATTAAAGAGGACCCAGGAAATCCACTGCTTACCACGGGACAAGCATTGTGAAACCTGTGTGCCTTTCTGGGAATCTGCCGGGTACTTGTAACCTGGATTGGCCATGGTTGGAAACAGAATACTGGGCTTGATGGACCTTGGTCTGACCTACTATTTTATTCCCAGACTCTGCCCCAACCAGTCGACTCTCCAAATTAGTGTGTGATTGCCATTTAATGTGCAATCTGGCAGCCAATATCTACCATGCCTACAAATTAGCATTTGCCATAGCAGTTACTGCATGCTATAACACATTAACTGGTTAGCAGTGCTTAGTTAAAGGGCCCCTAAGTTTGAAAGCAGCAATGGGATTCAAACCTGGCTTTGCTGGTTCTTAGGCTACTGTTCTAACCACTAGGCTATTCAAACACAGGAAACTGACCAAAATAATTGTTCTTTGCTTGCACACCCCTAACGCAAAGAGGATCCCTAAAAGACAAAAGGATGGAAGCCAAGCACTGAATGCCTCAGCTCAAAAGAGCACTGAAATGACTTTTTCACTTCTTAAGGGGGGGAGGCAAGGAGCAGCAGTTACAAATCTAATTATATTACTGGGCAGGTACCGGATGAGCCATTTCAGTCTTTGCTAGCCACCATCTACTGTTACTATATTAAATAATAAAAGGCCTACTAAAACTGAACTCATGATCACTGACTGAATTTCCAGCTCCTAATAAAGTGTTAAAATAATGGGTTATATTTAGGAGCACCTACTTAATATTTGGTCTTCTTCCAGCATGCTGAATTAATGAGCTCTCTCTCTGTTTCAATAGACTATTAAGGTCAATTATTGCGACATCCTCTTGCACAACTTAAAATGAATTAGACTCCTGTTAATGTATCTGAAAGTGTTATTAAACAAAATGAATGAGTACAATTTACCCTTCCACTGGTGCTCACACTAGTTATAAATAAAACCTAAAAGAAACTTGTTTATTAACCAACCTTCAGCCTAATAAAATATTTAAAATGGGCATGAATAATGCAAGAAACACCCAAATCATTTCTTTAGCATAAAAATGTCTACTTTACTATTATGCTTCTGGAACACAATGGAAAACAAACTGAATCCAAATATTTGTATATGCTGAGTTAAACCAAATAAACAGAATACAGAAAAATAAAATTTTAAACTTGGAATTATTATCTTGACTTGATTCATCCTTGATGCTACTGGCACTGTTCTACTTCGTTTCACTAGAAAGAGACTTTGCTTTTACCTAAAAATATTATTATATTGCAATTACTGTTATCAATTATTTGAGAATTCAATATATACAGTTACTTTGAATATTTTGCAGTCCAAAAAAAGTATTTAATACTAGAGCGAATCACATGACTCATAAGTGTGGTTGTATCGAATATGCTTATATTCAAAAAATCTCTCTCTTACCAGGTTATGAAATACTAAAACTGAATATGAAAAAAGGCAGAAAGAACACAGCAAAAGACTAGTAACTGACTTAACGCCAAATGTTATGCTTTAGGAGTGATTACTGTAACAAAATCAATTATAGTGTAGTAAGTGAATTTATCTGTAAATGTTGCCCTCTAAGGGGGCAATTTTATAAGGAAGCATCCACTTTTATGTGTGAAGGCATCTAAAAAGGGCATTTTAGTCCTTTATGCATAAAAATGCACACAATTTCATGATGAATACTTTCACTGTGGGTGTGCACAAGTTTGAAATCTGGGTGGACAATTACTTTTCTTTTTAAAATGAGCTTAAAAATAGGTGCATTTTGGGTGCCTTAAACTAGGCTCCCTGTTATAAAGTTGACCTCCACAGGACCATGTTTTTGGACTCATTTCAAATCTTTATTTTTTTATTGTGCCATCAAGTCAGTGTTGACTCATAGTGACCCAGCTACCTCTGGGTTTTCTTGGCAATATGTCACTGGAAGTAGATTGCCAGCCTTTTCTTCTAAGGCAATGAAGGGTAAAGTGACTTGCCCAAAGTCACAAGGAGTGCTAGTAGAAATTGAACCCTTGATCTTCTGGGTATTAGGCAGTTGCTCTAACCACTAGGCTACTCCCCCACAAATCCTTATATCATCAGTAAATAAATGCCCAATTTGCAGGGAAAATTACTAGCACACATTAAGGCAATAGCACATGTTTTTGCCATGTAATGCATGTGAAATGGCAAAGTCATCCATTATTTTCCCTTAAGAGCTATAAAGTCTAAAAAAAATATCCAGACACTGTGGAGTCTATTGCCAGAGGATGTGATCAAGGCAATTACCACAGCGGGAATTCAAAAACAATTTGGACATGTTCCTGCTGGAAAAGTCCATAAAAATTATTATCCACTGGATTTGGGAGAGCCACTGCTCACCCCTGGAAATGAGCAATGAGAAATATATCTACCTTTTGGGGTCTGTTCGGTACTTTTGACCAGCAATTTGCAAGGGGGACCCAAAGTTCACTGGCAGGTTTTTACTTCTTCCAGTTTCAGCCAGGTTTGAAGCTCCCTGTGGACTGAAAGCCCAGGACAATTGCTCTGGCTGCATCCCCCTAATTCAGCCCTGCTTGTGACCCAGCTAAGCCCCTGTCATTGTCAAGGATGATGGGCTCGATGGATCTTTCTCTAATCCAGTATGGCTTTTCTTATGTTCTTATAACAGCAGGGATCAGGGAAGGGAGATAATGACATCCACTTCTTGTCCATCAAAAAGGCTCGTGACAATCCATCCCAAACAATATGGACTTTCCCAAAATATCAAAGTGCCTCTGGGCTCTACTCTATGCCCAATTCTTCTTTCCAGACACTCGCACACTACTGGAGCCCTTTGCCTATCTAGACCCCACTTTACACCTTTGCCATGAAGACACCCCCGCCCCCCTCCCCAACCACTATCTGCTCCCTTTCCAGCACAAATGTTAAATTAAAAATAGTGACACCTAGTGGTGATTCACAGCTTTTAGCAGACCTTTTTGTGACACGGTCCCTATATGCTTTCTGTGAGTATATTTGAGTTTCAAAGTTTGCATTTTAGATGCTGTAAACTGAGTAAAACACACCACAGCTTCAAAATTGCAAGCAGAGCTAGAATACAACATTTTAGAAAAAGTAGAGCAATTTACTAATAACTGTCCTATTCCATCAGATATTTTTGGTGCTCAAATATACTATTTTGTAGAAGTTTTTTTAAACATTTTATTAAGCATTGTCAAATATGTTCTACACAAGACGTTTATTTCCTGTACTGTCTAACTAAGTGCTGGAAGATGCTGTTAAAATGAAGCATGAAACGGATAGAAACTTTTGGGATGACACAATTGTTGCAATTCTAGAGTCAGCTTTAATGAAACCTTTTTTTTGTAAGTTTACATACCAAAATAGTACTGTTTTATACTGAATTGCAGCTACCAAGACAAAGTAAAAAGTCTACCTTCTGTTCAGCTACAGGCAAAATTATTAAAAGTTGTTAAAACCCATGAGGATTGTGGAAAATTGCAAGAGGATCTTGATAAATTGGAAGACTGGGCATCCAAATGGCAGATTAAATTTAATGTGGACAAGTGCAAAGTTATGCACCTAGGAAAGAAAAAACAAAACTATGATTACACGATGCAAGGTTCCACATTAGAAACCATCACCCAGGAAAAAGATTTAGGTGTCATCGTGGATAACATGTTAAAACCCTCCGCCCAGTGTGCAGCGGCAGCCAAGAGAGCAAATAGAATGCTAGGCATCATAAGGAAAGGAATGGAGAATAAAACAAAGGATTTTATAATGCCTCTGTATCGTTCCATGGTGCGACCGCACCTTGAATAGTGTGTGCA
Source organism: Ichthyophis bannanicus (assembly GCA_033557465.1). NCBI lineage: Eukaryota > Metazoa > Chordata > Amphibia > Gymnophiona > Ichthyophiidae > Ichthyophis > Ichthyophis bannanicus. The sequence continues at coordinate 908,951,599 of CM066033.1, forward strand.
ATTCTGGTTGCCGTATCTTAAAAAGGATATAGTGTTATTAGAAAAGGTACAGAGAAGAGCCACTAAAATGGTAAAGGGGATGGAAGGATACCCCTATGAAGAGAGGCTAAAAAGGTTAGGGCTTGTCAACCTGGAAAAGAGATGGCTGAAGGGAGATATGATAGAGGTCTATAAATTAATGAATGGAGTGGAATGGGTAAACGTAGATCGATTGTTTATGCCATCAAAATATAGAAAGACATGGGGGCATGTAATGAAGCTATAGGGTAACCTATTTAAGACTAATAAGAGAAAATATTTTTTCACTCAACGTGTAATCAAACTATGGAATTTGCTACTGGAGGATGCAGTAAAAGCTGTTAGTGTAGCCTGGTTTAAAAAAGGTTTGGACAAGTTCCTGGATGAAAGGTCCATACACCATTATTAAAGTGGACCCAGAATATCCACTGTTTGCCCCAATACAAGCATCGTGGAACCTGTGTCTTTTGGGGAAACTGCTAGGTACTTGTGACCTAGATTGGCCACTGTTGGAAACAGGATACTGGGCTTGATGGACCTTGGTCTGACCCAGTATGACATATCTTATGTTCTTATGGGGTGCCAGGATACATACTATCAGACGGCTGGGTGAGAATGTTCACAGTCTTGGCAAGTGCATATATCAATATGATTTGCAAGGGATTGTGGGAAATGCAGTCCATTCACACCAGACACAGCTGCTCACAATAATTAGTTGTGCTTGAGTGTAAAGCCAATAAGATATTTATTTATGGGGTTATTTCACCCAACACAGATATGCTTGGTAGCACATAAAACAGGATACTTGCTTTCAGTGTTTAACTTAGAAAAACAAAATCAGGAAAACAACAGCTGAACTTGTCAGGCAATCAAAGCAAAAGAATAAAGACCTGGTTGGTAACAAACTGGTCTTTTCTGTAGGCTTTAGCTAATATTTTCTTAGCAGTGTTTCAAACAACAAGCAAAACCCACAAAGAAGGGAAAAACTGTTCTTTTCAGGTTAACTTCTTATATCTTCACACATAGACTCAGAAGTGATTTCCTCAGAGCTCACAAGTAATTAGGTAAGGCTCAATTGCTAGCAGTTACCCAGCTGAAACCCCTTAGCTGGCTTGCTTTCTACTGCGTGGCTCAAATCCTACTTCAGGAGCTTTTCTGAGTAGATTAAAGAACAAGTTTGTATTTCTTTGTGATGGTTGTTGCACTTTGTAACAGAAAATTACCAAAGGAGTTTAGACAGAGAGCAATCCATGTATTCACAACCTGTATCTAAGACTTCTCCTTCCCCTTCTTCAACAATCATGGGTTCAATATCAGGGATTGGCACAGAGGAATTTCTCAATGGAGCACTTTCAGGAGAATACTTGTTTCCCTGCTGTCTTTCAAGGTTATAGCTAGGGCATAGATCAGTGTTCATACCTGAGCTTCCATTGCTGTTAGAGTTCCTCTCTAAATAGCCTGGCCAGTATGTAGTCCGGTTCTTATGTCCAGCCTTCCAATCCAGATCCCTGGACACTGGATCTCTCTTCACATACCTTCTGGCACGGGTCCTAGGGTCCCTTCCACGTGCAGCCGTCTCCCTCACAGGTACCGTCTGGAGATTCCTAGCTCTGCAGCACCATTCCTCTGGCTTTCCCCAGTCCAATGGTGTATGCTGGCCTTTTGAATGTCTCCCAGTATACGTACTGCTCTGGACTCCTTTAGACCTCCCAAATGCTTTTCTCTTCTTTCTTCCAAAGGGTTTCTTGCCCTCTCTGTCCGTCCGCTCTGGCTTCTGCTTCTGATGATCCTCCAGATGATGAAGCTGTCCAAGATACTGAGGATCTCCAAGCTGAATCTGAGGATGAGGATCAAGATGAGGATAATTCTCTGTAGAATAAACTCTACCTTTATTCTGCCTAGATGAGTGCTCCACCCTAGCACAGCGCAGCTGTGCTGAATCAGGCCCTGCCCTTTGAGATGAGTGCTTGGGGATTACCTCATAGCCCTCTTGATTGAACACACGTTTCCCCACTTCAGCTCCTCTAATGGCTGTTGGAAACCTGGTGCATTCTGGGACTGGTAGTCTTTTATGGACAAATTCTGTTTTCTTATTTCTACCAGAACTGACAGGTTGCTTGTTCAGAGTCACTTCACCTTTTCTATAGCTCCTTCCTGAGCTATGATAAGCTTCCTTATCACAATACACAGGCAGTTTCTGCATACCCTTTGTACATCCCGGCACCTGGCCACTTCCTCACTCCTGCCGCTCCTACCCATATACAGTGCTCCTGCACAAACATTGTGTATGTGCAGAGCATGCTGAGTACAATATACATTGTTAAAGGTATTCAATAAAAGTTATTCTTCCTCTGCTATCCACGTTTTGGACTGGGTCTATTAGTTGCACATGGATTCGTGTTTTTGTGTTGGACCTACACAGGTGTTATTCACTGTTCGGAATGCACTCCTTAGTGATCACACTAATTGGACAACCAGAATCGGGATTAGGCTTGGTAAATGGTTTCACAGAATTTCTGGCACAAGAAGATTGCAAAAAAAAGGGTTTAGAGTAAATCTCAGGAGTCAATCGATTAACAAGGCAAAACAAATCCTGTTAGCATTTTTCATAGAGCTCCAGAGCATACAAACTTTGGGCCAATCAGGAAACAGGAATATTTCCCATCGTGCTGGATGCCACAGAATTGATAAAGAAGAATTTCCAAGCAGATCTTGACAAATTACCTTACATGTTACATCTTACGAACTCCAGCAGGAGGCTCTCTTTGGCATGATGCAAGTACTACTCTGAGCTTTAGCAGTAAATTTGAGAGATTGAGATCATACTCCACATGCCTGGCTTAAAAGCGGGGTCATGACTATCATTGTATGTGCAAAATTAACCCATTTAGAGAAACTGCCCCTCAATACATTTTTATGGGAGTAAGATGGCAGCAGGCAGCTGAACGCAGTGGCTGCATACCTTTTTTCCTCTTAAGGGAAGGGGGAAGCTAAAGACTCCAAAGCTCTCCTTGATCCCAAGCCACAGACAGTTGTTGAACAGCTGCAAAAGATTGCCACTGACATGAGGACCGCGAGTGAGTCCTCCACTGTGGAGCTGGTGTGAGACTGCCAATCTCCACTTGAAGACAAGTCCATTCTGTCCCTGTGGCAACACTGTACACCGCTAGAGCAGCGGATGGTCCCAGGTTGGAGTGAAGAGGCAGCCAAAATCCCAGGCTCTCTGATTGGAAGAGGGAGTGTAGTTCAGGCTGCCCCACTGCAGACATCTTCATCCCCTGAGAATCTGACAAAAAGGGGTTTACCTAGCTAACCGGTATTACTTCTGGGGAAATAGTACCCCTTATTTATCTGAATAGTTAATTGGTACTGTCTAAGAATATATGCGAGAGCTTCTTTTGCAGTTTATTCAAAGGTTTTGCCTGAAGGGAATTACCTGAATTGTTTAAAACCAGTGTTGATTCTATATTAAAACTTAAAACTGTAGAGTTTAATACAACTTGTAAATACTGCCAGCCAGACTTGTTCACCGACACACCTATTTTGGGGTTTTCCTAAGAGAAGGGAAGGAAATACACTTTTTCCACAGGTGGACACAACAGGCGCCAAACCTTCAGGAACTGCCAGAACTCCTTCCATGTCAGTCAAAGACCCAGGGCTGCTTGCTTGAGGGTGCTACAGTCTCTAATAAAGACCTACTTAGTTTAGGACAGACAGAGCAGATTTGGTGAAAAGCAAAGAAACATTACTTAACTATGCTTGAAATTCGAGTCTCAAAAATTCGCTCTGAATCAAAATGGCAGCCTAAGATCTTTTGTGTTTCAACTAAAGCTAATAGGTGTCCTTTAAACTAGGGATGCAATGTAGGGTTTAGTTAAGGGTCCAGACACCCACATCGCCAATGATGTTTGCAGGATTGAACTTTTTCTGGTCTATCCACATTGAGACTGTAACCAAACTACTGTCAAGCTCTGTGATGTCGGGATTGGTAGGATCAATATAATATAATAGCTGGATGTCATCAGCATAACTATAGCTAGACACACCCATATTTTGGATCAGAGAAGCTAATGGGCTGATAAAGAGATTGAACAGGGTAGGAGCAAGCACTGATCCCTGGGGCACACCACAAAGATTTGAAGTTGACATGGCTCACATATAGTAAAATGCTCTGGATTCTAAGATGAAAACCACTTTAGGACCTTGCCATGCAAGCTGATTTTCTAAATCTGCAAGAGTAAAAATTGATGGTCCACCAAGTCAAATGCTGAAGAATAATCAAGAAAACAAAAATGACAACTCTGCCTCCATCAATTGCTGTCAAAGTGTCACTGAGGATGGAGGCAAAAACAGTGTTTGTGCTGCATCTTGATTAAAACCTCAGTGGGTGGACAGAGGGAATTTACTTTTCAATATAGCTACTGAGTTGTTTAAGGGCAAATTCTTCAATTAGTTTAGAGATAAAGGGGATATTAAGAGATAGAGAGATAATTAGAGTAATCTGTAGAGGAGATTTTATGATCTTCCATATTAGGTCTAACCACTACTTGTCTCCAACTCATTGGAAATATTCCTTCTGTGAATAGTTTATCATAGAACAAATACTAAGAAGCAAACCCAGCACTGAGTTCTTAAGTAATCAGGGTGGAAAAGAGTTGGTCAGTGTAGTTTTGGCCTTAACCAGAGGAAGGTCCTCTCTAAGACCACCAATGAGACATCTATAAAGAATTATCACTAGTTGATTGTAACATTGGTAATTATAGGGTCAGCTGTATCTAAGTCTTCCTGAATCAGTTCCAAAAACAGCTCAGCTATAAGTGGGGTTTCTTCTTCTTTAGGGAGCTGGGCAAAAATAAATTCAAGGGGGAACCATTATTCAAAGCAATTAATACAGTTAACAAACCTGCTAACCATGTTAAGAACATAATAACATAAGAAATGCTATATTGGGTCAGACCAAGGTCCACAAGTACCTGGCAGGTACCCAAAGTCCACAGCTTCCACAATACTCGTCCTGGGGTAAGCAATGGACTTCCCAGGTCCTCTTTCATAATGGTTTATGGATCTTTCCTCCAGGAACTTGTCAAACCTTTTTTAAACCCAGCTACACTAACAGCTTTTACTACATCCTCCAGTAATGAATTGCAGAGTTTGATTACGTGTTGAGTGAAAAAAATATTTTCTCTTATTAGTCTTAAATGGGTTACATTGTAGTTTCATTGTGTGTCCTCTAGTCTTTCTACTTTTTGATGGCATAAACAACTGATCGAAGTTAACCTGTTCCACTCCATTCATTAATTTATAGACTTCTATCATATCTCCCCTCAGCCTTCTCTTTTCCAAGTTGAAGAGCCCTAACCTTTTAAGCCTTTCCTCATAGGCGTATCCTTTCATCTTCTTTACCATTTTGTGGCTCTTCTCTGTTCCTTTTCTAATTCCACTATATACTTTTTAAGATATGGTGACCAGAATTGCACACAATATTCAAGGGCAGTCGAACCATGGAACGATACAGAGGCATTATAATATCCTTTGTTTTATTCTCCATTCCTTTCGTTAAGATTCCTAGCATTCTATTAACTTTCTTGGCTGCCGCAGCACATCGGGCGGAGGGTTTCAACGTATTATCCACAATGACGCCTAAATCTTTTTCCTGGGTGGTGGTTTTTAAGGTGGGTTTGGGTTGTTCTTTCCTAGGAGCATAGCTTTGCTCTTCTCCACATTCAATTTCATCTGCCATTTGGATGCCCAGTCTTCCAATTTATCAAGGTCCTCTTGCAATATTTCATAATCCTCTTGGGTTTTAACAACTTTGAATAATTTTGTGTCATCTGCAAATTTGATCACCTCACTCGTTATTCCCATTTCCAGGTCATTTATAAATATATTAAAAAGCAGCGGGCCCAGTACAGATCCCTGGAATACTCCACTATTTACTTTTCTCCATTGAGAAAATTGGCCATTTAGTCCTGCTCTCTGCCTTCTATCGTTTAACCAATTTCTGATCCACAATACTACGCTGCCTCCTATCCCATGACTTTTTAATTTCACCAAAGTGGATCCCTGTGAGGGAGTGGATAACATGAGGAAAGATCTACAAAAGCTGGAAGAATGGTCTAATTCTTGGCAGTTAAGATTTAATGTGAAGAAGTGCAGTGTCATGCACTTGGGAAGCAGAAATCCAAGGGAAATGTATGCGATAGGGGGTGAGAGGTTGGTGTGCACGGACCAGAAGAAGGACCTTGGTGTGATTATTTCTGAGGATCTCAAGGTGGCAAAACAGGAGTGGAGGAGTAGCCTAGTGGTTGGGGCAAGGTACCTCAGGCCAGAAGGTCAGTGGTTCAAATCCCACTAGAGGACAGCAGCCTTGGGCCAGAAGGACTGGGGTTTCTAGTCCCACAGGTGCTCCTTGTGGTCTTGGGCAAGCCACTTAACCCTCCATAGCCCATGTTCCCTGTAAAATAATTATCTCCAAGTTATAATACCCTGTTCAATGTAATTTCAGTTTGTTCAATGTAAACCACACTGATGCAGAATAGCACGGTATATAAGAGAATATAAATAAATAAATAACAGTGCAACAACACAGTGGCAAAAGCCAGAAGGATGTTGGGTTGCAATCAAAGAGGAATTACCAGCAGAAAGGAAGAGGTACTAATGCCACTGTATAAGTCACTGGTGAGGCATCACTTGGAATACTGTGTTCAATTTTGGAGACCATAGGCTGGAAAAAGACTGGAAACGTTTCAGAGGAAGGCAACCAAAATGATTTGGAAACTGCGTCAGAAGTCTTATGAGAAGAGACTTGAAGACGTAAATATGTACACTCTGGAGGAGAGGAGGGATAGGGGAGATATGATTCAGACCTTTAAATACTTAAAGAGAATTAATGAACAAACAAACCTCTTCCAAACACAGGGAAGCTGTAAAACCAGAGGACATAACATGAAGCTGCAAAGGGGTAAATTGAAAGGCAATGTCAGGACATACTTTTTCACTGAAAGGGTGGTGGATGCTTGGAATACCCTCTCGATGGAAGTAGTGGGGGCAAATACAGTGACAGAATTCAAAATGTCATGGGACAGACACAGTGGATCCCTTTACAGCAACAGGATAAAATCAAAATAAACTTAACTATCTAATTTCTCAACAAGCAGGGGTGTCCTACATGGAGCGGTGGGTTCACCCCCAAACAAAGACATGAGGAGGGGTGATCTGTACGGAATGGCAGGTGCACCTACTCTTTCCATCTTACTGGGCAGACTAGATGGACTATGCTGGTCTTTATCTGACGTCTTTTACTATGTTACTATGTTACCAAGAGTCTCTCATAAGGGACCTTGTCAAAGGCTTTCTGAAAATACAGATACATTATATCAACCGGTTCACCTTTGTCTACCAGTTTATTCACACCTTCAAAAAAATATATCAGATTAGTAAGAAGACTTTCCTTGACTAAATCCATGTTGGCTTTCTCCCATTAAAACATGACTATATACATGACCAGTAATTGCATTCTTTATAATGGTTTCTACCATTTTGCCCGGTACTGACGTCAGACTCACAGGTCTGTAGTTTCCCGGATCACCCCTGGAATCCTTTTTAAATATTGGTGTTACATTGGCCATTCTCCACTCTTCAGATACTACAGTTGATTTTAATGATAGTTTACAGATTACTAATAGTAGGTCTGTGATCTCATAATTCAGTTCTTTCAATACCATTGGATGTATACCATCTAGTCCAGGTGATTTGGTACTCTTCAGTTTATCAAATAGTTGTAATGCATCTTCTTGGTTTATCCATATTTCTTTCCATTCTTCCAATACATCACCTTTATATACCATTTCAGGTACAAGTAAGCTTCCTATATCTTCTTCAGTAAAGACCAAAGCATCTTCTTCAGTAAAGACCAAAGCATTCAATCTCTCCACTATCCCCCACACAGGGGTTTGGGGATGTCCCCCAAGGTCCAATCCTTGGTGGAGCCCCTGATACCGGCATCGGGTGTTGTGGCCCACACAGCTGTGTCCGGAGCCACTCTTCCCCCCGGTACTGTCATTGGATGACCATGTCATTGCCATCAAGTGCAGCATATCTAAGCTCTTAGCTGCAGTAATGCCGATGACATTGAATGCTCCACAGCTGTTACCCCCTGCCTCACACAGCTCCACAGAGCAGCCAATACCAAGGTTCTCGGCACCACTGTGCCTGATACCCTCTACATTGAAACAGTCAAACTCTGAGCAGTGAAGGTATCAAACATCTCAAAAGATTAGTTTGACTTCCTTCTGGACTCTGATTCTGAAGAGGCCTCGAACGTCGAATCCATTCAATAAAATGCCCATAAGTAGGTACCGTCGAATCCATCACCACCTTATGAACATCGATGTTCACTGCCCGAGGACATGTTCTTTCAGCTTTTGATGATTCAGTGGCTATGGAAATGGAACCGAGAGTTGAGGAGCTCGATATTCTCCAATACCGATTGACGCCGAAGGTGCATAACATCTTAAAGAATCTAATGGCTCAGATGTGAGAGGCCCCCATGTCAACCCCTGTGGTGAGTAAGAGGCTTGATATCCTTTATATAATCCCTCCCTCCCCATGTTTCCAGAAGCCTCAACTCTCCCACCACTCAGTGGTTGTGGAATCTGCCATAAGGAAGATAAAAAGCCAGAAAAATCATTCCTCAGTGCCCCCTGAAAGAGAAACCAGGACCCTGGATGCATTTGGAAGGAAGTCATTACAAGCTATCATGCTAGCCTCTAGGATAGACTCCTATATGCTTGGCAATGCTTATGTTGTTTGCTTTTATCATCATTTGGCTCCTTTTTACGTTTCCTGAAAAATGTTTTTTGGCCGCAACAGCCTCTCTGACCTCGCCTTCAAACCATGCTGGTAGTATTTTGGCCATCCTTCCACTTTTCTTAAAGCATGAAATACATCAGTTCTGGACTTCCAAGATAGTATTTTTAAACAATGCTCACACTTTATGCCAATGTTTAGCCTTTGCAGCTGCTCATTTTAGTCTTTTGTTAACTACTTTCCTCATTTTATCATAGTCTTCCTCATGAAAGTTAAATGAGGGTACTGTGGATTTCCTTGCCGTCCTTTCATTTATTAAATCAAATACAATCATGCTATGATCACTATGCCAAGTGGACCCAGTACCCTCATCTCTTACACCAGATCCTGCATGCTACTAAGGTCTAGGTCCAAAATAGCTTCCCCTCTTGCCAGTTCATAAACCAACTGCTCCAAGAAGCAGTCATTATTTCATCTAGAAACTTTATCTCCCTAGCATGTTCTGCTGTGACACTGACCCAGTCGATACCTGGATAATTGAAATCACCCATTAATACTGTGTTATAACTTTTGTTAGCTTCCCTGATTTCTTTCAGCATTTCATTATCCATCTCTTCATTCTGGCCAGGTGGTCGGAAGTACACCCCAACTGCCATTGCCTTCCCCTTTTTACATGGAATTTCATCCATAGAGATTCTACAGCATATTTTGTTTCTTGCAAAACTTTAATCCTATGTAACTCAATGCCCTCTCTAACATAGAGCGCAATCCCTCCATCTATTTGATCTACTCTATCATTGCGATATAGTTTGTACCCAGGTATCTCAGGGTCCCATTGGTTGTCCTCCTTCCACCAGGTCTCTAAGATACCAATCATATCTAACCTCTCATTTAGATCAGTATATTCTAATTCTCCTATCTTATTTTTTAGACTTCTAGCATTTGCATTCAGGCGTTTTAGAGGTTTTATTTCAATCATATTAATCTGGCTATCAGTTGATAGGGGTAATTTGAAATCTTTCAGCTCTGTACTTAAGGGCATCTGGGTAACTTTTATCTTTATTGGAACCTCTCTGTTTGGATGTCCTAACTTCCCTGTTTTGTTAGTATCCTTCAAGGATACATTCTTCCAAACCATGTGCTCTTGGGTGACTGTTGGCTTTCCCCTATTATCTAGTTTAAAAGCTGCTCTATCTCCTTTTTAAATATTAATACCAGCAGCCTAGCTCCATCCCACTAAAGGTGGAGCCCATCCCTTCGGAAGAACCCCCTCCTTCCCCAGAAAGTTGCCTAGTTCTCAACAAATCCATAACCCTCTTCTTTGTACCATCATCTCATCCACATATTGAGACTCTGGAGCTCCACCTGCTTTTTGGGCCCTGCGCATGGCTCGGGAAGCATTTCAGAGAATGCTAACCTGGAAGTTCTGGATTTCAGCTTCCTACCTAAGATCCTAAATTTGGCCTCCAGAACCTCCCTCCCACATTTTCCTATGTCATTGATACCAACATGTACCAAGACAGCAGACTCTTCCCCAACGCTAACTAAAACCTTGTCTATGTGTCATGTGAGGTCCACTACCTTTGCACCAGTCAGGCATGTTACCAGGCGATCCTTATGTCCACCAGCCACCCAGCTATCTACATGCCTAATGATTGAAACGTCTACTATAACGGCCATCCTAACCTTTCTTTCATGGGCACATGGCCCTGGAGAAACCTCCTCGGCGCAAGAGGGTGTTACATCTCCTGGTGGACAGGTCCTAGCTACAGGATCTCTTCCTGCCTCACCAAGGTGATGCTCTCCTTTTGCGAGACCTCTCTCCTCCATGGCAGCTGAGAGGCTGCCAGACTGGAGGTGGGGCTTCAATACTACGCCCCTGTAGGTCTCATCTATGTACCTCTCTGACTTCCTTATGTCTTCCAAGTCTGCTACTCTATCCTCCAGAGATCATACTCATTCCTGAGGACAAAGAGCTCCTTGCACCTAGTGGATATCCCTTATCTGGGATATTCAGCAGCACTAACACAGTTAATGCAGACAAATATCCCCAAGTGCCACTGCTGCACACCTCGATGCTAACTGGTTAGCATCGGGGTGATATTAATCCACTGCCCAGTTATGGCAAAGCGGCAAAAGAAAGGCGCATCAAAGGCTAGATTAACTTGCACCATGGAAGTTAACCAGGCAGCAGCTGAATATTGCAGCTGCCTGGTTAGCTTCCTGGTAATCCGGGCAACTCAGATATTCAATACCGAGGCCTGGATAAGACCCCTGCATTGAATATCGGGCTTAAGCTTCAGCGGCAATGGCTAGCTACCACTACTGAATATCTTCCTCTCAATTTTCTTGGCAAAGTAATTAGCTAAGTCCTCAACTGAGGGGTAGGACAAAAGGGGGCCTCCGGGTCTAACTCCTGAGAAAGGTGAACATTAAGGGGCTGATTTTATAAGGGTTGTGCAGAACGTTATGTGCTACTTATGCATGTAAGGCCCTACTTTAAGGGACTTATGTGCACCTTGGTAGGTCACTATTCTGTAAGCATAGGCCTAAGAGCAGAACAAAATACAAAGGCAGAACTTTATTTATATTCTCTTATATACCGTGCTATTCTGCATCAGTGTGGTTTACATTGAACAAACTGAAATTACATTGAACAGGGTATTATAACTTGGAGATAACTATTTTACAGGGAACATGGGCTATGGAGAGTTAAGTGGCTTGCCCAAGACCACAAGGAGCACCTGTGGGACTAGAAACCCCAGTCCTTCTGGCCCAAGGTTGCTGTCCTCTAGTGGGATTTGAACCCATGACCTTCCAGCCTAAAGTACCTTACCCCAACCACTAGGCCATTCCTCCACTTTATTTAAAAAACTGAAAACACTGGGGCCAGGGCACATTTATACTGCTTTCCCCTTCCAGTATTTTTCCTAAATCAGGTTCTTTGTTAGTACTAAAAGTAAATCTAAGTCTACTCTAAGCCTTGTAACATTAATGGTTTACATTAATGAAGTACAGTAGCGTGTTTGGATTGTTGCAGTTCTAGTTAATTAGGTGCCTGTGGTAGGATTTGTTTTTATTGTAGTTTTTATCTATAGTGTACAAAAAACTAGATAAAAAATTACTATATCCTATATAATTAGATGAAAGTTGAGCATGATGGACTGTAGTCTTCTTCTGAGCAATGCAATTATGACTTACTCACAATTTATTATGAAAAATGTACTTTACATTTTCACAGATCTCATTTCAACCACACACACAAATTATTTTGCTAAAAAATGATTTATAATAGATTGCATATGCACTAGCAGAGTTTCCAAAAAGATGCATAAATTAAGTCACCAAATATTTTATTAGATTTCTATTTAATTAATTTTGAATATTTAATGAGTCATTTATTTCAATTTTATTTTGCAATCCATCATACCTGGTGGTGCTGAAGAATTTATGAGCTAAAAATTCAGTGAAATCTATATAAAAAGCAGTTGGTATAGGAAATTATTTTTCATTTCTAACAGATCTTTAGTAGTGTTAGTTATATATTACGGTCTATCTAGATTTTGTGGCATCTGCATGCTAAGGTCATTTATTGTACATGCAGAATAGCATATTATGCACAGAGTAGTTCTGTAATAGGCCACCTAACTTGTGCAGCAGATATGCACATAAGATGCACTAATTTTCAAAAGGAAAATATGAACATTTGCCCCTCTATGCAAAATAATTAACAAGTTTCCAGGGTAATTTTATATGCATTTTTATAAAATGCATATGTAAATCTAAACTCTGCATCATACAGCAATGCAAAGTTGGTTGGTGCTTATTCTAAAGAATTCATGGCTGTTATCGCTGCAAAAAGGGTTTCCTCATTGTTGTTACTGCTGAGTCAAGGAGTGTGAAGATGTTTGCTTTCTGTACTTCTTGATTATGATTTTTATTTGTTTTTTTGACTAGGTAAAAATTGGGTAGTACAAACTGTAGCCTATAAATATAATGTGAATCTAATATAAACAAAATTCATAGGAAAAAACTCATGCATACAAAGTTATCTGAATTTCTAACTTTATATTACATATTGATACCACTCTAGTGCTAGAGCAGTCCGAGGGAAGAAGCTGGCACTTATCTGGATAGCAGCAATGTTATTCTTTGCTATCCATATAGGTATCCGCATAATGTAGGACAGGAAAGACATTGTCCTAAGTGTATGTGGACTGTCTCTCTGGATAGTGGCTGAATATCACCACTATCCAGACAGCAGTAGCGCTGACTGCAAAATCTGGCTATTCAACGATTAGCACTATTTTCATTGTTTTGTGATTGTAGCTTTATAGCCTACTTGCTCTGTGCTTTTTCTGAAATTTCTTTGCAATTATTTTATTGTTTGTTCTTATAGCTATTTATTTTATTTATATTGCATTTATCTCGTGAATTACACAGCTTTCTGGATTCTGCTTACTATACTCCTTGTCGTCTTGCTTTCACTTTGGTTCTTGTGGTGTTTCTCTGCTAGTCTTTCTGCCTATACATCTCCTCCTTTCACTCACCAAGGAATTAACCCTGGAAACTACCTTTCCATAATCAAGATATCTCCCTGTTGACTCTGCTTCCCTCCCACCCATCTTATAATTTACATTTCACATTTAGCCTTCCTGTGACTTATTAACATTATATTATTCTGAGGTGCACCCAACCCACTGGTCCTTCTCTCCTGCCTTACTACCTTATGGGTCCAATGCAGAGATGTGGGTTACAGGGCTGGCCTGATTCCCCCTCTGGCTCTCCCCACACGTCTAGAGCAGCAGGACTACTACTACTATTACTACTGAGCATTTGTATAGTGCTACAAGTCATACGCAGCTGTGCACTGACATGTAAGAGACAGTCCCTGCTCATTAGAGCTTACAATCTAGTCAAGACAGACAACAAAGAAGGTGTAGACAGGGATAAAACAAGGGGGAATGGTAAAGAAATAAGGAGATCAGGTGAGTCAAGATCCAAAAGCAGCAGAGAAGAGGTGAGTTTTCAGCCTGGATGAGGAGAACTGCAGGGGGTGGGAGGGGGCGGGGTCTGGGCAGAGGAGGGGCGGGCCAGCCCAGCAGGATGCACATCTTGCCGTATCAGAGGGGTCGTGCTGATTATTCCACCTCAAAGGCAGAATAATCATCACTGAACCAGTGGTCGAACCTGGGGAACCCCCCCAGGGCCAGGTGCAGGGGGCTCTCCGCCACCCGATCCAGGCCCTGGTCAGCCAGTCATGGGTCAGGCAGTGGGGAAGTGGAGAGTCTAAGCCATGGGAGTCAGGGGGTGCCTGTGGGGAGGATGTCCCTGCAGACGGCAGGGGCACGCCAGGCCATCCACAGGCCCAATTCTGTGTACCGCAGGAACGTTTGGTTCCCGTGATCCAGAATCGGGTCCTAAGAGGCCCGTCTTCCTCGGGGATGTCCAGACGGCCCGTACGTACCCCTCACGGGATCAGGCTCTATATCTCCTCAGATCTGTATTTCTATCTCCTCCCCTCATCTATTCCTGTGGCTCCACATCATTTTCTCTTTTTGATGCTAACTCATCCTAATCTTTTTCCTTCATTCCAACAAATTCAAGCCCCAAGTCTTTATCATCCATTCATTCCTTTCTCTGCTTCTTCTGTTGTCTTCAACCTTATCATCTATGCTTGAGCTTCAACATTTTCTTCCTGTCATTCAGCCATCTCCAGTCTCTCTGAAAGCCCTCATCCTCATCACCATCACGCCTCCTCTTCTCTCTCCCATACTCTCCTGCAGCTCTTCCTTCTCTCATATGGAAATATCAATCCCAATCCTAGTCCCCTCGGCATTTCTCACAATCTCTATGCAGTCCCAATCACAATCCCTCTAATCTTATTCTTATCTCACTCCTTCTTTCCTCTTCTCTCCCTTTCTCATTCCCATTCTGTCTCCAACATTCATGATTTGTATCTCACCCCCTGCCACAAACTCATCCCATCTCCATCAACACATTTAGGAATCTTCAACTATTGACCCTTTAGCTCTCTCCACTACTGTTTTATTTTCCCTGTCATCCACTGTGCCATCTGAGTCTGTCGATGAGGCAGTCTCCTCCTATAACACTATACTCTCCTCCACTTCGGATGCTCTAACTCCTCCCATTCCATGCCCTGTGAGGTATGTCTCAGCCTTGGCTGACCTCTGAAATCTGCTGTCTATGCTCCTTTACCCACACCACTGACAGCCTTTGGCTTAAATCCCATATCATTCCTACATTTCAAATTCCTGCTGACCACTTTCCAGTCTGCCATAATGCTCGCCACCATCAGACAAACTCTCTTGCCCCCGACCTCGCCAACTCTTTATAACACTCAACTCTCTCCTCAAAGTGTCTTCACACCCAAACCCTCCTTCACTTTTTGCCCAAACTTTGGCTGAATGCTTTCATTATAAGTTTCACAAGATTAGTCTTGAGTTCTTCATTGGGCCACCTCCATCTCCCTTTTCCTCTCAAATCCTTCCTTCAACCTCTATGACCCTTTCTTCCTTTCCTAATATCACTGAGGAGGAACCTGTGCATTCTCTCTCCTCCTCTAAACTCACGACCAGTTGCTCTGATCTTATTCCCATCAACCTTTCAGTTTTATCTCCCCTGCAGTTATCCCTGCCCTCTGTCATAGTAACATAGTAAATGATGGCAGATAAAGACCAGTATGGTCCATCTAGTCTGCCCAGTAAGATGGCAAGAGAAGGTGCACCTGCCGCTCTGTGCAGGCCACCCCTCCCCATGTCTTTGTTTAAGGGTGAACCCACTGCTCCATGTGGGACACCCCTATTTGTTGAGAAATTAGATAGTTAAGTTTATTTTGATTTTATCTTGTTGCTGTAAAGGGATCCACTGTTTGTCCTATGCCATTTTGAATTCTGTCACTGTATTTGCCCCCACCACTTCCATTGGGAGGGCATTCCAAGCATTCACCACCCTGTCATATCCTTAACTTACTGATTTCCAGTGCAACTGTTTCTTCAGGCTTCAGACATGCTATGGTTAGACTTCTCTTCAAAAAACCTCCACTAGACCCTGCCTACCCTTCCGATTATTAGTCCTTTTCCCTCCTCCCCCTTTGCATCCAAACTGCTCAAACATTCTATTCATTGCCATTGTCTTTACTTTCTTCTCAAGCCATTATCAATCCACTGCAATCTGGCTTTTGTACTCTACATTCTACAGAAATAGCCCTTGCCAAAGCCTCCAGTGACCTGTTCCTAATCAAATCCAAGGGCCTCTACTCAATTCTCATCCTTCTTGGCCTATCTGCTGAATTTGACACTGTTGAAAACCACTTCTTCTCATACCCTGTTCTTGCTTGGATTTAGGGGCTCTATTCTGTCCTGGTTTCCTTCTTATCTTTCCCATCACACTGCTATCCCACTTTCAGTCAGTGTACCTCAGAATTCTGTCTTGGGACTCCTCATCTCTCTCTGTACTCATTCCCTTAGTGTACTGATTTCCTCATATGGGTTTTAGTACCATCTTTATGCTGATGATTCTCAGATTTACCTCTCTACACCGGAAAATGTTCCTGGAATCCATCCCTAAATCTCAGCCCATTTGTCTGATGTAGCTGCCTGGATATCCCACTACCATCTGAAAATAAATATGACCAAGACAAAACTTCTTATCTTCCCCCCTGAACCCACCTCCCCCTTCCGCCCTCTCTTTTTCTGTGGAGAACACGGTCATCCTCACTGTTTCCTTCTTACAACCTTGGAGTCATCTTTGACTCTTCTCTCTCTTTCTCTTCCAACAGATAGCTAAAACCTGTAATTTCTTTCTCTATAAGATCAATAAAATTCATTCTTTCTTTTCTAAACACACTACCAAGACTCTTTTCTACTCTCACATTTCCTCTTGCTTAGACTATTGCAACCTGCTCCTCACTGGTCTCCACTGAATAATCTCTCTCCCCTCCAATATGTTTAAAACTCAGTTACACAGCTAATCTTCAGCCAGAGTCACTATGCTCTTCTCAAATAAATTCTCTGTCCATTTTCACATACATTTCCATTTTTCCTACTGATCTACAAGTGCATGCACTCTACAACTCCTCATTGCCTCTCCTATTTCTTCCTACAACCCTCCTCGGGAACTCCGCTCATCAGGCAAATAACTCTTATCTGTGCCTTTCTCTTCTACTGTCAACTCTATTCGTTCCACCTTATAGTACCATATGCCTGGAATAGACTACCGGAGTCCGTATATCAGGCTCCATCTGTAGACTGATTCAAATTCGGGCTAAAAATACACTTCTATGAGGCTGATTCTGGATCCTGATCCCCTTATTCTCCTGTTTAACACCTCCTGTATTTTTATCATTTCCCTTTTGAACTATCCTAGTCCCCTACTAGTTCTTTTTGTTTGTCTTGGATAGATTATAAGCTCTGTCAAGCAGGGACCATCTCGTAATTGTTTGTATGAAGTGCTGAGTATGTCTTGTAACACTATACAAATGACCATCCTATCTTAAAAATCAGATAAAGGATTATCTTTACAGAAGAAACTTCAGATTACTGAAAAAGGAATAATTTAGAATTGCCATCTATGGAGGTAATATAGAAGGTTAGATGGAGAAAGAGAACATTTAGGGATTTGTTTATTAAGCTGGGCTAATGGTTAGCATGGACTATTTGCAACTAGGTCCCAAGTTATTCAATGGTTTCAGATATCTTGGGTTAACCATTAGCCTGGCTTAGTAAATATATCCCTATTTCAAAAAAATGAAAACTGTTTTGTTTATTTAATGCATAATGAATGAAGTTATGAGTATACCAAGTTTGGTTTATGTGGTTATATTTTATAATTTTTCTTTTAAGTTATATTGTATGACTAAATGTAAATATATATTGAATGAATTTTTATCAGAAAACTGATAAGCAAAACTGTTATAAATAAAATATATAAAAATCTTGATTTGCTACTAGTGAAGTAGCATAGTAACATAGTAAGTGACGGCAGATAAAGACCAGCATGGTCCATCTAGTCTGCCAGCAAGATGGCAAGAGTAGGTGCACCTGTCGCTCTGTGCAGGCCACCCCTCCCCATGTTTTTGTTTTTGTTTAGGGGTGAACCCACCACTCCATGTAGGACACCCTTATTTGTTGAGACGCTAGATAGTTCAGAAGTTAGATGGTACCGTTTATTTTGCTTTTATCCTGTTGCTGTAAAGGGATCCACTGTGTTTGTCCCATGCCGTTTTGAATTCCATCACTGTGTTTGCCCCCACCACTTCCATCGGGAGGGCATTCCAAGCATCCATCACCCTTTCAGTGAAGAAATATTTCCTGACATTGCCTTTCAATTTACCACCTTGCAGCTTCATGTTATGCCCTCTAGTTTTACAGCTTCCCCGTCTTTGGAAGAGCTTTGTTTGTTCATCATTTCTCTTTAAGTATTTAAAGGTCCCTCCTCTCCTCCAAAGTGTACATATTTAGGTCTTCAAGTCTCTTCTCATAAGGCTTCTGACGCAGGATCCAAATCATTTTGGTCGCCTTCCTCTGAACAGTTTCCAGTCTTTTTACATCTTTTGCAAGATATGGTCTCCAAAACTGAACACAGTATTCCAAGTGAGGCCTCACCAGTGACTTGTACAGTGGCATAAGTACCTCTTCCTTTCTGCTGGTAATCCCTCTTTGTATGCAGCCCAACATCCTCCTGGCTTTTGCCACTGCCTTGTCACACTGTTTTGCCACCTTGAGATCATCAGAGATAATCACACCAAGGTCTTTCTCCTGAACCGTGCATACCAACCTCTCACCCCCTATCATGTATTTTTCACATGGATTTCTGCTACCCAAGTGCATGACACTGCACTTTTTCACATTAAATCGTAGTTGCCAAGCATTAGACCAGTCTTCCAGCTTTTGTAGATCTTTCCTCATGTTAACCACTCCCTCGGGGGAGTCCACTCTGTTGCAAATTTTTGTGTCATCTGCAAAAAGACAGACTTTTCCATTCAGTCCTTCAGCAATATCACTCACAAATATATTGAACAGTGCCGGACCCAGGACCGAACCCTGAGGCACCCCGCTAATCACCTTCCTCTCATCCGAGTGAGCTCCATGTACCATCACCTTCTGTTGTCTGTCAGTCAACCAATCCAGTTTACTATCTTGGGACCCATCCCCAAGCTACTGAGTTTATTGACAAGCCTCCTATGAGGAACAGTATCAAAGGCTTTGCTGAAATCCAGATAGATGACATCCATTGCATGCCCCAGATCTAGTTCCTTGGTCACCCAATCAAAGAACTCAATCAGATTTATTTGGCAAGACAGTCCTTCGGTAAAACCATGTTGCCTTGGATCTTGCAACCTGTTGGTTTTGAGAAAGTTCACTATTCGCTCTTTCAGGAGCGCCTCCATTACTTTTCCTGCCACCGAGGTAAGGCTCACGGGCCTGTAATTTGACACTTCTTCCCTATCACCACTTTTGTGTAGAGGTACAACATTAGCCATTCTCCAGTCCTGAGGAACGACTCCTATTTCCAAGGATCTGTTGAAGATATCCTTTAACGGTTCTGCAAGAACCTCTCTGAGCTCTTTCAGTATCCTGGGATGTATCCCATCTGGTCCCATGGCTTTGTCCACTTTCAGTTTAGCAAGTTGTTCTAACACCTCATCTTCTGTGAATGGTGTGGTATCTACTCCATTCCTATTTTTATATTTGGGAGTCACAGCTGGTCCATCTCCAGGATCTTATTTAGTAAAAACAGAGCAGATGTATTTGTTTAGCAATTTTGCTTTTTCAGTGTCACTTTCCACGAGTCCTTTCCCAGCACTTCTGAGTCCTGCAATTCCAACTCTGATCTTCTTCCTTTCCTGAATATACCTGAAGAAAGTTTTGTCGCCACCTTTAACATCTTTAGCCATCTTTTCCTCTGCCTTTGATTTTGCTATCCTTATTTCTCTTTTTCACTCTTTGAGCTTGATCCTGTATTCATTTCTGTGTTCTTCTGTTTGCAAGCTTTTGAATTTTGCGAAAGCTGTATTTTTTGCCTTTATTTGAGCAGCCACCTCTATGGAAAACCAAATAGGTTTCCTTCTCCTTTTGTTTTTATTTATTTTTCTTACATATTTATCTGTTGCCCCTTTTATTGCCGCCTTTAGTTTAGTCCATTGCAATTCCACTTCCCTTATCTCCTTCCACCCCGTCATCTCCTCCTTTAAGTACTCGGCCATTTTATTGAAGTCAGTGTTTTTGAAGTTTAGGACTTTGAGCTTGCTATGATTGGCCTGTACCATGGCTTTTATCTCAAACTACACCGTGTGATGGTCGCTGTTGCTCACAGGGGCACTCACGCAGACATTCGAAACGTTATCACTGTTGGTGAGCACTACATCCAGCGTGGAGCTTTCCCTGGTTGGTTCCATCACCATTTGTCTAAGTAATGCATCTTGGAGAGCATCCACAATTTTTTTGCTTCTTTCCAGATGTGTAGAAGGAGTAATCCAATCCACATCAGGTAGATTAAAGTCACCCAATATGTTTGCTTCCCCCTTTGTTGCTATCTTGGCAATATCTATAATCAATTTGTTATCTCTCTCTTCAATTTGAGTTGGAGGTCTGTAGACTAGGGCAATATGGATGACAGTGCCATCTCCTCTTTCCAATGCAATCCAGAGCGCTTCTTCTTTTCCCCATGTTCCCTGCATTTCAGTAGCTTTAATACTGCTTTTGACATACAAGGCTACTCCTCCTCCTTTTCCATTTTCTCTGTCTCTTCTGAATAGATTATAGCCAGCTATGGCTATATCCCAATCATGTGATTCATTAAACCATGTTTCTGTAATGGCCACGATGTCCAAATCCGTTTCCACCATTAGGGCTTCCAGGTCTGGAATTTTTTTGGCTAAGCTTCGAGCATTTGTGCTCATTGCTTTCCAGCATTTATCTGGCTTGTGTGTATTTTGCATTGATTTTATTCTGCCCACTTCTTCCCACTTGTTTTTGATGTGTGGTTTAAGAGTGTGTCTGTTTCTGATGTTGTTCTGCTTTTGCAGGGGGTGGCATGCAGATGTTGACCTTCCACATCCGTCACCCCCTTTTCCTAGTTTAAATGCATATCCACATACTGCCTGAATTTTTCACTTAGGTTTCTTTTCCCTGCGACAGAGAGATATAGTACATCACCACAGTATAGTCTCTTGTTGGTCCATCTGTTGCCCCAGTTGCCAATAAATCTGAATCCTTCTTGTTTGCACCAGGTCTGGAGCCATGTATTAAAGCTGTTAATGCGATGCAGCCTTTTTGTCCCCTTACCAAGAACAGGTAGAACTTCTGAGAATGCAACAGTGTTAACAATGGGCTTGAGTTTCTCTCCCAGAGATTGGAAGTCCCTTTGGGCTGTAGAGGCACTGTTTCTAGCCAGGTCATTTGTAATAACATCAGGTTTGGAGTGCTCACTTTTTGTGCTAAGTATTTCAACAACTTGGTTTGTATTCCTGCTGGCTGAAGAGCCTGGTAGGCAAATGACTATCTTCTCTCCTTTGAACTGTGTTCCCAAGTTGGTGCCTCTGATGATGGAATCTCCAAGTAGTAATAGTTTTCTGTTTGGTGAGGTTTTCTTCATATTTGGTGCTTTAGCAGGAGATTGGGCATTGTCTGACTCATTTAAGGGCCCTTCAGTTTCTTTGGATTGGGCATCCTCATTAGCCAAGGCAGAGAAGGTATTTTGCAGGGATATCTCTTGATGTGTAGGATGTCTCTGCGTTACAGGTCACAATCTTCCGGAACCCACTGTGATCCATTTGTTCCTGGGGTGTTTGATTCTTTGTGGGAGCAGTGGTGGACTTTGTTCAGTTTGTATCCTAGAAGAGGTGCGCTTCATTGCAGCCAGTTCCTCCCTCAGTAGAGACACTTCTTTATGCATGGCTGCTAGGTCTTTCCTATGCCCCCTCATAGCTGAACTTACTTTCAATTGAAAGATGCTCTCCTGTGCATTTATGCCACAGAGGTATTTAAATGTCTCTCATATTTCCTCTATCCCGCCTTTCCTCTAACGTATACATATTAAGATCTTTAAGTCTGTCCTCATATGCTTTAGTATAACAAAGACCACTAACCATTTTAGTAGCCACCCTCTGCACCGACTCCATCCTGTTTATATCCTTTTGAAGGTGTGGTCTCCAGAATTGCACACAATACTCCAAATGAGGTTGCACTAGAGAGTTATACAGAGGTACCATGACCTCCTTTATTCTGCTGGCCATTCCTCTCCCTATGCACCCAAGCATCCTTCTGGCTTTTTCTACCTGCTTAGCCACTTTTAGATCATCAGAAACAATCATGCCCAGGTTCTTTCGTGGCAAGAAGTACTTCACCCCCTACGCTGTACTTGGATATTTTGCAGCCCAGATGAATGGCCCTACATTTTTTAGCATTAAATCTCAGCTGCCAAATTCTCAACCATTCTTCAAGTTTATCTAGATCCCTCCTCATGCTATCTATTCTTTCCTGAGTGACTACTCTATGAGGCAAATTTTGGTATCATTCGCAAAGAGGCAAACCTTACCTGACAGCCCTTTTGTAATATCCTTAACAAAGATGTTAAAAAGAATTGGACCAAGGACAGATCCCTTTGGCACACTACTAGTAACATTCTTCTTCTCAGAGTGAGCTTCATTTACCTGTACCCTTTGTCACCTCCCACTCAACCAATATCTAACCCAGTCAGGGCCCAAGGCAGAGACTCAAATAGTGGAGGTTGGACATCCTGGTTGGACATCCGACCCCCGTTTTGGCTTGGCATGCTATTCTGAGTCCAGCACTCGGAATAACGTACATAGAGTTAGTGCGGGGAGTACTGGATGGGGGTGGGAGGGGGAGGGTCAGAGGTGGAGAGTAGGAAGAGCAGGAGTGGGCTGCAGCACCGTGACGTACAGGGCCTATTCTGGTCAGGCCCTGTACATCCAGCGGCCGCACTTTGGATACACAGCTTATTCCACCTTAGAGGTGGAATAAGGGCCGGGTGCCATTTCGATTGGGGCCTTCTGCCCTCCAGGAAAACGTGGCTGCCGCGGGTGAGCCCCCGCTACATGATCCCAGTCCTGGCTGTCCCCTATGGGGGTTGGGTGACGGGGATAAGGGACTTTGATCACCTTGAGCGTCCTGGTGCCATGGTGTCAGGACGCCATGGCACTGGCACACCATCAAGAGCACTGAGCGGTGGAGACAGGCAGCATGCTGTACGTCTCCCCGCTCAGAATACTGTGCATGCTGGCCATCCATGTTCCCAGATTCTGCAACCATGGGAACATATAGCTCTTGCGGTTGCAGAATCTGGTACATCTGTGCCCCATCCATATTTTGGATGTCTGGACAGGCTGGACACGCACAGTTTGGAACTGGGCTCCACGTCACTTTAGGGTCCATCCCTAGGGTGCCCAGTTTGTTTATAAGTCGCCGGTGCGGAATGGTGTCAAAGGCTTTACTGAAATCTAAGTACACAACATCTAGGGATCTCCCTCGATCCAACTCTCTGGTTACCCAGTCAAAAAAATCAATCAGATTTGTCTGACAAGACTTGCCTCTGGTAACACATGCTGCCTCAGATCTTGCAATCCACTGGACTCCAGAAACCTCACTATTCTCTGTTTTAGCAGTTTTTCTAATAATTTATTTACCACAGAGGTTAGTCTAACCAGCCTGTAGTTTTCAACATCTTTTCATAAACCAGTGCCCAGTGCTGCCACAACACCCTTGTGTGGACCAGCAAATAGCACAAAAAGATGGTTGGACTTATGAAAGGAATATGTAACCTCCAAATACCGGAGAAGTACCTTTCAGACATCCACGAAGCAAAGATCCTTATCCTTCCCCCAATATTGTGTCTTCGAGAAGGAGAGCAGGCAGACCACTGGTTCATATGAAAGGGAGAAATCACCTTAGGCAAGAAGAAAGGCACAAGCTGAAGGAAAATGTCCTCCTTTAAAAAAGTCAGATAAGGATTCTGTCAAGACAGAGCCTGCAGCTCAGATATCCATCTCGTGGAACAAATTGTGACTTGAGCATCAAATTCTTTAAGGTAGCACACTTCAAAGGTTCAAAAGGCACCATCAGGATCCTGAGCACCAGACACAGATCCCAGGAAGGGATCACAGATCAAAGGGGAGGACACAGATGTCAAACCCCTTGGAGAAAGCATGAGATGTCCGGGTGCAAGGCTAGAGACTTACCAGCCACCAGACCTCAGAAACAGGATAAAGCTGTCAACTGAACTTTGAGGGAGCTGAGGGAAAGGCCCTTCTCCAGGCCATTCTATAGAGTGCTGCGCCATTGCTGAAAGAGGCACCAGATCTGCATGTATGCCAGCTTGGTAGACCTCTTCCAAGCTCTGAGCAGAGTAGAGACCACTGCAGGAGAGTAGCCCTTACATTTACTTTCAATAGCCAGTCATAAGTGAGAAGGCAACCGGGTCCTCCAGGATGATCAGTCCCTTCCATAAAAGGCCCCAAGATGGAGCCAGCCAAAGAGGAGGTGCCCACAGGGGCCACATCAGGTCTTCAAACCATGCCCTCCTCAGCCAATCCAGTGCCATTAGAACAATCCTGCTCTTGCCCTACTCATCCAGTAGGATGGGCACCACTGCCTTTTCACAGCAGCAGTTTTGCTCACAGACCCACACGAGGAGATGACAAAAGCATCTGGAATTGGCTCTTAGCACTCCAGAACATAGCTGAATTGAATGGTATCTAGCACCCAGTGATCCTTGGTAACCCAGGCTCAATACTGAAAGAAAAGGCCTCCATCTGCAGAAACCTGGGAATGAGCCCTCAAACCTTCATTATGAAGCCCGGAAGGGTCCTCCTCTGAAAGGGGTTGAGTCCATGGGCCCATGCACTCCACAAAGGTACTGAGAATGAGCTCGAAGCCCAGAAGCAGAGGGGAAGAACGATTTTCTAGGTTGGTAATGCCGAGAGTCCTGAGATCCCTGGGAATCTGTTCAGTGCACTCTCGGTGAACAGGCAGAGGCTGATGAGAAAGGGGCACCAACCTGATTCACAGGCCCCCTGAACCTGTCTTCCAGAGGGCAGTAAGATTTTGGCCCTCTCAGGTCCTTTACCAGCTTCTCCAAATTAGTTCCGAACAGAAGCCTCCTCTTAAAAGCTAGTTGGGTCTACCAGGCTTTGGAAGATGTGTCTGCTGCCCAGTACCTGGCGCCAAATCCAATGCCATGAAACCGTTGTCAGGGCACCATCCATGGACACCAAAAGTATCAGATCACACATGGCATCAGAAAGGAAGACCATAGCCAAATACAAAAGAGGGGTAGTATCATCCGGCAGAAGAGACTGAATCCACTGGAGCAGGGCTTGAGACGTCAGGCTGGTACATACTGCCAGCTGCAGGATAGTGGCTGCCATGGTGAACTGGCTCCACAACCTTATGGACCAGAAAATCCTTTAAAGACTGATCTGCCTTCCACAGGAATGGTGGTCTGTCTGGCAACCGCTGTGACCTGCGCATCCACCTTGGGAATGCCAAACCATGCAGCACACTCCTTCTCTGGGAGAGTATAGATCTTTTTACACACCTATAGTCCTTAGGTGGGGCACTGAGAAAGTCCAACTCTGACCGGATCAAATCCTTGATCACATCCAAGGATGGGAAGTCAGTAGTAGATTTCCACAGCCCTTGAAGGAGCGGGTGTACCTTCTGCTCCTGTTCCATGCCAGAAGCATCTGCCAAGTTCAAGGCAGATGAGACCATGGCCATCAATGCCAGTGGCTCCTTCTTCCAGGATAGGTGGATCACTCTGGTCTCTGCACAGTCTTCTGAAGGTGAAAGTACATCTTCATCCACATCAGAGCCCAGTACCGAGTCATCTGAATCCGAGTCATAGTCATAATGTCAGATAGCTCCCAGCTGCTCCCCATTTCCAGGAAGATGCCCCTTGCCAGGGATGTTTAGCCAAAGATAATCGAACAGGGCTTCCACTCTCAGCCTGCCCCGCATGAGACTGCACCCGGGAACACCCAGAGGCAGCAAGGTCTGAATTTCCACACCAGAAGGACCAGGCCTGCTGCAAAAGAGAAAGAATTCCAGGGAGGACAATCCAGAGTCTGGAAGCTCTCCTCTCCAGGGGGCACAGCCACCAGAGAATGCCCTAGAAAACCAGGCATGGCTCACACCATGGTCACTGGATCCTCCGGCTAATTGAATATCCTTACCCATAGCGCCATCCATCACCTCCTGTGCTAAGGCAGGCAAGGTCAGACTAACTGTATCCTCCAGCTAGGAGGGGGAAAGCAGGCCCTCCAGGGATGAATCAGAAGCTGCCATGCCAGAAGAGCAGCCCAGAATCTAGGGCACCTTGCTTGCCACAGATCAAGCAATGTTTCCGGTTAGATGATATAGTCAGGCAAGATCAAGTGGATCCTTTTATAGCAACAGGATAAAATCAAAATAATCATAACTTTCATATCTCAACAAATAGGGGTGACCAACATGGAGTGGTGGGTACACCCCTAAACAAAAGCATGGGGAAGGGTGAATTGCACAGAGTGGCAGGGGCACCTACTCTTACCACCTGGCTGGACAGACTAGATGACCATACTGGTCTTTATCTGCCGTCATTATACTATGTTACTATGTTATGTTATCACAACAGTACGCTCTAAGACTGCGGCAGCCCGGAGGCATGCAATAACTGTACTTTATGCAATGCATGTTACAGGCACTATGGAAGGAGCATGTGTTGGAGCCTCTCTGGCGGAATGCGTGTTAGGACCGCACAACCACCAGGCGCACAATAGATAAAAATGCTACTGACACATGTAGAAAATGGCGGGTAACCCCCACACTGCACCAATGGTCACCAGCGGTCTACCCCAAATTGCTTTCCAGGAAGATGGAATCAGGAGCCCCCAACAAGAACAATGAGGTCAATCCTTGGTACTCACCCCTGAGAGCCCTGGGCAGAGGATCTGTGCTGGGCTCAGCTCTACTTTCCTGAAATGGTGTTATTGGCTGGCTGTGCAGCACTACGTTTAAGATGGCTGGCAGGCAGGCAGAGCCCTCTGAAAGTCTTTATGAAAGAGCAGGGGGGACAGAGGAGGAAGGAGGGTCATTGAGGTTGTGTGAGGCTGCTGAATTTTTCCATCCTTCCAGTTTTCTGGCTGCTCAACAGGCTGTTATCCAGGGTAAAAGCGTGGAGCTGAACCAATTTTCCCTTTTCCTATGGCTACCGAAAAGACTGGAGTTTAGTACAGTCTTCCACATCGCGCTCAAGTGAGAGAGTCATCTTTGTTTGCTCAAGGTGGTTGTTCACAAATGTTTAATCAATCTTTTCCTCTCAATCTTCAGATTTTCTTCAGAGAGGAGAAAATCCATCCACCATCTGCTGGAGACAAAATAATACTGAATGGACCTCTGGTGGCTGAAGCAAGTAGAGGCATGGGAGTGATGTCATTGAAACCTGGGCTTTTTATTGATTCTTTTTCTCCCACTTGTCTAGACTGGTCTAGCAGGACAATATGGAATTAAGTTTTCAAGTCTCTTCTCATACATTTTCTAGCGCAGGCTCCAAATCATTTTGGTCACCTTTCTCTGAATCATTTCAATATAAAGTTTTTCAGAGATAAACAACATATCTAAGATGACCACATTCATGCATTGAAAAACTGATTTTCTGCTGAAAATGCAATGCTGATATTCCCATTAAGAATTCATCAGCATAACAAGGCTTCATCATTTCATCTAAATGGATATTAAAATCACCATGGATTATTGCATTGGAAATATCATCATGTATAGTCAGAAGTCGCTCTATAAAAAGGGCTAAATCTGGCACCAATGCTTGTAGCAGAATATATATTAAGTAGATATCCCATTTTTTATGAAGTAGAATTTCTTCTGAGGCGCACGTACTAAAAATACCTTGTATCACCAAGCATAGATTTTCATGGCAAATAAGTATAAATCTGCCCCTCTACTCTTTATCAACTCAAAAGCACTCAAAGCCGCTTGAACACAATGAAGGGGCATACCCCTTTAACCGGATAGTGCCACTAGCTTTTTGAATGTATTTGTTATTTCCATTGTAATTGGAATGATAACAGATGTGCACCCCACTGATGTAATTATTGGGAGTGGGAAATATAGAGGTCTAAATAAGAAAAATGCTCTGCCATCATATAATTGATTGTTTGTTTATGTTGTATCAATACTATCCGCTCTAAGGAGCGAATTTGTTTTAACACAGATCTAAAGCTGGCATTTGTAAATGCAAGGTCACTGAGAAATAAGTCTTGCCTTTTCATCATTCTATTACAGCTAATGTTTTCGATGTTATGGTAAAAAGTGGTATATAAGCACAGCTAAATAAATAAAAATAAATAAATAAATTATGGGGTCATAGAAATGTGGTTCACCTCAGCAGATGCCATTCTGAAAAAAAGAAGTGTTGTGTATAAGCTGTTACGAGTGTTTACAAGAGAAGCCATCTCAACACTAACCAGATAAATGCTATTCTTTATCTAGTTAGCCCGATATCCAGCTGGGACCTCTGCAGGCAACCTGGGCTGCCTGAAAGGCTGTCCTAAATTGCTACCAGCACTTATGTGGTTAGCACTACAAAAAATGTGCAATGTGTGCCTCTGAGTCAGTGCTGCCTCCTGGGTTTTTTAGGCAATATGACATCAACAAAGACAAAACCTGGAGCTGACTGTGGTACAGATCATCAACTACTAGTATGCAAACTCAAGCTAAAGTTGAAAAAGAGCAAACCACTCATGAATGCAGCAAAATATGACCTTGAGAATATACCACTGGAATTTAAAGACTGCCTGCAAAATCAATTTGCTGTTTTAGATACAAATGACAGAGCTCCAGAAGAGTTATGGAATGACATCAAGAAGGTTGTGTTGGAAGAAAGCGAGAAGTCTCTGCAAAAGGTGGAAAAGAAAAAACGGCCAAAATGGATGACGGAAGAAACTCTGAAAATTGCCCAGAAACGCAGAGAAGCTAAAGCCAGAGGAGAAAAAAAGACAATCACAGAACTCAACAGAGATTTCCAACGTGCAGCAAGACAGGACAAGGAAAAGTACTACAATGACACATGCAAGGAAATAGAAGCAGAAACTATTAGAGGAAGAACACGATCGGCTTTCCTAAAGCTACGAGAGTTAAAGAAAAAGTTCCAGCCTCAAATTGGAATGTTACAAGATGCTCAAGGTTCTATGTTGAATGATGCTGAGAAGATCAAGAAAAGATGGAAGGAATATATAGAGTTTTTATATGATAAAGATCAAGTGGACCAACAGCTGTTTCAACCTGTACCTTATGATTGGGAACCATTGGTGATGAACGAAGAAGTTGAAGCAGCATTGAAAGCCTTATCAAAGAACAAAGCACCAGGCATTGATAGCATTCCCATAGAAGTATTACAGCAATCTGATGCAGCTGTTACCGTACATACAAAGCTCTGCCAAGAAATATGGAAGACAACATCATGGCCAACTGACTGGAAAAGATCTGTGTTTATACCAATACTAAAGAAAGGTGATCCAATTGACTGTGGAAATTATCGCACAATCACTCTGATCCCACATGCCAGCAAGATTCTACTGAAGATTATTCAAAAGAGACTACAACCATACCTGGAACAAGAACTACCTGAAGTGCAAGCAGGGTTCAGGAAAGGGCGAGGAACAAGAGACATCATTGTGGATGTGAGAGGGATCCTTGAAAAGACTAAATAATACCAAAAGGATATCTATTTGTGCTTTATCGACTATAGCAAAGCTTTTGACTGTGTAAACCATGAGAAACTCTGGGCCACATTAAGAAGCATGGGTATACCAGAACACCTGATCGTACTCTTGCACAATCTGTACATTGATCAAGAAGCAACAGTTCGAATGGAACAAGGAGAAACAGAATGGTTTAAAATAAGCAAAGGTGTAAGACAAGGCTGCATACTTTCCCCTACCTGTTTAATTTATATGCAGAACAAATCATCAGAGAAGCAGGATTGTATGAAGACAACAGAGGTGTGAAGATTGGTGGAAGACTCATCAACAACCTTCGCTATGCTGATGATACCACATTACTGGCTGAAAGTGAAGATAATCTGAAACATTTGCTTCTCACAATCAAAGAACATAGTCTCAAAATGGGCCTGTAACTTAATGTAAAGAAGACAAAGATCATGACAACTGGTATAATCAACAGGTTCATCGTTGAAGGAGAAGAAATTGAAATCGTGAACAACTTTAACCTACTTGGATCAACTATCAATAAAGAAGCAACAAGTAGTCAAGAAATCAGATGACGCATTGCTCTTGGCAGAATGGCTATGAAAGACTTAGATAAGATTCTCAAGAGCAGAGATGTCTCTCTCCATACAAAGATTCGACTTGTTCAAGCCATGGTATTTTCAATAACATCATATGGATGTGAAAGCTGGACAGTGAAAAAGATAGACAGGAAGAAAATTGATATCTTTGAATTATGGTGCTGGCGGCGAATACTGTGTATACCATGGACTGCCCGAAGAACAAACCAGTCGGTACTAGAGGAGATCAAACCTAAGCTTTCTTTAGAAGCTCAGATGACAAGACTTCGACTTTCATACTTTGGACACATCATGCGAAGAGAAAGATCATTAGAGAAAGACATCATGCTTGGCAAGATAGAAGGACAACGCAAAAGAGGAAGGCCAGCAATGAGATGGATCGATACAATAACAGCAACTACGGGTACCAGTCTGACGGAAGATCGAACACAATTTAGGATAGCTATCCAGAGGGTCGTCATGAGTCGACTCCGACTCGACGGCACTCAACAACAACAACAACAACGACTGGAAGTAAATTTCCAGACCTTTCTTCCAAGGCAATGGAGGGTTGAGTAACTTGTCCAAGGCCACATGGAGTGCTAGTGGAAATCAAACCCTTGTTGCTTGGTTACCATGCTCTAACAACTAGGCTATATCCTTAGCATTACACAGCCAGGATATTCAGCAGCAGAAATTGCTGCTGAATATCCTGCTGATATGTAAGTGCCATGGCTAACAGCTGTGATGTTTAAATCTCAGCCTTTCTGAATATTGGCACCCTTATTTGCAATCAAGTTCTAGGCAAAGTATAGAATCATACATATGCTTTTCTTCATCTCTATTTCTGTAATTCTGCACCTCAAGCCTGAACTGTATAACTAGGGTTGCTCTAGTCTTGGGTTACCACACTCCATGTAGTCTTGCTTTTATTTTTATTTTGCGGTATGCAGTGAGGTAACTGCAGGACTAGATCAATCCTTTTGGGCATATATGGAGTCAGTTGGCACTCTTTACCCTTGAAGCAAGTTATACACACACACACTCACAAGCATACACACACACGTGCGCATGCACACATACACATACTTTTCCTGTTTGGGTCATCTGCAATTCTTCATTAACCATTTATTATATTATCTACTGCTATTCAGTCCTAGGTTCTATATCAGGCCTCAAATATATCTTTAATGTTTCAGTATCAGGCCTTCCCTGATGAAAAAATATCAACTGTGCAGTCATTTTGATGTATAAACAATTGTTGATGAAACACAAATTGAGACCAGCAAAGTCCTATGTTTTAGGATCCAAGATAAAATTAGAGCCTGTTTCCAGGAGTGAAAGAGCAATCAACTACTTTGATGAGTTACTTGATACTTTAAAAATCTTTCTAAAGAACAAGGTTTGATGAAACCTAGAAGTCAGGTCACCACGCAGAGCCAGCATGCCCATTAGGTGACCGTCTAAAGCACCAATGGTCCAGGGTCCGTCCACTGCCTCCCCTCTCTGGGACCTGCAGTGGCAGCAATGGCTGCAAACAGCCCGCAGTGCTTACCTTAAAACTTTGATGCTGCAGGGTTGTGTGCTTCCGCCCTCTCAGACCTCCCGATATCGACTTTCTGTTTGCAAACAGGGTGCCAGAGAGGAGGAGGGAGGAGTAAGGGATGAGCTTTGCCTAGGACATCTCATTTCCTTCTGCCATCCCTGTCGTCACTGCACCTAAAAATTAAACTCTGACACCTGGAATTTCATTCTGCCTCCCCTGCAACATTCAAAATGAAATGGCTGCAGTTCATTGTAGGAACCCGCCGGAAACTGAAGCAACCTACTCAGTTCAACATTTCCTCACATAGGGAAGGCTGGAGGAGGTGGAGACATGGTCAGACTTTAGAGCAGAGTGTGCCAATTAAGTTTCAGACCAATGCTGACATTTTCCTGACCAACTGGGAGACGTTTTTCCTTTTACCCCGGTTGTGGGAAAAATTGGCTGGTCACGGGTTGCAGTTTTTTGGGCTATTGCCTACAGCAACCTTGGGTGAGAAAACCACAGAAAATGGAGGAAAAATATAATGAAAATAAAGGCAAAGTTCTGACTCAGAAAGAGTCATGGCCCTTGCCTGAATCTATTGATCGGATCCTGAAGCGGCATCTGGAGCTGACCAATGAGAATGGTAGTCAGTAACACCCACTCTGCCATGACTCTCCTAAAGTGGCTGCTTGGAAGATTTGGCCATGTGGCTATATCTAGGCATTGAATATCCAAGTTGCCCGGATTGTCATGAAGCTAACCGGCTAGTGATGATATTCAGCCAGACTTTTGCCATGTTGTGATAACCAGGCAGAGGCTCAATATCACTGTTGCCTGGTTGTTGTCAGGTGCCGCCCCCAGAATGCCGTGATGCTAACCAGTTAACATCAGGGTATGCAGCTGCAGCACCCTTGGATATTCAGCAACACTAACCGCGTTAATCCGTTTAAATATTGAGCCCATATTGCATAAAAACGTGAGGTTACTTCTGCATAATTTTCATTTTTTTGTGCCATAATTCCCTGGGGTGTAGCAAAGTTAAATGCAAACTGCATCCACCATGGCTTTAAGCCGCACAGTACAGGATCATCCAGTTCAAGTCTGGAGAGACTTAGGATGGTAAGGCTTACACCAGAGTTTCTGTAACCACAGCTTAAAGCTAAAGAGAACTGCAACAACACAAAGTGTTTGTAAACTTGCTTTCTTTAGCAGCTGCTGGCTGAATGAGTATATGGGAGGTGAAGGGGTGCCTGACAGATAGGAGGGGAGTGAAATCTGACTGGCTGAGAAGGTGCCTGTAAGGTGGTGGATTGCAGGATAATTGTATGACAAATTGTCTGGAAGGTGGGAAGGGCATAACTGGTGACTGATTGAGAGAGTGGGGTGGATGACTTGTTAGCAATAAGGGGTTGGGGGAGGTGGAAGAGAGAGACAGAGAGAGCCTGGTGAAGGCAGTGTGTAGGGGTCATCAGCATTTTCCTGACAGCATGGGGGGAAGAGGCAGATAAGAGGCCACTAGCTTCTGCTGTCTCTGTGCAGTGATTTAGTATACCTAGGGTTGCCAACTGGCTCCAGATGCGCCCGACAGGCTTGATCCAGTCCTGGGTTTACCCCATTGCATGCATGGAGATGTAGTTCTGAATTCCCTATTGCACTCCATAAGAAAAGCAAGACTACATGTCCCTGCATGCAATAGGGTAAACCCAGGACTGGATCAAGCCTGTCGGGCGCATCTGGAGCCAGTTGGCAACCTTAAGTATACCTTCTTTTCACTTAGAAACAGAATGGGAAAATAGCCTTAGTAAAATTAGGCCCTAAAGGATCTGTGATAGATCTCAAAAGATTCTCCCCGCTCCTCCAGTGGAGACGAATGGTGGGGGGGGG
This sequence comes from Ichthyophis bannanicus, assembly GCA_033557465.1. NCBI lineage: Eukaryota > Metazoa > Chordata > Amphibia > Gymnophiona > Ichthyophiidae > Ichthyophis > Ichthyophis bannanicus. Next base: position 908,985,161 of record CM066033.1, read on the forward strand.
CAGTCACTGGTGCCTAAATTGTTGGCCTGGCTCCTAAACTCTAAGAAAAGTTGTCAAGGCCTGTACTAAAGCATAACTTTTTTTGGAAATGTTGACAGTTTACCAGCGGTAGTGGCAGTGACAATGATAATGGAATTCAATAAAACAAGGAGTAAACACATAGGATCCCTAGCTGCAAAGAAACGCAGGGAAAATCAGAATCAACGCTGATCTATGGCACTGTACAAGGAAGTCAACTGTGCAGGCTAAATGGGAATTACAGGTTTTATGTACTGTAAAATTCTTTGTTTCTTTATGAACAGAGATTTCCAGCTGAACTACTTACTGGATATTACTGTAAGAACTTAAAAATAAAATCATCACATTGGAAAATGTCTAAAACGACACTTAACCTTGAAGATATGGGCTGTAATAACATGATCTTTGGACAACCATTTCAAATCAAGCAGCGGCCTTTACCATTTAAATATGAATATAGCTGCTAATCTTCAGTTAAAATGGTTGGAAATCATTATTATAGGATAAAGAAATCAATTTCTTAACATTGCCCATTTCCTACTGGAAAGAAATGATGTAATTTGCTAGTAAACTACTTGACTCTAAGTTACAACAATCAACTGAGAGTGGGCGCAGATTCAATACACAAGTCAATTAAATGCCTTAATGCATTTTAGAGGTTGTACTGTAGAAAGTTTTATTCAGACGGAGAAAAGATCTGCCTACAAAAGGATTTTATATTATATAGGTGAGATATTCAGCAGTGGCAGCAGTTAGCCATTGCCACTGAACCTCAGATATTCAATGCCAGGGCCATATCCTGGTTGGCCTGATAGCGGCAAAGCTAACCAGCAGAAACACAATTCAGCCACTGCACAGTTACCTTCTGTGGCAAAGGTTATGACAGTCTTTAAGGTGCCTAACTTTTGCCATTTAAGGATAACCAAGAAGGGGCTGAATTATCCTGCTTATCCCTGGGTGACACCTCTGCTCTGTCCCCAGAACGCCCCGATGTTAGCCAGCTAGCATCGAGACATCCAGCGGCGGCACACAGGGATATTCATCTGCACTAGCCAAGTTAGTGCTGCTAAATATCAAGTTGCTGCGATTAACGTGATTAACAGATCTGCTAATCACATTAATTGCTCTGAAAATTGACCCATATATTTATATGTATATCTATACACACAAGCACTTATGCACATATAGCATAGTTACTCACCTGTAACAGGTGATCGCCGGGAACAGCAGGAATTTAGTCTTCACATATGGGTGATGTCAGTACCGATGGAGCCCATGTGGGAACACTCCCCAGCGTCCAACAGGAAAGCCTTTGAGAACACCAGTCAAACCCATTTAACCAACCTCAAGGTATCGCTCAAGGCTCAGCCCTTTCTGCATTGCTCTGTAATATATACCTGCAATCATTATGCAACATAATAAATGAGTATAATGTACAGTACAAAATATATGCCGATGATATCATGGACTATGTTCCTTTCAACAAAGCTGAACCTGAATATTCAAAGATAATAGCATGCCTTGAGGAAATGTCAAATTGGTGGAAAGTGACATTGAAAAAGCGAAATTGCTAAACAAATACTTCTGCTCTGTTTTTACTAAAGAAAATCCTGAAGACCTGTGACTCCCAAATATAAAAATGGGAATGAAGTAGATACGACACCATTCACAGAAGATGATGTGTTAGAACAACTTGCAAAACTGAAAGTGGACAAGGCAATGAAACCGGATGGGATACATCCCAGGATACTGAAAGAGCTCAGAGAGGTTCTTGCAGGGCCATTAAATGATGTTTTTAACAAATCCTCGGAAACAGAAGTTCCTCAGGACTGGAGAAGGGCTGATGTAGTACCTCTTCACAAAAGTGGTGACAGGGAAGAAGTGACAAACTACAGGCCAGTGAGCCTTACCTCAGTGACAGGAAAAGTAATGGAGGCGCGCCTGAAAGAGCGAATAGTGAACTTTCTCAAAACCAACAGGTTCCATGATCCGAGGCAACAGGGTTTTACCAAAGGACGATCTTGCCAAAGAAATCTGATTGAGTTCTTTGAGTGGGTGACCAGAGAACTAGATCAGGGGCATGCGATGGATGTTATCTACCTGGATTTCAGCAAAGCCTTTGATACTGTTCCTCATAGGAGGTTTATCAATAAACTCAGTAGTTTGGGGATGGGTCCAAAGTTGGTGAACTGGATCAGAAATTGGTTGACTGACAGACGACAGAAGGTGATGGTAAATGGAGCTCACTCGGATGAAAGGAGGGTGATTAGCAGGGTGCCCCAGGATTCAGTCCTGGACCTGGCACTGTTCAATGTATTTGTGAGTGATATTGCTGAAGGCCTGAATGCAAAACTCTGTCTTTTTGCAGATGACACAAAAATTTGCAACAGAGGGGACTCTCCTGAGGGAGTGAGTAACATGAGGAAAGATCTACAAAAGCTGGAAGAATGGTCTAATTCTTGGCAGTTAAGATTTAATGTGAAGAAGTGCAGTGTCATGCACTTGGGAAGCAGAAATCCAAGGGCAATGAACGCAATAGGGGGTGAGAGGTTGGTGTGCATGGAACAGGAGAAGGACCTTGGTGTGATTATTTCTGAGGATCTCAAGGTGGCAAAACAGTGCGACAAGGCAGTGGCAAAAGCCAGGAGGATGTTGGGTTGCACACATAGAGGAATTACCAGCAGAAAGGAAGAGGTACTAATGCCACTGTATAAGTCACTGGTGAGGCCTCACTTGGAATACTGTGTTCAGTTTTGGAGACCATATCTCGCAAAGGATGTAAACAGACTGGAAACGGTTCAGAGGAAGGCGACCAAAATGATTTGGAACCTGCGTCAAAAGCCTTATGAGAACAGACTTGAATACCTAAATATGTACATTCTGGAGGTGAGAAGGGATAGGGTGGATATGATTCAGACCTTCAAATACTTAGAGCAGAGGTTCCCAGCTCCAGTCCTCGGGGAGCCCTAGGCCATTAGGGTTTTCAGGATTCCCACAATCAATATGCATGAGATAGATTTGCATGTTCTGCCTTCATTGTATGCAAATCTAACTTATGCATATTCATTGCAGGAATCCTGAAAACTGGCCTAGGGTTCCCCAAGGACTGGGTTGGAAACCCCTCACTTAGAGAGTATTAATGAACAAACAAACCTCTTCCAAAGACGGTGAAGCTGTAAAACCAGAGGGCATAACATGAAGCTGCAAGGGGGTAAATTGAAAGGCAATGTCAGGAAATACTTTTTCACTGAAAGGATGGTGGATGCTTGGAATGCCCTCCCGATGGAAGTGGTGGGGGCAAATACAATGACAGAATTCAAACTGGCATGGGACAGACACAGTGGATCCCTTTATAGCAACAGGATAAAATCAAAATAAACTTAACTATCTAATTTCTCAACAAACAGGGGTGCCCTACATGGAGTGGTGGGTTCACCCCTAAACAAAGACATGGGGAGGGGGTGACCTGCACGGAGCAGCAGGTGCACCTACTCTTGCTACCTTGCTGGGCAGACTAAATGGACCATGGTCTTTATCTGCCATCATTTACTATGTTACTATGTAAAGAAAGCCTCTCTTTAAACTACAGGAAATCCAAGGCTCTCTCCATAACCAGGAGCACATCATTCATCCTGTCAAAGACCCTGAAAATACTTCATAACAATCTAGAAGTCAAATGCGAGGTGAAGTACCTGGGTGTGATACTTAATGAGAATCTAAGTTTACAGTTGCATGTCAACAAAAAAACAAAATCAGCTTATCACAAATTAAGGATAATTCAGAAGCTCAAACCTCCACTCAGTGACAGCAATCTTCGAATGGTTTGTTAAGCCATGATTATGCCTATACTGGACTACTGTAATGCAATATACCAAGGCCTCTCGAAACACACCATATATCTGAGCTACAAATGGTCTAGAACACAGCTGCAAGAATAATCTCAGGAACTATGAGAAAGAGTCAAATAACTCCAACCATAAAGCAGTTGCACTGATTACCTGTACATGCATGCTCCAAATTCAACACACTGCTAATCATCCACCAGCTATCCCCAATCATTCTTCAACCACTGATCAGTAAAGACTCAGAAAACAGACATTGAAGAACCTCCAGCAAAAACTTTCTACTCATCCCAAATGCCAAAATAAAAGCCAAACAAGTAACATATAACAGGGTTTTGTCATTATATGCACGTTACTTTGGAATGCACTCCCTGAGAACATAAGAACCATTGAAGGCTTGTGGAATTTTAGGAAAAACCATAAAAAACATTCCTCTTTACTGAACACTATGGTCCAAACCCATGAATCTCTTCTCTTAGATATGCCCTCCAAGTATGTCATCCACCCTTCCCCTGACCGCTCTGCCATGATCGACAATATATTCCTCCCGTATTGCCTAGTTTCCCTCACCCTTCCCACCCCCTCTCCTTTCACTTTGCCCAAGCTCCCTTTCCCTGACTTGCCCTCTATCCCTAGTAATATATAAATTTTTTGCTTTATGTTACGACTCTTGCTCTTTTAGTACTGTTATTTTGGAATTCCTGTATCTCTACTATTGTTCCCTGTTTAAGTTTCCAAGTTTATCTTCTCTGTCCAATGTAAACTGCCAGTTATGTTTAATGTAAACCACTTTGAATCTATGATAAGGCGCTACAGAAAACTTGTTAAATAAATAAAATAAAAACCTGAACCCCACCGTGGGAGAATGGGGACGATGATTACTTGTGACCTCTGGATCCGCACAGCGTGTTGGCACTGCCTGCTGTTGTCAGCTGGAGGCTATAAAAATCTGTGCCCCATCGCAGGACACAGGCATGTGTCTGAAGGGGCGTGACCAAAGGGGAGCCCCTTCAGAGCCAGTGAGGAGCTAGAGCTGTGGAACTCTTCCCCTAGTATGGGGAAGAGGAAGAAGAGAAGATTACAGTCTCAGAGTTTAAAGTTGGCCAAAACTGTTGGTCCCATGGATTAAGGATTTGATTAGGCAATGAGACAGTGGTTAGGGAAGCAAAATTTAACTGTAAACTATAAAAAGGCAGAAGTCCTATATGTCACCAGGAGCACCACATTTACACTACTTGTAGCAATAAAAATACAAAGCAACAAACTCACAGTCAAAATTGAGGTAAAACACCTAGGGGATTATACTGGACCAAACACTAAGGCACATTCCAAATGAGGCATCCAAATGCAATCTGAGGCATTAAAGCCAGAATGTCTGAAAAGGAAGGCACAATCGTATCAATTCGGGACAAAGAACTATTAATTGTTACTTTGTAGTTGTTTTAAACCTTTAAATCTTCTTTTATGTTGCTGTTATGTTGCTATTGAAGGTCTCAGACTACCATGGCGCGTTTTTAAGACTTATATCAAGTCTATTGCTAGTGCCTATTCACATCAATGACCTTCTGCAAACCCCAGCTAACATTTAAGAGTGATTTTTGGGAGCGGATGGAGTTTTCCTCTAAAATTATACAAAAGAAGCTTAGATCATAACACTGTAGAAACAACTTGAAGAACTGCAACCGCCACTTAACTTGTAGTGGGCTGTTTCATTTTATATACTCCTATCACGCTCGCCGATCCCAACGCCTCACTGCAGGCGCCCCCGTCGCGTTTCACAAGCGTTTCTTCAGGGGATGTGTGTGTACCTTACCTAAAAAATAAAACAACATTAAAACAACGCCTACCCTCTATCATCCATGTGAAGTTCTTCCCTATCATTTCTCTTCTTAGTGAGCCTCTATCTAAAAATTCACCTAACAAAATGATGTGTAAGGGACAGCTTACCAAAGAAGAATAACTGATGCTGCACACGTCTGTTTCCTCTCATACAAAAGCAGCAGGGAAACTATCAAACTCCCTTCAATCTGCTTCCAAAAAACGACGCGCATGCAGATTAGCAATAGCAAATCCTTATTTAAACACCACCCCCCGTATGACGTGAAGGGTCTTAAGTCCTTCCCCCTGAAATTACTCCCTTCAACCATTCATCATTTCCCTTACCGTCTACTAAAGGAGACTATCATTCCAGTATTATTATTAATCCTGTATCCTCCTGCTTATAATTTATTCTAAAAGCAACTCCTAATCGCTCTCCAGATTTTTATTAAGGCTACTCCATATGGACATTGTTTTTCCTAACCCTAAAAATAATAAAGTGTGTTATTAAAACTTGCTACTGAAGCAAAACCCCATCTAATTACAAACTGTAACAATTCTTTTCACGGCACAAAATCTTCATATAGCGCACTGATCCACCATTCTCATAGACATGCAGACCAATCAATAGTAACATTGAGGCCTGTAGGCATTACTGATTTTAAAATGTAGATCCATTTTTGCTCTCTAATCAGCAAAGTTTGATCGATTGATTTTCCCGATATTCCAAACTCAACGCTATCTATGCAGAAACATCTTAATTGATGAAAGGCATGCCCCTTGGTCAGACAATGTTGCACTAATGGTGCTTCTCTGACTTTACATTTCAGCCGACTTTTGTACTCTCCCATTCGCAGTTTGAAAGGGCGAATTGTTTTACCCACATATATTAATCCACAAGGGCATTTAATAACGTATACTACATTAGTTGTATCACTTGTCATGTCGGTCTTCAATGTATAAGTAAATCCCTGATGTGTAAAGGCTTCCACCTCCATAGTAATTTCACAAATACTACACTTTCCACATTTTCTATGACCTTTCTTTTCCACTAAATTATGTAGTAATTCTGCAGAAGGCTTCAAAACTGCTGGGCTTAATTGCTCTTTTAAATTTTGATTATGCTGCCATACACATCGTATTTTCTTGCCTATTAAACCAGGAACTGCCTCCAAAATGTTTCCATGCTTCTGCAAAATTGTTTTAATGCCACCACTCAATGAGGAATACCGGGTTATCAAATTAATATTATTGCTGTCGGAGATATTTGATTTATTAGAATTTCTAACTTCCAACAATGAACTTCTGTTGTTATATAAAGCCCTAGTATACGCACGCTTCGCCACCCCTTTAGGGTAACTTCTCTCCCCAAAGCTAGTGGATAATTGCTTTGCTAAGTGTTTAAATTCGTGATCGCTGGAACAATTTCTCCTGTAACGTAAGAATTGGGAAAAAAGGAAGACTTTCTTTTAACTGAAGAGGATGTGCACTCTTATAATGTAAAAATGTATTGCGATCTGTACTTTTTCTATATACTGTTGTTAGCCATTCTCCTTTGCCTCTAGTAATGGTAACGTCTAGATAGGCCAAACTATTAACATGATACTTTGAAGTGAACTTAATATTTGGATCACATTGATTCAGCCATTGAAGAAATGACATTAACTGTTCTTCTGAACCTTTCCATAACATAAAGACATCGTCTATGTAACGATTCCAGGAAATAACCTGGGTAAAAATGGAGATTGAGGCAACCATCTGTCTTTGTATTCTCCCATATATAAATTTGCCATCGAGGGGGCACAAATGGCCCCCATGGCCACTCCAGAGATCTGTTGATACAGAACTCCATCAAAAACAAAATAATTCCGGAAAATGGCTAAATGTGCTAATTGTAATAAAAATGCAATGTGTGTTTCAGACAGATCCCCTCTTTTTTGTAACATCCGTTCGATCACTTGATACGCAGCTGCTTGAGGGATACTTGTGTAAAGCGAAGTAACATCCAAAGTAACCAATAATACATCCTTATCTGCCGACCACTGTGCTAAAGCCCTTAAAATATTTAGAAAATGTGTGGTATCCTTTATATACGATGGAATGGCTATTAATAAAGGATGTAGATAAGAATCTACAAAAGTAGATAAAGGTTCCAATATGGTTCCCCTAGTTGAAACTACTGGTCTACCTGGACGTTCCTGCATATTTTTATGTATTTTTGGAACTGTATAGAATTTTGCTGTTGTTGAGGCCTCCATATTCAAATATTTACCGTTCATTGTACCAGTTTTTATTATTGAGCTGTTCTATGTATTTCTATTGTTTGATGTAAACCACCACTGATCTTGGGAAGTGGCGGTATATAAAAGACTTACAAATAAATAAATAAAAAAAAATTTATATTGTAAAGCTGCTTGAGTAATCCCTTTGATCTCCTTCTGTAACACCGTCTTTGGATCCTCCTGTAATACATGATAAATCGATGAATCCTGCAACTGATGTAATGCTTCAGACAAATAATACTCTCTACTTAACACTACCACTGCTCCCCCTCTGTCTGCTTGACATATTACGATGTCTGTTCATTGTTGTAATTCTTTAAGTGCAACCTGTTCCTCTCTGGTTAAAGTGGTGTATCGCTTTTTACTGGATTGTTCCAAATTCTGTAATTCTTTCAACACCAAATCTTTAAAGATTACTATCGCCGAAAATTCAATTTTCGTATGAACCCCTCAAAATCTAGCCGGAACTGAAACGAATCAAAACTGATGCTAGGGACTAGGGACTAAATTCAGAGAAAAAACGATCAATACAGGAATGGACACGATCGAGAATTTAGTAGTAAACATCTCGGGAAAGGATCTTCCTCCAGAAGGCATTCATTTGTTAAACAAAGGGCTGTCATTTGTCCCTAGCATCAGTTTTGATTCATTTCAGTTCCGGCTAGATTTTGAGGGATTCATACGAAAATTGAATTTGAAGAGTTTCTTCGAGATACATGGATCTAAGGAAGACATACAAGAGAGGATTGAACAGGATGCACCGGTAATTAATCAAATTAAATTACCATTAAAGTCCAATTGGTCTCCTCCAGGTCCATTACATCCGGCGATAGTAATCTTTAAAGATTTGGTGTTGAAAGAATTACAGAATTTGGAACAATCCAGTAAAAAGTGATACACCATAACATGATCACATCTGAATTCATAAATGGAGGAAGGATGGCAAGGAAATCCACAGTACTGCCATTTAACTTTCAAAAGGGAGACTATGATAAAATGAGGAAAATAGTTAAGACAAAACTAAATGGAGCAGCTGCAAAGGCTAAAGACTTTCATCAAGCATGGGCATTATTTAAAAACATTATCTTGGAAGCCTAGACCAGCTGTATTCCACATTTTAAGAAAGATGGAAGAAGCCCAAAAAACTGCCAGCATGGTATAAAGGTGAGGTCAGAGAGGCTGTTGTAGTCAAAAAAGCATCTTTCAGGAAATGGAAAAAGGAGCCAAATGACAAAAACTGGAAACAACAAAAGCACTGGGAAGTTAGATGCAAGGCATCGATAAGGCAGACAAAGAGAGAATTTGAGAAGAAGCTTGCTGTGGAAGTAAGAACGCATAATAAAGACTTTTTCAAGTACATTCATAGCAAAAAACCTGTGAGAGAGTCAATTGAACCATTAGATGATAGAGGGGAAAAAGGGGCACTAAGAGGGGACAAGGCCATAATGGAGAGACTGAATGAATTTTTTGCTTTGGTCTTTACTGAAGAAGATGTAGGGAAGTTACCTAAGGTATTTAAAGATGATGCATCGAAGAACTGAAAGAAATGTTGATAAACTGGGAAGATATATTACAACTATTTGATAAACTAAACAGTAGTAAATCATCTGGTCCAGTTGGTGCATACCCGAGGTGTTGAAAGAACTGAAATATTTATTTATTTAGTTAGTTAGTTAGTTAGACAGATTTGTATACCACCTTATCCTACAATCAAAGTGGTCACATCACAACTGGAGGGTTACATTTAACATGAGGGTACTTGACAACATTATACAATGAGCTCTTATGTCTAGTTGGGATAAGTGAGTATCGGGTTAGTGGAGATAGTTGCATTACTGTTCGGGTGGAGACTGTTGTCTGTTTGCTCATAGGTTTCTGTAAAGAGCAGGGTTTTAAGGGCCTTGCGGAAGTCTATATGGTCATCCAAGGCCCTCAGGCCTGTTGGGAGGGAGTTCCATAGTGTGGACACCAGTAATGAAGGAGCTTGTCTTGAGGTTGTTTGTTTTGTCTTGTGATATCCTGCTGGTGTGCCAATCATGCTGTCATTATTAGCTCTTCTTGGTCTATTGCTGATATCCCTTGTTATGATATCTTGGAGTGCATCTGCCGAGAGATGGTGAATGATTTTAAAGATGAGCAGGACTGTTCTGAATTTTGCTCTGGCCATCATTGGGAGCCAGTGCAGTTGCTGTAAGACGGGGGTGATGTGCTCAGTTCTTGGAGTGTCCGTAATGATGCATGCTGCAGTGTTTTGCACCATTTGGAGTGGGTGTAATGTCTGCTGCCTTGATACAGTGAGTTTCCGTAGTCAAGTATAGGTGAGATGAGTGCTTGGCACACTGTGCGGAAGTGGTCCTGGCAGAGTATTGGCTTGAGCTTTCTGATGGTCCTTAAACGTTGATGGGTCTTGTTTGCGGTTTTGGTGATGTGGGATTTCATGTTCAGGGATTGCATACCTACTATTAGTAATCTGTGAACTATATTAAAATCATCTGTAGTACCGGAAGATTAGATGTAATGCCAATGTAATGTAAATTTTTTAAAAAGGTTCCAGGGATGATCCGGGAAACTACAGGTCAGTGAGCCTGACATCAGTATGAGGCAAAATGGTAGAAACTATTATAAAGAACAAAATTACTAAACATGTAGATAGTGTCAGAAGGCCAGCCCTCTGCCTAGGGCTAAGAGGGTTGGCGCTGCCATTATGTCGTCTAATAAAGAATAGTTATGAGTCGAGTAGTAAGGCAAAAATGACAAGGAATTTATTCCCAACACAAAAGAATTCAGTGCAGAACAAAATAGGACAATCTTCAGGTGTTTGCTCAGAGTTATTTACAGAAAATTAAAGCAACTGCATTTCTCACAGTCTCTGCTCCAAACATGTGCAGTGCATATCCCATGTAATCAAACCAGCTTAACAAAAACAGCTTCTGCTTCCAAAGGAAAATACCTCTTTTCCTTTGCTGTCACTCAGCTCCTATATACGGGTTTTTTAGTGCAGGGACTCAATATCATCTGCCACACAAAACGTGCAATCCATAGGAACTTCCCCTAGGTCAATATCATTACTGTCCCATTGCATTTCTTCAAACTCAGGGCTTACTGAGTTTGGCTTTAAATTGTTATAGCAGGGTTTCTGGTAACCTCCCTCTGCTATTTCCCTTGGACACAATTCTGCACAGTAAGGTTTAGAAATACCTTGGGCTGTGGAGATTCCTCTCTGGCTCTCAGCTAGCTCTCTCCAGCTGAAAGGAATTACTTTCTGCTCTTCTGTTTGCACTGCCTGTCGAGAGCACTGCCCTGGCCCTCTGCTCCTGGTTGAGTTTTTCAAACTCCTGGCTTTTGAGCTGGGTTCCCCCCTGGGCAAACTCTGAAGCCTTTCATCCAGCCCTAAGAACATAAGAACATAAGATATGCCATACTGGGTCAGACCAAGGTCCATCAAGCCCAGTATTCTGTTTCCAACAGTGGCCAATCTAGGTCATATATACCTAGCAGTTTCCTCAAGGGACACAGGTTCCACAATGCTTGTATTAGTTCAAGCATTGATATCCTGGGTCCCTTCTTAATAATGGTTTATGGACCTTTCCTCCAGGAATTTGTCCAAACCTTTTTTAAACCCAGCTACACTAACAGCCTTTACTACATCCTCTGGTAACAAATTCCAGAGTTTGATTACACGTTGAGTGAAAAAATATTTTCTTTTATTAGTCTTAAATAGTTTACCCTGTAGCTTCATTGCATGTCCCCTAGTCTTTCTATATTCTGGTAAGGTAAACAATTGATCTACATTTACCCGTTCCACTCCGTTCATTAATTTATAGACTTCTATCATATATCCCCTCAGCCGTCTCTTTTCCAGGTTAAAGAGACCTAACCTTTTTAGCCTTTCTTCATAGGAGTATCCTTCCATCCCCTTTACCATTTTGGTGGCTCTTCTCTGAACCTTTTCTAAAATCGCTATATCCTTTTTAAGATACGGCGACCAGAATTGCACACAATATTCAAGGTGCGGTCTCACCATGGAACAATATAGAGACATTATAATATCTTTTGTTTTATTTTCCATTCCTTTCCTTATCATACCTAGCATTCTATTTGCTCTCTTGGCCGCTGCTGCACACTGGGCCGAGGGTTTTAACATGGTATCCACAATGATGCCTAAATCTTTTTCCTAAGTGGTGGTTCCTAATGTGGAACCTTGCATCGTGTAACCATAGTTTGGGTTGTTCTTCCCTAGGTGCATAACCTTGCACTTGTCCACATTAAATTTCATCTGCCATTTTAATGCCCAGTCTTCCAATTTATCAAGATCCTCTTGCAATTTTCCACAATCCTCTTGGGTTTTAACAACTTTAAATAGTTTTGTGTCATCTGCAAATTTGATAACCTCACTCGTTATTCCACTTTCCAGGTCATTTATGAATATGTCAAAAAGCAGCGAACCCAGCACAGATCCCTGGGGTACACCACTATTCACCTTTCTCCATTGGGAAAATTGGCCATTTAGCCCTACCCTCTGCTTTCTATCTTTTAACCAGTTCCTGATCCACAATAGTACCTCCTATCCCATGACTCTTTAGTTTTGCCAAAAGTCTCTCATGAGGGACCTTGTCAAAGGCTTTCTGAAAGTCCAGATACACAATATCAACCGACTCACCTTTGTCCACCTGATTATTCACTCCTTCAAAAAAACATAACACATTAGTAAGACAAGATCTTCCTTGTCTAAAGCAATGTTGGCTGTCTCCCATTAGGTCATGACTATCTACATGCTGAGTAATTTTATTCTTTATGATGGTTTCTACCATTTTTCCCGGTACTGATGTCAGGCTCACCGGTCTGTAGTTTCCCAGATCACCCCTGGAACCCTTTTTAAAAATTGGTGTTACATTGGCGATCCTCCAATCTTCAGGTATTAGAGATGATTTTAATGATAGTTCACAGATTACTAATAGCAGGTCTGAAATCTCGTATTTCAGTTCTTTCAACACCTTTGGATGTATACCATCCGGCCCAGGTGATTTGCTACTCTTCAGTTTATCTAATAGTTGTAATACATCTTCCCGATGTATCGATATTTCCTTCAATTCTTCCACACCTTTAAATACCACTTCAGTCTTGGGTAACATCCCTACATCTTCCTCAGTAAAGACTGAAGCAAAGAATTCATTCAGTCTCTCCGCTATCGCCTTGTTGCCTCTTAGTGCTCCTTTAACCCCTTTATCATCTAATAGACCAACTGACTCTCTCACAGGTTTTTTGCTACGAATGTACTTGAAAAGGTCTTTACTTCGCGTTTTTGCTTCCGCAGCAAGCTTCTTCTCAAATTCTCCCTTTGCCTGCCTTATCAATGCCTTGCATTTGACTTGCCAGTGCTTGTGCTGTTTCCAGGTTTTGTCATTTGGCTCTTTTTTCCATTTCCTGAAAGATGCTTTTTTGGCAACAACAGCCTCTCTGACTTCACCTTTAAACCATGCTGGCAGTTTTTTGGACTTCCTTCCACTTTTCTTAAAGCGTGGAATACAGCTGGTCTGGGCTTCCAAGATAGTATTTTTCAACAACAGCAAAGCCTGATGTACGACTTTAACCTTTGCAACTGCTCCTTTTAGTTTTTTCTTAACTGTTTTCCTCATTTTATCATAGTCTCCCTTTCAAAAGTTAAAAGGTAGTACTGTGGATTTCCTTACTATCCCTCCTCCACTAATTAAATCAAAGGCGATCATGCTATGATCACTATTGCCAAGTGGCCCCAACAACCTTATCTCTTGCACTAGATCTGGTGTTCCACTAAGGATTAGGTCTAATATGGTTTCCCCTCTGGTCAGTTCATGAACCAGCTGCTCCAAGAAGCAGTCATTTATTTCATCTAGGAACTTTATCTCCCTAGCATGTCCTGACGTGACACTGACCCAGTCGATACCGGGGTAGTTGAAATCACCCATTATTATTACTGTGCTGTAACTTTTGTTAGCTTCCTTGATTTCTTTGAGCATTTCATCATCCATTTGGTCATTCTGGCCAGGCACTCAATAGTACACTCCCACTGCCATTGCCTTCCCCCTTTTACATGGAATTTCAATCCATATAGATTCTACAGCAGATTTTGTTTCCTGCAAAACTTTAATCCTTTCTGACTCAATGCCCTCTCTAACATAGAGAGCAACCCCTCCACCAATTTGATCAGCTCTATCATTATGATATAGTTTGTACCCAGGTATCACAGTGTCCCACTGGTTGTCCTCCTTCCACCATGTCTCTGATATTCCAATCATATCTAACCTTTCATTTAGTGCTATATATTTTAACTCTCCCATCTTATTTTTTAGACTTCTAGCATTTGCATACAAGCATTTTAGAGAATGTATTTTATTTATATTAATTTGGCTATTGTTAGACATGGGTAATTTAGGATCTTTAAGCTCTGTCTGCTCCATACTTGAGGGCATTTGGGCTACTTTACTCTTTTGTGGAACCTCTCTGCTTTTGGTAGTATCCTTCAAAGATACATTCTTCCGAACCATCCGCTCTTGGGTGACTGTCGGCTTTCCCCTAATATCTAGTTTAAAAGTTGCTCTATCTCCTTTTTAAAGGTTAATGCCAGCAGCCTGGTTCCATCCCGGTTAAGGTGAAGCCCATCCCTTCGGAAGAGCCCCTCCTTTCCCCAGAATGTTCCCCAGTTCCTAACAAATCCAAAACCCTCATCTCTGCACCATTGTCTCATCCACGCATTGAGACTCCGGAGCTCTGCCTGCCTTTTGGGTCCTGCACGTGGAATAGGAAGCATTTCGGAGAATGCTACCCTGGAAGTTCTGGATTTCAACTTCCTACCTAAAAGCCTAAATTTAGCCTCCAGAACCTCCCTACCACATTTTCCTATGTCATTGGTACCGACATGTACCAAGACAGCAGACTCCTCCCCAGCACTATCTAAGAACTTATCTCGGTGGCGTGTGAGGTCCGCTACCTTCACACCAGGCAGGCATGTTACCAGGCGATCCTCACGTCCACCAGCCACCCAGCTATCTACATGCCTAATGATCGAATCACCACCTATAACGGCTGTCCTAACCCTTCCCTCATGGGCACATGGCCCTGGAGAAACTTCCTCGGTGTGAGAGGGTTTTACATCACCTGGAGGACAGGTCCTAGTTACAGGATCACTTCCTGCCACACCAGGGTGATGCTCTCCTGTCACGTGACCTCTCTCCTCCATGGCAACAGGGATGCTGCCAGACTGGAGGTGGGACTTCAGGACTATATCCCTGTAGGTCTCGTCTATGTACCTCTCTGTCTGTCTTATGCTTTCCAAATCTGCTACTTTAGCCTCTAGAGAACGGACTCGTTCCCTGAGAGCAAAGAGCTCCTTGCACCTAGTGCACATGTAAGACCTCTCACCAACTGGGAGAAAATCATACATGTGACACTCAATGCAAAAGACTGGAAAGCCCCCATCCCGCTGCTGCACTGCTGTCTGCATCTTAGTTTTAAGTTTGTGTTTAGATCTAAGTTCTTTACTTACTAAGGGTTGCTATGGATATTTATACTAATAAAACTGTACCTAATACATGTAATATACCTTGTTCACCTGAAGCTTAACTAATCTCAGGTCCTTAGTGTATGACTGATTTGGGTAATGAGCTTCACCTGAGAGCACCTCCTGTCTTGTAAGATGTGTAAGTACCTATAAAGCTACGATTATCCCAGGGGTGGGTGGGTGTGGGGAGGGAGGGAAATAACACTTATTAAAAGAGGGCTGCTACACAGTACCCTGTCTTGTGCTGCTGAGTTAAGCTATATTCTGATTTGATTTAAATTATAGCTCTTAGCTGCTGCTAGGCTCTAACTTCTTATGAAATTTAAACTACAAGCTCTCTGCTGGGTTCTAAATTTAACCAGAAAGCTCTCTTCTGTGTTTTAAATTTAAACTAAAAGTACTTTGCTGATGCTAGGCCCTGAGTGACTATTAAATGTAAACTACAAGCTCTCTGCTGCGTTCCAAATGTAACCAGAAAGCTCTCTTCTGTGTTTTAAATTTAAACTAAAAGTACTTTGCTGTTACTAGGCCCTGAGTGACTATTAAATTTAAACTACAAGCTCTCTGCTGGGTGTGAAATGTAACCAGAAAGTTCTCCTCTGTCTTTTAAATTTAAACTTAAACTGCTGCTACTAGGCACTGACTGATTTAACAAAAATAGTGGGTTCACAGATTAATTAGCTTTAATACAAAGAATTCCTTTTAGAAAATTACCAGAAGTATATACTCACAGTTGCAGATCTCTCTCCAGAAGTAACAGTCCCTTTTTCTAGTCCTTCAAGCCCTGAGGACTGAAGGGTTCTCTGCTCTTTCTCCCTCAGCCGGTTCCTGACAACAGGCTGTACCTTTTCTCCTTCTGCTCTGCTGGCTTCAATTTCAGACCTGCAGATAGGTTCTTTACAAGGTCTCCAACTCTGGGAAGTTTCTGAGCCTCTCCAACCACGTCTCCTCCAATCTAGAGTGCTTGGCCTTTTCTCAGAAGCTTTTTCTCTCTTCCTCCCTTTGGAAGCTCTGCCTCTTCCCCTGCTCTCCTCCCAAGCTTCTAGATGGGGTTTAAATTTCTGTTCCCTGAGGCTTGGCTCTGCCTTCCTGCACAGGTGTGAGTAATCAAGATCCAAGCTTGCTGCTATGTCAGAGCTTGGGTGTATGAGCTCAGCTCCTGTCTCCCTCTGCTTGCCTCTCTCTTGCAAATACTGAGACTTGTGTGCTGGCTGACTATCAGTATCTTTAAAGGTAGAATCCTTCTTTCCTTCTATTTCCATAGGCTCTGCATGGGCTTCTACATCACAATAGTTATGGTTTAATGGGAGAAAGCCAACATGGCTTTAGCCAGGGAAGGTTTTGTCTTACTAATCTGTTAGATATTTTTGAAGGTGTGAATAAACAGGTAGACAAAGTTGAGTCAGTTGATATAGTGTATCTGGATTTTCAGAAAGCCTTTGACAAGGTCCCTCATAAGAGATTCTTGGCGAAGTTAAAAAGTCATGGGATAGGAGATAGAGTACGATTATGTATCAGGAACTGGTTAAAAGATAGAAAGCAGAGGGTAGGCTGAATTGCCATTTTTCCCAATGGAGAAAGTTGAATAGTGGAGTACCGCAGGGATCTGTGCTAGGTCCCCTACTTTTTAATATATTCATAAATGACCTGGAATAGGAATAATGAGTGAGGTGATCAAATTTACAGATGACACAAAATTATTCGAAGTTGTTAAAACACAAGAGGATTGTGAAAACTTGCAAGAGGTCTTGATAAATTGTAAGACTGGACATTCAAATTGCAGATGAAATTTAATGCGGATAAGTGCAAAGTTATGCATCTAGGAATGAACAAACCACACGATGCAAGGTTCCACATTAGGAACCACCACCCAGGAAAAATATTTAAGTGTCATCATGGACAACATGTTGAAACCCTCCGCCCAGTGTGCAGCAGATGACAAGAAGGCAAATAGAATGCTAGGAGTCATAAGGAAATTAATGGAGAATAAAAGAAAGGATATTATAATGCCTCATTAGTGTAGCTGGGTCTAAAAACGTTTTGGACAAGTTCCTGGAGGAAAGATCCATAAACCTAAAGAGGACTCAGGTAATCCACTGCTTGCACCAGTGCAAGCATTATGGATCCTGTGTGTCTTTTTAGGAAATTGCTAGGTGCTTGTGACCTGGAATAGCCATTATTGGAAACAGGATACTGGGCTAGATGGACCTTGGTCTGACCCAGTACGGCATTTCATATGTTTTTATGTTCTTAACCTGCAACAGAGCATTCACCATATACACACCAACAATAAGGAATGCCCTCCCAGAAAACATGAGGGCCATAAATGACTTATGGGACTTTAGGAAAGCATTAAAACATATCACTTCACTGATAATTACGGTCTGACATAATGGCCACCAAATCTGATCGTATGAATAAATCTGAACATCATATACTACTAGCTGCTCTCTGTGATAGAATAGATGTTATACTGTTGGCTTCCAAGTTAATCTTCTTGTTATAATGTATGTTATATTTGAGTTGAAATGTAAACCGCTTTGAATTTATAATAAAGCACTATAAAAAAAACCCATTAAGTAAATAAATAAAATATTCTGGGGAAGGGGAGCCTATTCCAAAAAGATGGACTCCACCTTAACTGAGATGGAACCAGGATATCTACAGGTGCAACTTTTAAAAAGGTGATAGAGCATCTATTAAACTAAAACCTGGGAAAAAGCTGACAATCACTCAGGAGTGCACGGTTCAGAGTAAGGTATCTTTGAAAGATACTACCACAACAGGGAAGTTAGGGCATCTCAATAGAGAGGTTGCAATAAAGGCTTAAGTGGACCAGGTGCCCTGAAAAAAAGAGCAGGAAGGGTTGAAAGATTGCAGATTATCCCTATCAACTGCCAAGAAGGTTACAACTTCAAACACAAAACATGCTTTGAAATGTCTTTATAGAAATGCTAGAACCCAAAAAATAAGATGGGAGAGTTGGAATCTATAGTACTAAATGAAGAGATAGATCTTGGAGACCTGATGAAAGGAGGATAACCAATGGGATACTGTGATACCAGGGTACTAATTATGTAGCAAAGCCAAGGTGGATCACATTGGTGGAGGAATGACACTATACAGTATATTAAAGAGAACATTGAGCCAAAAAGAATAAAACTTCTACAGGAAACAAAATGTACCACTGAACCTTTATGGATAGAACTTCTATGTGTGAAGGGGACAAAAACAGTGGTGAGATATATAACTGTTCCCCTGCCCAGAATGAGCAGACACATGATTAAATATTAACAGATTTTAGGGGAACCCATATATTTGGCAACACAATAATAATGGGTGATTTCAAATACCCAAATATTGAATGGATAAACATCATGTCAGCACATACTAGGAAGTTAGGGACCAATATTCGAAGGGCAGTTACATGGTTTACAGCCCTGTAAACCATGTAACTGCCGCTTAGAGGATATTCAACGGCACTAAAATGGTTAGTGCCACTGAATATTCCTGATTATGGCCCTTATGTGTCCCAATGCTAACTGCTTAGCATTGAGAAGTGTCGAGGGCGTTCCAGGGGAGGAGCTGAGGTGGAGACGATCGATAATCAGGCATCAGCTTTCCTCGCCTACCTGTTAGGTGCAGGTCTCTAACCGGACAGCATGCAATATCACTGCTGTGTGTGGTGATCCCCAGATATTCAATGCCAGGGCCGCATATGACCCAGGCATTGAATACCCGGGTTAAGGGTCGGTGGGCACAGCTATGCACTGTAGTGGTGCTTAGCTTCCACAAGTAAATATCAGGCCCTTAGTTCCTAGATTAAATTAATGACTGCTTTATGGAACAGCTGGTTCAGGAACTGACTAGAAGAGAAGCTATTTTAGACCTAGTCCTTAGTTCAGGGGTTCTCAACCCAGTCTTTGGGACATACCTAGCCTATCAGGTTTTCAGGATAACAACAATGAAAATGCATGAGAGAGACTTGTATACAATGGAGGCAGTGCATGCAAATCCCTCTCATGTGTATTCACTGCGGTTACCCTGTAAACCTGACTGACTAGGTGCGTCCCAAGGCCTGGATTGAGAGCCCCTGTCTTAGTAGAATGCAGGATTTGGTGAGAGAGCTAACTGTGTTGGGAGCAGTTGGCAACAGTGATCATATCATGAACAAATCTGACCTAATGAGTGAGTACACAAAGGAAATCTATGTTTACATTTAACTTTCAAAAGGGAGACTATGGGAGGAGTGGCTCAAGTGGTTGGGACAGGTTACCTCAGGCCGGAGGGCTGGGGGTCCAATTCCTGCATGGGGACAAGTAACCTCAGGCCGGAGGGACTGAGGTCTCTAGTCCCATGGCTGCTCCTTGTGGCCTTGGGCAAGCCACTTAACCCTCCATTGCCTCGGGTACACTTAGATTGTGAGCCCTTCGGGGACAAGGGAATAAAAAAGTACCTGTTAGTATATACATGTAAACCGCTCTGATGCATATGTAAAGGGCGGTATATCAAATGCCTAACCATAACCATAACCATAACCATAAAATGATGAAAATGGCTAGACAAAAACTAAGAGGAGCAGCTGCAATAATTAAGGGGATTATTTAAAAGACCTATCTGTAATCTGCACGACTGAATACAACCACTTATGTGTTAAAATCACATTCGCTTCTAAGCAGCAATTTTGGAAAACCCAAATTTACAAGTGTTTACCCTGATCACATCTAAGACAGATGGCATCTCAGAGGCATATTGGAGGTGTGGAATGGACAGGGCAGAAAGATATACTTTATCTCTGATTTCATATACTGTATGCAGGTTTTGCACATGTATCTCCAATTGGGTTTAATAGAGCAATATAAATGTCAACTCCAAAACCAAAAATTGCTCAACTCACTCACGTATTCAAAAAATACTGTATCATTTAGGGAATAGGTCTCAAACTAGTCGGGGAAGGGTCACGTCAGGTAAAAACCTTGAAACTCTAATCCCCTATCTAAATTTTCCCTTTAAAAATATTATCTTATGTAATAAATTATTTAAATACAGTCACCATCCATGTATAATTCAGCTGTTTATATAGTCGTGACTCAGTTAACCACATAAATGAATATCAAAAATTGCTTATCTGTAGAAATAGTTTGAGTCAAGACTCAGATCCCAATGCTAATCCTGAGCGCTATTGCGTTTCACCGACCATGCAGTTTCTTCGGGGGAATCCAGCTTTTTATAAACACGCAGCAACTACTCAGCTCTGTAGGTTCTCATAGCTCTCATCACGGACTCGTTTTTTAGCAATGACAAGTCCGTGATGAGAGCTATGACTAGTTTGAGACCTATTCCCTAAATGATACAGTATTTTCTGAATACGTGAGTGAGTTGAGCAATTTTTGTATTTGGAGTTGAGGGTTTGCACATGGACAATGTAAATTATCCACAGCTGCATTTACACCTGCTCCCTGGCACGTTTGCCTGTTTAGAAAGTGTTCATTTTGGCCAGCGTTTTACAGGAGGGATTAAGAGGCACATCCCCCTTAAATCCCAGGATTTATGTAGCTCTCCACATGTGACCTCAGTAGACAATGAATCATCCATAATTGATAAGGAGTGGTGGGATGTCTTAGTTTGCAAAATGATCAGGATATATGTGCGTGTGCCAACATTTACATGTGCATGATATAGAATACCAGCCTACATACATGCAAGTTGCCAGAGTTCCCTCATCAATATTTCCCACTTGTATGTTTATAAAGTAGTATCTCCCACTGCTCATGGATTCCCATTCCCATGTGGACCTGTGCTTTAACATTTATGTCTATGGTGAGGGGCGGAGATATGTCATCACTCTTACTTGTGCCTACCCTCTCCGTTAAATTTGTCATATTGTAGAATTGCAGACATTTTCACTTGGAAGTTAGAGCAACCACATAAACAGCCTTTCTAAAATATGTCTTAAAGAGTTTTCATCAGGCATGAATGTTGTTTAAAAATACCATCTTGGAAATCTAAACCATATGTATTCCACATATTAAAAAAGGCAGAAATAAGGCCAAATCTAAATTCAAAAAAGCATGGGACAAACACAGAGGCTCTCTAAAGGAAAAAAGGGGACTCTTGTAGTGGGTGATATGGAAGGGCAGACTAGATAGGCCATGTGGTCTTTTTCTGCTGTCATGTTTCTATGTTTCTAAATCTCCCGGACCAGGTGGTATACACCCAAGAGTGCTGAAAGAATTCAAAGATAAAACTGCAGAGCTATTTTTAGTGATTTGTAACCTAATGATTAGAC
Source organism: Ichthyophis bannanicus (assembly GCA_033557465.1). Taxonomy (NCBI): domain Eukaryota; kingdom Metazoa; phylum Chordata; class Amphibia; order Gymnophiona; family Ichthyophiidae; genus Ichthyophis; species Ichthyophis bannanicus. Next base: position 909,006,947 of record CM066033.1, read on the forward strand.
GGTGGCCAATATTACCTCAGGGCTCCAGTGGTAATTCAGGAAATTACAGATCAGTAAGCCTGACTTCAGCATTGGCAAAATGATAGAAACTATTATAGAGAAGAAAATTACTGAACACACAGATAGACATGGTTTAATGGGACAAAGTCAACATGGATTTGGCTAAGGGAAGGTTTACTTCACCAATCTCCTAAATTTCTTTGAAGACATGAATAAATATGTGGATAATTGTGCATATGTTCCTGGAGGAAAAGGCCATAAACTATTATTAAGGTAGGCTTGGGAAAGCTCCTGCTTATCCCTGGGGGTAGGCATTATCAAATCTTGCTATTTTTTCGGAGCCTATCAGATATTTTTGACCTAGATTTGCCACTGCTGGAAATAGGATACTGGACTTGGTGGATGATCGGTATGACCCAATACGGTAATTTTTATATTGGTATGACCTTGCTCCTCCAAGACAGCATAGGGATTGTTAGAGTGCAGGTAGTACCACAGTACTATGTCCTTAAAGATCTCCATATACTCACCTGCGTCAATTCTTCAGAGTTCACTGCTTCAAAGATCAGGCTCATTCTCTAAGGGCTCATGGGGTCATTTTAAAAGGTTTAGTCATGATTTAGAATGTCAAAATCACCACATTGTCTCCTAAGTCACTCCACAAATAACATTTACAGATGTCTCCACTGCAGGGACATCAAAGTAGGCAAAGCGATGTAGTGGAGGCGCAATGGATTTACATGTCTCTGTTTGATTTCAGGAGCAACAAGGGTGTCTGCAGGCACAAATAGGCACCCACACTGGGATTATGAACCCTGTCTACCCTACGCCCAACTCACTACTTTAAACATTACGCTACTATCTCCACTAGCTACCAACACCTCTCAGAGCAAAACACAAAGCCATTACCACTATATATACAATATTACACAATCAGCCACCTGCTTAAACACACTAATAAACAAGGCTCACCACCACAAAAGAAGAAAATGTATCAACCAGCATTTGCTTTCCATACCACCTCTTAAGACAAAGTCCAAACAACAAAACTGAAACACAGCCTTCTCTCTCTTTGCACCCTCAATATGGAATTCACTTCCTGAACACAAGATCAGCCCAAACAATAGAAGAACTGTGGAAGAGACTCAAAACGCATCTCTTTATAGAACACTATGGACCTGACACAAATATATAATACTAGGCCCCCCTCCCAAGTCGTAATAACACTCCCAGTTAACTCCAAGTTATACATTCCCTAAGTTCTAGGTAAATCCCTAATTCAGTTGCGTTATGTTTTTCCTGTTCTATGAAACCCACTTTGTTTTAAGAAAAGCAGTCTATAAAATATGTTAAATAAATAAATAAAATATTAGAGATCCATATTCTGAGATGCTTTTCTGGGGACATCTATGTCGCGTCTCTATAGACGTCCATATGGGGCACGTCCACGTTTCTGAAATTGTGCCTGAACTTGCCCATGCCTGCTTTTTTATTCAGATGTTCTGGCTTTGATGTCTCAGATTGCACTTGGATGTCCCATTGTAAAATGTGCCTTCACAAGTTCTTTGTACCAGGCACCCACATACAACCTTTTATTTATTTTATTTTATTTTATTTTATTTAGATAGTTTTGTATACCGCCTTATCCTTCAATCAAAGCAGTCACAACACAATTGGGGGATACATTTAACACGTGGGGATATGAGACACATACACTAATACTTACAGGGAACATGGGCAATGGAGGGTTAAGTGGCTTGCCCAAGACCACAAGGAGCATCTGTGGGACTAGAAACCCCAGGCCTTCCAGCCCAAGGTTGCTGTCCTCTAGTGGGATTTGAACCCCCGACCTTCCGGCCTGAAGTACCTTGCCCCAACCACTGGGCTACTCCTCCCCATAAAATAGTAGACAATCATACATTTATTATTTATTTACAGCACTTGTTATAATGTCATTGGACAGTGTATAAGTGTAACATGTCATTCTTAACAGAAAATTCAAATGAATAATTGACTAAACATAAAGTGGCAATTGGTGCAAACGTGTGAATAGCTCCTATCTTTTAGCTGACTGCTGCCTGCATCTTCGTGTTGTTTGGAGATGGAGGATACCTAGCCCAATTTAAAGTCCTTTAACTTTATTTGGTGTATTTTATGACAGTTTTCCTCCTAATCTCTTAATTACTACTACTACTAATCATTTCTATAGCACTACTAGACATACGCAGTGTTGTACACAAACACACAAACAGAAGAGACAGTCTCTGCCCCACAGAACTTACAATCTGTTCAAGACAGACAAAAAGAATAAATAAGGAGAATGATTAAAAGGCATATGGGTGTAAATACGAGAATAAGGGGGTCAAGATCTAAAAGGAGAAGTGGGATTTGAACCCTGACTTCCCTGTTTCTAGCCCAGTACTCTTAACCATTAGCTGTCCTAGAAACCCGGCTTCTGGAATATGGTTTAGATGTCCATATCAGGCACATCCACATCTGTGAAATCATGTCTGTACCAGGATGTGCCTGGACATGCCTGCACCCGCTTAGATTTCCCAGACTGAACTTAGACGTCCCTTTTAAAATTCCCCTCCACTACTCTATACACATTCCTTCTTTTCAAACTTCCAAAGGAGCTCACACACAATTAAACAATCACTTTCCCTCTTTTAAAGCATAGAGTAAGTCCTTTAAGAAACTAGCGGAAGCAGCCTCTGCTATCAGCAAGTAAAGAGTGTTTTACATGCATAAACTGGCTGTCTGAAAACTGCCCTCTCTCAATACAGCTCAATGTATGTAGCCTCTCCTGCTTAGAAGTGAAGCATTGCTTGGACATGCATCACTCTTTCCAGGATTTATAATGGAGGGTTATCACTTATATTCTGCCAAGGGGACAGAGATGCAATTTTAAAATTTTACCAACGGCAATGGTGGGTATTTAAATTTAATTTCTTTGCCTATAAATGTATCGCTGGTCTGCATTGCCAAAGAGCTCAAGTTTCGTTTCAACTGTCCACAGAACATTTTCCCAGGATTATAGTTTCTCAAGGTGGGCTTGGGCAAAGATCAGGCATGTCTTTTTATGTCTGTCTTTGAGTAGTGGGATCCTCCTTGCCCTTCACCCATGAAGTCCTTCTTGTTTATTGTGCAGCATATGGTGCAGGTTGAAACCACTACTCCAGATTGCTCCAGGTCAGCCTTAAGCTCTTTGGATGCTGTATGTGTGTTTTTCCAACAGTTCATACTAACCTTCAAAGACTTCTTGGATTAAGTTTCCTCTTCCCACCACATCCTAAGGGATTCTTGATAATTCCATGAGCAGAAAACTTCTTAATAGCATGCAAACTGTAGACAGGAATCCCAAGGTCTTTGGAGATGGCCTGTACCCCTTTGAAGGTTGATGATTGGTGATAATGGCTTTTATGACAGTCTCAGGCAGCTCTCCTGTCTTCACCACTGTGAAAATGGAACAGGAGTGAATGTGACCATTTTAAACATTACAGCCATCATTCATTTGTTGATTCAAGTCATGTGAGTACTGCCAATAATCATGTCCTAAAACAAATCTAAAAGTAGACCAAAGATATCCTATCAGCTAGCACACGCCAATTTTTGTTCGAATATTTGTCATGAGGAATACTACCTCTTTCAACTAATTTTCCTGTTTAATCATTTTAAGGTTTATCTAAAAACTGGTGACCCATTCCTACAAGTGTATACCATAAAAACTGGTGACCCATTCCTACAAGTGTATACCAACACAACAATGTATGACACACCAGGACTACCATGCTGGAGCTGGTTGCTAAATGTATATTTAAAGCTAATCAGGAGCGGAACTAGCCCCATGTTATTGGAGGAGATCTAGTCACCACATAGGGAATCAGATATGTTCTTTGTAATTACTACATTGTATAGGAAGCTGGATGTTCCTTTCTAATTCCATATTAGCATTTTAAGTTTGGTGTGTCACCCATTGCAAGAGGTAGTATTCCTCATGACAAATATTCCAATAAAAATTGGTGTGTGGTAGCTGATAGGATATCTTTGGTCTACTTTTTTCCCCACTCACCAGCCCGCAGCGCACCGAAGCTCTCCCCGATCGGGGTAGAGCGCCTGAGCGGGAAGCCCTCCCGCTCAGAAGCTCCTGCCCAATTGGGGCAGTGGGAGCACCGCAGGAGAAACAGCAGGGGCCATAAAAGCGGCGTCCCAGCCTAAAGGGAGCCGCTTTTTTCCCCACTCACCAGCCCGCAGCGCACCGAAGCTCCCCCGATCGGGGTAGAGCGCCTGAGCGGGAAGCCCTCCCGCTCAGAAGCTCCTGCCCAATCGGGGCAGTGGGAGCACCGCAGGAGAAACAGCAGGGGCCATAAAAGCGGCGTCCCAGCCTAAAGGGAGCCACTTTTTTCCCCACTCACCAGCCCGCAGCGCACCGAAGCTCCCCCGATCGGGGTAGAGCGCCTGAGCGGGAAGCCCTCCCGCTCAGAAGCTCCTGCCCAATCGGGGCAGTGGGAGCACCGCAGGAGAAACAGCAGGGGCCATAAAAGCGGCGTCCCAGCCTAAAGGGAGCCACTTTTTTCCCCACTCACCAGCCCACAGCGCACCGAAGCTCCCCCGATCGGGGTAGAGTGCCTGAGCGGGAAGCCCTCCCGCTCAGAAGCTCCTGCCCAATCGGGGCAGTGGGAGCACCACAGGAGAAACAGCAGGAGCCATAAAAGCAGCGTCCCAGCAGGGCGCGCCCGCGCCTGGCGGGCCCGCGCCGGAGGGCCTCGCCAGAGGGCCCTTTGGCGTGGCCCTTCGGCGGGGCACAAAGGCGAGAATCGGAGAAGTGAGGAAGCTACGCCAAAGCAACAGACTCTGCAAGAAGTCACAGATAACCCACGTCAACAAGAAAACACCGGCCAGAAATACAGAAGCCCCAATAGCAAGGCAAATCAACTCAACGGCTGCTACTCCTAGCAACACAGTTCATCCCACAATACACAAACCCACCATGCAACCCTACCAACACACATTGGATCCTACCCCAACCCATCATAACATATATACCACACCAGGAGCTCAATCAGGCCCACAACACACACAAAACCTCAAAACGCAGCAAAACGGATAAAAACAAAAGAAACACATCCACTCACACCCCCACCCCCCATAAACCAATCCGCATGCATCGCAATAGACCTCATCAATGCAAGATCAATACGAAATAAGATAAACACCATCTCAGACCACCTGAATGACCAGCAACCGGACATACTATGCATCACGGAGACCTGGCTCTCACCAACCGACAACGTGCTACTCAACCAGCTAGTCCCTGACTCACACACAGCATTCAACTGCCCTTGCACTCATAAAAGAGGAGGAGGAGCCCTAATCATCGCAAAGACCAGCCTAAAGCTCAAAACCAAACTCTCGAAGAGCACAACCCACTGCAATACAATCATCATTGAAAATGCAGACCTAGCAATATGCCTATCCTATAGAGCTCCAAACTCCCCATCGGAAGAAACCTCAGAAATCCTAGAGGCAATATGTTCAGTCAACAACCTTCACAAACAACTCTTAGTACTCGGAGACTTCAACCTAAGATCCACCAGCAGAGGTGAAGCAGAAACCTTCCTGAACGCCATGGACTCCCTCCAGTTTACCCAAATGATCAACGCACAAACTCATAGGCTCGGCCACTCCCCCGACCTCATCTTCACCCAAATAGCCTAAACGCCAAGAACCTCATAACAGGACCTCACATCACATCAGTACCCTGTTCAGACCATTACCTAATACGGATTCAACTACAAACAAAAACCACAAGAATTCCCAACGAGAACCCACCTCCAATCAGAAGATTCAAATCCTACAACAAGGAACAATTCACAAAAGACACACTACCCCTCCTCACCACCAAAACGACAGACATAGAAGAGCAAATCCTTGAATGGAATGACGTCATTTCAACCGCCGCCAAACCTCTCCAACACAAAACACATCAGGTCAGCGCCACAAGACCCAGCTCCACACCATGGTACTCCAACACAATACGCATAGCAAAAAGGGAACTGAGACGACTGGAACGAAGATGGAGACGCAACAAATCAACCCACCTTCAAAAGCAATACCAATCAAAACAAAACAACTACAACAACCTCATTAACAACCAAAAGAGACAATACCACACAAACCTCATCCTACAATCCACCAACAAACCCCGCAAACTCTACGAGGTAATAAAGAAACTCACCAAAGAACCCCTCAACAGAAATGAACAACAAATAGATCCTCAGACCTACGCAGACCACCTTACAACCAAATTCACCGCACCACCCAAAAGCAACAACAAGGCCAATATAGACGGGGCCCCCTCAAGAGAACAGAGCTGGGGTACCTTCAACATCCCGTCAAACGAACAGCTATCGAAGATCATCACCGACCTCAACACCAGCACCGCCCCCACCGACCCCTGCCCAGTATCATGGATTAAAGCATCAAAGGCAGAACTGATCCAAACAATACGGAAGATCATACAAAACTCTCTCACAGAAGGAATAATGCCAAATGCACTAAAACTAGCTACAGTAGTCCGATCCCAAAGAAAACCATCCTACCAAAAATAGACCCCGCAGCCTACAGGCCCATCTCAAGCATCCCTTTCCTGGCAAAAATCACAGAGAAAGTAGTCCAGCATCAACTACAACAACATCTAGACATACACCACCCCCTTGACCCATGCCAACATGGATTCAGACCCAACCACGGGGTTGAAACTCTTCTGACACAACTATTCGACAGTCTGTTAAGAACGATTGACAACTCCAGAATGGGCGTACTCATGATATTCCTGGACATCTCCGCAGCATTCGACACCGTGTGCCACTCAACACTACTAACAAGACTCGAAGAAGCGGGCCTACACGACACCACCCTGAAATGGTTTACATCATACCTAAAAGACAGACAGCTCCAGGTTAGATGTGGATCAAAGACCTCTCAACCCATCAGCGTCACACAGGGTGTCCCACAAGGTTCATCTCTCTCAGCCCTGCTCTTCAACCTATACATACAACCCATCTGCACAATCATCAGGAACTTCAATATACAATACACCATATATGCAGATGACATAATGATATTTACACCAATCAATCTAAGCAAGCCGGACTACAACAACATAGCCAACTGCTTTGAAACGATGACAACCTGGATGCAAAAAAACAATTTAGCAATAAACTATAACAAAACCAAAGCGCTGATCATAACAAGAGACAAAACATTCACACCCACGCCCTCCATCGCCCTAAACAATGCTACCATCCCAATAAAACAAGAAATAAAATACCTGGGAATAACCCTTGACAGGGAACTCAACCTTCAATTCCACATTGCGAAGACCACTAGAAGCGCCTACGTCAAGATGAGGACAATCAGACGACTCAAACCCATCCTTGCCCCTGAGCATTTTCGAACAGTCTGCCAGGCCATCATCACCCCCACCCTGGACTACGGCAATCACATCTACCTAGGACTCCCAAAAAAATCTACACAACCACTTCAAATAGCACAAAACACTGCTGCAAGACTCATAACAGACAGTACAAGCCACGAACATATCACACCCATACTATACCACCTCCATTGGCTACCAATCAGCTCCCGAGTCCGTTACAAAGTTCTATTAACCACATTCAAAATAATAAACAACCTATCTGCAGACAACCTACAACAGCTCATAACAGCTGACGACAGAAAAAGACCAAGAAGAAAGGGAACATCAAACAACATCAGATCCCCAAAGGACTACACCAGGACAAACCAAGCCACATCAAAAAGAGCTTTCACCTTAGCAGTCCCCGCCATATGGAACTCTCTCCCTGACCACCTCAGAGCAACAAACAACATCAAAGAATTCAGAAAGCAGCTTAAAACCGAACTATTCAGAGACCATTTCAAGGACCTCACAGAATGACTCTTAACCAACCATTTAAGTTATCACAGCCAGCTTTGTAAATTCGTAACTGTAAATATGTATCATAGAACACAATGTATATAGCCTCACATTAAAATCAACTACTCTCACTCACACAGCACACTGTGACAAATCACCCACTGCATGCTACTGACAACACCTCCTTTGATTGTTTGCCGTGCCAACCGCTTTGATTTCATGAGAAAGCGGTATACCAAGTCCTTTTAAATACATAAATAAAAATAAATAAATAAATACTTTTAGATTTGTTTTGGGAATAATTTGAGTGGACATTGTGTTTTCATTTGTTTTTGAAAAATCATGTCCTGGCAATGTCCAGTTTTTATACTATTTCATTTTTTAATTGGTCTTGTTTTTTTTTTATTCTTTTATGTGTGCATATACAGTCCAAAGTCATTTCACTGGCCACTTTTTGTAGGAGATATTGCATATTAAGGGGTTGAACTGCGAAGGTGCCAATATATTGACCACAACTGTATGTTTATGTTACTTGGTATATCACCCTTCACATTGGCGGCAGGACGGTTTCCAAAGTAAAAAGAAATTAAAAAGGAAAGGTTGAAAGGAACTCTAATGTGTTGATAAGAGAGGTATCTACATTCACACCTAGAGAGAATGTTAGGGCCAGGGTAACAGAGGGAGAAGCGAATAATACTTGAGGTTGGATAATGGTGTCAGGTGGTGGGGAGATCAAATGTCTTTTGAAATAAGAATGTTTTGAGTTGGGATTTGAATGTAATGTATGATGTATTATTTAACACTGGGTCACACTAATACCCAAAGCATACAAACTGTAACAACCTGTGCTCAGGTTTTCAACCACAGACACTGAAACCCAAGCTTAGTCCCGCTGCCTCCCTCAACTGCTCTTCCACCACCCACCTCTGTTTCTAGTGAACCTGTATATGCGCATACTTGGTCATCTTTCCATCCTGTCCTTGCGGCAGAAGTGTTTATGTTTCTATCCATTGCGTGGAAAACTACTTGCATTCTCGATCCTATTCCTTCTAGATGGCTCTTGGAGCCCTCTCTAGAACTGGTCCCAGTTATCACTACTATTATTAATTCTAGCTTTTCCTCTGGTCATTTCCCATCATCTTGGAAATCGGCAATCCTCCGCCCTCTACTAAAACAACCATCTTTAGATCCATCCACACTCTCACACTGGCGTCCGGTATCTAACCTTCCATTTCTCGCTAAGCTCCTTGAACGTTGTGCCTTTGATCAACTCAGTTCTCATGTTGAGTCTACCAACGCTCTCCACCCCCGTCAGGCTGGTTTCCACCGGGGACATAGCACTGAGACTGTTCTTCTAGCTCTACTCAATGAATTACACATATCTCACGATCGTGGTGACATCACTCTTCTTGTATCCCTCGACCTGTCCGCAGCATTCGATTTGGTTGATCATCATACACTTCTTTCCCAGCTCTCTGATATCGGTCTCCGAGGTTCTGTTTGGTGTTGGTTCCACTCTTTCCTTTCTTCTCGTTCTTTCTCAGTACATGCAAATGATCAGTCCTCGTCCATCTTTCCTCTCACTTGTGGTGTTCCACAAGGTTCTGTGCTTTCCCCTCTCTTATTTAATATTTTCCTTGCCCCTCTGCCCTTGATCATTCAGCAATATTTGGTTTCATCCTATCTATATGCGGATGACATAGTCCTCCTATTCCATACTTCACCTCTCTCCCCTCACATTTCACAGCTGAACCTCTGTCTTTCCCACATTGCCTCCTGGTTATCGGAGCATTTTCTTCATCTTAATCCAGCAAAATCTTCAGCAATGTGGGTTTCTCTCAGTGGTACATGCCCCACTCTTGCACCTTCTATTGGATCATCTAGTATTCCCCTTACCTCTTCTTTTCGCTATCTGGGTGTAATTCTGGACTCTTCTTTAACTTTCTCTGAGCATATTTCAATGGTTTCCCGTTGTTCCTTCACTGCTTTGCGGCAAATTAGGGCCGTCCGGTCTGTTTTACCCTCTAGCGCCCTAATTACTCTTGTCATTGCCCTTGTAATCAGCAGACTGGACTACTGCAATGTCTATCTGGCCAATCTTCCCAAATACTGTCTTCAGAGGTTACAACGTATCCAGAATACTGCAGCTCGCCTCGTTACTTTCTCCAGTAGATATGATCATATCACTCCTGTTCTGCTCTGTTTGCATTGGCTTCCTCTCCAATATCGCTTTCAATAAAAATTTCTGATTCTCCTTCACCGGACCATTTACACCTGTACTCCCCGTTACCTGGCAGACTGTATTTCACTATATTCTCCCCATCGGCTGCTTCGTTCAATTCATACTAACTGTTTGTCTCTTCCTTCACCTTCCCAAGCCCGTCTGGAGCAGACGCGGCACTCAGCCTGGTTTTTCCTTGGTCCTTTACTTTGGAATATGTTACCTGCCTCACTTCGTCTGGAACCATCCTACCCTCAGTTTAAGTCACTGCTCAAAACTTACCTATTCCAGAAAGCTTTTGACCTTCCCCCTGAAGCTCCACCCTGATGGATCTCTGTTTATGTGATAACCCCATGTATCATCCCTGTCTGTTTTCTTTTGTCCTTTTGTGTACTCTGGTTTGGTTAATATCATTTCTCCTTATGATTTGTTATGATTTGATGTTAAGTGTTCACATGATCTGTTTTTTATGACTTATTATGATTTATTGTTAAGTGTTCCAATGTGATTTGTTCGCTTTCTCTTTACCCTTCTTTCCTGTCTTAAATTTTGGTGTTCCGTTTCTTGGGTTGTGGTGCTAATCAGTTTTATTGTACACCGCTTAATGCTTTTGCCATAGCGGTATATCAAATTTTAATAAAGATAAAGATCCGGCCCTCCTCCCCCCACCACTGATGGTCCTTGCTACTAGTTGGAGAAAGAGTCTTCCAAAGCTTCTTGCAGATTATTGTTAAAAAGATCATTACTCTCATCAGACAAGTGAATCCCATCCCAGTGTTGAAATCCAGCACATCTATCTGAGACCCACTTGTATTTGGCCTGGAATGCTGAAGTCGTCAAAAAAAGTGAGAGCAGAAAAAAATGAACGAGAGATCAAGGCTTAAGAAAGAGTTGCAGAAAGGTTCTTGTTCCCTGAGGCAGAACAGCATAATTGGCAACAGTCTGAAACAAAGCGCTGCATCAGGTTTCACTTTAGCTGAACACTATGGGGGTATTTTAATGAGCATATTTATAAACACAGAATTGGAAATACAGTAGAAGGTTTAATACAGCAAAAATGACTAAAGGAAATGCAATTGTTGTACTGAGTGCCCTAATGGTAAAACTGCTCTGACACAAATATTTTTTTATTTTTAGAATTTATATGAATCTCAGTTTATGAACTGGTGGGTCTAATGTTGTTCCTCAACTGATCATGGTCACTTGTGATGGCCACATTGAGAAGACGTATCTCCTCAGAAAATAACACTTATAGATTGTATTTTGTACTGGTTTCTCATAGTAAGTCTAAAAACAATAATATACACATTTTTTCTTACTAGTAATAGTCTTTTCATACAAACTAGAATGTCCATTGCCTTCCCTGCTACTATATCACATAGTTATTTTTAGCTTGTTGTCAATTTTTTTTGAGTCATAGGCAACAACCTTTTCCTTCCCAAGTTGATATATTAAATTTTCATTATTATGTACTAAGGGCCTGATTTACTAAGCTTTTTTTTCCTCAGACACAGAATGAGAAGAAAGCTTTAATAAATCATGTCCTGAAAGCACTGCTTTCTCTTTTCTATTTTCAGTTTATATAGATCTTGACGACTATAAATCTATAATGCTCCGATGTGGTATTTTCTAAAACGTTGCAGCTAATCTTATTTTATCTAATCCATGGGTCTGCAACACAAAAAGCAGGGCAACTTGAATACCTTCAAGTGACCTGATGGTAGATTTTTGCAGTCAGCCACAAGTATTCATACATAGATACTATTTAAAATGCTTCAGGTCTCCAATGATTTTCATTTCAGACACAAAATACTACTGTTACCTATTTGTACATTATTAATGACATTTTTAAAAAGTAAAGTGACACAGTTTAAATACCAGGTGAACTTATTTATTTAATTTATTTATTTATTTGCAATGTTTTTATATACCGCCATTTCCTAAGACCAGTGGCGGTTTACATTGAACATAAGTCAAAATACAGAGAACAATGTGAAATACAGAGAAACAATAATTAACTATCAACAAAATACATGTAACTTTAAGCAACCTTGAATAGATTATGACAGGTAAGAACTATTTATAGATTGACATAGTTTACATATTTACAGGTTGTAGATATCAGTTCAGATAGGAATGTGGGTAGGAGTAAATTGAGTAGGAGTAATAGAATACAGATTGAATTATGGAGGATAAGAAGTCGTATCCATATAACAATCCATATTGGAATAGTGCAGTGTGAAGAGGTGAGTTTTTAGTTCTCTTTTAAACATTTGTAGGTCTTTTATTTCTCTAAGCTGTGTCAGGAGGTTATTCCACAAGGTTGGTGCAATATATGAGAAGGCGCTGATGCTTGTTGTTTGTTTAGTCAGGCACGAGGATGGTGTTGAGATTCGTTCTTCTTCTAGTTCTGTTATCAGGTGGGTTATGAATCAATGTGGATAGGTATGATGGGGCAATCTTATAAATTAATTTGAATGTGGTCAATATAATTTTATATTGGATCCTACTTGATATACTATTTGCTATACCAATTGGACCTTGCACCACACAGTAGAATCATATAGTACTATTGACTCCTTTACATCTTATCCAACTATAAATCTTTCTTTTTAGCCCAAGCTGAATCAGTTTAATTGCCTATTATGTGAAACACGGTCAAATATAAGAAATATTAGATACATCATAATCACAAAATGGAGACAGACATTTGTAACTGTTTCAAAGTTAGGCAGGTATGATATAACCTATAAGGTCAAAACCTATATTATCCCTCTGTAATATATTTACTTTCTTTAATATGCACTAACTCTTGGCTTCATTTTTGTCCTAGTATTTTATCTAGTTGGTTATAATTTCCTTCTTCCTTTTCCCCCCATATGATTTATGATGGGTGGCATACTGTAATCTGCTCTGCAATCATCTACAATTCCTAGTCTAAAAATTCCTTGTATGGAATAAACAATGTCAACCTATTCATCATTTCATTCTAGAAATACTCTTGGCATTCTAAGGCATACCCAGGAACTTGGGTTTTTGAATATCCACACTGAATATTGATCTCATACATATTTTCTATGAATGTCCTGAAAACCTGACTACATGCTGAGCTCCCAGGAGCAATTTTTAAGAAAGAACTTTTCAACACACACTCATACCAAGCTCCTCTCACCCAAGAACATTTCAGAAAAATACATATGCATCTCCCTGAGCAACAGATACACAACAAACTACACAGAAATCCCCTGGAACACATGACACTGCCTTCCCCTCCAGCAACACTATCTCACACACACACGCACACACCCTCATTCAGCTCCAGTGCCAGATTTGGAGTGGAGGAGTGGCCTAGTGGTTGGGGCAAGGTACTTCAGGCCAGAAGGTCAGGGGTTCAAATCCCACTAGAAGACAGCAACCTTGGGCCGGAAGGACTGGGGTTTCTAGTCCCACAGATGCTCCTTGTGGTCTTGGGCAAGCCACTTAACCCTCCATAGCCCATGTTCCCTGTAAAATAGTTATCTCCAAGTTATAATGCCCTGTTCAATGTAATTTCAGTTTGTTCAATGTAAACTACACTGATGCAGAATAGCACAGTATATAAGAGAATATAAATAAATTTCCTATTAGTCACTGTAGGCACAGTGCCTACAGCATACAAAATTTGTATTTATTTATTTAAAGGTTCATATATACCATCTTTGTGACATATGGGGTTTATTCTGAACCATGAACAGAGGGAATGAACGTCCATCCCCGCTATTTGTCTGCCATTCCCATCTCCACCAAGCTTCCCCGTACGAACAGGGAGTTTGTATGGGGAAGTTACACACGGGCGGGAAAGGGGCGGCATGGAGGCAGAGCCGGGGTGGGCAGTGGGCAGTCTGCAGTCCTGGACATACAGGGCCGATTCTGAAGTCGGCCCTGTACATCCGAGGCCGTCAGAGTAGACAGGGAACTTATTCCATCTCTGAGGTGGAATACATTCCCCTAGATGGGGGCAGATGGCAGGCTCGGGGTGCGACAAAGGTAGGATGAGTCAGGGGATTCCCCTCAGCCCGACCCTGGCCATGGGAGGCCAGATTGGGGATCGGGCTATGGGGAAAGCACAAAATCGGTGGCAGCCGGGGATTGCAGCTCCTGAATGGAGCCAAGGGGTTGTGGCAACCGGACGCCATGGCACTGCGGCTCCATTCAGGAGCCTTGATTGAGATAGCCGGGCAGTGGCTGGATGTGCCCCGCGGGATCAGAATCCCGTCTATATCTGTGCATCTGGTTCTGACCGGACGCACAGAGGCTGGAACGTCTACTATAGAATGGGCTTCCATGTCATTCAAAAAAAGTCTGTGAATTTGTCCTCAGGACTGGATTAAGAGTCACCATTGTACAGTGCAATGCTAATAGTTTATCGTCTTTTTCTCCAAGAACTTGTCTAAACTATTTTAAATCCAGCTTTGCTAGCTGCTTTCACCACATCGTCTAGCAACAAATTCCAGTTTAATGTGCTGTGAATGAAAAACATATTTTCTCCAATTTATTTTAAAAGTGATATTAGCTTCATGGAGTGTCCCCTAGTCCTAGTGTTATTTGATAAGGTAAATAGCGAGTCCTGTTCCACCCTATTCATGATTTGATAGACCTCTAAATTGAAGAGCCTGAACTTGTTCAGCTTTCCTCAAAGGGAAAAGTCTCCTTTATCAATTTGCTTGCCCTTCTTTTAAACTTTACCAGTTCTAGCAACCACATTGTGAGTATTATGTATAGTACACATTGCTCCCATCTCAAAAAGGATATAGCAGAAGTTACACGATATCCTTTTTTAAATTATAGCAACCTTTATTGCACACATTGCTCACAATGTAGTTGCTCTATGAATCTATAGCAAAGAATGAATCAAAGATAATAACTTCCACCAGGGGTGGCTCTATAATGAGGCTAACTGAGGCGGCCACCTCAGGTGGCATTTTCTAGGGATGGCATCAGCGGCAAACACTTAATTTTGCTGCCATTTTCCCACCCGCTTCCAGATCGGCATCTGCTGCCACCATTACCCCTGATATGAGGACTAGTAGCGGCAGCAGCAGCAGGCTATGGTGAGATTTAAAAAACAACAACAAAAGAAAAAGTGCAGGGCCTCAAAGACTCTGGTGCACCTGTAAGTTCCTGACAGTTCTGCTTCAGAGGGGGCAGGACCATCAGGCCTTTAGAAGTGTGCTGGAGTCTTGAAGTCCCCTGTGCTTTTCTTTATAAAAATCATCAACGCATCCAAAGATGCAGGGCCAGCAAGCTGGGTAAGGCAGCAGGGGGGAGCCGTCGCTAGCCACCTGCCCCCATTCCCCATTCAGGATGACCTGCAGAGTGCCATCAGCCTAGTGGAGAGCCTGCCCACAGGACACGCTGCACCCGCAGGCAGAAGGATATGAGTAGCAATCGTGGCCTCTCACAGCCTCTATGTTTCTGTTTATTAAATTTGATATACTGTAACTATAACCAGGTAGCAGGGTGATGTACAATATATTCTCAACCCTCCCCCCCCCCCCCCCCCAGAAATGGAAGATTTGAAACGAATGCCATTATTTAACAGGAAATCATTACAGTCATACTACAACAGAGACATAAAGGAGAGAGAAGAGAAATGGGGGGCTAGGGCTTGGATGGGGAGGGGAGGGGAAGATTAAAAGCTGTCTGGAAGAGATGGGTCTTAAGAAGGGATGTGATTTTTTTATAGGAGGGTTCAAGCCACAAGGACATGGGTAGGGAGTTCCAAAGGGTGGGACCAAAGAAGTAAAGAGCTGAAGTGCAGGTGGATTCCAGTCGAGCAGCAGAGGGAGGGGGAAGATGGAGGCGGTTTGCATGTATATTCCAGAGGACACGGGGGGGGGGGGGGGCATGGAGATGTAAATGATCAGAGATACAGTACCTTGTGAAATTATTCATCCCCTCAGTTTTTGTACTGTTTTGTTGCATGATGTACAACCTGGAATGAAAATGGAGGTTCATTTGGATGTTAGGTAATGGACCTAACAATATAGTCCAAATTGGTGAAGTGGAATGACAATAAAATACCTTGTATATATAAATAAAACAAGTAAAAACGGAAAAATTGTGAGTGTATATGTATTCATCCCTTTTGCTATAAAACCCCTAAATAAGATCTGGTCAAATCAATTAACTTCAGAAGTCATATACAGTAATTAGTTGATTAGGGTCCACCTGTATGCAATCAGTATCACATGATCTGTTACATGATGCCTGTATAAATATACCTGTTCTGAAAGGCCCCTGATCCTGCAACATCACTAAGCAAGCAAAATGAAGACCAAGGGGCACTCCAAACAGGTCAGAGACAAAGTTGTGGAGACATATAGATCAGGGTTGCATTTTAACAGAATATCCCAATTCTGACTATCCCATGGAGCACCATTAAATCCATTATAAATAAATGGAAAGAATATGGCACCACTACAAACCTGATAAGAGAAGGCCGTCTACCAAAACTCAGACTGGGCAAGGAGGGCATTAATCAGAGATGCCACAAAGACACCAAGGATAACATTGAAGGAACTGTAAAGATCCACCGCGGAGATGGGAGTATCTGTCCAAAGGACCCTTTAAGCCATACACTCCACAGAGTAGGGCTTTATGGAAGAGTGGCCAGAGAAAAGCCATTGCTTAAAGAAAGAAAGAAAGAAGAAAATACATTTGGAGTTTGCACAACAACATGTAGCGGATCCCCCAAACACATGGAAGAAGGTTCTCTGGTCAGATGAGATGAAAATTGACCTTTTTGGCCCAAATTGACCTTTTTGGCCCATGTGTGGCCCAAACCCAACACTTCCCATCGCCGCGAGAACACCATTCCCACAGTGAAGCATGGTTATGGCAGCATCATGCTGTGGGGATTTTTGTCATTGGCAGGGACAGGAAAACTGGTCAGGATTGAAGCAACAATGGATGGCACTAAATAAAGGTCAATTCTTGAAGGAAACCTGTTTCAGTTTGCCGAAGAGTTGAAGCAGGGACAAAGGTTTACCTTCCAGCAGGACAATGACCCTAAACATACTGCTAAAGCTACACTGGAGCGGTTTAAAGGGAAACATTTAAATGTCTTGGAATGGCCTAGCCTAAATCCAGACCTCAATCCAACTGAGAATTTGTGGCATGACTAAAAGATTGCTGTACACCAATGCAACCCATCTAACTTGAAGGATTTGGAGCAGTTTTGCCTTGAATAATGAGTGAAAATCCCAGTGGCAAGATGTGCTAAGCTAATAGAGACATACCCCAAGAGATCTGCAGCTGTAATTGCAGCAAAAGGTGGCTCTAAAAAGTATTGACTTTGGGCGGGCAGGCAGGGGGGAATACCTAGTACATTCATGATTTATGGGAGGTTTTTTGTCATACTTATTGTTTGTGTCACAATAGATATTTTTCACCTTCAATGTGGTAGGCATGTTGTGTAAATCACATGGTGCTAACCCCCAAATCTCCATTTTAATTCCAGGTTGTAATGCGACAAAATAGGACAAACACCAAAGGGATGAATACTTTCACAAGGTACTGCATAAGGAGAAATTTTACTTACCATTAATTTCCTTTCCTGGAATACTGCTAGACCATTCCAGACAAGCGGGTTATGCACCCCTGCCAGCAGATAGGGAGTCAGAGAAAAAAACTCCAGAGCTGTGATTGGTCAGGCTCTGGGTGACATAGGCATACCCCTAGGGGTCCTATTCAGTAACAATATAACAAGCCAAAAAGGCAACATCTCAGGGACAAAACGCACCTATGAACCCTTAAAAAAGGAACCAACTCAACCCCTCAACGCGAACGAAAAACGGAAGAGGAGGATCAAATATCATTTCCAAGGGAAGAAACCTGAAATGACTGCTTTGACACATTCCCAGGAAACAAACTCCGGATGTGCTCGCGGAGCCTATGACTGTCGGCTACTCTGCACAAGTACCAGTGCCTCTGACAAGCTGGGTGGGTTCTGGACTGGTCTAGCAGTATTCCAGGAAAGGAAATTAATGGTAAGTGAAATTTCTCCTTCCAGATCATACTCCTAGACCAGTCCAGAAAAGCGGGAAGTACCCAAGCTAATTACCCTCAGGGTGGGCAGATAGAGCCGCCGACAGCACCGCAACTCCGAAACGACTGTCCTCTCGGGCCTGTAAATCCAACCGATAGTGCTGAACAAAAGAGGACAAGGACGGCCAGGTGCCCACTCGACAAATATCGAGAGGAAGGACGTGGGACCTCTCGGCCCATGATGTGGATTGGGCTTGAGTGAAATGAGCTCGAAGCCTTTCTGGAACCGGCTGGCCTTGGAGAATGTAAGCCGATTCAATGGCACGATGCAGCCACCTAGTGATAGAAGGCTTGGAAGCAGCCAAACCCTTGCGCGGCCCCGAAAGGAGAACAAAAAGATGGTCAGTCTTGCGAAAGGAATTGGTAACTTTCAAATAGCGAAGGAGAACTCACTTGAGATCGAGGAAGGGAAGACTTTTGCGCCTACCCGCACACTGTTCGTTAGAGAAGGCAGGCAATAGCAGGGGCTGATTGACATGAAAAGGAGTAACCACTTTGGGCAGGAAGGAAGGAACCATGCGAAGAGTTACCCCCTCAGGAGAGAAAGAAAGATACTGATCCCTGCACGAGAGAGCTTGAAGCTCCACGATTCTTCGAGTCGACGTGATTGCTGCCAAAAACACCATTTTGAGCGTCAAATCTAGAAGAGACACTTCCTTCAAAAGCTCAAAGGGAGGATTACCGAGCGCCCTGAGAACTAGTGCTAGATCCCAAGGAGGAACTACCGGACGGGTCGGAGGACGAAGTAGTTTGACCCCTTTCAGAAACTGAGACACATCAGCATGGGAAGCAAGGGATCTACCGAGCACTGGACCCCGATAACATGTCAAGGCAGACATGTACACTCGAAGCGAACCGAGCGCCAACCCTTTATCAAGACCGTCCTGTAAAAAGGCAAGAATATCAGGAACTGAGGTACGCCACGGGGACAAGTGATGATGTGAACACCAAGCCTTGAAGACGCGCCACACTCTCGCAGCAGCAGCAGATGTTGAAGACCATCGTGCGCTAAGGAGGGTAGCCACCACCTAAGGCGAATACCCCTTATGGGTCAAACAGCGGCATTCAAGAGCCAAGCCGTAAGCGAGTAGGGAGCTGGATTTTCCATGAAGATCGGTCCCTGTCTGAGGAGTCCGGAGGGAGCTGCCAGCCACAATGGTGACCCCCGAGAAAGCCTTTTGAGATCGGCACACCGTGGTCTTCTTGGCCAATCCGGGGCCACGAGGACTACCGGCCCCCTGTGTGACCGAATCCGCTGCAGGATCCTGCCGATTATGGACCAGGGTGGAAAAACATAAAGAAGCTGGTTTTCCGGCCAAGTCTGAGTCAACGCATCGATGCCGAGAGTCCCGCGTTCTCTCCAATGGCTGAAGAAACTCGGAACTTAGGCATTCGCTGCCGACGCCATGAGATCTATCACCGGCGACCCCCATTTTTGAACTATCCTCTGGAAGGCTAGCGGGGCCAGTTCCCACTCGCTGGGGCCGAAGGTATTGCGACTCAGAAAGGCCGCCTTCACATTGCTGGTTCCTGCAATGTGTTGGGCGGAGAGGGCTTGGAGATTTCTCTCTGCTCAAGGAAGAAGAAGAGCCATCTCGTTCGACACTCCAGTGCACTTGGTCCCTCCTTGACGGTTGATGTAGGAAACTGTGGTAGTGTTGCCGGATAGTATCCGAACCACTTTCCCGTGCAGAAGAGTGTGAAATCTCAGTAGAGCCATACGTACTGCTCGTGCCTCTAGTCGATTGATCGTCCAGCGGGATTTGCATACTGTCCAAGTGCCCTGCACAGTGTGAGATCGACAGTGCACACCCCAACCGGACCGACAGGCATCCGTTGTTAGAACGATCCAACACGGAGTCTCTAAGGGAACCCCCTTCAGGAGGTTTCTGGAGGAGAGCCATCACCGTAGGTTTAGTCTGACCCTGGAGTGAAGTGGAAGGTGAATATGGTAGTCTTCCGAAACTGGCAACCATTGTGTCAGGAGAGCTTTCTGTAGACAGCGCATGTGCGCTCTGGCCCAAGGCACGAGATCTATGGACGCCGCCATGGATCCCAGGACTTGAAGGTAATCCCATGCTCTAGGCGAGACCTGTGCTAAGAGACTGCGAACTTGAGAAGTTAACTTGAGTAATCGAGGCATTGACAAAAAGACCCGACCTAAGGCTGTTTCGAATTGAGCCCCAAAAAATTTGATCTGAAGACAACTCTTGTCACGGATGATTACCCAGGCGAGGTTCTCGAGAAAGGCAACAACCACCGAGACCATGCTGCAAGCCTCGGGGAGAGAGTCTGTGTGAATGAGACAGTCGTCCAGATAAGGATGAACTCTGATGCCGCAGCTGCATAAGGCCACAGCTACTACAACCATTACCTTGGAGAAGGTTCGAGGCACCGAAGCTAGACCGAAGGGCATCACAGGAAATTGGAAATGTTGACCGAGTACCGCGAATCGAAGGAATCGCTGATGCCCCTCTCGAATGGGAATGTGAAAGAATGCTTCCGCGAGATCGAGGGAAGCTAGAATTCCCCCTTGCGTACCGCTTGAATAACGGATCGCAGAGTCTCCATTTGAAAGTGTGGTACCCGCTGCGATTGACGCCTTTGAGATCCAAGATAGGATGAAAGAAGCCGTCCTTTTTTTGGCACCATGAAATAGACAGAGTAACGGCCTAGTCCTCTTTCCAACAGTGGAACTGGACGAATGGCATCTAAAAGCTGGAGTCTTTGAACGAAGCAACATCCGCTGCCCATTGACACATCCAGAGCCATCTCCGAGCTACTGTCACCAGTGCTACGGAGTGAGCTGACAGCCGCAAGAGATCATAGAAGGCCTCTGTCAGGAATGCAGCGATGGATTCTAAACGAGGCAACTCGGGATCACCTGGAAGCTG
This sequence comes from Ichthyophis bannanicus, assembly GCA_033557465.1. Lineage (NCBI taxonomy): Eukaryota > Metazoa > Chordata > Amphibia > Gymnophiona > Ichthyophiidae > Ichthyophis > Ichthyophis bannanicus. Next base: position 909,028,089 of record CM066033.1, read on the forward strand.
CTGAATCCATCGAAGGGAGGCCCGTGCTGCTAGACCTCCGCACACCACAGCTTGAAGGGAAAGAGCAGACGACGAAAAGCCCGTCTTTAGCAGACTCTCAACTTTTTAGGTCTTGCTGGTCGCGAAGTGCCACTCCGCCCTCAACCGGAATTGTGGTATGCTTGGTGACCCCGGTCACTAATGCATCAACTTTCGGGTATGTCAGCAAACGGTCCAAGTCAGAGGGAGACCATGGGTATAACTGACCAATACCGCATGCCGTATGTAGAGAGAACTCTGGAGAGTCCCACTCTCGAGATACCCTTTGCTGTAACTCGGCTGGAAAGGAAAAAGCTTTGGAAGGCTTACGAATGCCCTGTAAAATGGGATCTGGCTGCAACAGGGTTTGAGAACTCTGAGGATCAGGCGTGTCGGCTAGGCATAGCGACTCCATCACCTGTGTGATTAGGGCCGGCAACTCCTCTTTCCGAAAAAGTCTGATATCTTGAGAGTCCTCGTGAACTGTCAGCAAAGAATCAGACGGAGAATATTCCCCATCTTCTTTCTCCAACGAGTCAGGGCTCACCTCCGAAGAGTTAAAGTCTTCTTGAATATCCGTAGTGTCCCGCAAGCCACATGCAACGTTCCTGGGAGGACGTACTGCTTTAAGGTCTGAGGACTTTTGGGACCGCTTGCGAGACCCCGCCATATCCTTGTCTGCTACCAGGTGGGTGCTGGAGGTATACCAAAAGACTCCGAACGCCACAGGTGCCATGCCTGGTGGAAGAGCGACAGGAACTCACTGTCAGCCAAAGCTGCTGTGGCTTCCAGCGGCTGTGGAAGCAAAATGGGAGCTGACTGAGTCCTTTCTGCAGGTAGACCCTGCTGCAGGGGCTCTAAGGAGGGAGGAGTTAAGGCGCTGATGTCCCCAGCTGGCAGCGCAGTGGGAATGGAGGAAGAAGATTCTCCTGGATGCAGCATGCAGGTGGAACACAAGCAATCTATTAACTCCTTCTTATTATTATTACATATAATACAGCTGTGAAGAGAAACAGGCATTGCAGAGGCTTAAACTTTTTTTTTTTTAACAAAAATCAAGGTAGGCTTAGGGAAACAGAAGACTCTTCAATGAAAAGGGATTTTGAAACTCCTTGTGCCTTCACAGCATGTTTAAATGTTTTGAAATGGCTGCCCAGAGCTGCTCCCTCCAAAAAAAACCACTGAAGAGAAATCTCTCCCGATTTTCAAAATGGCCGCCGACACAGAAAAAAACTGCAAAATAAAAGTTTCCTAAGCTCTAAAAACCTTAAAAATGCAGCAGAATTGCTGGGGAAGAGGCAAGGAGTGCTGCTAGCAACTTAAAAATTCAAATCCTGACGAACCCTGAATCACCAGAAACAGAGGGGAGAAGGAAACTGTCAGTTATTCACTGTGCTGGTACAGAGGAGCTGAGTTCCCATGGAGGAGAAGAGAAACTTTCAAAGTCAATGTAAGGTAATTACAGTGACTGAAAGGTAGGGAAATTAGAGTTTGATCCCTCTGCAGCCACTTAGACCCTCATGGCAGGGGATGGAAGGTGTTTCTGAGGAGGCATGGAGAGAAAGCACAGTTACTTACCTGTAACAGGTGATCTCTGGGAACAGCAGGAATAAGTCTTCACATATGGGTACGTCGGTACCAACGGAGTCTGCGCGGGAATGCTTCCCAGCGTCCAATCAAAGAGCTTTTGGAAGCATCCCACCACGCCTGCGTGCTGCCTTCCCGCCTTTCCCAACTGCCTCTCCTCAGTTAAGTTTTAAAGCTGAGACAAAGAGAGAAAGAGAGGAAAGGAAAGATAGATAGAGATACAACTCCTGGGGAGGTGGGTGGGTTGTGAAGACTTATTCCTGCTGTTCCCAGAGATCACCTGTTACAGGTAAGTAACGGTGCTATCTCCAGGAACAAGCAGGAATGAGTCTTCACATATGGGGACTCCCAAGCTGAGATGCCTGGAGTCCCAGCATGTTATAGGTTGGAACATGCTATCCTGCACAACACCAGGCATCCTGAGGATGGAGGGTAGGAGTTGAAGAAAGAAAGGTGCTGTGGAACAGCTAACCTAGCATAGGACTGCAGAAAGCAGTCCATGTGTGGATGATAAATGTCATCAATGATATTGCAAAGAAATAAAATGCAATAGGGACCTCCCCTAACAGGACTTTAGAGAAGTATGGAGGTTCATGGGATCTACTGGGGAACCCAGTAGAGGAACCTCAAGAAGGACCTCACTATAGTGGAGGTAGGGAACCTGTAGGAAAAATAATGGAGGTCAGAATCCTGAAAGGGAACAGGGAACCCCAGTAGGAAAACCTGGGGTAGTACAAAAAATGGTGGGCCTTCAGCAGAAGGCTTTATGATAAAAACCGAACTCTTTTGGCAAAAGAGTGGCTCACTCTTAGGAACAAAAGAGAAAAGCTAACCGATTTGGACAAACAGGCTCAGTCCTTGTTGGGGGAAAGGGTATGGGAACCTCCTGTATCCCAAAGGGAAGGACAACGCCGGAGGTGTTAGCCTGTGAGTAGCTGAAGATCCGCAATATCTCTCCTAACTGAGTCAGCTGGGAGAGATATTGGACATGGAGAGCTTCAGAGGTACCTAAACCTTAGGGTTATGGTAGGTGTTAACTATCACCAAGTGGTTGTGAGTGTAGGATCCCAAAACATGCTGGATAGCATAGTATAGGTAAAAACCCTTCTGTCAGAATCATATGGCTATATGAGCCTCGACAGTCAGGTAGATAAAGCAGAAAACATATCTACCGATAGTAGAATATCTCGATATATACATATAGATATAGATATATATAGATATACATATATGTATATATATATATATAACATATAGATATATGGGAATATATCTATAGTGCGATATGAAGGGTATAAATACTCACACATGATAGACATAGACATCTGTAAGATGTGTGCTATAGGTATGAATATATATAAATATATACCTGTATATGGAAGTCTGCAGGAAGCAGACAGAATATGTCCACAAGGCATTCACATAGGAAAAATGTGGAGAGGAAAGAACAAGAAGGTGGAACCTACTTGAGAAGACATGTAGAGAATCAATTCCAACTGGTTATGGCTACAGGGATGCTAGGTAGTAGGATAACCAGGATGGTTATGTGAAAAGCAGAGGATGATATCAGTCAGTAGCCTGCAAGTCCTGAGTATTTTAGACTTCTAGCATGGTAAGTGAACAGAAGACGCATAGGAATGAGATACCATAGTGACCTGGTTAAGGGCAAAAAGGTATCATGCGTTCTTACCATGAGGACGAGCTGGAAGGAGGAAACATATTCCCTATTGGAAATACTATGGACCAAAGAAGGGAATTAGCAACTCCTTAAGCTTTCACGTAAGAGTAGGCCTATGTGCGTTATAGTAAAAAAGGAGAACTTTTCTAGTCATGGCAGATATGACTGAAAAAAGCCTTTTTCAACCATCTAGTATAGCTGTTGGAGAAAAACCCCCCATGCTCTCTAGCAAGGGCCCATAGTGGAGATCTCCTCTGTAAAATTGCAGAGAGCATTATGCAGGAGATAGTAGAAAAGAAGACAATCCAACAAGTTTGTAGTGAAAAATTTTCCAAGACAGAAAACAGCACTGACTTGGAGTCACTACTAATACTAGATAGAATATTATTGGAGGACAAATCTGGTTACTGGTGGACAAGAATCAGTGGTCAAAACATAAAGGCTCCTGCATTGGTAGCTGCTTGCCAGACAGCAGAAGAATGGTACTGTTGAAAAACAGAAAGGACAGACAAAACAAGAGCAGAAACTCTGGAGGTGTCTGATGAACTGCTGCAAAGCAAGATTGAAAAAGAGGAGTGACTCAGAAAAGAGAACTCCGCACTAGAAAAGAAAGAAATTAGAGAGGCTGAAGAAAAGCCCTCCAATGAGCAATACCACTCTTACAGAGGAAAACCCTGGAAAGAGGGTAAAGAAAATGGAGCTGAAGAAAGCTTACAATATAGTAAGTTAATAGAAAGAAAAGGAGGCATGCTGGCACAGGAAACTATCATTTGATAATGGATGGACCTCTTTCCCTAGAAGGAAAAGAGGAGAACCCTGAGACCTAGAAGCATGAACATCCTGACAGCTCATAGAGAAAGATGGATGTCTTTGGGGAAGAGATCCATGTTTAAGATTTAGAATGACAGCAGTGGATTGTTTCTATGGAGAAGAAACAACTGCAGATTGTAATTCCCAGAGTCACAAGCATCTGATGGGTTGATTAGAAACCCTGTGGTTGCTGGGTTTGCTGAGCCTGGTGAGAGGTTGAACCCTGAAGACCAGGACGATGCTTCCCCTGTTTGGGAACATTTGTAGGATGGGCAGATGATGCATAAAACCTTCTTCTGCTATGGGAAGAAGGTTTGGCAGGACATTTCTTACCTACTGGGACAGAAGAAGATGCAGAAGAGCCCCTAGGAATAGGTAAGTCAGTGGAAAACTGAGTAACCTGACGTAAAGACTCCTTGTTGAAAAGATTATCTCCAGTGCAAGGAGTATGTCCCAGTCAGTGTTGTGCCCATTTATCCAAGCCTGAAGCTTGGAGCCAGGCTCTACGTCGTGCCCCTATGGTTATAGCAGAAGTCCTGCTAACAGACTCAAAAGAGTCTAGGGAAGCACGAGTAAGAAACCAAGAGATATTCTGGAGATGCTTGAGCAGTGAAGAGTAGGCTGCACTCTTGGACTTTGGAAGGGAAGGAGTCAAAAGATGTAATTGCTTTGTGACCTCCTTAAGAGATAGACTCATATAGAAATTATATGAGAGAATTCTTGAAGAAAGCATAGATGTCTGGAAGGCTTGACGTCAAAAGTCATCAAGCATCCTAAATTCACGACCTGGTGGATAAGAAGAGTGCTTTTTCTTGCTCTTTACCCGCCTCAATGCTGATTCCACAACTATGGAATGATGAGGAAGTTGAGTCTTTTGAAACCCTGGAGAGGGGGGCACCTGATATAAAAGATCAGTTGCTATGGAAGGTGGGGGTACTCTTAAAGGTGTTTCCCACATTCCTAGAAGGAGATCCTGCAAGGAATGATGCAAAGGAAGCATTATGTTGTCCTTTGCTTTGGTAGAAAGAGAGGCCTGTGCAGGATCATGTCCTGGGATAGGAATGGCAAGAGATCTTGCTATATTCCGGAGGAAACTCTGAAAAGAGGGTTCCCAAATAGGAATGTCCTTTGGACAGGTTAGATCCTAAGAACTAGCCTGAGCACCGACAGAGCTATCCAGATATATAGGAATAGAAGATCCTGCACAGTGCAATGTGGAATGCTTAAAGGATGGACGCCGGTACTGACTGTCAGGAGCAGCGACCGATATTACCACATTGTCCATGCCAGGTATCGACTCCAAGCTTGGCCTAGAAGGGAGCGATCCTGTTGAAAAAAGCATGGCAGGAGTTGGCCACGATGGTACTGTGGATACCGGTACCGATGTCAGAGTCGAGCCCGACAAAGACATCGGAGCACTCATCGGATACCGTTCAATTGGTACCGAGGCAACCGAAAACATCCCGGTGCTATCCTCAGTACCGAGCCACCGGTATCGGTCGGTGTCGGTACCAAATGATATTGGTACCGAGTCTGCCAGACTAGAGAGCGATTCTAAACTGGGCATCGAAGACACCGACCATAAGGGTAATGAGGACATCGTCACCGACTTCGGTACCGTGCCTGATACCAGTGAATGAAGGTCAACCAGTGGCAACTCAGTGGGCCTCGAGGGAACCGAGAGTTGTGGATCCGAATCATCGGAACCGAGCCTTTGGTACCAAGAGCCGGTACTAAGGCGAGTCGGTACCCAGTCCTCCAGACTGGAGATCGATTCCAGACTAGGCATCGAGGGAAGCGAGGCTATCGATGCACGTCTGGAGGGTACCGACATCGGTGGTACCCATAATGGAAGGTCAGTCTGGAGCGTATCCACCGGTCCCAAAGGCACCGAGGACGCCAGATGACCATCCCTGGTGAGGAGTGTTTCATCCAACACCAGTGCCGATGTCGGGGTATCGGTACCGCTCGAAGCGGATGCCACCACCAGACACGGCTCAGGTATGTTCTGTGAGGGGTGAACCCCAGGAACAACCTGAAACCCCTCAAACGCTTTGGAGACCGAAGACTCCCGCTGGGGTTTTTGAAGCCAGAGGGCCCTCGAGGGCAAGGCCGGAGCCGTCTATATGCTGTGCATGAGACCTACCACTCGAGGGCTGGCTAGTCTTAACAGACTGTTTGTGGGTTACCTGATGCTGTGTAGAAGAAGACAGGGACGGTGCCCCGAAGCTGGAGGGAAACCGTGTATCGAGGGAACCTCGATATTGAAAACTTCTTCTCACCAAACCTTTGTCAAGACTCAAACAGGTTAGACACCGATTTCGAGGATCTAAAAATAAAGTTGTACCGCCACAGTGTGAACATTTCTTGGAGAAAGTGGCTGGTGGTTCCATGAAGGAAAAGAAGAGGCCTAAAAGGCCTAAGATACCGTGAGACACTATGAAGAAAAAATATATTCCTTGAAGAAGGAAGATTTTACAAGAAAAGAAAAGAAAACACCGGCGGTACCAGTGGCATCGGGAAGATAGCCGCGACCACAAGAAAAATAAAGAAATAAAAGAAGAATTTTCTGCGGTGACAGGAGGACGTCCTGCCGGCTCTGCGGAAAAACGAAAACTGAGGAGAGGCAGTTGGGAAAGGTGGGAAGGCAGCACGCAGGTGTGGTGGGATGCTTCCAAAAGCTCTTTGATTGGACGCTGGGAAGCGTTCCCGCGCAGACTCCGTCGGTACCGACGTATCCATATGTGAAGACTCATTCCTGCTTGTTCCTGGAGATGGGGAGCTGCACTGACAGTGAAATCAGGAACTCAAACCCTGCTGTATTGCAGATTACAGAAAATACAGCTATTAAGAAGGGAAGCCTGGGAAACGCAGAGAAACACCTCTTGTGTGCTCTGGGTGCATCCAAGAAATAAAATGAAGAAAAGAAAATAGGAACTTCAAAACCCAGTTTAACAGACCCCGACAAAACCGGAAGTGAAGGAATCAGGTCAGAGACAGCCGGTCCCGATGCAGTTGAAATAAACCCAGGGCAGCTGAGGCAAGTAAGAAAACAGTTTACTTACAGTTTCTCTCAGAAATTGATACCTGATCCTCCTGCTAATGTCTAAGCCCTCGTGGCAAAGACTCAGCGCTGCTTAAAGAAAATCGGGAGCTCTACTGAAGCCAGGCTCAGGAGCTCCACAAGTTTATCTGGGGAATCAAGTTGCTGGGAAACCCAGAGTAACACCTCTTGTGTACTCTGGGTGCATCCAGGAGCCTCAAGATACAGTGAAAAAGGAAAAAACAAATTGTAGAACAAGCTTAAAGAACACCCTCATCTGCTGAGAAAGAGAAAATACTGAATAGGACCCCTAGGGGTATGCCTATGTCACCCAGAGCCTGACCAATCACAGCTCTGGAGTTTTTTTCTCTGTCTCCCTATCTGCTGGCAGGGGTGCATAACCCGCTTGTCTGGACTGGTCTTGAAGTATGATCTGGAAGTGGGGATATTGGTATGTAGAGCTCTGTGGATGAGAGTCAGGAGTTTGTATTGAGTGCAGTAGCTCAGGGGGAGCCAATGAAACTGAATAAGCAGTGGGGTTATGTGATCAAATCGAGTAGTATGAGCAATAATATGGGCAGCTGTGTTTTCAACCAATTGTAACCATTGAATCTGGTACTGAGAAAGGCCAAGAAGAACGGTGCTACAGTAGTCAAGACGGGACAGGTCTAGGGCAAGGAGAAGAAAAGTAAGTGATGAAGAAGACAAAAAAGGAGAGTCGCTGCAAATGCAATGGAGAAAGAAAAAGGAGCGCTGAATCAGGGAGGAGATATATGCATGGAAGGTGAGAGCAGAATCTAAGGTGATCCAAGATAGTGGAGTGAGTTTGTCATGGGATTAGGGCCAGAGGGAAGAGAAGGGATCAGAGGAGGTAGTGATCCGTATGCAGGGAACCAAATAGCTGTTGACTTAGAAGCATTAATATGAAGGAAGCTTTCAGATAGCCATGAAGAGATCCAGGCTAGGCAGGTGTAAAGGGAAGAAATGTCAGGAACAGCAGGACTACTATGGTGAAGCTTCTCTGGGCTGCGATTGCTGCCTCTCACAACCTTTTGCTTGTGGGAGCAGCATGTCCCACAGGTAGGCTCTCCACTAGGCCGTCGGGGCTCTGCAGGTCATCCTGAGTGGGGGAGGGTGGCTAGCGATGGAAGGCTGTGTTTCTCTGGGCCACAGTCATTGATTGCACAACCCCTGTCCATGGGACATACTGTTCCCACAGGCAAAAGGCTGTGAGAGGCAGCAATCACAGTCCAGAGAAGCAGAGCCCGCCCACAGGAGCAGCATGTCTCTCAGACAGGGACTGAGAAACAAGGAAGATTGTGCCCTGCCTCTCAGGGACATGCTGCTCCACGGGTGGGCACTTATTCTGTACTTGGTGAGGATCTGTGTTCTGAATGTGTGACCAAGGCCAAGTGTTCTGTTAAGATGGAGCTTGTACATAGGGATCTGTACTGTAATAATCTGAATTATTCAGCTTTTCAAATAGGTGTTTGGATGTTCCAGGGCCCGCTGCAGTATTTACACTGATTTTTTTGGGGGTAGGAACCTTATTTCAGTTTTGGAAGTTGGTGCTGGTATAGAATGGTAGATTTGCTCCATAGATCCTCAGTGACTTTGTTGTAAGGTTTTGTATTAATTCACAATATGCCTGGTACTGGAGAATGTTTGTTATTAGTGAGATGACCAGAATCAGATTTTTTATTTTTTTAGATACTGAGTTCTGTGGGTGAATGTCCTAGTTCTGCTCTGACCCATTTTTGAGGGACGGGATTCTGTGAATACAAAATATGTATTCAAAAAGAAAAAGCAAGAACCATAATGCAGTTTACTGTATATCAACAAAATAAAAATGAGTTATAATCTGTGCTATGGTTCTCGCTCTCTTTTAGTGCCTTGGTGTGCAGAAATCTTGCATTTCCTCCATATTATATAATCAGATTTTTGGTTAGTTCAGACCCTGACTGGAGTTTTGAGAAAGCTCTCCTGCCCCACTCGAGGGGGGGGGGGGCACCATCTCATCCCTCACCTCAGGCAGCAGATTGCCTTGAGCCACCCCTGATTTCCACAATAGAAGAGTCAATCATACAACCAAGGAGAAGAAGGAGACCATGGAGTATAAACAATCCTTTATAGAAGTAAAGCCCGACTTGGCAAGTTTTGGCTATGAGAGACTTCATCAGGGGTCTAAAATATGATACAAATATATAAAATTAGCAAAGGATAATACAACATAAAATAAGCACATCCATAAAAATCCACAAACATATATATATATGAAAAGAACATACACATGGAACATACCAGACTTCCAATATCAATGAATCTCTCAAAGGTAAAAAAAAAAATGATAACTAGCCAAACCAAGAGGCACTACATAAAAAGAAACAGTAGAATCAAAACATTAGGCATTGCGTTAAAAAACTATATAATCCATAAGGGATAAATAATCACCAAAAAGCGTAGCTACACACCTGTAACAGGTGATCTCCGGGAACAGCAGGAATTTAGTCTTCACACATGGGTGTCGTCGGTACCGACGGAACCTGTGCGGGAATGCTCCCCAGCGTCCAATAGGAACGCTTTTGGGAGCATCCCTCAGCACATGCGCACTGCCTTCCCGGCTTTCCAACTGTCCCTCTTCAGTTAAGTTTGTAGCTGAGTGAAAGGATAGAGGGAGAGAGAAAAGAGACAAAGAGATAGAGAGACAACTCCTAGGGGAGGTGGGTGGGTTGTGAAGACTAAATTCCTGCTGTTCCCGGAGTTCACCTGTTACAGGTGAGTAACTACGCTATCTCCAAGAACAAGCACAAATGTAGTCTTCACATATGGGGACTCCATATAGTAAAACGTTTCCACTTGAAGGCATAAGATCTTCTTGTGGAAAGTTTCCTAGAAGCCTGAAGGATATCCTTTACCTGTTGGGACAGCTTGAGATCCTGGAGGTCTAAGCCTTCAGCAACCAGGCTGTGAGGTGCAAGGACTGGGGATTCGGGTGCCATAGCATCCCGTTCTCTTGGGAAAGGAGATCTGGAGCATGCCCTAACTCCAGAGGTGCCACTTGAGAGAGATGTAGAAGCAGGGGATATGTTTGGCGTGGCCATCGTGGTGCAATGAGAATCATGCAACCCCTGTCTCTCTGAAGCTTGAAGAGTGTTTTGGGGATGAGGGGAATGGGTGGGAAGGCATAAACGAAGTCCTGACCCCAGTGAAGGAGGAAGGCATCCCTTGCTTGACAATTGTGAGCCAGAATCCTGGAACAGAACCGGGGAGGTTTGGCATTCGGTGGACTTGCAAAGAGGTCTATGTCTGGAGTGCCCCAGAGATGAAATATCTTTGCCACCTGGTCTAGGTGGAGGGACCACTCGTGAGGCAGCAGTACTTGACTGAGTCTGTCTGCCCAAAGGTTTTGAATACCTGGAAGATATACCACTAGAAGATGAATTTGATGCTCTCTGGTAAGGGCCCACAGTCGTAAAGCTTCATTGCATAATGACAGAGAGCCTGTTCCGCCCTGCTTGTTCACATAGAACATGGCTACTTGATTGTCCGTCTGGACTAGGACTGTCTTGTAGCTGAGCTGGGCGTGGAATACTCGCAGAGCTAAATAGATTGCTCTTAATTCCAGAAGGTTTATGTGTAAACCAGCCTCCTGTGGAGTCCAGGTTCCTGGGTAGAGAGATGATTCAGGTGTGCTCCCCAACCCACCTGTGTTGCATCTGTTGTTAGGGTGGCCTGAAAAAGGGGTTGATGAAAAGGAGACCCCACTGTCAGGTTTTCTAGTGATTGCCACCATTGGAGGGACAAAATTAGTCGTTGAGAGTTTATTATTTTGTCTGACAAATGACCTGTGGCCTGTGTCCACTGTGTGGATAGGGTACACTGAGCTGCTGTCATGTAGTGGTGAGCATATGGGACTATATGAACTGTGGAAGCCATATGTCCCAGTAAATGTAGTAGCTCTCGAGCAGTGAGGGAGGATTTGCCTGCTGCTTGAGAAGCTGGTTGCATTATGCGAAGACACCGGGCCTGTGGAAGGAAAGCCTTTGCCTGTCTGGTATCTAGACAGGCTCCTATGAATTCCAGGCATTGGGAAGGAACAAGTTGGGATTTTGGGAAGTTTATTACCAGGGGCGGCCCAAGGGGGGTGCGGGGCCATGTGCGGAGACTCGGTGCGGGGCCTCATTTGCATAAGGGGCCTCATTTGCATAAATATTTGCATAATGTTACCATATACTAACTTTTAGTAAACATGCCTCTTAATGAGTGTATGCATAAAGAAAGACAAAGATTTCTACATTACTATAATCCAGTGCCAACCGCCAGACACATTAGGAACTACTACAAACACTGCCCATTTAGAACCCATTACCACTAAACTATACCCATGGAAATCAACACATGTAATCCAAAAAACTCTCGATTTCCCTCATATATCCTACTATAGGAACTGTCCTAATCTATACCACCTGCCCTAACATGGGCTGCAATACCAAAGCCTTCGATATTTGTTAGTATTTAGTTTTGTTTTTGTCGGATCGCCCACCATGAGAAGAAACGTTTCCTCTCTCGAAGTAAGCCCTCCTTTTTAATCAATTTTAAAATGACCCCAAACAGGCCTTAACCGGACAAAACAATACTCATTGCTGTCCATACCCGTGTCAATAATACACTTTGAAACTTCAATGCCAAGCCATATTCAAATAAGCAAGGAAAGTGTACTTAGCTTTGTCCAATGCCAAAGAAGGGCTAGTTTGAAACCCCCAAACAACAGTGCCAAATAAGGCCAGCTTCCAACTTCCCGCTCTCCACCTCCGGGAGTAGCTTAACAGCCTGGCCCACAACCGACTTCAAAATAGGAGCAGAAACCCTTCTTCAGCCAGTGCACACAAGGTTCATGCGCAACACCAATCAGTGTTTCAAGCTGCACCCGCTTCTCAGCTCTTCCTCAGGCAGAGGAACTGCAACTTGACGGGGTTCATCTGCCTGAGGAAGAGCTGAGAAGCGGGTGCAGCTTGAAACACTGATTGGTGTTGCGCATGAACCTTGTGTGCACTGGCTGAAGAAGGGTTTCTGCTCCTATTTTGAAGTCGGTTGTGGGCCAGGCTGTTAAGCTATTCCCGGAGGTGGAGAGCGGGAAGTTGGAAGCTGGCCTTATTTGGCACCGTTGTTTGGGGGTTTCAAACTAGCCCTTCTTTGCCATTGGACAAAGCTAAGTACACTTTCCTTGCTTATTTGGATATGGCTTGGCATTGAAGTTTCAAAGTGTATTATGGACACGGGTATGGACAGCAATGAGTATTGTTTTGTCCGGTTAAGGCCTGTTTGGGGTCATTTTAAAATTGATTAAAAAGGAGGGCTCACTTCGAGAGAGGAAAAGTTTCTTCTCATGGTGAGTGATCCGACAAAAACAAAACTAAATAATAACAAATATCGAAGGTTTTGGTATTGTAGCCCATGTTAGGGCAGGTGGTATAGATTAGGACAATTCCTATAGTAGGATATATGAGGGAAATCGAGAGTTTTTTGCATTTAGAACCCATAGCAAACCCGCCGTATCCTAACAGCACTACCAGGACTCACAAAGCACCATACCCTACCTATCAAAAGGAAACATGCAAATATTAAACCAATACATTTCACAGAATACCAATACATGACGTACTGGGGAAAGAGAACAAGTGGCAATGTCAAATAGGAATAGAATACCTCAGCTCAGTTACACATGAACAGAACATAAACCATCACCAAACAAGGAATCACAATTTAGAAACAGGATGACAATAATTAAACTGGGAATCCCAAAAGCCAAACTTGGAATGTACAACACTGTAGAAATAAAACTATACATTAATTTGCACTTGTACTAAACAAAGCGCAGACGTTAATGATGCACATTTACCAGAGCTGACATATTCCAATTAATAAATTCAAAATAAAGAGATATTTTTCTACCTTTTGTGCATTTTTTTTCAGCTGCAATTGCTCCAGCCACTTTCTTCTGGTTTCTTTGTGTCTTCTGCTAACTCTCCATCGTCTGCTGTCCATTTGTCCTTTCTTCTCTCCTAGTTTTTTTTCCATTCTCTCTCTACATCTGCTTTAACATACTAATCTTTCTCCTTTTGCTCTTTCCTCATTCCTATTTCATCCACTCAAATTTTACCCCTCCATCCTCAATCCCCACTTACTCTCCCAATACCCAGCCAATTGTAGATTTTTCATCCCTCCCACACAAAATATTTTTCCCCTCTCCATTTTACTCTGCCAGCCCCATCCCATTCTAATCCTCCCCCAACATCAGCTCCCTTCTAGTTCCAGCCTCACCCAGCATCCATTCCCTTCTAGTCCCTGCATCAGCCCATTTCCAGTCCTAGCCCCCCATCAGCCCATTTCCAGTCCTAGCAACTCCCAACCCAATACCAGTCCTAGCCCCCCCATCAACCCACTTCAAGTCCTAACCCCCCATCACCCCATTTTCAGTTTAAGCCCCCCCTATAACCCATTACCAGTCCTAACCCCCCATCAGCCCATTTCCAGTCAGCCCCCCATAGCCCATTGCCAGTCCTAACCCCCCCATCAGCCCACAGCCCATTACCAGTCCTAACCCCATCAGCCCACCTCAAGTCTTAACCCCTCCCCATCAGCCCATTTCCTGTCCTAGCCCCCCATAGCCCATTATCAGTCCTAACCCCCCCATAGCCCGTTACCAGACAGCCCCCATCAGCCCAAAGCCCATTACCAGTCTTAAACCCCCCATAGCCCATTACCAGTTCTAACCCCCCCAACAGCCCACAGCCCATTACCCGTCCTAACCCCATCAGCCCACCGCAAGTCCTAACCCTCCCCATCAGCCCATTTCCTGTCCTAGCCCCCCCATAGCCCATTATCAGTCCTAACCCCCCATAGCCCCTTACCAGACAGCCCCCATCAGCCCACAGCCCATTGCCAGTCTTAACCCCTCCCCAACAGCCCATTTCCTGTCCTAGCCCCCCCCCATAGCCCATTATCAGTCCTAACCCCCCATAGCCCATTACCAGACAGCCCCCATCAGCCCACAGCCCATTACCAGTCCTAACCCCCCCAACAGCCCACAGCCCATTACCAGTCCTAACCCCATCAGCCCACCTTGTCTTAACCCCCCAGCCCATTTCCAGTCCTAGCCCCCCCTATAGCCCATTACCAGTCCTAAACCCCCCCCCCCATCAACCCACAGCCCACCTCAAGTCAAGTCCTAACCCCCTCCATAGCCCATTACCAGTCCTAACCCCCTCCCCTCATCGGTTCAAGGAACATTAAAAAAAAAAAAAAGCTGGCTGCTACCACTACCGCTGCCGTTACCGCCGCGGCAGAATGAAGTGTCCCACGGGGCCCCCTCTGTGACGGCTGAGCCCCTCTGTGCCGGCTTTCAGATACGCGAAGGGAGAGTGTCTCCCTCGCGTCTCTGTTAAGCCCTCTGTTAAGCCCTCTGTTAAGCCCTCTGTTAAGCCCTGTTTATTACCAATCAGGGTAAACTATTTAAGACAAATAAGAGAAAATATTTCTTCACTCAACGTGTAATCAAACTCTGGAATCTGTTACCGGAGGATGTAGTAAGGGCTGTTAGTATAGCTGGGTTTAAAAAAGGTTTGGACAAGTTCCTGGAGGAAAGGTCCATAAACCACTATTAAAAAGGGACCCAGGATATCAATGCTTGACCTAGTACAAGCACTGCAGAACCTGTGTCTTTTGGGGAAACTGCTAGGTACGTATGACCTAGATTGGCCACTGTTGGAAACAGGATACTGGGCTTGATGGACCTCGGTCTGACCCAGTATGGCATTTCTTATGTTCTTATGTTCTTATCCCAAGTATTGGAGAATTCGCATGGTACGGGACAGTGCAGTGCTGGCCTCTGCAACTGTAGGGGCTCTAATGAGCCAGTCGTCTAAATAAGGGAAGACAAATATCCCCAGGGTTTGTAGAAATGCAGCTACTACTGCCATGCATTTCGTGAATACCCTTGGTGCTGAAGCCAAACCAAAGTGAAGAACCCTGTACTGGAAATGTTTTCCCCTGAAAAGGAAGCGTAAGAATTTCCTGTGATCTGGATGGATGAGAATGTGAGTTTATGCATCCTTTAAGTCTAGAGAGCAAAACCAATCCTGGCTTTGAAGGTGAAATCATCTTGAACTTCTCTCGAAACAGATATTTGTTCAATTCTCTGAGGTCCAGAATGGGTCTGTGTCCTCCTGTTTTCTTTGGAATAAGAAAATAGGGGGAGTAGAACCCTGCACCCCCGTTGAAGAATGGGTACCTCCTCTATTGCCCCTTGGGCAAGAAGTGTTGAGAAATCGTGATCTAGCAGATTGTCTGCGGAGGTTTGAGAATTGAATTGCTTTAGAATTGTAAGAGGGGGCATGCTGTGAAAATGAAGCTTGTACCCTTCTCCTACAATGGGCAAAGTCCAATCTTCTGCTGTTATCTGATGCCATCTGTTGGCAAAGTGGCATAACCTGCCTTGGATATTGGGGGGTTGGGGACCCCTCAGAGGCAGGAAGGCTAAGCTCTCTAGGGAGCTGAATCTGCAGAGCTGGTTGGGCTCTCGGGCCTTTTGGCTTCTTTTGCTGTTAGTTTGTCCCTTTTGGGCAACCTGACCCTGAGTTTGACTCTACTGGGTATAGGAAGGATAAAATTTCCTCTTTTTGCTGAATGAGGGGTTTTTATAAGGCTTCTTTTTGGCTGGAGTGGCTGTAGATTTTCACAGTCTATCTAGAGTAGTATTGTCAGCATCTAATTCGTTAGCCTTTTCCTGACAGTTCTTGCTGAAGAGATTCTCCCCCGTGCAAGGAATGTTGCCTAACTTGTCCTGTACCCAAGTCTCCAAGTCTGATGCCTGTAGCCAGGCAATCCATCGTGCACCAATGGTAATAGCAGAGTTTCTGCTGATGCATTCAAAGCAGTCAAAGGCTGCATGATTAACAAACTTGGAGACATCTTGAGCATGCTTAACTAGAGCAAGAAAATCTTGTCTCTTGTCATCTGGGAGAAATGGGCTCATAAGTTCCAAATCTCCTGTGACTTCCTTGAGGAACATTCCCATATATAGAATTGAATGGTGTGGCAGCTGAGTTTTCTGAAATCCAGGACATGGCGGAACTCGATACATAGTATCAAGTCTCCTAGAGTGAGGAGAAGTAGTCAGCGGTGTCTCCCACATTCTGAGCATCACGTTATGCAGAATTTCATGGATAGGCAGGGTGGCTGTCTCCTTAGGAGCTTTAGGATATTTGAGAATTTCCAATTCCTTTGCTCTGGGTTCCTCTTCAGGAGCTACTGTGATTGAAAGACCTTTGGCCATATCATGGATAAAATCCTGAAAAGACATGTCCTCTGGAGGTGACATTCTGCGTTGGGGAGAAGAGGGATCTGCTGGGAAAAACCCTCTAGTACCAACAGAATTGTCAGAGTCTTCGGAATCAGAGAAATCAAAGTATTCCTGACCCCGATGCTCCTGCAAAGCATGGTCCTGGTATTGGTCGAAGTCGGTACCGAGTTGACCCAATGCCGATCTGTCGATTCCAGCCAGAGATGGCATGGGAAGAATTCCCACCGGGGCCAGTACCATCGGTACCGGTATCGTCGGTACCAGTACCGGTGTCTGTACTGGTGTTGGTACCACATCGGTGTCGATGTTGGTACCGGTGCCCGTCGGACCAACGGTACCGCAGCTGAGAGAAGAGCTGCGATGCTACGTTCGATAGCGAGGAACCTCTGGTCTATCGATGCCTGGGTGTCGGTACCGGTAAAAGCAGCCGGAACCCCTGAGCATGGCACAGGTAGTTCTTGCGAGGTTGGGGCCTCGAGAACATCCTGAAGCCCCATCGATGCTTTGGAAGCCGAAGCCTCCTGCCGGGGCTGTTTTGCCGGCGTGGTTCCCTCAAGGGCAATGCCAATGGCCTCGCGATGCTTAGCAGGAGAGCTACCCTTTGAGGACTGGCTTTTATGTTTAGTTACCTGAGATCCATGGGAGGAAGATGAGACCCTTGACGATGTCGATGCAATGGATCTGGCATCCGAAGAAAAGAGGGTACCGAGCTTTGAAGCCCGATTCTGTCTTCCTCTTTTAGTCATCCCCATACAGGAGAGACATTCAGTTGGATAATGTTCAGGCCCTAAACATTTAAGACACCAATCATGGGTGTCAGTGACGGAAATGGTACCACCACACTTAGTATATTTTTTAAAACCACTAGTTGGTTTATCCATGTTTTACGAATATAGGGCCTAGTGCCCAACATGGCACCTAACACCAAAAGAGAAAAGTTTCTGAAGAGAAACAGTTTAAAGTATAAGTTTTTTGGGGTGTTTTTGAAAAAGAAAAGAAAGGAACCGGCGGTACCGGTAAACGTCATGCGGCAGGCAAACACAACCACAAGAAAACAAATTTAAAGACGGAATTTTCTGCGGTGACAGGGTGTAGATGCTGTCGGCTCCGCGGAAAACGAAGAACTGAAGAGGGACAGTTGGAAAGGCGGGAAGGCAGCGTGCATGTGCTGAGGGATGCTCCCAAAAGCGTTCCTATTGGACGCTGGGGAGCGTTCCCGCGCAGGCTCCGTCGGTACTGACGATACCCATATGTGAAGACTACATTCCTGCTTGTTCCTGGAGATCAATAGATATAAATTAGTCATCTTTTTCTAAAAAAATTGTTTGTTATCTTTAAAAGACGTCATATAAGTCATTTAAAGGAGACCTTACATATAAAAAAGAGGGAAGAAACTTTACATATAAAAAAAGAAACCTTTAAAAGAAGGAAACCTTAAATAGAAAGAAGAATCAAAAGAGCTACTTTCCTCATAAAAATGGACTAACATTTATGTGTGTACATAATAACATATATTGAAGCAATTCTACGTATCCCCACTATAGAGTATATAAATTTAAAAACTATAAAAAGCATTATTGTAGTTCAATGACACAAAAGCATTGTAAACCATCAATGATTTTATCTGGGCAGGAGCCTATATAACATTGATCATGTCATACACAGTGAAAGCGCAGATACTACTGTAACTATAACCTCTACAAGGGGTCTTAGGTATGAACTATGCTGGTTGCCCTTCTTCTGCCTGCAGTGCTGATGATAAAATAACTGTAAGCTATGCTTGCACAATTTGGATTCAGCAGAGAGTATGAACATGATAAAAAAAAATTAATAAAAACACAGGCTACATAAAACCTCAGCGCGAATGCATCAATCTTATGTAAGAACCCTGCTAGCTGCTTTTTAAAACATCATTCTTCTACTCATGGTGCTGATAAAGTGACTATAAGCTATGCTTGCATAATCCAGATTCAGCAGAGAGTATAAGCATAATAAAAATACAGGCTACATAAAACGTTAGAGCGATTGCATCAATCCTATGAAGGAATAAGTTGCTGGCTTACTGCCGACAACACTGTGTCATCCCTGCAGATACATTAGGAGAACTCTGAATAGGCGTTCCTCTTTTTTTTTTTTTTTTAATTTAGATTTTCAACAGCTACAACTACAAACAGTACAACCCCAATAAGCAAACAAGACCCCCACCCTCCTACCCTAATTCCCTGGTCCATTACACAGTATAAGAGTGACATTCCACTGCCAATAAAACAGATACATCTCTGTTCCTCTTTTGAGGATTTTAAATATCACGTGGAGGATCTAAGCATGCAACTAAGTCAGCGGGGTTACCCTGAAAAAGTGATACGCAAGGCATATCTTCGAGCTCTGCATATCCACCGAGAATGGCTACCGGATGACACCTGGAAAAGTGGCCATGATGATGAGCCTTTGGACGCTGTTGTAGGAATATTGCCATATACGAGCTTGAGCATGGAAATAGTTAAAATATTGAGAAAACATTGGCATATACTGGGGTTGCACCCATGCTTTGATAAGCCCTTGCGGGTGGCGTTCTCTCGCGGATCCAACATAAGTGATCTATTGGTTCAGACCACAACTTCAATGGATCGTCCTTTACCACCTTCACAGAATCAGGGACATGTTTGCTGTGGGATATGTATACATTGTACCACAACATTAACGGGATGTGAAAGCACAGTTACTTACCTGTAACAGGTGATCTCTGGGAACAGCAGGAATAAGTCTTCACATATGGGTATCGGCGGTACCGACGGAGCCTGCGCGGGAATGCTCCCCAGCGTCCAAAAGGAAAGCTTTTGGGAGCATCCCACAGCGCCTGCGCGCTGCCTTCCCGCCTTTCCTAACTGCCTCTCTCCAGTTCAAGTTTTAAAGCTGAGACAAAGAGAGAGAGGAAAGGAAAGATAGATAGAGAGATACAACTCCTAGGGGAGGTGGGTGGGTTGTGAAGACTTATTCCTGCTGTTCCCAGAGATCACCTGTTACAGGTAAGTAACTTTGCTATCTCCAGGAACAAGCAGGAATGAGTCTTCACATATGGGGACTCCCCAGCTAGAGATGCCTGGGAGATCACCCAGATTGTGAGTCCCTGGGAAGGGCTGCACCTGCACCCATGAATCTCAGGCATCCAGTCAGGGATGGAGGGTAGGAGTTGATTAGGTATGGAACAGGTGTTTGAGAACAGCCTGACCAAACAAGGCATCCCGGCGGGAGTCCTTGTCCAAGCAGTAATGGGCTGTGAAGGTATGAACCAATGCCCAGGTGGCCGCTCGACAGATTTGGTCGATGGACACAGAGTTAAGATGAGCCATAGAGGCTGCCATGGCCCTCACATTGTGAGCTGTGACATGGCCTTCCAGAGAAAGGTTCTTACTCTGGTAGGCGAAGGAAATACACTGAGCAATCCAATTAGACAGAGTTCTCTTAGAGACTGGAAGTCCTAAATGAGAAGGATCAAAAGCAACAAAAAGTTGAGAGGACTTTCTATGTTGCTGTGTCCTTTGTAAGTAGAAAGCAAGTGCTCTTTTACAATCCAGGGTATGAAGATTCCTCTCTGCACTTGATGCATGAGGTCCTGGAAAAAAGACAGGTAAATACACCTCCTGGTTCAGATGAAAAGGTGAGACCACTTTAGGCATAAAGTGTGGATTAGTTCTGAGGACTACCTTGTCATGATGGAACCTTGTATAAGGAGGATTAGCCACTAAAGCTTGCAACTCACTGATACGGCGAGCTGAGGTGACTGCAATGAGAAAAATAACCTTCCAGGAAAGGAATTTTAAGGAGGTAGTGGCTAAGGGTTCAAAGGGTGGCTTCATAAGCTGGCCAAGAACCAGATTCAAGTCCCATGCCACTGGAGGTGGTCTAATGGGAGGTTTAGTCAAAAGAAGGCCTCTCATGAATCTTGCTATAAGAGGATGAGAGGAAATAGGTTGTCCATTGAGAGGCTTAAGGGATGCTGCAATAGCACTCAAATGGACTATGGTTGAATTTGTTTTAAGGCCTGCATGGGATAAATGCAGCAAATAGTCTAGTAAAGAATTCAAAGGTATTGCAAGAGGGTTGAGACCCTTCTCTGCACACCAAATGGAAAACCTTTTCCATTTAAAAGCATAGGAACGTCTGGTGGAAGGCTTTCTGAAAGCATGAAGGATATCCTTCACTTGCTGAGAAAGGTGTAAATCCTGAAGGTCTAGGCCTTCAGCAACCAGGCTCTGAGATGAAGAGACTGAGGATTTGGGTGCCACAAGGTTCCCTCCTCCTGGGAGAGGAGATCTGGAGCAGATCCCAGGTCCAGGGAGGGAGCTTGAGAGAGATGCAGACGTAGAGGGTACCACACTTGGCGTGGCCAATGTGGTGCTATGAGGATCATAGACCCCTTGTCTCTCTGAAGCTTGAACAGAGTTTTGGGGATGAGGGGAATAGGTGGAAAGGCATAGAGGAAGTCTTGCCCCCAATGAAGGAGGAAGGCATCCCTGGCCTGAACTCCCTGACATGGAATCCTGGAACAAAACCGGGGAAGTTTGGCATTCCACGGACTTGCAAACAGGTCTATCTCTGGGGTACCCCAAATCCGAAAATCCTGGCTATCTGGTCCCCATGGAGGGACCATTCGTGTGGAAACAGAACTCGACTGAGTCTGTCTGCCCAAGAGTTCTGAACCCCTGGAAGATACACTGCCATGAGATGGATTTGATGCTCTCTGGTGAAGGCCCACAATCTGAGAGCTTCGTTGCAAAGCGACAGAGAGCCAGTCCCTCCCTGCTTGTTCACGTAGAACATGGCTACCTGGTTGTCCGTGTGGATGAGGACTGTCTTGTAGCTGAGCAGGGTGTGGAAGACTCTGAAAGCCAGAAAGATTGCTCTGAGCTCTAAGAGGTTGATATGTAGAGATGTCTCCTGTGGAGACCAGATGCCTTGGGTTGAGAGATCTTGTAGATGAGCTCCCCAACCCTTTGGAGAGGCATCTGTTGTAAGGGTTGCTTGGGGTAACACCTGTTGAAAGGGGGACCCCAGCAACAGATTTTGAGTGGACTTCCACCAGTGGAGGGACCAAAAGAGGCGACTGGAGGTTGCTATTTTGTCTGACAGGCAACCTGATGCCTGAGTCCATTGGGTGGATAGGGTCCACTGAGCTGCCCTCATGTGAAGGCGAGCGTAAGGAACCACATGCACCGTGGATGCCATGTGGCCTAAGAGTTGTAACATCTCTCGAGCAGTTAAATGGGATTTTAACTGAATCTGGGAGGCTAACTGCACCAAGCGTAGGCAACGGGCCTGGGGAAGATAGGCCCTTGCAGTTGTGGTATCCAGTAAGGCCCCTATGAACTCTAGAGACTGAGTAGGGGTGAGATGGGATTTTGGAATGTTGATTACAAGTCCCAGATACTGAAGAACACGCCTTGTGCAGGTCAGGGAAGTCTGGGCCTCTGACTGGGATGGAGCTCGGATGAGCCAGTCGTCCAGATATGGGAATACGAATATTCCTAGAGTGCGCAGAAATGCAGCTACTACTGCCATGCATTTTGTGAACACTCTTGGAGCAGAGGCCAGACCGAAAGGAAGCACTTTGTATTGGTAGTGCTTTCCTTGGTAAAGGAACCGAAGGAACCTTCTGTGTGTTGGATGGATGAGAACATGGGTGTACACATCCTTGAGATCTAGAGAACAAAACCAGTCCTGACTCTGGAGGTATGGAAGGAGAGTTCCGAGAGAGATCATCTTGAATTTCTCCTTGCATAGAAACTTGTTCAATTCTCTGAGATCTAGTATGGGTCTGTAGCCCCCCGTTTTCTTTGGAATGAGAAAATAGGGGGAGTAGAACCCTGAGCCCTGTTGAAGAAGGGGTACTTCTTCTATTGCCCCTTGGGCAAGAAGGGCAGCAATCTCTTGACCTAGAAGGTTGAGGAGAGATGTTGGAGAATTGAACTGTTTCACCATGGTGTGAGGAGGAAGGTTTAAGAAATGAAGCTTGTACCCATCTCGTATGATGGAGAGGGTCCATTGCTCTGCTGTGATTTGTTCCCATCTGGGAGCAAAGTGAGCTAACCTTCCTGGGATGGTGAGAGGCTCTGGATGTTCTAGAGCCAGAAAGGCTAAGTTCTCTAGTGGAAAGTCAAAGGCCTTGAGGAGGCTGAGGCTGTTGGGCCATAGCAGTCCTCGCAGCCTGAGACTTGGCCTGTTTTGGTTGTTGCTGTCTCTTTGTAGCAAAACGACCTTGGGAAGAGGCCTGACCATAACCCGAAGAAAATTTCCCTTTTTTGGGGAAAGATCCTTTTTTGAACAACCTCTGTTTAAAAGGAGCAGTAGTAGACTTTGAAAGTCTATCTAAAGCAGAATTTTCAGCATCCATCTGGTTGGCCTTTGCTTGACAATCTTTGCCAAAGAGGTTTTGTCCTGTACAGGGAAGGTTACCTAGACCATCCTGTACCCAGGATTCCAAATCAGAGGCTTGTAACCAAGCAACTCTGCGTGCACCTATGGCAATAGCCGAGGCTCTACTGGCACCCTCAAAAGAGTCAAAGGCTGCACGGTTGGAAAACTTGGATACATCCTGTGCCTGTTTAAGCCAGGTGATATATTCTTCTCTCTTATCTTCTGACATAAAAGGAGATAAGGTTTGCAGATGATCTGTAACTTCTTTTAGAAACATCCCCATATAGAGACTATAGGAGTTTATTCTGGCTACAAGCATACTGGCCTGGAAGATTTTCCTGCCAAAAGGCATCTAGGGTTCTGCATTCTCTTCCTGGAGGAGCAGAGGAGTGCCTTTTTGTAGTCTTGATCTTTTTCATAGCAGACTCTACCACAATGGAGTGGTGAGGAAGCTGAGTCTTATGACACCCAGGACAAGGAGGAACACGATACATGGTGTCCAACCTTCGGGAATGAGGGGAGGTGGAAAGAGGAGTCTCCCATATGCACAACATGTGATCATAAAGAATCTCATGTACTGGTAAGGTGGCTGCCTCTTTAGGAGCATTAGGATATTGTAGGATATCTAATTTTTGGGCTCTAGGTTCAGTTTCAGAGGTCACTGAGATGGACAGGCCTTTGGCCACCTCCCTAATGAAGTCCTGAAAAGACAAGTCTTCAGGAGGAGACATTCTCCTTTTTGGAGAAGAGGGTTCCTGAGGAAGGATCCCCGATGCTTCAATTGAGGCCTCTGATGTATCAGAGTCTTCAGAGGAATCGAAGTGTCGACTGTCTGGATGCTCTCGCAGAGCCCGATACGCGTACCGGGAGGTATCGACATCGGGAGTAATCGGTACCGAGTCGGTACTGATAGGCATCACTGGATAGCGTACCGCTGCCGTCGATGCTGATGTCGATGCAAGCGGTACTGGTATCGGAACCGATTTCGGATCCGGTACCAGAATCGGTACCGGTACCGACAATGGGGTTTGTTGCGGTACCACAGGTGTCGCAGCTTGTATGAATGCCGTGATGGCACGCTGCATGGTCAGAATATTCTGATCCATCGACGCCACCAATGTCTGGATGTCGGTACCGGTGTTAACCGCCGGTACCCCAGAACATTGTAACAGATGATCGGTCGAGGCCGAGCCATCAATGTCAACCTGTGACCCCATAGGTAGAGCTTTGGAAGCCGGAGCCTCCCGCCGGGGTAATTTTGCCGGTGTGGATTCCTCAAGAGTAAGCCCGGGGGCATCTCGATACTTAGAGGGAGATGAACTCTTTGAGGACCGGCCAGATTTAAGTTTGGTTACCTGAGATCCATGGGATGAAGAAGAAGCCCTGGAAGACGTCGATGCCACAAAAGCTGCATCGGAGGGAAACAGGGTACTGAGCTTGGCTGTCCGATTTTGTAACCCTCTCTTAGACATCATAGAACAGGACTCACAATCCGCTATGGAGTGGTCAGGACCTAAACATTTTAGACACCAGTCATGGGTGTCTGTGACAGAAATAGTGCTGCTGCACTCCGTGCACTTTTTAAACCCGGAGGCGGGTTTTTCCATGAGGAAAAATATATCTGTAGGCCTAAGGCCCCAGAAGAAAAAATGCACTGTAGTTTTTTGTTTTTTTTAAAAGAAAGAAAAAAGACCGGTGGTACCGGTCCGGAATCGAGAAGGCAGACACGCGACTAAAGAAAAATAAAAGAAAATAAGAAATTCTTCAGCGGTGACAGGAAACACGACCTGCTGGCTCCGCGGAAAAGAAAAACTGGAGAGAGGCAGTTAGGAAAGGCGGGAAGGCAGCGCGCAGGCGCTGTGGGATGCTCCCAAAAGCTTTCCTTTTGGACGCTGGGGAGCGTTCCCGTGCAGGCTCCGTCGGTACCGACGATACCCATATGTGAAGACTCATTCCTGCTTGTTCCTGGAGATTGCTTGCACCCTATAACGGGACAGAAATTTCACCGTAGGTGGGACACTGATTGAGGGTCATCTTATGTAGTATATGTTCTACAATGCCCTTGCCCCCTGTTATATGTAGGTAGGATGATCCGACCGATGAAGACTCATTTGAGTGAACATGTGTCTCGCATACGTAATAAGATCTTATTAGCCCCGCTAGTGGATCATTGTCTTTTGTTAAACCATGAATTTTCTGATTTCTATTGGACCATAATTGATCATATCCCCTCGGACCCTAGAGGGGGTGATCGTGTGGCCTTACTTCAGCGACGTGAACAGGGCTGGATTTTTAAATTAGGCACGTTGACTCCCTCTTTCCTCAATAAGGAAATCGATTGGGCAGGTCTTGTGTGACATCATCAATGACGTTGGTGGAGTTCCCCTGATTCAGTGGGGTGCCCCTACTGTCTGATTGGATCTTTGGTGATGAGTGATGGGTGATGTTAGCCAATAAGAAAAGATGTACCCTTTAAAAACATACCGAGCATGTGAGCTCGGCGACAGTGCTTGGTTGGAGATTGATTGACAAATAAGCTAAGTTTTTTTGATGAAGTTTATACTTTCGAATAAAAGGGATGATGCCATCTGGAGGGGCCAATAATTCATACTGACTTCCCTCGGCTTTATCCGACAAAAAGATTAGAAAAATTATTTTCTTTGGTTTTGGGGGTTCTTGTTTTGGTAATTTTTATAGCATCTACGGTACTTTATTACCTTAACCTAGGGTGGTAAATAAAACAGATAAGACAGGAGTAGCCTAGTGGTTGGGGCAAGGAGTAGCCTAGTGGTTGGGGCAAGGTACTTCAGGCCGTAAGGGCGGGGATTCAAATCCCACTAGAGGACAGCAACCTTGGGCCGGAAGGACTGGGGTTTCTAGTCCCACAGGTGCTCCTTGTGGTCTTGGGCAAGCCACTTAACCCTCCATAGCCCATGTTCCCTGTAAAATAGTTATCTCCAAGTTATAATGCCCTGTTCAATGTAATTTCAGTTTGTTCAATGTAAACCGCACTGATGCAGAATAGCACGGTATATAAGAGAATGTAAATAAATAAAACAAAAGACAGTATTAGAAATTCACGATCCTGTTGTCCCTTTCATGCGGTGGTTATGGCTTCATCCAGGAGCTTCCATTTCATTATGCTTGCACTGGATAAGCGTGAGGCAATGGTAGTGGCATGTTCATATTTGCAATAGAGCCATAATTGATTCCTCCAAAGATGCCATTCTAAAGCAGATGGGCTCTTCTAAGTGTTCCTCTTTTAAGCAGCTAGCCATACTTTTCTGCATTGGGAACTAAGCCACTCCCATTAATCAACAATTGATAAGCTTGATAGGAAGGGAAAAATATTCTTCTGCTCTTTCACACACATCCCTCTGTCCCTGATCTTTCTATCCTGAACAGTGTTTTTCCCAGGTTGCTCACTGGCTTCATCTCAACCACCTGAAACTCAATACTTCTAAAACTTCAGCTACCTGTTCACTGGTTCTTCCTCTGCTTCCTCCACCCCCCTCTCTCCTTGGTGACAAACTCATTTCTCTGCAGCCCTCTTTTAGGTACCTGGGGGTCACTTTAGGTACTGCCCTTACATTTCACGATCACAAAGCTCAGCAGTGAAGCAATCTTTTTTCATGCTGATCCATTTGTTCACTTCTTTGTTCATCTATTCATTTATTTTATTTATTTATTTATTTAAAAGGATTTATATACTGCCTTCTCCTGTAATCAAGGCGGTGTACACATTGTGTTTGCATGCAGTGTTATACAGTGAATGAGTGTGTGTGTAAGTTGGCGTTGATTCGTGGTGGGCTACTTTACAATGCTATGTACATGAGAGAGAAAGGGAGGGGGGGTTGGTATGTAGTCCGGGAGCTGGCAGGCAGAGTTATGTGATATCACCGTAGTGCTCAATGAAGAACATCGTCTTGAGCTGTTACCGAAAGTCCTTGATGTCCTCTGTCGATCATAGGTCATCAGGGAGGGCATTCCATATTGCAGGTGCCGCCAGCGATAGAGCTCTTCTTGCGCTGTTCTTGCATACTTTGGTGAGGTCTTTTGGTGTATTGATGATGTCAGAGGTGCCTCTCCTCCTCGGTCTTGTGCTGATGTCGTATACAGAGTCATTTTTGATCTATTTGTTAATTTCTTTCCATCTCTTCTTTCATCAAACTTGGCCCTAATCTCTGGAACTCACTCCCCCCTGATCTTCATCTCAAGCTGTCCTATCATAAGTTCAAATCGTCTCTTCAAACACACTTATTTCACCTTGCCTTCGACTTAGATCTACAGTAATTCATATTCCTGTACCCTTTGCCTCCTATTTGTGTGATGCCTATCTCTGCTTTGTTTCCCTGCCTCCTATTTCTCTGTATAATGTTTTGTCTTTGTCGTCTTATCATTTGCTCCCCTTCTTTCCTGTCATTTATTGGAGTTACTGTTTTTCTTTTATTTGATTTTAAATATTTTTTGAGTTTATTCTCTTAAGATTTTATTATTGTAAACCGCTCTGCTGGCCCAAAGGGTGGTATAGTAAATTTTAATAAACCACAAACCATAAGAATTACTGTGCCTCCATGTAACCTACTGCACTGATGTATAAAAAGAACACCTGAAGGTTGCACAAACAGCAAGTATACAACAGTATGTAAAAAAAAAAAAAAAAAATCAAAAAAGGTGGGGAGAGGACTCTGCAATTGCAGAAATTATTACCTTCGATCCATTCTTTGCTTTGGTATTTCTTTTGAAGGTTGACCATGTATTCACTAAGCGGGACAAAGTCTTCAGCTTCTTTGAGACACATCTAAACAAGCTGTTGCAAGAACTTCCATTATTTGAGGAAGAAAAGTGTCCTGCCCCCGCCTAGGGCCAGTGACTCTAGAGCAAGGGTGACCTCTACTTTGTCTTCAAGTGTCCTTTTTGACTAAGGTAGCAGCAAGGTATGCTGGGAGTTGTAGTCTAGGTTTACAATCAAACAAAGGTGTTGTGGCACGAGGGTCATTTGAACAGATAAATTTTTATTTGGGGTTTTCCCTTTCACACATAGATTCTTGGCTGAAACATGACACGGATTACTTTCCAAAACAATAGGAAACAGGAGCAATTCAAAGTTAGAAAATAAAGCATATGGCAAACTGTTTCTTCACAGCAAACATTCAGGAAAAAACAACTTTGCATTACCTTCATGCAAAGGTTGTCTAACGTAGGTCCAAGTGATCAATCTCACATAAAGAACAATCCATCTCACAGATATCAGTTGTATCAGGAGTGCTTTCTACATCAACAATCATCTCCTCGCTGTAATCATTATAATTCTGCTTAGGGGAACTTCTAGACTGCAGGTCACTGAGAACCTCTTGCAGCTGTTCAATAAAGTTGTCCCTCTGATTGGCAGTAACTTTCTCTAGTGCAGGAAACTGATTCTTACGTAAGCTCTTAGCAACAGCCTTTATGTCTGTTTCAAAACACTTACTAAGAATGTTTCTGACTGGAACTGTTTTCGCAGCAGTGCTATCTCTGCTCTTATTAGCACTGTTCTTTAACTGCTGTACAATCTCCTCAGCAAGTCTCTGGCTAGGAATTATGGCAGACGTACCTTTCTCACTCGCAATGCCTTTTCTGTAATCAGAGCTTTCCTCCCTCGTATAGGTAAACTCTTCTACCTTTTCTTCGGGTAGTTTCCACAGAGGTTTTGGCTTTGCTTCTAGTGCTTTCGAGGTAAAGGAAATGGACCTTCCAGAATCCTCCTTTGCTAGTTCTGGGTTCCAAAGTTTCCCTCTTTGCTGCTCTCCTCTTTGCCTTCCTTGCCTGCGTTGCTCTGTCTGCTGTCGTTGCTTGCCTCGTGGCTTCTGTGTGCTCTCTCTCTCTCCCTCCACCTCTCTTCCTGAACTCTAGCTCTGAAGCAGGTTTAAAACGGCTTCCTTCAGCAGCCACACCCCTCTGGCTACTCAGGTGCAACTCATTAGAGCTCCACTCAGCTCCTACGTCACTGCTATAGCTGGGCTCAGTTCTAGTTAGAAGCTTTCGGTTTCCATGGGAACCTGACTTGTCCTTACTCTTAAAGGTACAATGCTCATTATTTTCCCAATCCATCTGCTCAGCATTGCTGTCATTATCACAAAAGGAAGAAGAGAAAGATTCTTACACAGACAAGTGGATAGACCTTGTCAGAACAAGAAAGACTGTAATTAGGTTTGAATTGCATTATGCAGGATTACTCAGTTACTGCTGAGAACAACACATTCCAAGGGGACTCTATACAAAAGGAGCCCAGTATGTTTCGAGAAAATAATTATTTCTTAGACAAATGGTGTGCCATACTCAACAAGTGTTCACCTGATTTTATGGTTCTTATTGCAGAAACTGCCAAGGATAAAGCAAACGAGCTAAAAACAGAGGTGGATAAGAAGATAGTTGATTTTTGATAGATAAGAATTTTGACAATCCTCTGAGTGACTTTAGCAAAACGTTTGATGATTATAGGAAGGAGATCAAGGTACAGAAATTAGAAAAATTTAAAAGAGACAAACTGAACTATAAAAAAGTAATGTGTATCAATGGATGAAACCTAAGCCTCCTTTCTCATCATCAAAACAGGTTACATTTAAAAGAAAAGAAAAGGCAGTTACTGAAGATGATACTAAAGATAATAATTTTGACTCCTCTATCTCCTCTACACACATTAATCTGACAGCTAAGACCTGTTGTTTCTTTCTCTATAACATCAACAAAATCCGCCCACTCCTTTCTGAACACACTACTAAGATGCTTATCCACTCCTTAATCACCTCCTGTCTTGACTACTATAACCTACTCCTTGCTGGTCTCCCTTTGAATCATCTCTGTCCCCTTCAATCTGTTCAACGCTCTGCTGCGCGGCTAATCTTCCGCTAGCCTCGTCATGCCCATATTATCCCTCTTCTCGTCACTTCACCGGTTCCCTATCCGTTTCCGCATCCAGTTCGAACCTCTCCTGCTGACCTATCAATGAATTCACTCTGCAGCTCCTCACTACCTTTCTTCTCTTATCTCTCCTTACAACCCCCCTCGGGAACTCCGCTCTTCTGCAAACTGCTTCTATCTGTGCCCTTCTCTTCTATTGCTAACTCCAGACTTCGCTCCTTTCACCCTGCTGCACCTTACGCCTGGAACAAACCACCTGTCTCTGTATGCCAGGCACCTTCTCTGACCCTTTTCAAATCCAGGCTGAAAACTCACCTCTTCGCTGCTGCTTTTGGACCTTGACTCACCTGATCTCCTTTTTTCTTTTCCTTTCCCCCTTGTTTTAACCTTGTCTACACCTTCTGTGTTGTCTGTCTTGACTAGATTGTAAGTTCTGATGAGCAGGGACGGTCTCTTACATGTCTGTGCAGTGCTGCATATGACTTGTAGTGCTATACAAATGTTCAGTAGCAGTAGTAGTAGTAGTGAAAGAAGTAGAAAACATATACTGTCACAACGCCACCCTGGTGGTTAAGGGGCGCCAAGGCAGGTTGGACATAAATATAAATAAGATTGGGTTTGGTATGTATTTTCTAGGGCCCAGGGATGTATAGCCTAGGTAGCGTCCTTATTACCAAATACCCAGAGAACAGAGGTCTTCGAGTGGAAGGAAAAATAAGGCTTTATTTCCCTTGTATTGCAAAAGGTTCAAACGGATCAGATTCAAACAACCAAAAGAAATGTCCTTACATCAGGTTAGAAAGAAAAGGTACAACTCAGGTTCAAAAGCAAAAACTGTTTTCTTCACAGAGGGAATACAAAAACACACGTTTCTAAATTCACAAGTTTACTGCTCACTTGCTACATAAGGATTCCAAGTTTCCAGTGGTACAAAAGCTACAATCCATCTCTTCCTCAGAAAGGGACTCTACCACTTCCACTTGCATCGGTTCTTGCTCAAGCGTATCTGAACCAGAGTTAATGGTTCCTGGCAAGTTATAATCAGGCTTTTCACACAAACGCTGTATAAGCTCCCAGTGCCTGGGGTTCAGCGTGGGGCGTCGGTCATGAGCTGTTCTATAGTGTGAATATCCTTCTCTCTTCAAAGGTTTTACATTTGCTTCCTGCAAACCTTGCTTAGTTAAAAGTTTCTTATTTGATAAAAGCTTTTCATACCTTGTCTCCTCAGATGTGTGCCATGGACAGGGAGCTTCTGTTTCTTGTCCTCTCCATAAACTAGCCCTCTGAAGGCTGTTTCCAACAAAGTATGGGTTGCCTTGTAACTCCGGCTTCTTTCCTTGGGACGAGGCTTGAGGCCTACTCCTGGTGAGACTCTGTCTTGCTCCTGCAATATGGCTTGGGTTTTTCACACAGCAGTCACAGTACGGCTTTTGCGTTCCTGAATCTCCTGGACCCTTCTGTATTCTCTGTCCTTTCAGGTCTCTCTGGCCTGTACCTCTTTCCTGCACTCCAGCAGCGTCTGTAGCTTCTGCAGTTTCTCCAGCATCCACAGTTTCTGCTACTTCTCCGGCTTCTGAAGGCTCTGCAACTTCTCTGCTGCCTTCTCTGCTGCTTCTGGCTTTACAGACACTTCTGCTTCTCCAGCCACCTTCCTCTTTACCGCCACTTCTTCCTTTCCAGTCTTCCAGACTTTCTTTAAAAGGAGTTCCTGCCCTCCTGGATTGGAGGCTGGCTGGCTTTAGGTCACACCCTGTGGGGCGTGGATCCTCAGTCTTCCGGAGGTCCCTCTTGCTCCCCCTATCAGGCTCCTGAGAATACTGCAGCTTGTGCATGCCTTTTTTCGTATTTAAAACATTTTCTTCTATTCCCTGCTGGTCTGCTGCATCACACATCCCCCTTCTTAAAATATTACAGGCTGGTGAAGTTTCTTTTACACAGCACGTAATACGCGATACCGCGCTCTTCTGCAGCTGACTGGTCCCGTACTTCCTTCGACGGTTGTCCACCGGTATCGGCTCAGGGTGGAATATGTTCTCAGTAGAAGCCAGCAAAACTGACCGTTCATGCCAGGTTCGAAGAATATTGACATGATATACTTGTGTATGTCCTTTTTCATCCTGGACCAAGTAGGAGGTTGATCCTATAGGCTTAACTACTGTATGAGACCCTTTCCACCGGGCATCAAACTTAGAAGCGGCGCCCGATATCAAGACCATCACCTTTTCTCCGACCTTTAATTGCCGGGGTCTGGCATGCCTATCATAGTATCGTTTTTGCTTTTGTTGACTCTCCTGTAAACCTTCACCTGCGAACCGGGAGGTTCTTTTCCAGGCGGGTTCTTAAGTTCTTTAAGAATAAAGGTACGCCTATTTCTGTCTCAACGGGTTCAATCCATTGTTCTCTTAGGACGTCCAATATACCTCGGGGTGGTCGTCCATACATGAGTTCGTAAGGCGAGGTACCCAAGGAATTCTGTTTTCTTTCCCGACAGGCATACAGGATAAATGGCAGCATGGTGTCCCACTCCGTCATTTGGCCACCCAATGCTCGACGAAGCATTTGTTTTATGCTCTGGTTTAATCGCTCTACCAGACCATTGCATTGGGGGTGGTAGGCGGCTGTCTTCACATGATGGATGCCAAAAGCGTCCCAAACTTGAGCGAGGTATTTTGAGAGGAAGTTACTACCTCTGTCTGTCAAGACCTCCTGCGGGAACCCTATCTCGCAGAATAACTTGACTAATTCTATGGCAATTGACTTTGCTGAAATGTTTCTCAGGGGAACCGCCCATGGGAAGCAGGTAGCTTGGTCGATAATCACCAGGATATATTGGAATCCTCTGGGTGTTTTGATGAGGGGTCCAACTATGTCCATGGCAAGTCTCCTTACGGGATCCGAGATTATGGGCATCGGAATCAGCGGTACTTCAGGTGGTCGATGAGGAGTGACTCTTTGACATGATGCGCAAGATTCGCAAAAGCGAGATGTTTCCCGGAAGACTCCTGGCCAGTAAAATCGGGTTAAAATCTGTTCAAGAGTGCCTTGTGCTCCCTTATGGCCCCTACTGGATGGTCGTGGGCCAGCTGCAAAACCAGGGATTTAAAGGTATTCGGGACCACCAACTGTTTCCGGATATTTCCAGTACGAGGGTCCTTAGTCTCCCGATAAAGTATGTCCTCTTCCGTGAGGAATCTGGGGAAAGAATCCTTTCTTTCCTGCGCATGTTCAAATGCACGGGCTAGTGCAGGGTCTGCTCTTTGCTCCATCTTGAAAGAGGGGAACCGCTCCATCAAGTCCGCAGACACCCATGGCATCCCTCTTCCAGCTTCCAACTCCGCTCTTCCCTGAGAACGGCACGTTCTTTCTCTCCTCCGCTCAGCTTTGGATTTTCGGTCCCTCCTCGGGGGATCACCTATTAGTTCCTCATGTGAAGGAAGGCCTCCTAGGGAAGTTTCTTCTGAACACGAGGGCTTTTCAGCATCTTGGCCATGCGACCGCGTAGAAGCTAGGGCTTCCCTAGGACCGGTACCCTTCTCTGGGTTATTTTGCTGTGGCTTGGGATTCTCATTAGGCTCATGCCGAATGCAAGTGGAAGTTGGCACTGTCTGAGAGGATAAGCCCTCTTTCAGACTCTTCCTAAATTGTGGCCAATCGCAGCCTAATACCAATTCTTGTGGTAGCCTAGGCACGACTACTACTAACATCTCTTTTTCAATGCCCAATCCCTTCACCCACAGCTTATACACCGGGTAGCGGGTAGCCGCTCCATGGATACATTTTATTTTAACATTACTTTCCGGACACTCCGGAACTGACCATCCCTGATCCCTAATCACAAACCATAACCTCTTCGAAATCATGGTTTGGTCAGCTCCTGAGTCCAGGAGTGCTTTTACGTCTACCCCATGAATCTTCACATTCAATACAAAATCCTCCCGTACTGTTCTCGGGCTTTCCCCTACCAGAGCAGTACGTGAGTAACAGTCACTTTTCAGATGACCCTTTTTCCCACATGCAAAGCACCTCTTGACATTCTCCTTTGCTAGAGGCTTATTATTTTTCACCACACCGTATGGGGACCGTGAGGGGCTATCCACTCTTTGGGCCTCCATACCCAGTGTCAGTTTGGGAATCCCTACCCTAGGTTGGGTGACTCTCTCAGCCTCTAAATAGCGCTCCATGAGAGCTATTGCGTCGGTAGTTGTACAGCAATTTTGCAAGATTAAGAAATTCTGTACCCTACTTGGTATGGCTGACATGTACTACTCAAGTACTATCGCATCCATTAATGTGTCTATGTTTTTCTTTTCTGGCTGTAGCCATTTATTCACCAGACCCCGTATCCTATGGCCTAAGACTTTTGTGGTTTCATCGGCCCTAAGGGTGGTGGCTCTAAACATTTTATTATAGGATAATGGTGTAAGGCCTAACCGATCCCTTATGGCGGTGACTACCTCCTCATAGATGTTAGCTAGGGCTGGGGGCATCGACCTGTATGCAGCAAGGGCTTCCCCCGTAAGGGACGCTGCGAGTCGAATGGCCCACTGTTCAGGCGGCCAATTTGCTGCACCTGCAATCCTAGTGAACGAATCTAAAAAGTCATCAACATTATCATTGGGACTTAGCTTTCCCACAATAAGATCGTGGCATGTACATTGTCCGCTCGCTGGGTTAGTCGGTCCGACTGCCTGCAGCTTTTCAGCGCTCGCCTTTGCCATCTCTTCCCGCTGTAACGCTAACCAGTTCTCCATAGTCTGCAATACCGGCAGTTGTTGTTCCTGCATGGCCCGCAGAGCTTGGGCTTGGTTCTTCTGCGCGAATTCGGCTTGCTTGTCGAACTGATGTGCCATCCAGGCACAGAGCTCCTTTGGTTCCATGGTGAACCTGTATAGAGAAACAAAAAAAAAACGAAACCAAATGTGGCTCTCACAACACTAGTTTTTCCTTTTTTTTTTTTTTCTTTTCAAACTTCCCTTGACATCCAACACTGCCCCGGCTTAATTACTTTTTACCTGAGGTGAGTGTTGAATTCAGCTCGGGAACATCAGTTGCTGTTGCATTCGCAGCTCACCACTCCGAAAACCGGCAACAGGATTTTCTGCTTTCAGGATTTTCACAACCCACTCCGGATTCCACCTGTTCCACTCCGGGTCTTTCTCCTTCCAATCCGGGTCTTCCAAGTGATCCACTCCGGGTCTTGTTTTCACTCTTGGTTTTCCAGCAGAACAATCTGAGTTTTTACTTTTAAACTCATGAGCTTTATTTTTCTTTCCTTCCAGTGGTTTAACGGCTCTGATCCGGCATCCTGCCAACTACGCCATTTTTATGTCACAACGCCACCCTGGTGGTTAAGGGGCGCCAAGGCAGGTTGGACATAAATATAAATAAGATTGGGTTTGGTATGTATTTTCTAGGCCCAGGGATGTATAGCCTAGGTAGCGTCCTTATTACCAAATACCCAGAGAACAGAGGTCTTCGAGTGGAGGGAAAAATAAGGCTTTATTTCCTTTGTATTGCAAAAGGTTCAAACGGATCAGATTCAAACAACCAAAAGAAATGTCCTTACATCAGGTTAGAAAGAAAAGGTACAACTCAGGTTCAAAAGCAAAAACTGTTTTCTTCACAGAGGAAATACAAAAACACATGTTTCTAAATTCACAAGTTTACTGCTCACTTGCTACATAAGGATTCCAAGCTTCCATTGGTACAAAAGCTACAATCCATCTCTTCCTCAGAAAGGGACTCTACCACTTCCACTTGCATCGGTTCTTGCTCAAGCGTATCTGAACCAGAGTTAATGGTTCCTGGCAAGTTATAATCAGGCTTTTCACACAAACGCTGTATGAGCTCCCAGTGCCTGGGGTTCAGCGTGGGGCATCAGTCATGAGCTGTTCTATAGTGTGAATATCCTTCTCTCTTCAAAGGTTTTACATTTGCTTCCTGCAAACCTTGCTTAGTTAAAAGTTTCTTATTTGATAAAAGCTTTTCATACCTTGTCTCCTCAGATGTGTGCCATGGACAGGGAGCTTCTGTTTCTTGTCCTCTCCATAAACTAGCCCTCTGAAGGCTGTTTCCAACAAAGTATGGGTTGCCTTGTAACTCCGGCTTCTTTCCTTGGGACGAGGCTTGAGGCCTACTTCTGGTGAGACTCTGCCTTGCTCCTGCAATATGGCTTGGGTTTTTCACACAGCAGTCACAGTACGGCTTTTGCGTTCCTGAATCTCCTGGACCCTTCTGTATTCTCTGTCCTTTCAGGTCTCTCTGGCCTGTACCTCTTTCCTGCACTCCAGCAGCGTCTGTAGCTTCTGCAGTTTCTCCAGCATCCGCAGTTTCTGCTACTTCTCCGGCTTCTGAAGGCTCTGCAACTTCTCTGCTGCCTTCTCTGCTGCTTCTGGCTTTACAGACACTTCTGCTTCTCCAGCCACCTTTCTCTTTACCGCCACTTCTTCCTTTCCAGTCTTCCAGACTTTCTTTAAAAGGAGTTCCTGCCCTCCTGGCTTGGAGGCTGGCTGGCTTTAGGTCACACCCTGTGGGGCGTGGATCATCAGTCTTCCGGAGGTCCCTCTTGCTCCCCCTATCAGGCTCCTGAGAATACTGCAGCTTGTGCATGCCTTTTTTCGTATTTAAAACATTTTCTTCTATTCCCTGCTGGTATGCTGCATCACACATCCCCCTTCTTAAAATATTACGGGCTGGTGAAGTTTCTTTTACACAGCACGTAATACGCGATACCGCGCTCTTCTGCAGCTGACTGGTCCCGTACTTCCTTCGACGGTTGTCCACCGGTATCGGCTCAGGGTGGAATATGTTCTCAGTAGAAGCCAGCAAAACTGACCGTTCATGCCAGGGTCGAAGAATATTGACATGATATACTTGTTATTGTCCTTTTTCATCCTGGACCAAGTAGGAGGTTGATCCTATAGGCTTAACTACTGTATGAGGCCCCTTCCACCGCAAACCTCACACAGCCCAGTACGTCAAAAAAGTTTTTGTTAACAAAGATATGGGAAAAAAGGGTCAAAAAGAAAGAAAGGATATCAAATAACATATGGGAGAAGAGAATTCAGAGGGGGGGTGAGGGAGAGGTCAATCCCATATAATAATTATAATTCTTCCATTTATTCATAGATACCGATTTATCAAACACTACTATGAACCCTATTGCTATAGTTGTTTTAAACAGAGGGTTGTCCTTTGCACCTACTACAAAATATAATGCTTTTAACACAAGGGTAGAATTATTTAAGCTCAATAGGAAGTTACAAATAATACATTTCTTCTCAAAAACTACAGCAAAACAAACAAACCTTCTGGCCGGCCGTAGAACATCTGAATGGGTCCCATCAGGCCCAGTAGATGCTGTTCTACAGACATTTAATAAATGCGTACTTAGAAATATTGAATTAATGAAAAACAAAAAAAAATCTAAGATTTTTTAAAATGTATCCAAGGAAAAGAAAAGAGACATTAACACAATAAGGGAGAAAAAAGAGATTATTATTAAACCTGCAGATAAAGGGGGAAGAATAATTATGAATATCATGAGCATTTAGCTCATGCCATTCCAGGAGAAGATCTAGGAGAGCTACATTCAGGTACAGTAGGCATTTCCCTGTCCCCAAAGGGCTCACAATCTAAGTTTGTACTTGAGGCAGTGGAGAGTTAAGTGGCTTGTCCATGGCCTCAAAGAGTACCAGTGGGTTTTGAACCCTGGTCTTTCTGGCTCTAGGCTGCTGCCCTAACCACTATCTGGAAAATAAGTAGGCAGCTATCAGATAGAGACTACTACTTCCTTCTATCCATGGATCCCACCTTTGATTTAAAGAAAGAGATTGACTCATTGATTTAGTTTATTTATTTTATTTATTTATTTATTTATTTATTTCTTCTATACCGCCCCTTCCAGAGATCAGGGGCGGTTTACATGGAACAAGTTAACAGTTTTGTATACTGCTGTATACATTACATGGAACAGAGATTTCTAAGTTAGATTATACTACAGGATACATCACTGCAAAAGAAAGAGATTTTTTTGACTGTAATGCATCCGGTTATTCCGACCATCTATGTTCACTCCTAAATCCATAAATCTCTTGAAAAACTACCAGGTAGACCGATTGTATCTGGAACTGGCTTTCCAGATTTATTGATGTGTTTCTATTATCCCATATATGGATGCCTATGTTCAGAATTCTACAGATATGACCAATTTACTTGACAAATTTGATGGAAATTTATCTAATATTTATATAGTCACTCTAGATGTAGAACAACTGTATACCAATATCCCACAGCAAGATGTCCTTTTGATCATATGTGACCATTTAAGTCACAGGGGTACTGAGATTCATATTACTACTGAGTTTTTGATGAAACTAGCAGCCATAAACCTTACACAAAATTATTTCTATTTTTGAGATCAATTTTACTAGCAAATCAAAGGGACCGCCAAGTGGGCTGCCATGGTTCCAGACATAGCCACCTGCTACATGGCAGAATTTGAGAGACAAGTTTTTCTTGAGTGTCATTTTTCATCCGAAATTCGACATGGCATCGGTACATTGACAACATTTTGATGTTATAGAGAGACAGAGAAGAATCATAAATGGCTCAATTTGAGAAATACTGACTTGAGATCTCAAATGCATTACAGCTTTCCTAGATAATTTTATAGCTAAGAGCACATGGTTTTAATACTAGTATTTATAGGAAGCCTACAGACAGAAACAAGTTCCTTCAATATGATAGTTTCAATACTAGGAGCTTAAAGAGGAATTTACCCTTTTCTCAGTTTTTATGATTATGAAGACTGTGAAGAATTTGATAAGCAGGCAGGAGATATGATCAATAGGTTTGCAGAGAGAAGTTATCCAAAAGACTGTGTCCTATCAGGTGAATCCAGAGCTAGGGTATCAAGATGTGAGGAGCTACTTAGTAAAAAAGTGAAATCTACTGACTCTGCTCTGGTCTGTACAATGAAATTTTAAATGATGTCTGGTTGTATTTCAAAGATTCTTAGGAAAAACTGGCATATCTTACAGAACTATGAATGTTTTAGAGATAAGAAATTGATTGTGGCATACAGCAGAGAAAAGAATTTGAAAGATCTTCTTGTTTCATCTGCATTACCTGGCGACCATAAAACCCTACATGCCATAAACGGCATTATAAATGTGGCAAATGCACTATATGCTCTGTTACATTGGAATTTGATATTTTTGTACATCCAGTGACCCAGGAAAAAAATACACCTATACCATAGAAGCAATTGTAGTACTAAAAGTGTAATATGCATCATTATATGCCTGTGTTAGCTCTTATATGTAGTCAAGTCTACCCGTCCCTTATGAACAAGACTTAGTGAGCACAAAATTTGTATCAAAAGAAGGATACAGACTGCTCCCTTAGTGGCACACGGTACTATGCATGGGTACTCTTGAGAATTTGAGGTGCTTCGCAGTTAGGGTTCTTTCAATGCAACTGGAGAGGAAGTGACATTGATAAGTCACAACATTGGTTAGAACAATATTTCATTTATAGTTTAAAGACAATGACTCCTTTTGGACTCAACCAAAATGTGAATTATCAGGTTTTTCTTTAGGTTCTCTTTTTCTCTTGCCTTTCTCCTGCCCCCTTCCCCTTCCCTCTTCACTTATACTTCCCTTTCTTCCCCCTTCCCTTCCCTTCTCCTCCCCCTCCCTTCCCCTTTCTTTCCCCCTACCTCCTCTCCACCCCCTTTCCCTCCTCCTCTTCCCCATCTTCCTCTCCTTCCTCACCTTCTTCTCCCCCTCCCTCATTCCCTTCCTCCTTTTCTTCCCCTCCCACTCTCTCCCTCCTCCCCTCCCCCTCTCCTCTCTTTACTCATCCCTCTCCCCTTCCCTCCTCCGCTATTCTTTCTTTCACTAGTCTTCTCCCCTTCCCCTCCCCTTTTGTCCCTTCCTACCATTCCCTCCCCTACCCCTCCCCTCCCTGCTTGTTGCCTTTTACAGCTTTTCATAGTTTTCTACATATTGTTTTATCTATGCTAGTTTTCATTTTCTCTTTATTTCCCTGTTTGTACCCATATTTGCATCTATTTCTCCTTTGAAGATACATAAAAATATGCCATTATCTGAACCCTGCTAGGTGTTTCTATAGTTTATACAGCCTATGATTATATTAAAAAAATGTTTTAAATTTTTTTTAGTTCTAATTTTATTTATTGATTTTTACTTTTGATGTTCCATTCAACATTCATCTTTGGACCAACATGGTTTTATTCTTTTCTTTTCATTGATTTTAATTCTCAGGATCTAGTTTTATTTGGTTTTACCATTTAGTTCAATTGTTCCATTTACCACTGCAGGAATGGCAAGATTTTACATAATGGATGTAATGCGATTGTTAGAAATAGAATGTGTGTTTTTCAATCTGTCCTCACTGCTATTATTTATAATTGTTTCCTCCAGTTACAATTATACCCCCTTTTTTAAATTGTTTTATTGTTTATACTTTTTACATATTGTTGTATGCTTGCTGTTTGTGCAGTCCACGGGTGTTGTTTTTATACTTCGGGGCAGTTGGTTACATGGAGGCACTATCATTAGCACCACGGGATGAGGAATGGTGTTTTAAAAAGCAGCTAGTATGTTTTTTTTCAAAAAGATTGATGCAATTGTGCTGAGGTTTTATGTAGCCTGTGTTTTTATTAATTTTTTATCATGTTTATACTCTCTGCTCTGGGTTATGTAAGCATAGCTTACAGTTCTTTTATCAGCACTGCGGGCAGAATAGCATTTGATTGAAAGCAAGCTCTGCTACAAGGGGACATAGGATGAGGGTTAAAGGGGATAGATTCAGGAGTAATATGCTGAAATATTTCTTTATGGAAAGAGTGGTAGATGCGTGGAATAGTCTCCCAGTGGAGGTTGGAGAGATGAAGAAAGTATCTGAATTCAAAAAAGCATGGGGCAAACACAGAGGATCTCTAAAGGAAAAAGGGGGACTGTTATAGTGGTTGATATGGAAGGGCAGACTAGATAGGCCATGTGGTCTTTTTCTGTCATCATGTTTCGATTTTTCTAAGTAGACAACACTGTGCCTGCCATGGCTGCCTAAGACCCCTCGTTCAGATTATACTTACAGCAGTCTCTGTGCTGCCACTGTGTATGACAAGATCAATGCTATCTAGGCTCCTGCCCAGATGAATCATTGATAGTTTACAATGCTTTTGTGTCAATGTACTACAATAATGCTTTTTATGGCTCTTACATTTATATGCTCTATAGTAGGGATAAGCACTGCAGGGGTCTGGCCATTGCAAGACTACTAATATCTTTCTGGAATACATCTACAATCCCATGGGTAAAATTTTAATTTAAAAATTTAAATTCTTTCATGGTCAAAATCATATTTTTCAGGTTTGGCAAAGAGTCTGTGTTCACTAATTCTTTTCAATACTTCATGTAGATGGTCCTCATGTTTTGATACCAATTCTGGAAAAAAAGAGCCCATGAGACACATTACTTTGGGTCTCCTTACTGAGACAGATAATGAGAACTGATCTAATGTGTCTCAAGAGATGTCATAAAATAAATTTTGAAAAGCAGCTAGAGTATTAGGAAGTCCAGTGATCACTGCCATAATTCAAAGTGCTCATTACAAGTCTAGAATGCTGTTTTCTATTTGTCAACCTTTCCAATTCATAGAAAATTACAGACCCTTTGTAAATTTTATTTTCTAAGGGCCCGATTTTCAAAGGCATTTACACAGGTAACTGCCCTAGTTACCCATGTAAATGCTTTAACAGGGAATTTTTGAAGGCACCTACACAGGTAGTGCCTTCGAAAATTCCCAGGTTTGTCCCTTACATACCCGATGCTATGCGGTGAGCATCAGGGCATGCCAGGGCGTTCGAGGGCGGGACGGAAGTGAGCCATGGCGCTACTCATGTAGCAGCGATTTTCGATGGTACACGGTTATCGCTCTGTGCCTTAAAGACAGGTGAGGGTAACCCTCGCCTATCTGTAAGGTGCCAGGGCTAACTGTGTAGCATAGAAAATCGGTGCTACGTGGGTAGCTCCTGCAGCCACCTAGCTGTGTGGTGATACCTGGATTTTCAATGCTGGGGCCGCATATGATCCCTGCATGGAAAATCCAGATTAGGGGGTGGTGCATAGCAACATTCAGATATAAATCGGGCCCTAAGATCTTAGCTGTTCTTAAGTGCTCAAAATGAAGAAGTTCTAGCGGCTCCACTGTCTGACCTTTTCAATGCTTCTATGAGTTGAGAGTGGTCCCAGAGGACTGGAGAAAGGCACATGTGGTTCCTTTACACAAAAGCGGAAGTAAGGATGAGGTTGAGAACTACGGGCCGGTTAGTCTGACCTCTGTGGTGTGTAAATTAATGGAAACAGAGGATAGTGAGGTTTCTGGAGCCCAATGGATTGTAGAATCCGAGGCAGCATGGGTTTACCAGATGCAGGTCTTGTCAGAGAAATTTGACTGATTTATTTGACTGACCAGAGAGTTTGACCAAGGAAGAGCTGTAGATGTGGTGTTCTAAGATTTCAGTAAAGTCTTTGACACCATACTGCACAGGCAACTTATAAATAAATTGAGCGCCCTAGCGATGGACTCTAAAGTGACTGACTGGATTAGAAATTGGTTGAGTGGGAGGCAACAAAGGGTACAGAGTAAATGGAGCTCACTCTGAGGAGAAGAATGTTACTAGTGGTGTGCTGCAGGAATCTGTCCTTGATCCAATTCTTTTTAACATTTTTGTTAGTAATATTGTGGAAGGGTTGTTGGGTAAGATTTGCCTCTTTGTGGATGATACCAAAATCTGCAATATAATAGACACCCAGGAAGGTATAGATAACATGAGGAGGGATCTAGCTAAGCTTGAAGAATGGTTGAGAATTTGGCAACTAAGATTTAACGCTAAAAAATGCAGGTTCATAGATTTGGGCTGCAATTTTATTTATTTTATTTTATTTAGCATATATTTGTACACCGCTACTTCCAGCGATCAGTAGCGGATTTGATTACATACTGGAAACTGTCAAATCAGAACAGAGAAATTTGAGGCATATACAAAGTGATTCGTAAGGTAAGCACAACACACAGTAGTTAGGTAAATTGGGTTTACGTATGTACATTTTTACATATATACATCCTTGGTTTTTCTGGGTGGCATGGTTTGGGCCACGTGGAATATATCAGGTTGTAC
This sequence comes from Ichthyophis bannanicus, assembly GCA_033557465.1. Taxonomy (NCBI): domain Eukaryota; kingdom Metazoa; phylum Chordata; class Amphibia; order Gymnophiona; family Ichthyophiidae; genus Ichthyophis; species Ichthyophis bannanicus. The sequence continues at coordinate 909,071,110 of CM066033.1, forward strand.
TAAATCTGAAATAGGTGAGTCTTGAGTTTTTTTCTAAAGTCGATTAGGTCTTTGCTAGCTCTCAGCTCTGGCGGCAGTTGGTTTCAGAGTGTCGGTGCTGTGTATGAGAATGCTCTGTTACTAGTACCGGTTTTGACAGATCTTATATCTACCGGTACACAGAGGGTATTTGAGTTGGTGGTTCTTCGGCTTCTGTTGGGTGGTTGTGTGCAGATTAGGTTGGAGAGGAAGGATGGTGCTATGTTGTGCATGAGTTTGAAAGTGGTTGTTAGAGTTTTATATTTTATACGAGCTGTGATGGGGAGCCAGTGTAGCTCAATCAACACAGGTGTGATGTGTTCAACAAAACTTTTCTTCATAATGATTCTAGCTGCCACATTCTGTGCCATTTGTAGTATGTTTAGGGTTTTCTTTGGTAAGCCCTGTAAAATGGCGTTGCAGTAGTCGAAATGTGGCATGATGAGAGCTTGTGCCACGGACCTAAAATCATGAGGCTCAATAATGCTCCGTAGCGGTTGCAGGATTCTTAGTTTGTGGAAGATGGCTCTGTTTGTTATGCAGAGGTGTTTTTCCATCTTTAGGTCACTATCGAACGTCACCCCCAGATATTTTATTTCTTTCTTTGTTTGGTAGGTATTGTTGCATAGGGTGATCATTGTAGGGGGGTTGAAATTTGGTTTTCTGGAGATGTACATCACCTCTGTTTTTTTATGGTTGATCGCCATGTTGTTTTGTTGCAGCCAGGTTTGCATTTCGTTTAGGCATTCTTCTAGTTGGATGTAGTTTGGGTTATCCGCATCAAGTTGTGTGTACAGCATGATATCGTCTGCATAGACGTGGTAGTTGATTTTATGCTTTTGTAAAGTTTCGCAAATTGGTTGCATATACACGTTAAAAAGGAGTGAGGAGAGAGCAGAGCCTTGAGGTATGCCTTGGGTTTGTGGGAAAGCCTCTGCTTTTTCATTGTTGAATTGTACCTGTTGCATTCTGTTTGTTATATATGATGAGAACCATTTTAGGGGGGTTCCTGATATTCCAATTGACTCAATTCTGTTCATGAGGGTTCCATGGTGTACTGTATCAAAGGCCGCTGAGATGTCAATGAATATGAGTAGAAACAGTTTTTTTTTGTCTTCCAGGCCTTTGAAGAGGTTGTCAAGCAGTGCGAGCAGTAGGGTTTCAACCCCATGATGTTGCCTGAACCCATATTGCTGATCATCAAGGGTTTTATTGTCATCTTGGTGGTCTTGCAGTTGTAGTAGGACTGCCTTTTCAATGATCTTTGCTAGGAAAGATATGCGGGATATTGGGTGGTAGGAGGCTGGGTCATCCTTGTTGAGTGCTTTGTTTTTTAGTATAGGTCTTATGATGGATTTCTTAAGTTGCGTAGGCATGATTCCTTGTTGTAGTGATAGGTTTACTATATGCGAGATGTGTAGGGCAATTTCTTGCTTTGCCGCCTTGATCCATGTGATTGGGCAGGGGTCCAGTGGCGAGGTGGTGGTGTTGATGTTTGTGATTATGTTTAAGATTTGCTGGTCTTCAATTTTGCGAAAATTGCTCCATCCCTGGTTCTTAGAGTCTTCTATGTCCGTGATGGGTTAAAGTAGGGTTATTTAGGGGTGTGCGTTTACAAAGACAGCTGTTACTTGGTTTTTGGACCGTGTTTGTGGGCTTATCTCCTCTTGTGGGGCTTGGCCTTTATGGTTTGATCGTAGCTCTTGCGGTGTTGTCGTCGTCCCTGTTGATGGTGCTGCTGTTGGAAAGCTCCCAGCTCCTTGCCTATTGGCCACTGCCTAAGGGCCATGCCAAAGGGCCCTCTGGCGAGGCCCTCAGGTGTGGGCCTGCAAGGCGCGGGCGTGCCCAGTAGGGACGCTGCTTAAATGCGGTGAAGGGCTGGCTCCCACTGCCCCGATTGGGCAGGAGCGCCGGGGGTGGGGAGACCCGGCAGCGGCTCCCTCTCAGTAGGGATGCCGTTTAAATGCGGTGAAGGGCTGGCTCCCACTGCCCCGATTGGGCAGGAGCGCCGGGGGGTGGGGAGACCCGGCAGCGGCTCCCTCTCAGTAGGGACGCCGCTTAAATGCGGTGAAGGGCTGGCTCCCAAAAGTTCCTTACTGTGCGGTAATAACATTTCCAATTAATATAGTAACATAGTAAATGACAGCAGATAAAAACCCGTATGGTCCATCTAGTCTACCCAGTAAGAAGGCAAGAGTAGGTCACCTGCCGCTCCATGCAGGCCACCCCTCCCCAGGTCTTTGTTTTAGGGGTGAACCCACCGCTCCATGTAGGACATCCCTGTATGTTGAGAAATTAGTTAGTTAAGTATATTTTTATTTTATTCTGTTGCTGTAAAGGGATCCACTGTGTCTGTTGCATGCCATTTTGAATTCTATCACTGTATTTGCCCCCAACACTTCCATCGGGAGGGCATTCCAAGCATCCACCACCCTTTCAGTGAAAAAGTATTTCCTGACATTGCAAATGCTCTTAACGCCACCCACTGAGGTGGTATTAAGTGAATCAGTGCTATCTACGACATCAACAATTAGCATGTGGTAATTTCGCCTGCACGAACTGCAATGTGCAGACCACTCTACTCTTCGCACCTAACCGACCTTCCCTACCCTATCACACTAAGCATTTAGCATAGTACTTATACTACTCTGTCTGCTTTTGGCATGTGATAATCATTACTGCATGTTTTATAAATATACCCCAAATATCTAAACATAACATTTCTTTGGTAACTATTAAATTATGGTATTAAAACTGCAGGCATGATTAATGTAGCAAACATAATTCAAATGTGCTTATGACAAGCAAAATGGTGCACATCAAATCAATCCAATTACTGACAAATGTTGAATATTAGACTAAGAGGATCATTTTAAAAGGTTTAGCTGTAATTTGGATGTCTGAAGAGGTGCACATGGATGTCAAAATCATGGACACATCTCCGTAGCCATTTCACAAATGACATTCGCAGACGTCTCTGGTGCAGAGACATCCAAGTAGGCACAGGGGTGTGGCAGAGGCATGTCCAGGAAGTAGCAATGTACTTACATGTCCCCATTCAATCTCAGAAATGTCGGTGACATCTGAACATATCCTGGGTCCCTTCTTAATAATGGTTTATGGACCTTTCCTCCAGGAACTTGTCCAAAACTTTTTTAAACCCAGCTACACTAACAGCCTTTACTACATCCTCCGGTAACAAATTCCAGAGTTTGATTACATGTTGAGTGAAAAAATATTTTCTTTTATTAGTCTTAAATAGTTTACCCTGTAGCTTCATTGCATGTCCCCTAGTCTTTCTATATTATGATAACTTAAACAATCGATCTACGTTTACCCGTTCCACTCCATTCATTAATTTATAGACTTCTATCATATCTCCCCTCAGCCATCTCTTTTCCAGGTTAAAGAGCCCTAACCTTTTTAGCCTTTCTTCATAGGAGTATCCTTCCATCCCCTTTACCATTTTGGTGGCTCTTCTCTGAACCTTTTCTAATAACTCTATATCCTTTTTAAGATACGGCGACCGGAATTGCACACAATATTCAAGGTGCGGTCTCACCATGGAACGATATAGAGGCATTATAATATCTTTTGTTTTATTTTCCATTCCTTTCCTTATGATACCTAGACAAATCTGATTGATTTCTTTGACTGGGTGACCAGGGAGTTGGACCGAGGGAGAGCTCTAGATGTGGTGTATTTAGATTTCAGTAAAGCCTTTGACACTGTTCCTCACACGCGACTTATAAACAAACTGAGCACCCTAGGGATGGACCCTAAAGTTACTGCTTGGGTTAGAAATTGGTTGGGTGAGAGGCGACAAAGAGTACAAGTAAATGGAGCTCACTCTGAGGAGAAGGATGTTACCAGTGGTGTGCCCCAGGGATCTGTCCTTGGTCCGATTCTTTTTAACATCTTTGTTAGTGATATAGCGGAAGGGCTGTCGGGTAAGGTTTGCCTGTTTGCAGATGATACCAAAATCTGCAATAGAGTAGACACCCAGGAAGGTGTAGATAACATGAGGAGGGATCTAGCTAAGCTTGAAGAATGGTCTAGAATTTGGCAGCTGAGATTTAATGTTAAAAAATGTAAGGTCATGCATTTGGGCTGCAGCAATCCAAGGGAGCAATACAGTATAGGAGGTGAAGTACTTTTGTCCACTAAAGAAGAGTGGGACCTAGGCGTGGTTGTGTCTGATGATCTTAAAGTAGCTAAACAGGTAGAAAAGGCGACGGCAAAAGCTAGAAGGATGCTTGGGTGCTTGGGTGCATACGGAGAGGAATGGCTAACAGAAAAAAGGAGGTGATAATGCCTCTGTATAAGTCTTTGGTGCGACCTCATTTGGAGTATATTGTGCAATTCTGGAGACCGCACCTTCAAAAGGATGTGAAAAGGATGGAGTCGGTGCAGAGGGTGGCTACTAAAATGATTAATGGGCTTCATTATAAAGCATATGAGGACAGACTTAAGGATCTTAATATGTACACCTTAGAGGAAAGGCGGGATAGAGGTGATATGATTGAGATGTTTAAATACCTCCGTGGCATAAATGTTCAGGGAGAGAGCCTCTTTCAATTGAAAGCAAGTTCTGCTACGAGGGGACATGGGATGAGGGTGAAGGGAGATAGATTCAGGAGTGATATGCGGAAATATTTCTTTACGGAAAGAGTAGTGGATCCATGGAATAGTCTCCCAGAGGAGGTGGTAGAGATGAGGACAGTAACTGAATTCAAAAAAGCATGGGAACAACACGGAGGATCTCTAAAGGTAAAAAGTGGACTGTTGTAGTTGTTGATATGGAAGGACAGACTAGATAAGCCATGTGGTCTTTTTCTGTCATCATGTTTCTATGTTTCTAGCATTCTATTTGCTCTCTTGGCCGCCGCTGCACACTGGGCCGAGGGTTTTAACATGTTATCCAAAATGACGCCTAAATCTTTTTCCTGGGTGGTGGTTCCTAATGTGGAACCTTGCATCGTGTAACCATAGTTTGGGTTGTTCTTCCCTAGGTGCATAACTTTGCACTTGTCCACATTAAATTTCATCTGTCATTTTGATGCCCAGTCTTCTAATTTATCAAGATCCTCTTGCAATTTTCCACAATCCTCTTGGGTTTTAACAACTTTAAATAGTTTTGTGTCATCTGCAAATTTGATAACCTCACTCGTTATTCCACTTTCCAGGTCATTTATGAATATGTCAAAAAGCAGCGGACCCAGCACAGATCCCTGGGGTACACCACTATTCACCTTTCTCCATTGAGAAAATTGGCCATTTAGCCCAACCCTCTGCTTTCTATCTTTTAACCAGTTCTTGATCCACAGTAGTACACTGCCTCCTATCCCATGACTCTTTAGTTTTGCCAAAAGTCTCTGATGAGGGACCTTGTCAAAGGCTTTCTGAAAGTCCAGATACACTATATCAACCGACTCACCTTTGTCCACCTGTTTATTCACACTTTCAAAAAAACATAACAGATTAGTAAGATAAGATCTTCCTTGTCTAAAGCCATGTTGGCTGTCTCCCATTAGGCCATGACTATCTACATGCTGAGTAATTTTATTCTTTATGATGGTTTCTACCATTTTTCCCGGTACTGACGTGAGGCTCACCGGTCTGTAGTTTCCCGGATCACCCCTGGAACCCTTTTTAAAAATTGGTGTTACATTAGCGATCCTCCAGTCTTCAGGTATTAGAGATGATTTTAATGATAGTTCACAGATTACCAATAGCAGGTCTGCAATCTCAGGTACGTCAACATTTAAACCTGCTCCAAGCACAAATAGGCATCAGGAAAGTGCTTGTTTTCACCTTAAAACATCCAGAAAGTAGAGAGAAAATGGAGAATTAAGTGACTAGCCTTAGATCACAAGGGTCCACACTGGGACTTGACCCCTAGCCACTCTGCTCTTATGCTACTACACTAACAATTATGCTGTTAGACATCTTTGTTCTGAAAGGCAATCCTGGGGATGTCTATATAGATGTTTGATACACATGCATATCAGGCATATCCATGTTTCTGAAATCGTGCCTGAACTTTCACGTGCCTGCTTTTATTTCCAGATGTTCTGGCTTTGAGGTCCCAGATTGCACTTGGAAGTCCGATTGTGAAATGTGCCTCTAAGGGAAAAGAAAAAGAATACTAGACAAGGCTAAAGGTCCATTTAATCTCCATGCAACTTACACTCCAGCAAACTTGTGGTAAACCCTCCCACCCTCACCCTAGGACAAGATAGAATAGACTTCTCCTTGTGTAGGAATGCTCATGGTAGCTGGGGAGATGGTGTTACTATCCAACCCACTTTGGCTGTGGTGAAGGGTACAATAACACTAAGTCCAGTCTGGACTACCCACAAGGGCACATATCAGGAAAATAAATCAAAACTAAAAGAGTTAAGAGCTCATAGAAGTTCCTGATGGTAAAAGGAAAAGCATAGTTACTCACCTGTAACAGCTGATCTCCAGGAACAGCAGGAATTTAGTCTTCACATATGGGTATCATCGGTACCGACGGAGCCTGTGTGGGAACGCTCCCCAGTGTCCAATAGGAAAGCTTTTGGGAGCATCCCACAGCGCCTGTGTGCTGCCTTCCCGCCTTTTCCAACTGTCCCTCTCCAGTTGAATTTAAAGCTGAGACTAAAGAGAGAGGGAAAGAGAGAAAGAAAGAGAGAGATAGAAAGATACAACTCCTAGGAAAGGTGGGTGGGTTGTGAAGACTAAATTCCTGCTGTTCCCGGAGATCACCTGTTACAGGTGAGTAACTATGCTATCTCCAGGAACAAGCAGGAATGCAGTCCTCACATATGGGGACTCCCTAGCTGCAGATGCCAGGGAGATGGCCCAGAAAGTTGTGTGCTCTTGTGAAAGGGCTCCACTTCCCCCCATGGATGTCTGGCATCCTACCAGGGATGGTGGATAAGAGTTGATTAAGTCTGGAACAGGTGTTGAAGAATAGCCTGACCAAATAAGGCATCCCGGTGGGAGTCCTTGTCTAAGCAGTAATGGGCTGTGAAGGTATATACCGAAGCCCAAGTAGCTGCTCGACAGATGTCGTCAATAGACACAGAGTGAAGATGAGCTATTGAGGCTGTCATGGCTCTCACATTGTGAGCTGTGACATGGCCTTCGAGAGGAAGGTTCTTACTCTCATAGGCAAAAGATATACACTGTGCAATCCAGCTGGACAGTGTCCATTTGGAGACTGAAAGTCCCAAATGACTAGGATCAAACGCAACAAAGAGTTGAAAGGATCTTCTACGTTGCTGTGTCCTTTGCAAGTAAAAGGCCAAAGCTCTTTTACAGTCCAAAGTATGAAGGTTCCTTTCTCCATTTGAGGCATGAGGCCTTGGAAAGAATACAGGAAGGTAAACCGCTTGGTTTAAATGAAAGGGCGAAACCACCTTTGGCATAAAGTGTGGATGAGTCCTAAGGACTACCTTATCATGATGGAACCTTGTATAAGGAGGATCAGCCACCAATGCTTGCAATTCACTGATGCGACGTGCTGATGTGATTGCAATGAGAAAGATAACCTTCCAGGAAAGGAATTTCAAAGAGGTAGTGGCTAATGGTTCAAAGGGCGGTTTCATGAGCTGCCCAAGTACCAGATTCAAGTCCCATGCCACCGGTGGTGGCTTAATGGGAGGCTTCGTTAAAAGAAGGCCTCTCGTAAATCTCGCTATCAGAGGATGAGAGGAAATATGTTGTCCATTTAGAGGCTTGAAAGAAGCTGCAATAGCACTCAAATGGACTCTCACTGAATTGGTCTTAAGCCCTGCATTTGATAAATGAAGGAGGTACTCCAATAATGATTCCAGAGGTATCGCAAGAGGGTTAAGACCCTTCTGCGAGCACCATATGTTAAAACATTTCCACTTAAATGCATAAGAGCGTCTTGTGGAAGGTTTCCTGGAAGCATGAAGGATATCCTTTACCTGCTGGGAAAGGTTAAGACCCTGAAGTTCTAGGCTTTCAGCAACCAGGCCCTGAGATGCAGAGACTGGGGATTGGGATGCCACAGCATCCCGTCCTCTTGAGAAAGAAGATCTGGAGCAGATCCTAACTCAAGAGGCGGAGCTTGAGAGAGATGTAGGAGCAGAGGGTACCACAGTTGCCATGGCCAATGTGGAGCTATGAGGATCATATGACCTCTGTCTCTCTGAAGCTTGAACAGGGTTTTGGGAATTAGGGGAATGGGTGGAAAGGCATACAGGAAGTCCTGACCCCAATGAAGGAGGAAAGCATTCCCTGGCCTGACAACCTCAAGCCGGAATTCTGGAACAGAACCGGGGAAGTTTGGCATTCAGCGGACTCGCAAAGAGGTCTATGTCCGGGGTTCCCCAAATTTAAAAAATTTGGGCCACCTGGTCTGAATGGAGAGACCATTCGTGTGGAAGCAGAACTCGACTGAGTCTGTCTGCCCAAGAGTTTTGAATGCCTGGAAGATACACCGCAAGGAGATGAATCATAGTTGCAAAGCTTTGTTGCACAGAGACAGAGAGCCTGTTCCGCCCTGCTTGTTCACAGAGAACATGGCTACCTGATTGTCCGTTTGAACTAGGACTGTCTTGTAGCTCAGCTGGGTGTGAAATACTCAAAGAGCAAGGAAGATTGCTCTGAGCTCCAGGAGGTTGATATGGAGATAGGCCTCCTGTGGAGTCCAGGTACCCTGGGTAGAGAGGCCGTGCAGGTGGGCTCCCCAACCCATCTGTGAAGCATCTGTTGTTAGAGTGGCCTGGGGTAGGGGTTGCTGAAAAGGTGACCCCACCAGAAGGTTTTTGGGTGACTGCCACCATTGGAGGGACAAAATAAGGCGATCTTGCTATTTTGTCTGACAAGCAACCTGACGCCTGAGTCCACTGAGTGGATAAGGTCCACTGGGCTGCCCTCATATGGAGGCGAGCATAAGGAACCACATGCACGGTGGATGCCATGTGGCCTAGCAACTATAACATTTCCCGAGCAGTGAGGTGAGGTTTTAGCACTGCTTGGGAAGCTAACTGCACAATGCGAAGGCAGCGGGGCTGTGGAAGGAAGGCCTTTGTCTGTCTGGTATCCAGAAGAGCTCCTATAAACTCTAGGGATTGAGTGGGAGCAAGGTTCGACTTTGGGAAGTTTATGACAAGTCCCAAATACTGAAGAATGCGCATTGTGCGAGACAGAGCAACCCTGGCCTCTGGCTCTGAAGGGGCTCGAATGAGCCAGTCATCTAAATAAGGGAAGACGAATATTCCCAGGGTGCGGAGAAATGCTGCTACCACAGCCATGCATTTTGTGAACACCCTTGGTGCAGAAGCCAGGCCAAAAGGAAGAACCCTGTATTGGTCGTGCTTCCCTTAAACAGGAATCGAAGGAACTTTCGGTGAGTTGGATGGATGAGAACATGAGTGTACGCATCCTTGAGATCTAGAGAACAAAGCCAATCCTGACTCCGAAGGTATGGCAGCAGAGTTCCTAGAGAAATCATTTTGAACTTCTCTCTGAACAGGAATTTGTTCAATTCTCTGAGGTCTAGAATGGGTCTGTGTCCTCCTGTTTTCTTTTGGAATAAGGAAATAGGGGGAGTAAAACCCTGTACCCCATTGGGGAATGTGCACCTCTTCTATTGCTCCTTGAGCAAGGAGCATTGTGACTTCTTGACCTAACCGGTCATTGGGAGAGGTCTGAGAATTGAACTGTCTTACTATTGTAGGAGGGGGCATGCTGAGGAAATGAAGCTTGTACCCCTCTCGTACAATAGGTAGAGTCCAATTTTCTGCTGTTATCTGACACCATCTGGGGACAAAATGACATAACCTTCCTGGGATGGTGGAGGGTTCTGAACCGTTCAGGGCCAGGAAGGGAATGTTCTCTAGATAGGAATCAAAGCCCCTGTGGAGGCTGAGTCTGCTGAGCCGGTTGTCCCTGCTGGGTATAGGAGGGATAAAACTTCTTCTTTTCCTCGCAGGATCAGCTGTAGATTTGGACAATCTATCCAAAGTGATATTGTCAGCATCTATCTCATTAGATTTTTCCTGCCAATTCTTGCTAAAGAGGATCTCTCCTGTGCAAGGTGTATTCCCCAGTTTGTCCTGTACCCAGATTTCTAAGTCAGATGCCTGGAGCCAGGCAATTCTATGTGCACCTATGGCAATAGCAGAAGTTCTGCTTATGCATTCAAAGCAGTCAAAGGCTGCACGATTCACAAACTTGGAAACACCTGAGCATGTTTAACAAGAGTAAGATAATCTTGCCTTTTATCATCAGGAAGGAGAGGGCTCATAAGCTCTAAGTCTCCTGTGACTTCCTTAAGGAACATTCCCATATACAAAATATAGGAACTGATCCTAGCAGAAAGCATGGAAGCCTGGAAGGATCGACGTCCAAAGGCATCAAGAGTCCTACACTCACGTCCTGGAGGATTAGATGCATGCCTTTTTGCACTCTTCATCCGTCTCATGGCTGATTCCACCACCATGGAATGGTGTGGTAATTGAGTCTTCTGAAACCCAGGACAAGGAGGAACTCGATACATGGTGTCGAGTCTTCGAGAATGAGGAGATGTGGTTAGAGGTGGTTAGAGGTGTTTCCCACATCCTTAACATAAGATCATGCAAGATCTCATGAATAGGTAAGGTGGCTGCCTCCTTGGGAGCTTTAGGGTATTGTAGGATTTCTAATACCTTTGCCCTAGGCTCTTTTTCAGGAGCCACTGTAATGGAAAGACCTTGGGCCACATCTCGGATAAATCCTGAAAGGACATATCCTCTGGTGGAGACATCCTATGCTGAGGAGAAGAGGAATCCTTGGGAAGAAGTACTCTGGTATCGGCAGAGCCTTCGGAGTCTTCAGACTCATCCGAGGATTCGAAGTATCTCCAATCCGGGTGATCGTGCAAGGCACGGTACCGGTACCGATCAAAGTCTGCATCGGAGTGGTTCGGTACCGACTTGTCGATGCCGGATAGAGACGCATGACTCAGTCCCGGTAGAATACCTGCCGATGTCGATGCAGTTGGTGCCGGTACCAGAGTCGGTGCCAATACCGGTTGAATTGTCTGAAGCAGTTTCAGGGCCATCAAGACCGTGAGAAGAGCCGCCAAACTGCGTTCAATAGCCAAGAATCTCTGGTCTATCGACGCTGCCGATGCTTGAGTATCGGTGCCAGCTAAAGTGGCCGGAACCCCAGAGCATGGCACCAGTAGTTCTGCCGAGGTTGAAGCCTCGAGAACATCCTGGAGCCCCGTTAGTGCTTTGGAAGTTGAAGCCTCCCGCCGGGGCAATTTTGCCGGTGAAAGTCCCTCAAGGGCAATGCCAGAGGCATCTCGATGTTTAGAAGGAGATCTACCCTTTGAGGACCAGCTAGATCTATGTTTAGTTACCTGAGATCCATGGGAGGAGGATGAAGCCCTGGAGGATGTCAATGCCACAGAGGCTGCATCGGAGGGAAAAAGGGTGCTGAGCTTAGCAGCTCGGTTTTGCCGGCCCCTTTTTGACATCATTCCACAGGCAACACACTCTGAAATAGAGTGGTCAGGACCTAAACATTTGAGGCACCACTCATGGGTATCGGTGATGGAGATGGTACTGCCACACTTAGAACACTTTTTAAAACCTGAAGTGGGTTTTTCCATTTTGAGGGAAAAAGTTGGCCCTAGTGCACAAAATGGCGCGTGGCACCCGAGAAGAAAATTACTGGAAAAAGACTCCAGAAACAAAGTTATTTTTTTTTTTAGAAAAAAGTAAAGAAGAACCGGCGGTACCGGTATAGAGTCAAGGGAAGGCAGACGCGACCACAAAATAGAAGTATAAGAAGGGAATTTTCTGCGGTGACAGGATGTGCGACCTGTCGGCTCCATGAAAAACGAAGAACTGGAGAGGGACAGTTGAGAAAGGCGGGAAGGCAGCACGCAGGCGCTGTGGGATGCTCCCAAAAGATTTCCTATTGGACGCTGGGGAGCGTTCCCGCGCAGGCTCCGTCGGTAACGACGATACACATATGTGAAGACTACATTCCTGCTTGTTCCTGGAGATCCCAGATTACCAGGTAGGTATTATGGTAAGTGAAAAACAACACATAAATGTTTCCAACACCTATTAAGTGTGACTAAAGTAGATAAAATGATTGATAATTAAACAAAATGGAACTAATAAACAATGCGTTTAAACAAATGTGTCAACTTTCTGGTTTCTAATCCACATTTTTTAGGTAAGTATTATATATCTCAGTCTATTGGCATATTTGAGCTCAAATAACTATATGTATGTGGGTGTACCCCTAGTTGCTGTACTTGTGAGTCTAGGCGGAGACTCATTGGGGCCCAATCCTGGAATTCATCTTCACTCTCACTCTCAACGCTTAACTTACAGTGCAGTTCTCACCACTGTTCTTCTGTATTACTTCATCTCTTTAGGTAGATGGAAAAAACACACAGCTTCCTAAGAACTTCTTTTCTCCAGCTAGCTATACTATGTTTTCTGTCTACTTTTACTATACTTTCAGTTCCCTAAAAAAATAAAACTAACAAAAAAAACCTGCACCAAGTGCATTACTTGGTATCACAGCAAGCTTGCTTTTTTTTTCTTCTGAAAAAACTCTGGCATATGCCCAGTCACTGAAACTCTCACCACACTTTTCACCTCAGACACACACAAGCACTGGTTCTCCATTAACACTTGAACTCTCACTTTTTATTAGGTGCAAATGACTCCTGGTGGCCCAGAAGTGCCTGGGTTTTCTTGGCAGTGTCACTGGAAGTAGATTGCCAGGCCTTTCTTCTGAGGCAATGGAAGTTAAGGGACTTGCCCAAGGCCACAAGGAGTGCTAGTGGGAATTGAACCCTGTTTGCTTGGTTATTAAGCCAGTGTGCTAACCACTAGGCTACTCCTCCACTCTTAGGTATTTCACACTTATTCTCTGCTTGCTCTCACACTTCCTCCCTACCTTAAGGATTTTCTAAAAAAAACGCATGCCCCACTTCAACTAAGGAGACTAAGAAACTCGCATCGACGGCGGGCATGGCCATTCACGACCAGCTGCCCCCTGGGCACTACCTGCATATAGGAGTGTGAAGGATGACGTTCACAACCCTCAGGCACAAAGGGGGTATCGCATGGCCTACTGTTCCCACAGGGACTTCCAGAAGAAGACACCCACTGCCCACTGGTTAGTGCATGACCGTAAGAACCAGTAAACAGTGTCGACTGTTGGGCAGGACGCTGTCCGTAAGCACGGGACATGGTCTTCTCCCTACCACAGTTTGCATGGGTCCCTGTGCACGCCCACCTGACAAAACGAAAAAAAGTCAGCACCACCCCACCATCAGGCTGGGGTCTACCCATCCACTCCTGGGCTCGGCAGCACTGTTCCCGCCAAAGAACAGCCTTCTCTTGCTGGCAGGGGCCGCGTGGCCTCATACCCCTCCATCTGGGCGGACGGGCCCATGCTGTGCCCTCAAAAACCAAAACATGTGGGACAGTTCACCTCGGCGGAAAGGACTGGTCACCTCACACCTACTGACGAGTCCGCCACTGCCTATTTCTGAAGCCCTTGCTGTGATCCAATGAACCATGCCCACCGCATGTGGCGTGGGTCATCCTCTCCACCCTGCGGACAGCAACCGCCCCAGTAAGCTCTGTGGCACTAAACCTAACGCCACGAGATGCATAAAGACAGAGTGACAGGCTCATGGCCAGACTGGGATCTCCAGTCTGGATCTTCCTCTTGATCAACTCAAGGGCAGCACCCTGCCTCAGCATTCACAAAGGCAGGTGCACCTAACCAGCGGTCATAGGTTCAAGACCTGGCTGAGGTCTATATTGGGGAATTACAACGCATCACGGTGCAGCAATGCTGAGGACCATATTGGAGAATTATAATGCTTCCCCACGGTACAGAAATTCCTGCGGCTCTGTACTCCAGGGGCGGCTCTGTACTCCATGGCCTGGACGGTGAGGGAATGGATGCTCCTGGCAGGCCCTTCCCTCGGAATCATGTAAGAGCTCATCCCTTAGGCATTCTCCATCAGTCAGGCTCACCGCAAATAGGTCTGCATGCTGTCTATCCGGCACGTTTCTCCCCAACAGCCTGACCCGGTTGACTGGTTGTGTTCCTGTCGAGAGGTTGTGATCCAGACCTGCCCTTGTGGCCCTCTACCCACCAATGCACGACCTCTACCTACTGTTGCAAGACTGAACAGCATGAGCCCCTTCAAGCCGTTGCTCCCGACAGCACGCTGCCATACCAGGACATGCCAGTATTCCCAGTATATTCTCTGCAAAAAACTTCTAAAAAACACTCAAATGCAACAAAAATATATCAAATAATCATGGTGATCAGTCTTAACACATTTATAACATACACATGTGCATAGTCGTGGTGAACTTCAATTCATATGCAATTCAGTACTATCGGGCCAGTGTTTAACCTGACTATTTACAACTCAGTCATAAACACCAATATATAGCCCATTTCACATCAGTGACCTCTATTACATAAACAACCCCGAAAACTGGAAAGCCAAGCACATAAACCTATCTTGCATTAATTTGTAGAGATGACAGTTTTGTAAAGATGACAATTTTCGGCAATCCAACCCCGACGCCTCAAATCAAGCGCTATCAAGCGTTTCGCGACTCCACTCACTTCCTCAGGGGAGCTATTCTACCAAAACCAAAAAGACAACCAACAATATACACAATTTATAAAAAAATTTTCAACAGACCCATCTATCCACACTACATTAAAAACTCCCTCAAACTTACCTTTCCAAAACAAACGTGCAAAACACACTGCTGTACTGCTAAACGGCTCTTTCCAAATCAGCCTGCAAATCCATACAAACGCACATACCGCCATCAGCATTCTGACTATCTTTAAATCCCACTTAACCAATCACAACCAGAACTACATACACGTCACAAAACAGAACCAATCAGCACTCAAATACAGCTACTCCATTCAATCTGCCCATTCAGACCCTTAGGAACTACCGTATCCACTTTATAAATCCACTTCTGCTCACAGACCAAAAGAGTTTGATCTTGAGTCCGACCATCATGCCCCACCTCCACCTGATCAATACAAAAGCAACGTAAATCTGAAAACAAATGACCGCGTTCCATGCAATGCAACACCATCGGGGCTTCCAACACCCTACAAGAAATCCTACTCTTATGTTCCAAAATCCTCTTCCTAAACACTCGACTAGTTTTACCTATATATAATAATTCACAAGGACAAAAAATCCCATATACTACATTACTAGAAGAACACGACGTTTTTTTCTTTAATTTAAATACATAACCCCCATAACTAAACTGAGTCAAAGACATAGAAACCTCACAAACAGAACACTTACCACAAGCACTATGCCCCTGCACTGCCTCCGGTACAGACACCGGACGCAATACTGATGGACATAAAAAATCTTTCAAATTTCCTTGACGTTTCCAAACACAACAAATGGATTTATCACTCAAACCAGGAACAGTCTGAATCACACTTATATGTTTCCTAATGCTACGCTGTATCGCAGCACTCAGCGGAGAGTATTTAGAAATAAAATTTATTTGATCATCATAATCAGTAGTTTCTTTATCTCGAGGTGTCAACATTAGCATTCTATTACAAAAATGAGCTCTTTTATATGCTTTTTCAATAACCTCACTGGGATACCCCCTAGATCTAAGTCCATCAGTATCAGTATATTCTCTGAGCAGTGCTCGAGCCTGCCCAGTCCCAGCGGACTACATCCCTAGGGACTCCTCCTGCATCTCCATCCAATGGAGGCGTTGCCTCTCCACCTAATGAAAGAGTAGCCTAGTGGCTAGTGCAGCAATCTACCACCCAGGCTATCTGCGCCCAAGTCCCACTGGCACTCCTTATGTCCTGGGCGAATCACCTTGCCGGCTGCCCAGAAACAGACAATCAACCTTCGGTAATCACCTTGCCAGCTGCCGGCTGCCCAGAAACAGATAATCAACCATCGGTAATCACCTTGCCAGCTGCCCGTGTACAGGCAAGGGCTCGGATATAGGCAAGGGCCCAAGCCACGCCAGGAGCGCACACACATGCACACATCCATCCCCAGAGGTACTCCCTGTGCCCTGCTCTTGTAGCACACATCCGCAAGGCCACCAAGACCTTGCAACAAGAACCATCACAGTATACACCGTCCAAGAACACCATCGATAATGGGCGCACCTCTCACACAGTATCCGTGCTGAGAAGGATGAGGTCAGGAATTCTTATCGACCAGGCAGCCCTGACAATCTGGTCTGCCAGCTCCACATGCCGCCGGCCGCGGAACCAAAATATGGACACTGCGGGCTTAGTGGTTAACCTCAGACCACTCTTATAGCATAGCTGATGCTTTGCACCGATCACCCCAAGGAGCACCAAGGCACCTCACTGGTGACACAGACCGGATGGTACCCCATACCAGGTCAAACTTCTGTTCCTACCAGTGCCCAATCTAGGTCATGTCTCCCAAAGACACAGGTCCAGGAGTGGAGGAGTAGCCCAGTAGTTAGAGCAACTGCCTAGTACCCAGAAAATCAAGGGTTTGATTCCCACTGGCACTTCTTGTGACCTTGGGCAGTCACTTTACCCTCCATTGCCTCTGAATGGTGATAAATTGCCAAACCAATACCGGTATTGGGCCAAGCAGTGATTTACCAGTCCCTGGCATCTCCTATCTGGCTACACTAACAGTTTGCAGCATCCTCCGGTAACAAACTCCAGGGTTGACTACAAAAAAAAAAAAGGGGGGGAAATAAATAAATAAATAAAATAATAGCAAAAAGAGAAGCCTCCCTCATTAATGATGTCCTAATGTCCCATTTTGCACCGCTGTCATGGCCAGCGATCCGTTGCCACTGCTTCGTCATTGCGGTGACGCCCGCACCACTACTGCTCAACGTGCCTGCCACGGCTTCTTCATTGTGGTGACCCCGACTCCCACACCACCACTGCTCGAGGGGCCTGCATCTCTGTTTCCGCACAGAAGCGCCTTGTAACTACACGTTGCTCCTGCATTGCCGTTACTCCCGTACCACTACTGCTCAATGGGCCTGCACCAGAGAGGTGCCTTGAAACTACACCATCTGCACAGATGTGCATCATGACGGCAGGCCATCGTATAGTGCTTGGTAACTGCACCTTCTCACATCGCTGCAGCGGCACACGCATGCATCACCACTACACGCCTACATGTTCTTGTCGCAACATGCAGCATGCTGTAGCAAGGGCACATGCCGGGCCTGGAAAAGGTTCTCGGCCTTCCCCCATCCTCCTCAGCACATGCCAGCTTGAGACGCACCAAGTGTGGCTGACTCATTCTGCTTGTCCTAGGAGAAAACGGAGTTACTTACCTGTAACTGGAGCTCTCCGGGGACAGCAGGATAAGTCAGCCACACATACCCGCCCACCTCCCCTGGATGGGTCAGCCTCCATCCTGGTGCCTGCCTCCTTGCGGCAAAAGGCTCAGCTAGTGACGTACTGGCTAGCTAGGGGCGGGCAGGGGTTGGGGCCAGTTGGCCCATGCTCAGAAGGGCAAAAAGCCCTTCTGAGTTATGGAGAGTACTTCCGTCTCTGCGCCGTTGGATGATGTCACCAAGTGTGGCTGACTTATCCTGCTGTCCCCGGAGAACTCCAGTTACAGGTAAGTAACTCCGTTTTCCTTCAATCAGAGTTCACAAATACCTTCCTCTCATTTATCTTTCAAACTCAGTCAAAATTGCTCACAAACAACCTCCCTTATTTACACTTCTATTCTCTCTTGCTCAAACACTCAAAACAATCAGTCCCTCATTCAATTTCAGGCAAACCACTCAAAACAAGGCCCCTTTCATCATCCACTCTCACACATCCACTCTCTTCAGCAATTATTCTCCATCTGACTTTCCAGTATCACAGCAACAACATTCCAAACCCTCTACACTGTAGAAACACTTTCTCTTGCTGATGTAATCAAAAAGTTCCCCATCTGTAAAAATAAAACCTTATTTCTCTTTTTCCCCAAATCACTTATTTTCCTATACTATTTGAGCCATACCAGGATTTTTCCATGCTGTTCCCTTAAGAGCACAAGCACAAGATATCCACTCTTTTTCATTTTAAACCACCTGGTTACATTATCAAATAAAAAAAGTCACTTAGAGGTATGTTTAAAAAATGGTGGTAGCGGCTTCCGTGCGATATCGGAGCCGCGGCCCCAATTACACGGAAGCCGCTACCACCGTTTAGTAAACATACCCCTTTGGTTGCACTAAATAAATGACCAAAATGTTGTTTTGTATTAACATCCCAAATCATTATTCCTTTCAACTTCAAAATTGAAACCAAGGAGTATATGCAAAGTTATGCACCTAGGAAAGAATAACCCAAACTATAGTTACACGATGCAAGGTACCACCTTAGAAACCTCCACCCTGGAAAAAGATTTGGGTGTCATCATGGATAACACAGGTACACTAAAAAAATTTTTTTTTAAACTGCCTCTAATGTTTCGATTGATTTTTACGTTTTTTGGTGCGCTGAATCCAAATCTGGTACAATTTGCTCCATCACGTACAGAGTTTTTGCTACATTGGGTTAGCAGTTGAGGTGAACGTTTCAGATTGAGTGCGATCGAGATAAAAGTTTCTTGGATGAATTCTTTATACTAATTGTTTAGTAGTTATTCAAATAAGAATAAAGAAAATTGTAACAAGGCAGCACATAAGAATAGAGTAATGTCAACAAAACACACTGTGATGGTAGCAAAATTGTCTGCACTTAAAACAGCCACATACATGTGCACAAACATTGAGCATATAAGAGCGAGGTTAGACACAAAGCAAAGCAAAGAAATGTGCAAAAATGTTGTACAGGTATGTATGTAAGAATAGAAAACGCAAACCGCACCATTGCAATACATGAAGACAAACACCCGATGGTGTGAAAATAAAAATTCTAATAAATGAGATCCGACACTGTGGTAATAACTAGCAAATTTTTATTTCAAAGTTTAGTAAAAACACAATATTTGTCAACACAGTTTAGATTTTAAAGTCATTCTTGGGTCAATCAATCTCCTGGTGGGCCCGTTTCTTCTTCCCCGAATGCTTCTCATGGTGCGCTGCTTGGCGTATTTTTCATCTGGGGTTTCCCGCAGCAGCAACCAGCAGAAATCAGCCATCATAGTGGTGTTCCATCTTCCTTGGTACCTTCTCTCTGCGTCCTTGATGTCCTGGTGAAACCTTTCACCTTGTTCTTCACTGTACACCCCCAAGTTTTCGGGAAAGTAGTTCACATGGGAGTGCAAGAAATGGACTTTCAGGCTCATGTTACAGCCTTGTTCTTTGAAGGCATTGAGCATCCTGGCAACAATATCCTTATAGTTCTCATCCCGCCTGTTCCCCAAGAATTTGAGAACAACATCCTTGAAGGAATCCCAGGCTTCTTTTTCCTTCTCAGACATCGTTTCAGCGAATGCTCCATCTGAAATGAGTTTCCTTATATCAGGGCCAACAAACACTCCTTCCTTTAACTTTGCTTCAGAAAGTCGGGGGAACTTTGAGCAAAGATACCGAAAGCACTCACCATCTTTTGGAAGGGACTTGATGAATTGCTTAATGAGACCCAACTTAATGTGGAGAGGTGTTAATAGAATTTTATCACGAGGTACCAAGCTCTCATGAAGAACATTTTTCTCACCGGGTCTCAAATACTCCCGAATTGGCCAGTCTTTTTTCCCCAGTGTAGGTCGCGGGCCCGGCTATCCCACAAGCAAAGGAAGCAGGGATATTTGGTGAAACCGGATTGCTGCCCTAATAGCATGGATAGAATTTTAAAGTCTCCACAAATCATCCACTTATGCTCATCATAACGAATCTTCTGAAGAATCAGGGCCAAATCTCGTATTTTTCTTGGAGAATAACAGAGTGAGCAATAGGAACTGAAGCGAATGTGTTGCCATTATGAAGAAGAACACCTTTTATGCTGTCTTTTGACGAATCAATGAACAGCCGCCATTCAGCAGGATCATACTTGAGTTTAAACTTTTCCATCACTCCGTATATATCGTTGCAAAATACCAAATCTTCCTCTTTGCTGAAATACTTCAAAAATTGTGTCTCGCGGTTGCGGTACCAATAAAAAGTTGTTCCTGGGACAATAGATTTTTCTGTTTAAGCTGAGAACCTAGCAGTTGGGCAGCATCTTTGGGAGTCCTAAATCCCGGACTAAATCATTCAATTCAGCTTGAGAGAAAAGTTCAGGTTTCGGATCTGGTTCAGTTTCAAACTCGGAAGTACTGGACTCATCGGGAAAAGCCATCTGATGAGTCTCATCATGATCAGAACCGTCCACACAAATATGATCCAAAGATTTTGGTGGTTCAGGCACAGGTACTTCGTTGCTATGAGGCATAGGCCTAATTGCTGAGGGAAGGTTGGGGTGACTTATTACGTTCTTATTTTTTAAGTTGTATCCCTTCACAATGCAAGAGCAAAAATAGCAGTCACTGCTGTGGTCTCTTTGTTCACGCCACATCATAGGTATTCCGAAACGAAATGCTTGTTTTTTACCTTTCGTCCATAAGCATAGATCTTCCTCACATGTCTTGCACACTTTGTGAGGAGCCCACGGTTTGTCTTGATCGCCTAACTTAAAACCGAAATAGGCGAAATATACTTTTTTAATAAATGCAGAAATGTTCCTCTGCCGCTTTTCACGGTATATTCCCCACAAATAAAACAAAAACTGTCCGGAGAGTTGACGCTACCTCTGGCTCTGTGAGCCATCACAAATACACAGCACTGCAAACTACAACTGTAGTGAACCACTTCGGAATAAAGCTGTATTACGACTGAGCAAACAAAAGGTAATAATGAACTTGCAAGAAACTGAAATTTGACAGGAACGTTCATGTCGCAACCACCGTGTTTGAGCGAGCGAACGAGGCGAGGCGAACAGGAAAGAACATGCGCCAGCGCGAGTACTGGATTTAGCCCCCCGCCTCCCAAGTGTCCTGTTAATATATAAAATGAATACAAAACACTCTACAATATCATGAGGGAGTGTTTCTAGTTAGTTAACCATTACAACCTCTATTTTGGGCCAAGAAAATAAACTGCAGTCGGCTAAAAAGAAATTATGTGAACATTCCTTATATGGGTAAGAAATCTAATTTTGCAAGAAAACGTGACGTGATGGAACATTTTGGCTATTTTTCCTGGATTCAGCACCCCAAAATCTATAGGAATCAGTTGCAAAACTGGAGGCAGTTTTTTGGTAGTGTACCTGTGTAATACATTGAAACCCTCCTCACAGTGTCCAGCGGTGGCCAAGAAAGCAAATAAAATGCTAGGAATCATAAGGAAAGGAATGGAGAATAAAACCAAGGATATTATAATGCCTCTGTATCGTTCCATGGTGCAATCACACCTTGAATACTGTGTCGCCATATCTTAAAGGATATAGCGGGATTCGAAAAGGTACAGAGAAGAGCCCCAAAATGTTAAAGGGGATGGAAAGATACCTCTATGAGGAAAGGCTTAAAAAGTTAGGGCTCTTCAATCTGGAAAAGAGACGGCTGGGGAGATATGATAGAGGTATATAAATCAATGAATGGAGTGGAACGATAAACGTAGATCAGTTTACACCATCCAAAAGTAGAAAGACTAGAGGGCACGTAATGAAGCTACAATGTAACCAATTTAAGACTAATAAGAGAAAATATTTTTTTACTCAATGCATAATCTCTGGAATTCGTTACCGGAGGATGTAGTAAAAGCTGTTAGTGCAACTGGGTTTAAAAGAAGGTTTGGACAAGTTCCTGGAGGAAAGGTCCATAAACCATTATTAAAGAGGACCCAGGAAATCCACTGCTTACCCTGGGATGAGCATTGTGGAACCCGTGTGCCTTTTTGGGAACCTGCCAGATACTTGTGACCTGGATTGGCCACTGTTGGAAACAGGATACTGGGCTTGATGGACCTTGGTCTGACCCAGTATAGCATTTCTTATGTTCTTAACTCAAGATTAATACATTTTTGAGGTAAAGATTTAGTGTGCATTCTAAAGCACTAAGGGAGTCATTTAATAACTGTTAGTGTGTACTAATACCATTATCACATGTTACCTTTCACTAGGCCCATTTTATTCCTATCAGCCTTGCGGCAGATAATGTACGATAATGATGGTAAATAAGCTACTGGCAAATAACCCACCTGGGTCTGCATATGAACCAACCCCTGGTGATAACATTACCCAAATGGCATGATAAAAGAGAATGCCCTACTAAACAATAAAAACTCTGTTCTGTTTGAGCTGCTGATGAATTGTGCACTTTAAACATAGCAATTGCGACACCCACCGGCTGGGCCAAGAGGCTGACAGCCGATAGGCGGCCTTACTGACCTTTAGAATAAAAGTTCTTTACTCTGTAGGAATGAATTGTAGTTGAGGCAGGTGGTAAGGCTTTGCAAGATTTTTATTATTCATACAATGGGGATTTTCAAAGGCACGCGGAGGTTCAAAACACAACAAATGCACTAGGATAACTTCTCCAAATGAAAGGATGAACACAGGAAAAACCAGGAGAAATGAAAAACAAAACTTTTCTTCTCTGCTGTTCTCTGCACTGCTCCGTGTGGTCACCCACTATACTGCAGCAGAACTAAACACAGCTGGTTTCTCTTTCACCAAACAACGTCTTCCCAAACTCCATTACTCTCAACACTGAATACAGCACAGCATTGCTTTCTTCTGAGTCACAGGTAAAAGCTACCTTATTAAAAGGCTTTTAAAACTCTCTCCTGTTTCACTTTCTTACTGTGGTATTCTTGTGAGTCAAACAACAGTCCATTGGTATAGGAAAATCATCACATTCAGGCACAGTGGTTTCTATCTGCATTTCCTCAATGCCATTAGAATTATCAAAGTCTTTCTCATATGTGGGGACTTCTTTTAGCTTTTCTCACTTTAGAAACTGGTGGAAGTGATCCCACAGCAAGTCAGCCTTTTCAGGTGTGTTGGTACTAGGGGTTTGAATCCTCTCACTAGAGAATAGTCTCTGCAGTGCCCCTAATTTAGAAGCTTCACAAACGTCAGAGTTATCTGGTCTGGAGTTTGCAGCAGGTACTAGGCTTTCAATCCAACGTTTCACAGTAGAGGGGGAGGGTTCCAGCTCCTGCTCAATAAAACAAGCCTTTATCTCTTTTGCCAATTTATCAGATATAAAATGGTCAGTTTTACCTTGAGGCTGTTTCTCTGTGTCAGCACTGGAGCTCTTTCCACTTCTCCAATCCTCCCAGCTGTAGCAACTGTTTGACTGGCCTGCACGGCTTCTCCAATTGTCTGTGCTTCTATCTTTGAATGCTGGCTTTGTCCGAGAGCGTGCCTTTCCCTTGGCACCTTCTCTCATACAGGCTGTTCTGCCTGGACTCTCTGGTTTCAGACTCTGGTCTTGGCTTTCTCTTGCCTTCCAACTGGCTCTCTGGATATTTCCCTGACCAACTTCTTTGTGGGTTCTCCAATCGGTTCTCCAATCGGTTCTGTCTCCAGGTCTGTCCTCAGGTCTCTCCTCAGGTCTCCCTTCGGATCTCCCCCCAGATCCTCCTTCCTTCCCTCTGCACGTGGTTTTTAACCCTGGCTTCCTGCTTCCTTGTGACCAATCAGAACGGGGGTTAGTCTCCACCCTTGCACTAGGGCGTGGTTTGCTTCCTACAGGGAACTGCCTTTTTCTCTGACATAGGCTGAGTTTTCCTTGTAGCAGTGCATTATCATTGCCTTCAATGGGGACTTCAGGATTTTCATCCCCTTTCAGGCTTTCCATAGGGCTTTCACCATCACACAATACCTGGACTGCCTGAATCAGGTTTTGGAGATCAATTGTGGCTGCATGTACATTGGTGACATTAACAGCATGCACCAAAGTAGTGTGATAAGACACCCTGCTGAGGCATCATGCCGAAGGGTTATGTCAAAGGGGCACGTCCTATTCCTTTGTATGCCCCTTCACACGGCCATCTATATATTTGTAGTTATGTCTAACTTTGACTTTGGCTATTTGGGGAGAGGCTCTTCAAATTGAAAGTAAACGTACTGATAATTTAACAATGTCAAATATTCCAGTGGTTTTGGGTCACAGTTAATATTCTTAGGTGAATACTGGTAGAAAATATCAAAAATGGCTGGTGCTCTGACAATAATATTTAATTATTTATTAATTTATTTACAATTTCTTCTATACCGCACTATTCAGCATCAGCGCGGTTTACATGGAACATAACAGTCAGACAGGGTACATAAGTCTCAGTTTACAATTAACAGGAGAACCAACTTGGATAACCAAAGATAACTATTTACAAAACGGTGTCATAGAAAAACATAGAATGAGATTTAATGGTCAAGGACCCCTTGCATGGTGTGGTCTCCTGGCTGACAAGGTGTGTTGGTACAGTTGTAAGTAATTGAGTGGGGATGTGATTCATTGTTGGACCTTGGAAGTGTGTTTAAGTGTGGAACAGGAACAGGGTGCTGTATTTGAACTCTCTTATAAATAACAGTGCAATGTCCACTTTATTTATAGTGATTCATGTTCAAACAGTGAAAAATAAGTGTGAAATTGTTTATGACCTGCTAGGTTCTAAGAAATTGGACATCTGTTCTATTCCAGAATCGTGGATGTCAGAGACTGACACTGTGATTTTGAATCAGCTATGTCTTTCAAATTATACAAGAGTGTTGTTCAAGAGTTTAAGGGTGATGTGGAGAAGTTTTGATGCTAATTAACAAGTTGAAATTTCTGATGATATGGGTGGATCCTATCTGTGGCTGTGAGTGACATTTAATACTTTATTCATGGGGCTTATGTCTAATTTATCGCATGCCTCAGTCTATCATTAACCTGTCATCAATGGTTGAATTGATAGGTGCATTGAATGTTGATATAATTATTTCGTTTGAGAAGATCTTAATGTTCCTTTAAATTATGCCTTTTTATCTAACTCCCAACTAAAGTTTTTAGGTACAATGGTCAAACACAATTAATTCAGTCAGTGACTCATGAGAAGGGCTACTGTCTGGATTTAATATTTGTGTCGACAAAATTGATAGCAAAAATTTGAACTTGTGGTTGAAATGAATTTAATTCCCTGGTCTGATCATCATTTATTAAACTTTTTTTGGTATGGATAATAAAGAAACCAAATTAAGTTTTGAAGTAAGAGAAACATGGGGATAGGTTGAGGTGGAGAGATCTAAGGAAAGGCAAGAACTGGCTGTAAATTTGCCAGTTGATGATCTGATCTTATATGTTCCTATTGTAACTAGTAGATTAAAATAAATAGATTACCTATTTGGTGCCCCAGGAGGGGTGCAGGGTTTCACTCCCAGGACCCAGAGAGAGCACTGAAGCCTCAGATAAATTTAAAAAAGTGTAATCTTGGATTTGCAGACTTTAAAAAGTTTATTTTAATGGCAAAAGTGAAGCTTAAGTAAAAAACAAGTCCTAGCCCCATTGGAAAGCATTGAGTGTGCTGGGGGAAGAGCAGAGGCTGGGGGAAGTGCAGGGATCTCTATAGTAAGCAGTCTTTCAGGAGGTAAACTGCAAAGACTGATGCAGGGAGGCAGTATGCAAATTGGCTGCTTCAGAGGCTTCCAGAAACAGCACAAAACCCTAGGATATATTCTAATGTGTTATGGAAAAATACTTGCATCTGGAGATTTGTGGGGTTTTGCCCTTTTCCAGAGCAGTGGGGTAATATTTGCAGTTTTAGCAGTGGAAGACCACTAAATAATTTATCTTTGGAGGACTAAAGTGAAACTGAAAGAAGCAGTTGGGGAATGGAAAAGACGAAGGAGGTCTATGTGTGCTGTGAAAATTTAAGGTAAGTGGAAATTGGGTTAAAAAGGTTTAGCTTTGTTAAGTCATTGGTCTACTTGTTTTTTGATGCCTGCTTAGAGAGAGACTTGGAAGACAGAGAGTTAACAGATTCTGAGTTTTATTTATTTATTTATTTATTTAACATTTCTTCTATACTGCGCTATTATAATCAGCGCGGTGTACATCGAACAAAAACATACTACAATGCATACAGGCAACATTGAATTTACAATGAAACAGGAAATTAAACATGGGATAAACCGGGAAAACTATGTACAAGTTAACTCTATACTATGTACAATACTCTAACTCATTTAGGTGTTACATGTGTATTTGTGGGTGGATGGAACACGTGTGATGGTTAGCGGTTGGGCTTATGTGTAGGCTGATCATTTTCTGTTTGTATTAAGGTGTTAGGGCGGCTGGGGCATGTGGGTAGCTTGCCAGTTGTGTGTTTACCTCGGATGGTTTCTGGGTAGCATTTTGTGAACAGGTGGTGTTTCAAGGCTTTTCTGAATAGGGCTAGACTTTTGATGCCACGGATTTCATGGGGAAGGGCATTCCAGTTTAAAGGAGCAAATATGGAGAAGGCCCTGTTGGAGGTAGTCTTTGTGCACTTAGTCGTCATCTTGGGGACTACTAAGGTCTTCATTGTTGTAGGTCTCCTGTTTCTATTTTCCGGGGTACCATGGATTAGCTTGCTGATTGGCATAGGGGTGTGGTTATTTAGGGCTTTGAAAGTAAGGACTATTGACTTGTATTGGAGTCTGGCATGTAAAGGTAGCCAATGCAGATCTTTCATGATAGGCGTTATGTGGTCAGATCTTGACGATCCAGAAAGGACTCTTGCAGCTGCATTCATAGCTAGGCAGAGCGGATTTAAGGTTGATTGTGAGAGACCATGGAGAATGATGTTAGCGAAATCCAGATGTGGGAGGACTAATGCCTGGAAGGTTGTTCGGTAGTCGGTGAAATCCAGTAGGGGGCGGAGGTGACGCAGCGTTCTGATCTTATGATATATTGCCTTTGTGACGTTTTTCACATGTGTTGTCATATCCAGGTGCTGATTAAGCGTGATGCCAAGATAACGGATTGTGGATTTGGATTTCAACTCTACATTGTTGGCATGTAGTGATGGGGGAGGTATGAACTTTTGGTTCCTCATGACGAATAGAACATCAGTTTTGTCATGGTTGATCCGTAAATTTTGTGTCAACAGCCAGTCAGCTACAGCTTCGAAGCATCTGATTATTGGGAAGAGCACTGGTTGGTTGATTGTGAACGGCATGTAAAGGAGGATGTTGTCTGCATAAGCAAGGCATTGTATGTTGAAGGATCGGATCAAATCACATATCGGCTGCATGTAGATATTAAACATCAGTGCCGATAAGGACGATCCTTGAGGCACACCCTGTGTCTGCAGAAATGGTTCTGAGGATGTGTGGCCTGCCTTGACTTGTTGCCACCTATTGGATAGGTAGGATTTGCACCATTCCAGTACTGTGCTTTGAATCCCCTTTTCTTTTAGGCGTTGTAAAAGTATGTCATGGTTCACAGAGTCGAAGGCGGCAGAGATGTCCAGAAAGATGAGGACGAATCCTTGTTGGATGTTGTTTATTCCTGTGACCAATTCGTTGAAGAGGGTTGTAAGGACGGTGCCGACTCCGTGTGCTTCCCTGAAGCTGTGTTGGGATAGATCTAGCGGTGCTTCAGTATCGATATGATGCTGGATTTGTTGTTGAGCAGCTTTTTCGATGATCTTGGCAAGCTGGGGGATGCTCGAGATTGGTCTAAACGATTCAACTTTGGATGGGTCTAGTCTGCTGTTTTTCAGTAGCGGCCTGATAGAGGTGTGTTTTAGACTCTGTGGGAACGAACCCGTTAAAAAGGATTGGTTCAGTATTTTGCTCAGGATTTGGCTTAGGTCGTGTCGAAGTTCTCTGATCCAGCTGGCTGGGCAAGGGTCGTTGGGTGCTGTGCTGGGATTGATAGAGGCAATAATGTTCTCAACCTCTTTATTGGATACCGTGGTGAAATTGCATAATGGTGTTGCTTGGGGTGCTTTAGACGATACGAAGGGGTTACTGACACTTATGTTTGTGTTGGTCTTAATCATCTTTGATTGTAAATAGTTTGCGTAGTCCTGTGGCTGAGGCATTGGAGGTTGGGCTGACACCGGCTCCCCTGTTATGGGCTTTACTATATTGAACAGGGCATGTGGTTTATTGATGGAGCGTTTTAATATATCTGTGTGGTAAAGTTTCCTACTCTGCGTTATCTTTGCACGGTGGGTAATTAAGTATGAGTTGTATGCAGCATGCGTCTCGGGGGAGTGGGTTCGGCGCCACCGTCTCTCAAGTTTGCGTAGGTGGTGGAGTGATGTTCGTAGGTCCGTAGAGAACCATGGTGCATGTTCCCATTGTCTTATTTTCTTTTCGGTGTATGATGGACGGGAGGCAGCTCTAAGGTTCTCGTCCCATTTGGATATGAGATTGTCTAAGTTGAGGGTTGTGTTGGTCATAAGGGGTCAGAGATTCTCTAGGACTACGCTCTGGTTGAGTGGTCGGAAGCGGGCTGTTGGGGTTCTGGATGTATTTGATATCATTCGACTCTTGATATCGGAAGCGGGCTGTTGGGGTTCTGGATGTATTTGATATCATTTGACTCTTGTGGAATGTACTTATGGGTATGTGGAATCTGAGTAGATTGTGATCGGACCAAGGCACTGTATTAATTGTGCCCTGTACTTGTACAGGGCACAATACAGCTTGTACCCAGATTTGCTGGGTACAAGCTGTATTGGGAAGAAAGGATTTGTTCAAACAGCTCAGAGTAGAACCTTCTGACTGTTTTCATTTGCAAAGTTTTGGTTTGGACAGGACTAAGAGAGAGTGTATAAGGAAGGAACAGAAAGGATCTTCTTTAAGAAATGTTTTTTGAAGTAGTGAAAAGCTTCTGAGCATAAGGAACTGGCACAGTTTTTGTCTGTTGAGAAATACAATCAAAATCCTGAAAAAGGATTTCTTGGAGCAGAGTTTGAAAAAAATTGGAAAGTTTCTAAGGAATACTGGATTAAGTTCCTTTGAGGAACTAAATGTTCTGAAAGCTATGATTGTAACAAAGCTTCTCAGAGGAAAGAAATAATTTAAATCCTGTGCAGAGGAGCTGGTAGTTCTGCTAAGCAAGGTAGTTTGGAGTCCTCTAAGCAAGGGAGAATTAGGAAACTGCCTTTCTTTGAAACATTTGAGAAATTGGAAAGGAAAACTGTATTGAGTTCCTCTAAGGAACCTAAGATTACTGAAAGCTGAAACTATAGAGAAGTTCTTTGGAAAATATATATGTTTAATCCTATGAAGGAATCCAGATAGTTCTGCTGAGTCTGGACAGTTTAGAACCCTAAGGGTAGTGACACTGCTGCATGCTATTAGAAACAGTGCCTAATTAAAGTTTAAACTGGAAATTCCTGAGTTCTTAAAGTCTGTTTATAGAGCCTAAGGTGTTCTGTGTCCCATTCTTGCAAAGTCTATTCTATCACCATAACTGTAACATTATCTTGGTAGAGGCTTATCCCAATTTAGTTTATTTTCCTCTCAGCCTTTCTCCACCCAACAGTGGAACTGGATGAGATGAGGTTAGTGACTTCTATAAGCCTCTATCAGAGGAAGACTTCAGACTTGGCCCACTGGACTACACTATAACATGGCCCACTGGACTACACTATAACTTGGCCCACTGGACTACACTATAACATCTCAGGTATTGTTGTAAAAGTTTTGTCATGCCCTTCTCCAGGAGTGTGGGGCTACACTATGCTGAACCAGGTTTTGACAGACATGATAAACTGAGTAACTCCATTAAAACTTAAAATGAGGAGAGAGGACGTTTCAAGATGGCCACTGAGTTGAGCGTCTTGCAGTATGCCTAAACAAAAGGGTAAGCTGTGGGTTTTCTCCTCAGACCCCCAGCTAGCTTCCACGGGTCCAGTGGATCGATTTGTGCTCCTTACGCAGGCACAAAAGCAGGAGATCCACTCCCCTGGTGTGGCAGCAGCTGAGGAGAGTGATTCGTCACCTGCAGAGTTGGAGGTATTGTTGAGAGGGAGCTTCTGCTGTGCCCTGTAGTGCTGACTGTGAGCTCAGAGCCTTCAGTGCCCCACCTCTGGAAGGTGGGAGTGGAGACACCATTAGAGGGGAGACAGCTTTGCTCAGACGTCAGCCTCCCCCCGGTGATATCAGGAAGGTTTCTGGTGCCCAGCTTATTACAGAGGACTTGACGGTTCCTGCTGCACTAGGTGAGGGTTTTATTCCTCCTTCTAGGTCTGTGCTGACTTTGACTCCTGTGTTTCCCACTTCTTCAAGGCTGAAGGATTTCACACTTGAATCAATATGGGAGGCCATTACTTCTTTATTGAAGGCGGTTCAAATTCAGACCAGAGCTTTATCTGCACAAATTCATGACAATTCTGAAAAAAATATATATTTTTGGAGAATGTGAATGTTGGTGTTAAGTCTCAAATGGAAGAACATAGTAGTCAACTGGTAACATTATCTGATTTGACTTCTACAATGGTTAAAGATAATGTGGCATTTAGGAGTAAGTTGGAAATCTTGGAAAATGCTGCTAGAGCCGCAAATCTAATCTAAGGATCCTGAATTTTCCTAAAATGAAGGGCATTTCCGCCCTTGATATGTTCAAGCAATACTTACATGAAATCCTTAAAGTGCCAGTGGAATTAATTCCACCCTTGACCAGGGTTTATTATCTACCTCAAGAGAAAAAAGTACCAGCGGAATCTGAAGAACTTGCAAATATGGATGTTCTAAATATTTTAGATTTGTTTAAGGATTCTGATCCAGGGACATGTGTTCTGGCTACATTGTTGGTGACTTGTGCACTTGTTACTGATAAGGAATGGCTGTTAAAAATGTTTTTTTAAAAAGAGATTGGAGACCTTCTATGGCCTATCCATTTCAATGTTTCCAGATATATCCAAGGAAACAGAAGAAGAGACGACTTTTTCTTCTTTATAAATCTGGGGTTCAGCAGATTGGGGGTTCATTTTTCTTAAGATTTCCCTGTAAATGTTTAGTGATTTATGTCAGTTAGATATATGTTTTTCCAACCAGCTGATCTTGCATCATTTATTAATGCTAAATTGAAGGATAAAGTCTAGACTCTGTGATAATTCTTTCACGTTAGAGCCTGTGTACTCAGGGTTTATCTTGTATTTCCTCTTATGCTGAATTGTTTAAGAATTTTCTTTTAGGGCTAGAGGTTTTTTCCTGCTCTGGTAACCAATGTTTTTCTCTCTTCCTCCGTTATGTGGACTACCAGTTGTCTTAGGTTCAGGGCCGGATTTACGTATACGCCATGTACGCCATGGCGTAGGGCCCACAACCGGCAGGGGCCCACAAAAAATAGAACCAGGTTTTTTTTTTTTTCAACTCGATTAAAAAAAAAAACCTGGTGGCTGCCGCCGCGGGGCCCCCTCTGCTGCCGCGGGGGCCCCGTCTACAAGATGGTCTGGTCTGGTCGGGTCGGGTCGGGTCGGGTCGGGTCTCGTCTCCCCCCCTCCCTCCCGGCTGCGAGAGACGCGAAGATAGAGCGTCTCCTCGCGTCTGTGTTAAGCCCGCAGGGGCTGATGGGATTTCCCATCAGCCCCTGCGGGCTTAACACAGACGCGAGGAGACGCTCTCCCTTCGCGTCTCTCGCAGCCTGCAGCGAGCGAGGGAGGGAGAGAGACCCGACCGGACCGGACCCGACCAGCTTGTAGACGGGGCCCCCGCGGCAGCAGAGGGGGCCCCGCGGCGGCAGCCACCAGGTTTTTTTTTTAAATTAAATTTTACTTTAGGCCGGGGGGGGTAGGAGTCCTATCCCCCCCGGCCTAAAGTAAAATTTAATTTAAAAAAAAAACCTGGTGGCTGCCGCCGCGGGGCCCCCTCTGCTGCCGCGGGGGCCCTGTCTACAAGCTGGTCGGGGCGGGCCCGGGCGGGCCGGGTCGGTTGGGGTCCGGTCGGGTCTTTCTCCCTCCCGCCCTCGCGGCAGGCGGCGTGATACGCGAAGATGCGTCTCTCGCAGCCTGCAGCCTGCAGCGAGGGAGGGAGAGAGACCCGACCGGACCCGACCCGACCCGACCGGACCCGACCAGCTTGTAGACGGGGCCCCCGCGGCAGCAGAGGGGGCCCCGCGGCGGCAGCCACCAGGTTTTTTTTTAAATTAAATTTTACTTTAGGCCGGGGGGGGGTAGGACTGGTAATGGGCTATGGGGGGGTAGGACTGGTAATGGGCTATGGGGGGGGGGGGTAGGAAATGTAAAGGGCTATGGGGGGGGGTAGGACTGGTAATGGGCTATGTGGGGGGGGGTAGGACTGGTAATGGGCTGGGGGGGGTAGGACTGGTAATGGGCTATGTGGGGGGGGGTAGGACTGGTAATGGGCTATTGGGGGGGCTGGGGCTGGAAATGGACTGGGGGGGGTAGGGCTGGTAATGGGCTATTGGGGGGCTGGGGCTGGAAATGGGCTGGGCTGGGGGGGGTTAAGGCTAGAGGTGGGCTGATGGGGTTAGGACTGGTAATGGACTGTGGGCTGTTGGGGGGGGGCTTAGAACTGGCAATGGGCTTTGGGGGGGGTTAAGACTGGTAATGGGCTGTGGGCTGATGGGGGCTGTCTGGTAATGGGCTATGGGGGGGGGCTAGGACTGGAAATGGGCTGGGGGGTTAAGACTGGAGGTGGGCTGATGGGGTTAGGACTGGTAATGGGCTGTGGGCTGATGGGGGGGGTAGGACTGGCAATGGGCTATGGGGGGCTGACTGGAAATGGGTTGATGGGGTTAGGACTGGAAGTGGGCTGATGGGGGGTTAGGACTGGTAATGGGTTATAGGGGGGGCTTAAACTGAAAATGGGGTGATGGGGGGTTAAGGACTGAAAATGGGGTGATGGGGGGTTAAGGACTGTAAGTGGGGTGATGGGGGGGCTAGGACTGGAAATGGGCTGATGGATGGCTAGGACTGGAAATGGGCTGATGCAGGGACTAGAAGGGAATGGATGCTGGGTGAGGCTGGAACTAGAAGGGAGCTGATGTTGGGGGAGGATTAGAATGGGATGGGGCTGGAAGAGTAAAATGGAGAAGGGAAAAATATTTTGTGTGGGAGGGATAAAAAATCTACAATTGGCCGGGTATTGGGAGAGTAAGTGGGGATTGAGGATGGAGGGGTAATATTTGAGTGGATGAAATAGGAATGAGGAAAGAGCAAAAGGAGAAAGATTAGTATGTTAAAGCAGATGTAGAGAGAGAATGGAAAAAAATCTAGAAGAGAGAAGAAAGGACAAATGGACAGCAGACGATGGAGAGTTAGCAGAAGACACGAAGAAACCAGAAGAAAGTGGCTGGAGCAATTGCAGCTGAAAAAAATGCACAAAAGGTAGAAAAATATCTCTTTATTTTGAATTTATTAATTGGAATATGTCAGCTCTGGTAAATGTGCATCATTAACATCTGTGCTTTGTTTAGTACAAGAGCAAATTAATGTATTGTTTTATTTCTACAGTGTTGTACATTCCAAGTTTGGCTTTTGGGATTCCCAGTTTAATTATTGTCTTCCTATTTCTAAATTGTGATTACTTGTTTGGTGATGGTCTATGTTCTGCATGTGTAACTGAGCTGAGGTGTTCTGTTTATATAATTCCTATTTGACATTGCCACTTGTTCTCTTTCCCCAGTAGGTCATGTATTGTTGTTCTCTGAAATGTATTGGTTTAATATTTGCAGTGTTGCCTTTTGATTGGTAGAGTATGGTGCTTTGTGAGTCCTGGTAGTGCTGTTAGGATACGGCGGGTTTACTATGGGCAGTGTTTGTAGTAGTTCCTAATGTGTCTGGCAGTTGGCACTGGATTATAGTAATGTAGAAATCTTTTAGTCTTTCTTTATCCATACACTCATTAAGAGGCACGTTTACTAAAAGTTAGTATATGGTAACATTATGCAAATATTTATGCAAATGAGGCCCCTTATGCAAATGATGTCCGCACCCCCCTTGGGCCGCCCCTGCTGGGGGCCCACAATTTTTGTTGGCGTAGGGCCTCACTCAAGGTAAATCCGGCCCTGCTTAGGTTTATGTTCTTTGGTTCTTGATATTTCCTGTGACTTATACCTTTGTATCACTGTCTACTTAAGAAATGTTCTTGATGTTTATGTATAATGCAATAAATATTAAAGTAAGGCTGCAGAAAAAAAAAAAACAACTTAAAATGATTAGGAGAATTTCTCATGCTGTATGGTTTGCAGAAAAGATAAGACATGAGTTACCTTTACCTTGATGGCTTGGTAGATATTTCTCTGTGAAATATGCCTTTATTGTGGATAGAATTTACTACTGTTACAGAGAAATATGTTGAAAAGTTGCTAAACATGTTTTGAGTTGCTCTTCTAACATATACCCTTACCTATCATGCTTTTAAAGAGATGTGGTGTATTGATGCCAGCTATACTGCAGAAGTGGAAAATAGTTCATTATCACTGAGCACTGCTGCATTAAGAAGGATAGCCATTAGGCCAGTATTGAAAAAGTCAAATTTGGATGCTGTAATTCTGGCAAATTATAGGCCGATTTCAAATGTATCTTTTTTTTTTTCAAAGATTACAGAACTAGTAGTTTTGATTCAGTTACAAAGGATTAGATGTCGCTAAGATATTAAATGAACATCAATTTGGCTTCCATGCCAGTTATGGCAAGGAGACATTGTTAGTGTCTAGTTTTGTCAATTGGTTCTGCCAGATGGATAAAGGGAAATCTATTTCATTGTAGTGGCATTTTTAGATATAGCTGCAGTCTTTAACTCTGTTGAGAACATTTGCTGCTGTAGTAGTTGTGAGAACTGGGAACTGACCCAGTAAATTTGGAATGGTTTTAAATACCATCTTGTGGAAAGAGAACAGAACAGTACATGTTTTAAATAATTTGACTTCAGCATGGTACTCAGCCATTGTTTACTGCAAGGATCTCTTTGCCAGCAATCTACTGTAATTAATAGCTGTCACAAAATAATGATAACATATTTCCCCAGATTTTTATAAACTGCATTGGCTTCCAATTCAGTGGCATATCTGGTTTAAAGTCGTTATGCTGATAGTCAAGGTGTTGAAATCTAGTGTATTTCTTCAGTTACCTAAACCATTAAAATGTTATTCTCCTCAGAAGTTATGCGATCTCAAGCCCAAGATCTCATCGAAATTCCACTGATGCATGAAGTGCAAAGAGTGCGACTTCAAAATATAATTTTTTCTTTTGACATGCCCAAGTATATATAAATAATTACGACTAAATATTAGGTTACTGAATGATGTGTTAATTTTTAGGAAAAAAAAGTGCAGGCACATTACTTTATCTAGGCTTTTATGAGTAAGAATTGGCTTTAGATTTTTAAACTATGATGTTTTTATGTGTTTATACCTTTATCATATGTTAAGAAAACTTTAATCAAGCCAAAACAAATTATTTCATGTGATTTCTTTTAGCCACCTAGATCTAATAGCAATTAAGGGGTTGCAAGTCTGTTTTAAATAAGTGGTAGCTCAAAAACCACAAAATTATGTTCTTCAATGTAATCACAGGATCAGCATGCACCGTCCCTGCAGTCATCAGCTCTTTCAGGGAAATTTCACCAAATGGGCTACTTTTGCCCACTCCTAAGCCAGGGTATATAGATTATGATCTCAGCCTCTCATTTTACTGCTAATGCTTGCTATTATACTTGCATTGTGCTAAAGAGAGCTTTCTTCTGGAGTTCATAAGATGTAACACTATAGGCAACTTGTCAAGATGTGATTGGAAATTCCTCTTCATCGGGCCTGTGGCGACCAAGACAGTGAGAAGTATTTCTGTAACTTTCTGCCATATTTTGTTGGTCTCTGTCTGTATTTCTTGGTACTTCAGGTTCTTCTTCCTCTCCAGATGATTCACTGAATGTTTGCTTAGAAATGACATCTCTATTATCAATTCCGTTTCGGTGTTTTTCTTTTACCACTATGTCAGGTTTTCTCGCATTCAGCATTTTTGTCAGTTGGAATGTGAATGTCCCAGGTTATAACTTCTTCAATCTGCATAATTCTGTTAGGGTTATGATCCAAGTGTTTTCCAGTAGAGCAATAGTGTAGTGTTTACAACGTTTCCAATGGATGAGGTGTGCCACTTTATCATTCCTTTCTATGCCGAAATTTCTGCCATCAAAACTTTACAATCAGCTACGAGATGAGTGACTATTTCCAGCTCTTCCTTACAGAATCTGCATGTCTGTTTTACCAGTTCCCTATGCTTGCTGCAAATGATCCACTATCCTGGGATGCAACTATCAATCTCTCATCCTTAAATTTCAGTTTGCCTCTCCTTAGTCACTCATCTGTCCTGGTTTCATCGACAAATGGCTCCTGGAGCAATGTTTCTCACTGTATGTATGCATTTTGCCACTTGTTCCTCATTTGCTGATCTGATTCATTTAAGAGTTTTTCTCTTGTTTTGCAAATTTCATTGCTTTCTTCCATCTGTATACTGATGTATTCTCATCCATTCCTTCTCCTTGTCAAAATAAGAATATAAGAACATAAGATATGTCATACTGGGACAGACCAAGGATCCATCAAGCCCAGTATCCTGTTTCCAACAGCAGACAGTCCAGTTCACAAGTAACTGTCAGGTTCCCAAAAAGGTACACTGATTCCATGCTGCCTATTCTCTGGGAACTACTTCAAACCTCTTTTAATCCGAGTTTTTACAGCTTTTACTACATCCTCTGGTAATGAATTCCAGAGTTTGATTACGTATTCAGTGAAAAAAATATTTTCTCTTATTAGTCTTAAATGTGCTACATTGTAGCTTCATTGCATGTTCCCTAGTCTTTTTACTTTTTGAAGGAGTAAACAACCAATCTATATGTACCCATTCCATCCCATTCATTATTTTATAGATTCCTATCATACCTCCTCTCAGCCATCTTTTTTCCAAGTTGAAGAGTCCTTTTGAGCCTTTCCTCACAGGAGTATCCTTCCATCCCCTTTATCATTTTAGTTGCTCTTCTCTGTCCAATGCCGTCCAAGTTTGATCATGGAAATGGATTCTGGTTGTTTACTTTCATACTGCTACACTTTTCATGCATTCGGGTCTGTTGATGCTGTCAAGTAGGCCTGGAGGCCTGTGATGGTCACTCTATGGGGCATGTTTACTAAACTGCATTAGATGCTACTGCGGGGCTTATGATGAAATTCCACCCAGAAATTGTAATTAACAGTGAAAATGTAGATGTCTCAGCACTTTTCTATGATATTTGCATTTCACACGGTGGATCTGGGGGGGGGATCAGGTGGGGAATAAGCATGCTGATCATCGGCAGCCATTGTGTGAACTTTTGACACGTGATGGCTGCCAAATCAGGCCCATCATGGCTGCAAATAACTCTACCTCTAGAAGTAGTATTAGCTCAGCCAACGCTGCTGTGGAGATTATTGCAGCCGCGATCACCTCTCCAGCTCCGATCGGCCCCTCCACAATCCGACAATATTGTCGGTGCCACGGATCTAAAGATCCGTAGCACCAACGACAATGCAAATCAAAGTGGCCATCCCTCCCCTCCCAGACAGCTCTCTATCCCCAGAATGGGCACTGATCCTTATAAACCACCTCAAGGGCATGGAGGGGTTTTCTTGTTCGTACATCCAGTTTTACAAGATATTTCAGAGGCCAGTCTACAATTCCAAACTTATACAAGAATATGGATATTGCAAGCTCATTGATGACTTCTGTTTTAATCTTTGGTGTTCATGCACTTTTCAGTGTCAGCTTTATCCTCCTGCGATTCACTTTGTGAGTCTTTTCTCTCAATATTTTATGCTGAATTGTTGCTCCTTCCTGTACTCCTAATTATTTATGTACACCTTCCTGTTTAAGTTCCTTTATGTCACAGTTGTCAGTTAGCGAGATGCTTTCTGATGTCCTCAGTTTTCCCCAAGGAAGGTTGTCTTAGCATATTTATCCAGACCAAAAGTCTCCTGCTGCCATCTGAAAAGCTTTTTACTAGATGGATTTATTCTACTATATGTTAATCACTAGAACTATACAGCTTCAAGTCATATACAAACAGTATGTTTATGTTTATTAACTTAATATACCGCTAAACGAAAAACATCATAGCTGTTCACATAATTTAAAGTAAAGAAAAACCATAAGGTAAAGGAAAAAGAAAGGAAATTACAATGGTGGATAGGAAAGCATACCTAAACAGATTCATACGATAGGACTAAGAGGGGGGGAGAGAGAGGGAAGAGACAAGGGAGGACAAGGTCACGTAAGGGGATCATGGAGGTCAAAGGCAAGGGCAAAGAGATGAGCTTTGAGGCTGTTCTTGAAGGTAGTGTGTCCCTGCTCAAGCCGGATAGAGGAGGGCAGGGAGTTCTACAGAGCAGGGGCAAGGAAGAAAAAGGCAGAGGAGCGGGTGGATTGGAGGTGAGCATAAGCGGGTGAGGGAAGGTGTAGGCGATTGAGATGGAGGGATCGCAAGGAGCGAGCTGGGGTATGAAAGTAAACAAGATCAGCCAGATACTGAAGGAGTGGGTGTGGAGAACACGATGGAGGAGTACCAGGATTTTGAAGTGAATGCGGAATTTGATAGGAAGCCAGTGAAGACGGATGAGAAGAGGAGTAATATGGTCACGCATGGAGGAGTGAAAAATGATTCGGGCAGCAGTATTTTGGATACGTTGGAGACGGTGAAGTTGCACGGAGGGGAGACCAGCTAAAACCGAGTTACAGAAGTCAATGCGGGACATGACCAGTGACAGAAGAAGGGTAGTAAGTGCCTGTGCAGAAAGAAAAGGCCTGATAGCACGAATCTGACGAAGGAAGAAAAATGAAGTCTTTGAAACGTGAGCAATGTGATCCCGAAAGGTCAACCTGGGGTCAAAGAGGACTCCCAGGTAGCGAAAGGAAGAGACTAGAGGGACAGGCGAGCCAGAGAAGGAGGGGGAAAGTAGGGGGGGGGAGTACTATCGTGGGAAAACCAGATGGCAAGGGTTTTCGTGAGATTAAGATGCAGACAGTGGGTAGTGAGCCAAATGGCAATGGCTGTAAAACAAGAATTTAGAGGGGGGAGGTCAAGAGAAAGGGGGGAGGTGTGGTGGAGAAGAACCAGGTCATCAGCATAGTAGAAAGCAGAAATCCCATGTTGCTGAACCAATAGAGCAAGAGGCGTGAGGAAGATGTTAAAAAGGAGAGGGGCCAGGACTGAACCTTGAGGGACACCGCAAGGGAGGGGAGTAGGGTCAGAGACAACTGAGGGGGTGGAAGTGGAGAGAATGGAATAAGATCTGGAAGAGAGAAAGGAGTGGAACCAGTGAAGGACTGTGCTACAAAGACCTGCCTCCTGTAATCGGGCTAGAAGGAGGGAGTGGTCAACGAAATCGAAAGCGGCAGAAAGATCAAGGGATACCGCCACTGAGAGATCACCACAGTCGTGAGTGGTGTGAATTTCGTTTAGAAAACCCAGAAGAACAGTTTCAATGCTGTGACCAGGTCAGAAGCCAGACTGACGGGGATGGAGAAAATTGGTAGAATCAACGTAGGAAGAGAGTTGGGAAAAGACAACCTTTTCAAGAATTTTAGATAGAAACAAGAGGTTGGAGACTGGGCGATAGTGTGCAGGAATCAAGGGATTAAGTGAAGGTTTTTTAAGAATGGGACGGACCAAAGCATGTTTCCAGGGCTGGGGAAACACACCTGAGGAAAGACTAGAATTGATTATGGTGAGAGCAGGAGGAATAAGAGCTAGAGAGGAGGTGAGCAGCCAGGAGGAGGGAATGGGATCCAGTGCACAGAATGTTTTCTTAGAAGAGGAGATAGCCGCAATAAGCTCGGAAGAGGTAAGTGAGTGGAATGAATGCCAGACATGGGAAAGCTGGGGGGTAGTGGGAGGGGAACAGGGTGGGGGGCTAGAGATGGGAAGAGGACAGTAGGGCAGGGATTGTCTGAGATCCAATATTTTAGTACTGAAGTAAGCTGCTAACTCTGAGGGGGAGGGGGAGGGAGCAGGAGGAGGAGGGGTGATGCAGGACTGGAGGGAGGTGAGAGATTGGGGAACTGAATAAAGGTGGCGCGTCTGATTAGGGGCAGAGGAAATGGTAGTGGAGAAGTAAGCCTGCTTGGCTTTGTGAACACGGGTTCTATAGTGAGAATGCTCTGATTTAAAGTGAGAGAGAGTAGCGGGAGAGGGAGCTTTGCACCACATACGTTCAGCTCGGCGGAGCTGTGCGCAAAGAAGGTGGAGGCCGGAGTGGAACCATGGCTGTGAGGGACGACAAGAAAGAGACCGGGTGCGACGAGGGGCAACGGAATCCAAGGCAGTGGAGAGGGAGGAAAACCAGGTGGAGGCTTGGGAAGAGGGGGAGAGGAGGGAAAAATTAGGTGGAAGAAGATCAGGTGCCAGAGGGAATTGTCGAAGGGTCTCGGAGGTTATACGACGAGTGAAGGGTGTGGGGGCAGAGGGAGGGGTGGGAAGGGAAGGAGAGGGAGCCAAGGGTGTAAAAGGGGAAGGGAGACAGTGAAAGGTGATACAATAGTGATCAGTCCAGGGTAGGGGGAAGGCATGAAGAGACTGTAGGAGATAAGTTGGGGCTAAGGGAGAGATAAGCAGATCAAGGGTATAGTAGGTGTGATGTCACCTCTGGAGCTTTGCCAACTTTAGGATTAAGGCTAAACCCATGTCCCAAAGCATCAACTGCACTCAAAAGATTAAGCACTATACAAAACAAGAGTAGTGACAAGGAGTCTCCCTGAAATTCTTCACTGGACCTTCATAATAGGGATGATGAACTGCATACTGTAGGTGGAATGTGGTTTGCCACATTTTCATAATGAATTTGATGTACTCTATCAATTTAAAATGTATGTTGTATATTTGAAAGCAATTTATTATCCAGGAGTGTGGGACACTATCAAAGGCTTTCTTATAGTTAATCCATGCTACACTGAGATTTCTGCTTTTCTTAGAAATAGCTATGATGGCTTTGTTTAGAAATAGCTGTTCTTTGCTTCCATATACTCCCCTTGTTACCCTTCTGTTCTACTGCCATGATGTTACTGAAACTGATATGGACATATATTCCATCCATATAGATTCCAATAATATTGCAGTGAACAGCTTGAAGATCGCAGCTTGTAGAAAACAGATTAAAAGAGCCCCAAACTGGAAAGGTCCTGGCCCAATTTTTGACTCAATTAACATCCTTTCACTAAGTTCTGGCAAACAGCAAAAATCAATTGATCAAGCAGCCAAATTTAACATCACAATAGCTAATAACAGGAAAGATGCTTCTCCATTCAAAGGGACACACATTCACCCAAGTAATGTTCCCAAAAAATCCAAGCATATTTTGCTCCAAAATACCTTGGTAGTCCTCTGACTTCAGGATTGCCTTAATACATTCCAGGCCTCCAATTCCTAAGGCAGCAAAACAGCCCCACAACATTATGGAACCTCCACAATATTTAACTACCTTGCCCCAACCACTAGTGGCCTAGTGGTTGGGGCAAGGTACTTCAGGTTGGAAGGTCAGGGGTTCAAATCCCACTAGAGGACAGCAACCTTGGGCAGGAAGGACTGGGGTTTCTAGTCCCACAGAACATTGGAGGGACTAGAAACCCCAGTCTTGGGCCCAAGGTCTTGGGCAAGCCACTTAACCCTCCATAGCCCATGTTCCCTGTAAAATAGTTATCTCCAAGTTATAATGCCCTGTTCAATGTAATTTCAGTTTGTTCAATGTAAACTGCACTGATGCAGAATAGCACAGTATATAAGAGAATGTAAATAAATAATTATAGGAAGGGTATTTTTTTCCTTATAAGCTTCATTTCTTTACCTGTAAATGTATCGCTGATCTGAATTGCCAAAAAGCTCAGATTTGGTTTCATCTGTCCACAGAACATTTTTCCAGAAGGATTGTGGTTTCTCAAGGTGGGTTTATGTCTGTCTTTGAGCAGTGGAGTCCTCCTTGACTTTCGCCCATGAAGTCTTTCTTTGTTTACTCAAAGCTTATGGTGTGGGTTGAAACCATCACTCCAGATTGCTCCATGTCCGATTTTTTTCTTCTTCCTCTTATTTTTTAAGTTGCTGTTTCCTTCAGTACTGCTTGCCTCCATATTTAGTGCCTCTGACTAGTCTAGTTTCTTCTTGCTTCTTGTCTATCAACCATGTTTTTGTCTATATGTGAGCTTCTCTCCAATGCAGCCTAGTACCTCTTCTTTTGGTCCCTCTCTCTTGTTGCTTTTTGCCTTTCACCTAATTTTACAGCTTTTACTCTTTATCAAATTGCAGTAGGTATCAAGTGCTAAAGTAGTAGAAATTGGTGGTCCTTTGCTTCTCTCAAGCCCTTCATTAGTTTGACCACCTTCTCTCTTTCTCATACATCTGTAGCCAGGGCCCTCGCCCCCTGTCATGGAAACAGGATGTTATACCTTCAGATGACTGAAATTCCCTTCTACCTGGAGCTACAAGACCTGTATTCAGAGTTCTGGAAATAGGAGTAGCCAACACTGGAGGGTCTTCAACCAAAGGTTTGATTTCCCAACCAACTAGGATATTATCTCCCCTCCCCCCAGCCACACACAATGTCTCATCTTGTTCCCAGGGGCCCTATGACACAATTCTGTAGACATATTTCAACAGCAAAGTGAAACTTTACTGAATAGCTGCTTCTTAAAAACAATGAAATGAAGGGGTATGTTTACTAAGCAGCGGTAGCGGCTTCCATACGATATCGGAAGTCAATGGGGCCGCGGCACCAATATTACACAGGAGCCGCTACCGCTGCTTAGTAAACATACCCCTAAGACAGTATATACAAAAAAAGAAGTAGTGTGACATTGCAAGAAAAGCAGTGGGTAAAGGACAGTGCAAACAACTGAGACACATAAAAAAAATAATCCAGCCTATTATTCAGTTCCCAGTGTGAGTAAAGTCCTTGCGAAAGAAAGCACAGTTACTTACCTGTAACAGGTGATCTCTGGGAACAGCAGGAATTAGTCCTCACATATGGGTACGTCGGAACCGACGGAGCCTGCGCGGGAAAGCTCCCCAGCTTCCCAGAAAGGAAGCTTTTGGGGCCTCCCACTGCACATGCGC
Source organism: Ichthyophis bannanicus (assembly GCA_033557465.1). Classification (NCBI taxonomy): domain Eukaryota; kingdom Metazoa; phylum Chordata; class Amphibia; order Gymnophiona; family Ichthyophiidae; genus Ichthyophis; species Ichthyophis bannanicus. The sequence goes on from CM066033.1 coordinate 909,114,145, forward strand.
GCTGCCTTCCCGCCTTCCTGGCCAGCTCTCCTCAGTTCGAGTTTATAGCTGAGACAATAGAGAGAGGAAAGGAAGATAGATAGAAGATACAACTCCTAGGGGAGGTGGGTGGGTTGTGAGGACTAATTCCTGCTGTTCCCAGAGATCACCTGTTACAGGTAAGTAACTGTGCTATCTCCAGGAACAAGCAGGAATAAGTCCTCACATATGGGGACTCCCTAGCTAAGATGCCTGGGAGATCACCTTCCAAGGGTTCGCCATCTTCCTATGGATCTCAGGCATCCATCCTGGGAAGGTGGGCAGGAGTTGTTCAAGTATGGAACAGGTGTTTGAGGACAGCCTGACCAAACAAGGCATCCCGGCGGGAGTCCTTGTCCAAACAGTAATGGGCTGTGAAGGTATGAACCGAGGCCCAGGTGGCGGCTCGACAGATCTGATCTATGGATACAGAGTGAAGATGAGCCATAGAAGTGGCCATGGCTCTCACATTGTGAGCTGTGACATGGCCTTCCAGAGAAATGTTTTTACTCTGGTAAGCAAAGGAAATACACTGAGCAATCCAATTGGAAAGTGTACGTTTGAAGACTGGAAGTCCCAAATGAGAAGGATCAAAAGCCACAAAAAGTTGGGAAGACTTTCGATGTGGCTGAGTCCTGTTGAGGTAAAAGGCGAGAGCTCTTTTACAATCTAGAGTATGAAGGTTCCTCTCTGCACTGGATGCATGAGGAGCCGAGAAAAAAACAGGTAGATATACCTCTTGATTAAGATGAAAAGGCGAGACCACTTTGGGCATAAAGTGGGGATTCGTCCTAAGGACCACCTTATCATGATGAAACCTAGTATAAGGTGGATGAGCCACTAAGGCCTGTAGTTCACTGATGCGGCGAGCCGAAGTGACTGCAATAAGGAAAAGGACCTTCCAGGAAAGAAATTTCAAGGAGGTAGAAACCAACGGTTCAAAAGGTGGCTTCATAAGCTGACCTAGAACTAGGTTCAAATCCCATGCTACCGGAGGAGGTCGGATGGGAGGCTTAGTTAGAGTCAGGCCTCTCATGAACCTTGCAATAAGCGGATGAGAGGAGACAGGTTGTCCATTTATAGGTTTTAAGGATGCTGCAATAGCACTCAAATGGACTCTTACTGAATTTGTCTTAAGGCCTGCATTAGAAAGATGCAGGAGATAGTCTAGTAGAGAATTCAAAGGAAGTGCTAGAGGGTCAAGACCCTGTTGAGCACACCAAATGGAAAAGCGTTTCCATTTGAAAGCATAGGAACGCCTCGTGGAGGGTTTCCTAGAGGCATGAAGGATATCTTTCACTGGTTGAGAAAGATTGAAGTCATGAAGGCTTAGGCCTTCAGTAACCAAGCTCTGAGGTGTAGGGACTTGGGGTTTGGGTGCCACAAAGTACCCTCCTCCTGAGACAGAAGGTCTGGCGCAGCTCCCAGGTCCAGGGAGGGTCCCTGGGAGAGATGCAGAAGAAGAGGGAACCACACTTGGCGTGGCCAGCGTGGAGCTATGAGGATCATCGATCCGTGATCCCTCTGGAGTTTGAACAGAGTCTTGGGAATCAAAGGAATGGGTGGAAAGGCATATAGGAATTCCTGACCCCAATGCAGGAGAAAGGCGTCGTTGGCCTGAGCTCCCTGACACGGAGTCCTGGAACAGAACCGGGGAAGTTTGGCATTCCACGGACTTGCAAAGAGGTCTATGTCCGGGGTTCCCCATTCCTGAAAGATTCTGCATATCTGGTCCATATGTAGGGACCATTCGTGTGGAAGCAGAACTCGACTGAGTCTATCTGCCCGAGAGTTTTGAACCCCTGGAAGATAGACTGCCAGAAGATGAATTTGATGCTCTCTGGCGAAGGCCCATAATCTGAGAGCTTCGTTGCAGAGGAACAGAGAGCCTGTCCCTCCTTGTTTGTTTACGTAGAACATGGCCACCTGATTGTCTGTATGAACTAGGACGGTCAGGTTGACAAGGAGGGTATGGAAGACTTTGAGGGCAAAGAAGATTGCTCTCAGTTCCAGGAGGTTGATGTGAAGGGTGGTCTCTTGTGGAGACCAAGTACCCTGAGTGGAGAGGTGTTGAAGATGGGCTCCCCACCCTGTTTGGGAGGCATCTGTTGTGAGGGTTGCTTGGGGCAACAAAGGTTGGAAGGGGGCCCCCAACAACAGATTTTTGGTGGATATCCACCATTGGAGGGACCAAAACAGACGTTTTGAGGTGAGTATTTGGTCGGAGAGCGCTCCTGATGCTTGAGTCCACTGGCTGGCCAAGGTCCATTGAGCTGCTCTCATATGAAGACGAGCGTAGGGCACCATGTGTACCGTGGAGGCCATGTGGCCCAGAAGACGCAGCATTTCCCTGGCTGTCAAGTGACTGCTGGACTGAGCTTGGGAGGCCAAGCACACCAGACGGTGGCCCCCGACTTGAGGTAGGTAGGCCCTTGCAGTGGTGGTGTCCAACCGGGCCCCTATGAATTCCAGAGACTGAGTAGGGATGAGTTGAGACTTGGGAAGGTTTACTACCAGTCCCAGATACTGCAGAATGCGCCTTGTGCGGTCCAGGGAAATCTGGGCCTCTGATTGAGATGGAGCTCAGATGAGCCAGTCGTCCAGATATGGGAATACGAAAATTCCCAGGGCTCTTAGAAATGCGGCTACGACTGCCATGCATTTGGTGAACACTCTTGGAGCAGAGGCTAGACCGAAGGGAAGTACTCTGTACTGGAAATGTTTTCCCTGGAACAGAAATCGAAGATATTTTCTGTGTGATGGATGGATGAGTATATGTGTGTACGCATCCTTGAGATCTAGAGGACAAAGCCAATCCTGACTCTGAAGGTATGGAAGGAGAATGCCCAGAGAAAGCATTTTGAATTTCTCCTTGTATAGAAATTTGTTCAATTCTCTCAGATCTAGGATAGGTCTGAATCCCCCTGTCTTCCTTGGTATGAGAAAATAAGGGGAGTAGAAACCTGACCCTTGCTGAAGAAGAGGAACCTCTTCTATTGCCCTTTGGGCAAGGAGGGAAGACACTTCCTGAACCAACAGGTCCATGAGAGATGGGGGAGAATTGAAGTGCCTCACCATGGTATGTGGAGGAAGGCTGGAAAAATGAAGTTTGTAGCCTTCTCTGATGATAGAGAGGGTCCATTGCTCTGATGTAATTTGCCCCCATCTGGGATCAAAGTGAGCTAACCTTCCGGGAATGGTGAGGGGCTCTGGTTGTTCTAGAGCCAGAAAGGTTAAGTTCTCTAGGGGCAAGTCAAAACCCCTGAGGGGGTTGAGCCTGCTGAGGAGTGGCAGATGCTGCAGGCTTTGACCTTGCCTGTTTAGGTTGCTGACGCTTAGCAGCAAAGCGAGGCTGAGAAGATTGTTGGCCAGTATTTGTGGAAAATCTGGCCTTCTTATAGTAAGGCCTCTTGAAAGACTTTTTCTTGGCAGGAGTAGAGGTAGACTTAGAAAGTCTATCTAAGGTAGCATTTTCTGCGTCCATTTGAGTGGCTTTAATTTGCCAGTCTTTACCAAATAAGTTCTCACCTGTACAGGGCAGATTCCGTAAGCCATCCAGGACCCAGGGTTCTAGGTCAGAGGCCTGGAGCCAAGCAAGTCGTCGGGCTGCAATGGCAATGCCCAAAGCTCTACCGGCACCCTCAAAGGAATCAAAGGCTGCTCTGTTGGAGAACTTAGAAACATCTAGAAGCTGTTTCACCAGAGAAATGAACTCCTCCTTTCTATCCTCAGGGATAAAGGGGGCAAAATGCCGTACCTTCAGGGCAAGTTCCCTTAGAAACATGCCCATATACAGACTATATGAATTAATCCTGGCTATAAGCATACTAGCCTGGAAGATTTTCCTACCAAAAGAGTATAGGGTCTTACATTCTCGTCCTGGAGGGGTAGAAGAGTGCCTTTTGGTACTCTTAATCTTTTTCAGTGCAGACTTCACCACAATGGAATGGTGAGGCAGCTGAGTCTTTTGAAAACCAGGAGAAGGAGGGACCCGGTACATGGTGTCCAACCTACGGGAATGAGGAGACAACGTAAGAGGAGTCTCCCATAAGTCCATCAAGTGTTCTTGAAGGATTTCATGGATAGGCAGGGTGACTGCCTCTTTAGGAACCTTAGGGTATCCTAAAATATCCAATTTCTTTGATCTAGGTTCTTTTTCAGAGGATGTAGTAATAGAAAGTCCTTTAGCTACTTCTATAATGAAGTCTTGAAAGGACAAATCCTCTGGTGGAGACATTCTCCTCTTTGGGGAAGAAGGCTCTTCAGGAAGAACAAGAGACAGCTCATCAGAGTCAGCAGAGGAGTCAAAATCCTCAGAAGAATCAGAGTATCCTCTATTTGCTTCCAACGCACGATACGCATACTGCTCGGTATCGACATCAGGCGTACCGGGTATGGGATCGATATTGGGCGAAAACCCGGATCCGGCATGCGGAACCGATCTGCGTTTGGAAGACGAGGGTCTCGGTTCCGGTATGGGGGACGGTACCGGAACCGGACCCGGAACCGCTGGATGCGGTACCGAGGGCGTCGCAGCTTTAATGAAAGCCAGAATGGCCTGCTGCATGGTCTGAACAGTATTGTCCATAGACGCCACTGCTGCCTGGATGTCGGTACCGGCATGGGCCGGTACCCCAGAGCAGTCTAACAGGTGATCAGTCGAGGCCGTGCCATCGATGTCAACCTGTAACCCCATAGATGGAGCTTTGGAAGCCAGAGCTTCCCGCCGGGGTTGTTTGGCTGGGGCAGGGTCCTCTGACTCAAGATTGAGGGCCTCTCGATACTTTGAAGGAGATTTGCCTTTTGAGGATCTGCCCGAAGAAGGTTTGGTTACCTGAGATCCATCCGGAGAGGAAGACCTGGATGACTGTGATGCTGGATTATCTGAAGCAAACAGTACATGGAATTTGTTGGCCCGGTTCTGCAAACCACGTTTAGACATCTGGGAGCAGGATGGGCAGTCCGGAATGGAGTGGTCAGGCCCCAAACATTTAAGACACCAGTCATGGGTGTCTGTAACAGAAATAATAGCACTACACTTGGTACACTTCTTGAAACCAGGGGCTGGTTTCTCCATGAGGAGAATTTGTGTAGGCCTGAGGCCTAACCGAAGTCACCAAGTTGCTAAAATAAAAGTTGGGGGTTTTTTTGAAAGAAAAGAAAAGAGAGACCAGCGGTACCAGTTTCGGTATGGGGAAGGCAGGTACGCGGTCTAAAGAAACAAACTAAAATAAGAATTTCTTCAGCGGTGACAGGAACACGACCTGCTGGCTCCGCGGAAAAAGAGAAACTGAGGAGAGCTGGTCAGGAAGGCGGAAAGGCAGCGCGCATGTGCAGTGGGAGGCCCCAAAAGCTTCCTTTCTGGGAAGCTGGGGAGCTTTCTCGCGCAGGCTCCGTCGGTTCCGACGTACCCATATGTGAGGACTTATTCCTGCTTGTTCCTGGAGATAGTTAATTTATTTATTTGTTACATTTTTCTATACCGCCCCTTCCAGAGATCAGGGGTGGGTTACATATAGCTAACATTTTACATAGAACAGTTGTTTTTAGAACTATTTACATAAAAACTTGCAACACTTAACAACTTAACATATTATTTAGAACTATGTACATGCTGTTTAAAGGCGAATGTTGCCTGTACTTTGGGTTGGGGTATGCGTTTAGGGTTTCTGTGAGTTCTTGGAGGTGTTTTGTGTTGTGAGAAAGTTAATTTCCTTCTCAGTCCGTTGGTGTGCACGTGTAACAGATGGATCCAACATTAGGACTTGCACCGTCTTACAAAAATCCTCTTGACAGCACAGTAGTCCAGCCCAGAACAGCTGTGATTTAATTCCACAAACACTGTCAGTCTTTGATTTTTTTTCCCCAATGCCTAGGAGGGCTGAATATTAACAGTGTTGGAGAAACAAACCTCCTGGTCTTTATCATATTGTCTTTAGAAGCAGAGTGGAGGAGTAGTCTCATTGTTAGAGTAGTGGACTAGGAACCAGGGCTGCCAGCGTTCAAATGCTGCTGCTCCTTCTTGTGGCGTCAGCAGGTCACTTAAACTTCCACTGCCTCAGGTACAAAGCTTAGATTGTAAGCTCTCCAGAGACAGAGAAATAACCACAGTACCTGCATATAACTCGCCTTAAAGTACTACAGATGAACTCTGAACACTTATCCAATAGGATAAAGATGGGAAAAGGAATCCTTCCTCTCTGCCTACTGATCTAGTATCCAGCAGTTATCAGCACTTCCCCTCCTCTCCCTAAAAAGCAGCAGTAGATTTCAACCAGGGAAAGGCAGGATTTCCTGTTCCTTCCTTCTAAGCCTTGGACAACCAGACGTCCTCTTGTAGACAGTACTTATATGACATTGCCTTGAGCAGCAGCACCATCCAGTGTGTCTACTAAATTACTACACTGTAGTCTGGCAATGATTTAACATTTTTCCAGAACAGAAAAGTAGAATTTCTGTTCAATTACATCATGCTGAGATGAGACTCTTCTAAGAGGAAAAAAAATCAAAATCATTTATAAATCATTTCCAAAATCAGAGCTCTGTCCTTTGTCAGCCAGGTATTGTACCATGAGGAAGGAGTGAGCAGCTTGTCCTGGGGGATAAGGCAACTGCTTGTGGCCAGCCCCAGCATAGGAGTATCAGGAGAGAACAGGGAAACAGGGGAGGTTTTCTTGGCACAGGCCTACATCTTGAACTCCTGACTGTGCAAAATACCAGGGCTCTCCTTGGTTCATCAGGAGAGAGGTCCTGCCTATGTAAGGTATAAAGAGAGCTACCTACTGCATGGGAAACAGGTACCAAGAAAAACATCTCACCCACCAAGATTCATCACAAGCACAAGTGCCTGCAATGCAGAACTAGGGATCTGCATCTATAGAAGCCATAAGCTCTAAAGAGGAGCTGTAAATACTTATCAGAAACCTGTGAAACCTGAGTGAGGAATGAATCCAGGGCAGTATCAGGGACCTGCACCTGCAAAACTACAAGATTCAGGTACTCTGAGAGAGATTTCTAGAGGAAGAGAAAAGTTCCCACTCTGTGATAACCTCGGGGAATAAGAAAAAGATGAAAAGTGAAGCTTGGAACAAACTCCCAATATTAGAGGAGTACTAAGAGTAAATATGATTATTTAACAGAGTAAGAGATGAAAGAGCTCAAACCTGTGCATAATATGTATTCTGAAAAGAGCCAACTGTGAAACAGTTTGTTTTTTTCTATATCTGCCAGATGTATTTTTGATATTTGTTTAATGACTCTAATTTTTGAGTAAACCCTTGGTTCAGAACAGAAAATTTAGATTGGACTCACTTATTTTGAGAAAGGTAGAGGTGTGCATAGTTTAAATGCCAAGGCCTCCCAGTGGAAACTGGCCCCATTCAGTGAACCCTGTAATGAAACTCCAAGAGTATAGAGTGAAAAACTAACACTCCTGGATTAGTGTGATCACTGTGTGCATACAGTGATAAGGACCACTATAGGGACTATACACAGGCAGAGAGGTTACACTCCATATTCTTTCTGCAGGGCTGCTCTCTGCCTTTGTCTTTTCTCCTTTTTGTGTAAGGATCCGACTGATGATGCAGTTTCCTTTGTGGCTACGAAGATCTTCTCTTCCAGGAAGAAAACTTCAATTCATCTCAGCAGGGATACTGTCCTGACTGGAAGAAGGTTTTAACCTTTGAAAGCTAATAAAAAAAATACATGAAGTTAGTCCAATAAGATTCATTTTTTTTTCTTTCATTTATCAAACAGAGCAGATAGAAATCCATCATTGAAGGTAAATCATTAAAAAGCTCAGTGAAGACTGTTCCTAAAGACTGTATATTAGAACTTGGATGCCTTTCTGTCCAAGAAGTACTTGCTTTTTTATTTATATGGAGGCATATTCCATAGTGTGCGTCCATGCCTCTGTACGTCCGGACGCACAGGGGCAGACCCGATTCCGATCACGCAGGGGCTAGATGTGCCCCACAGGATCAATATCGGGTCTAGGATCTGTATGTGCAGGCCGGTCCTTTTTTAGATTGGCCTGCACATACTGAGGCAAGCCTGGCTAACTCAGTCAGGAGCCACGATCCCTGGTCACCGACCACTCTGTCCTTTCTCCACAGTCCATGTTCTGGCCTCCCATGGCCAGGGTCAGGCTGTGGAGAATCTCCTGCACCCCTCACCTGTTTGATGCTGGCCGGGCTTCCTGACCCCGACGTCTCCGAGGTGGAATAAGTCCCCCATCCACTCTGCTGACCCCGGACATACAGGGCCAACCTTAGAATCGGCCCTATATGTCCGGGGCCATGGACCACCCACTGCCTGCCTTAACTCTGCCTCCGCAATGCCCCCCTGTCTAAGCCTCCCCATACAGACTCCTTGTTTGTATGGGGAGGCTTTAGACAGGGCCGGCAAGGGGTGTATAGTTGGGATGGACACCTCAGGGAGTCATTAGCGGGATGGGAACAGCTGGGGATGTTGAAAAACAGTGGGCAAGGAGTGATACACAGAAATTTTTCTTTACGGAAAGAGTGGTGGATCCATGGAATAGTCTCCCAGTGGAGGTGGTAGAGATGAGGACAGTATCTGAATTCAAAAAAGCATGGGACAAACACAGAGGATCGCTAAAGGAAAAAAGGGGACTAATGTAGTTGTTTCTTTGGTAGGACAGACTAGATAGGCCATGTGGTCTTTTTCTGTCATTATTTTTCTGTTTCTATGTTATTTGCAGGCCAGAATAGACCCGATATGGTTTAATTTCCAAAAGCAATAGCTCTGCAAGTCCAACACGCAATACAGACTAAGGTGGTAATTTTAGAAAGTTGGGCATATAGATGTCCCCTGCATGATCCTGTCCAAGTCACAGGGGTGTGTGGTGGAATCGTGGCCTGGGCATTGCTATGGAGATGCACATCATCATCTAATCTCAGAATGGCCCAAGCATGTCTGACTCTAGCTTTTGTTACATCCATGTCTATACCTGCTCCTGACCATGAATAAGTTGCAAAATAATGCTTGTTTCATGGCAGCAATACTTCCAGGGAGATGAGTGAAATATGCTATCACCACCACAGTCAAAAAAACCCTGCATGTTATTTGACAATCCATTCATTGTGCTGGTCTTCCACTGTACGTCTGCCAATCTGAAATGGCCTGCTGGGAGGTGCATGTATTATAGCTTGGGTGTCCCCATTCTGAAATATTTCAGCCAACACATCTGTGTACCCCTTTCTGCAGCCGTGCATTTTGGGGACATCTACCTTTCTAAAATGGAAAAAGCGCACTTTTTTGGCCTTGCTATATGCGTGTGCCCATTTCCAGAATTGGTTGTGGGGACATGCAACCTTGTGGTAGAGATGGTGTGATTTATTTATTTATTTACATTCTCTTATACCACGCTATTCTGCATCAGTGCGGTTTACATTAAACAAACTGAAATTACATTGAACAGGGCATTATAACTTGGAGATAACTATTTTACAGGGAACATGGGCTATGGAGGGTTAAGTGGCTTGCCCAAGACCACAAGGAGCACCTGTGGGACTAGAAACCCCAGTCCTTCTGGCCCAAGGTTGCTGTCCTCTAGTGGGATTTGAACCCCCGACCTTCCGGCCTGAAGTACCTTGCCCCAACCACTAGGCCACTCCTCATTTCAGAAGGCACTTACACTTGCTTCCTTTGACTGCCAACAATCTCCTGGATGTGGTGACCTGGACATCCCAGATTCTTTCTAGATGTCCCTTCTAAAATTCTACTTCACACTTTTGGAGGAAGGGACCTGAAATTTATGAGGCTCTTCTATGGCAAGTAGCTAAGAACCCTGATAAAGTTTCAAAACATGCCCTTGCCACTTTCAATTGTTCCCTGTCAAGCCAGTATTCTTGAAGATGCAGTAAAGGGAGGAGCTAGGGAAGATAATAGGAGGGCTGCGGTGGGCTAAAGGTCAATGCTCTCCTATATACACTGACTTCCCAGACACAGATGGAGGGCAGCTGAGGACATGGGAGCAAGAGCACTCAGAGCAGAGGCAGAATCAGAGTCTGCACAACTATTAGGAAAATTATTTGGCTACCTAGAGCACCAATGGTCCAAGGGTGGCCCATTGCCACCACAGCCATGTCTCTCTAGGACCTGCAGTGGCCATATGCAAAAAGAAGTTGACTTCGAGCTTTGATGGGGGCAGAAGCCAAACAGCCTTGCCATGCCAGAGGTTTAAGGAAAGTACTGTATGGCTGTTTGAAACCATTGCTGCTGTTACAAGCCCCAGAGAGGGGCAATAGCAATGGCAATGGGGGCTGGGGAGGGGTAGAAGTAGGAGCAGGGAAATGCAAGTGAAGAGATTTGCCTAGGGGGCCTCATACCTTTGCACTGGCCCTGGGCAGAGCCCTTGTCTGCCTGAGACTAAAGAAGCACAGGATATAGAATCACAGTAGATTACTGATGAAGAGATGGAATTGCAGAGACCAAGTCCTACCATGTGAACAGTTGGAGGAGTCAGAAGCTATGGTATTAAACTCTAGTCATATGAAGTAGGGGCTTTGGAAACTCTTACAAACATATTTTCCTGAAAGATCATAATGTGACAGCTTGGAAGTAAGCAGAAAGTTGTTTTTTAATCCACCAGTCTTCTGCTGAAAGGGAGGGTCTGCCTGCCCCAGTCTCATAGAGCTGACGTCTATGAGTGGAGAGGGGGGCATAGGCTCATGAAGGAAAGGCTGTTTGCATTGTATTGTGAGGAATACTAACATTGCTAATTTTTTAATGAACTGTGCTTCTCAGTGTGTTAGCGTTTCTCCATGGACTGCAGGATAAGTCAGCCACACCTGGTGACGTCCTCCGGGCGGCGCCATACGGAAGTGCTCTCTAGAGTTTAGGGCTCTCAGGCCATGCCCCCAGGTAGCCCACCTCCCCGACCCGCCCCTGGGCGGTCAGTCTTCATCCTTCCGCCTTGCCAGCAAGACGGACCCTGCTCTCTCCTTTTTGTTTTATTTCTTTGTTTTAAGTTAATATGTCTAAATCCAACGCAAAAGAATGCCCACAATGTGGGAACACCTCCTACACCTTAAAAGGGTGTAAGCTCTGCGGGGCCGGCACCAAGAGGAAGAAAACAAAGCACGTACCAGCTCAGAGACCCGATCCCAGCCCTCTGCACCCCGCGGACCCTCTGCCAGCTCGGGATGTGCCTGGACGGGCCTCCATCCCCAGCTGTGCCACCGCTACCCCTAAGGACGCTCCCGCGGCGCGGGATGCGCTTGTTTGGGCCAACGCTGCTAATTTCCTGCAAGCGGCAGCTTCAGAAATCTCCCCCGTTGCCCGCGGCGGCGGCGGCGGCGCTGAGGTAAGCTTAGCCCTGATCAACGCGGCGGCTTACCCGGCTGAGACAGACCTTCAAGTTCCCGGCCCCTCCGCTTCTTCCCCGAGAGGCCATGTGGACTTCTATAATGGCGCCCGGCTCGAGTCCTCCAGCAGCGGCTCCCGGCAGTCCTCCAGCTCCTCCCCCTATGGCCCAGCAGTCCATGCGATGGCAAACTCCGCCCCCTTCCAGGGCCTTGCTTCGGGAGTCGGAGCCTCCGCTTTAAACCCGGTTTCTCTTCTCGGGGTACCCCTGCAGCAACGGCACCGCAGTCCCCAACGCCGGAAACACCGGGGGCAGCGCAGACACCGCCATTCCTCCTCCTCATCCTCTCGGAGCCCAGCACCAGCTCGCAAGAGGCACCATGTGGAGCATTGCCACGGAGGCAACAGGAGATGCAGCCCTGCCAGATCCAGATCCAGGACACGCCATGACAGGAAGCGCCAGGTCAGATCTTGCTCCCACACGGCTGACCCTAATAATAATGCTGCTATTCTACAGCTTTTAACGCAGATTGTGCAGACTATCAGCGCCCCCTCCAAGCCTGCCCCCTCTGTGCAGTCTCCAGAGCCAGTAGCTGCTCCCGCTGCCCGGTCCCCTTCCAGATCCCCGGATAGGGCATCCGGGTTAGCAAGGGCGTCTTCACCCCACTCCCCTGCCAATCCCTCACTGGACAGCACGGCAGGAGAACAAGACATCGAAGCTGTCGTGGGCTCTGCCTCAAACGACAAGAGTGTGCCGGACTCTGGACCACCCGAGACGGAGGGCCCCCCTCCCCCTCCTGAGGACCGCTCCTACACTAAATTTCTACAGAAAGTGTCTACCGCCCTGGCGCTTGGTCCCCCTGACCAGGCTGAGGAGCAGGACCCGGAGGTCCTCAGCTACCTCTCAGCTCCCAAGACTCCCTTCTCTTTACCCATGCACCACAAGCTGCGGGACAACTACCTCAAGGCATGGCAGACACCTGCCTCAGGGCGCCCTTTTCCCAGGAGGTTGGATTTCAAGTACCAGATCCAGCCCGCGCCAGGATTCACGCTACCACAGCTTCCGCATCAATCCATAGTTGTCTCCTCAGCCCTAAAAAGGGTCAGATCTTCACGCTCACACGCCAACCACCCGCCTGGTCGGGACCCCAAGCTCCTGGATGATATCGGAAAAAGAGTCTTCCAAGGGGCTATGCTTAATGCAAAAATCGCGACACACCAGTTCCAGCACATCCTATTCCAGGACACCTGCGTGGCCAGCATACGAAGTGCGATCGCAACACTCCCCAAAGAGACACAGGCAGTACTGGCCGGCCCCCTTGCAGACATCTCCGAGTGCAGCAAGCATCTGGCTAGCACGGCCTTTGATGCCTTTGATACCTCAGCACGTACTGCGGGTACGGCGATATCTGCCAGGCGGTGGGCGTGGCTCAGAGCTTCTGGACTCAGTGACGACACGCATGACAAGATCGCGGACGCCCCTTGCTCCAGCGAGTCACTCTTTGGAGATAAAGTAACGGACGCAGTGAACGTCATGAAAGAGCATTGCACCACACTGCAAACACTGGCCGAAGAAGGCTTTGAGCGCCGTGGCGCACCACAGAAAGGGGGCTACCAGCGTAAAGGCTACTACTCCTCCTACAACTACAACTCCAACAAGAGGTACTCCTCTAACCGCAAATGGCAGGCACCAAGGTACAAGAGCAACTCGTACCAGGGTCCCTCCAACCAGCGGCAACCACAGAGGGATCGGAAACAAAGGAAGGTCACCTCCACTCCCGCCACCAAGGGCGCGTCCTCCTTTTGACGCCACCTCACAGGCCCCTACCCAAATAGGGGGTCGCCTGTCCAGCTTCTTCAAGGAATGGCAAAAGATATCTTCCGACTCCTGGGTCCTCCGCATCATCCAAAGCGGATTCCGCTTGCATTTTCATACAACCCCATTCCAGCGCAACAAACCATCCAGCAGAACTCCTGCCCACTTGCAGGTGCCCATGGCTATGGAATTGATACACCTCCTGGCCTCCCGAGCCATCGAAGAGGTGCCACCTCACCAGACAAACTCCGGATTCTACTCCAGGTACTTCCTCATCCCCAAAAGGACCGGCGGCATGCGCCCCATCCTAGACTTACGCAGGCTCAACAAGTTCCTCGTCAAGAAAAAGTTCAGGATGTACTCCCTCAATGCCATCCTACCCTTAATCCAGGCAGGCGACTTCATGGCATCTCTGGATCTACAGGAAGCCTATACCCACATCCTCGTCCACAAGTCTCACAGGCAATTCCTCCGCTTCCAGGTGCTGGGCCGCCACTACCAATACCGAGTCCTCCCCTTTGGCCTGTCTCCGGCGCCCCGAGTCTTCACGAAGTGTGTAGCCGTTGTCGCAGCACACCTACGCCGGATGGGGATTTCCGTCTTCCCATACCTGGACGACTGGCTCTTCACAGCTCCCTCGCCCCAGGAACTTCGGACGTCCCTCCAGCGGGCAACCAACGTGATTACCTCGCTTGGATTCGTCATCAACTTCGACAAGTCAAAACTACAGCCATCTCAGCGGCTCGAATTCATTGGGGCGCTGATCGATACGCGGACAGCGCGGGCCTACCTACCGGAGCGTCGGCAGCTCGCTATCACCTCCCTTGCGGCCGCTGCCACAGCTGTGAAAATCACCTCGGCGCGAGCCCTACTCCGCCTTCTGGGCCACATGGCAGCTACAACCTCTGTCCTGCCCTGAGCACGGCTAATGATGCGACCGCTCCAATGGCACCTGCGTTCCTCCTGGAACCAGCACTCCCAGCCTTTATCCGCTCCAGTCCCAATGCCCCAGAGCATCAAGAAGCACCTCCACTGGTGGTCAAACGCATCCAACTTGTCCGGGGGCAAGGACATGCATCAGCAACCGCACCAAGTGACCCTCACCACCGATGCGTCCAACAACGGTTGGGGCGCGCACCTCCAGCACCTCAACACCCAAGGCGCATGGTCACCACGGGAGAAAAGACTGCACATAAACCTTCTCGAGCTACGGGCCATAAGGTATGCGCTGCGAGCCTTCATCCAGCACCTGGCGAACAAGTCCATTCTCGTTCAAACGGACAACCAAGTGGCGATGTTCCATGTGAACAAGCAGGGAGGGACAGGCTCACGCTCCCTCTGCATCGAGGCCAGGGCGCTATGGTGCCTAGCCCTGGCGAACAACTGCAAACTCCGGGCCACGTACCTACCAGGGGACCTGAACACACTGGCCGACAGGCTCAGCAGACAACTGAGACCGCACGAGTGGTCGCTCTCCCAGAGGGCGGCCAATGTCCTCTTCCAGCGATGGGGGCCACCCCTAATAGATCTATTCGCAACGGAATGGAATACCAAGTGCCACCTGTTCTGTTCCAGGCACCCTTCCCCCAACAGACTGGCGGCGGATGCATTCGACGTGTGCTGGGGGGAGTGGTCTCTAGTGTACGCCTTCCCTCCCACTCCCCTCATCCCAGCGACCTTACAGCGGATCGTCCAAGACAAAGCACACGCCATCCTTGTGGTTCCCCACTGGCCGCGCCAGATGTGGTTCTCACTGCTACAACGTCTCGCCTGCGAGGGACCCGTCCACCTTCCCCCCGAACCGGATCTCCTCACTCAGAACGAGGGCACAACTCGCCACCCCAACCTCAGAGCCCTCGCTCTCACTGCCTGGAGGTTGAACGGGTAGGCCTCTCCGCCCTCGAACTCCCGGTGGACGTGCAGGACGTCGTCTTGGCCGCTCGTAGACCCTCCACTAGGAAATCCTATGGCCTCAAATGGAGAAGATTCTGCATCTGGTGCAGAACGCAAGGCCTCGAACCGACCACCTGCCCCGTCGCACTCGTCCTTCGATACCTCAAGACCCTGTCCGACGGTGGCCTTAAGACGCAGTCCATCCGGGTGCACCTTTCCGCCATAGCAGCGCTTCATGTGCCTGCGGACGGTAACACCCCCATCTCCTTGCTGCCCATTACCGCCCGCTTCATGAAAGGGCTCAACAACTTAAAACCCCCGGTCAGGGCCCCTGTACCCCCCTGGGACCTCAACTCTGTTCTTCTGCGGTTGACGCAGACGCCCTTTGAGCCTCTCGCATCAGCGGAAATGAAGTTCACCTCCTGGAAAACACTTTTCCTCGTAGCCATAACCTCCGCAAGGAGGATCAGTGAGATACAGGCTCTGATGGCACATCCTCCTTACACACTGCTACTTCACGACCGGGCGTCACTGAGGACCAACCCCAAGTTCGTCCCCAAGGTCGCCACATCTTTCCACATCAACCAATCCATCGAGCTCCCCTGCTTCTTCCCGGAACCCCATTCATCCACGGAAGAACAGCTCCTGCATACCTTGGACTGCCTGCGGGCCCTCCGGATCTACCTGCAGAGGACGCTCCCGGTCCGAAAAAACGGATCAGCTCTTCGTCTCCTTCGACCCTAACAGGCCGGGCTTGCCCGTCTCCAAGAGGACTCTTTCTAACTGGGTGTCTTCCTGCGTCTCCTTCTGCCTCAATGCCTCAGCCGACCCGTCAGCGCCAACGGTCGGCCCACACAAACTACGGGCGGTGGCAACCTCCCTAGCCAATCTGCGCTCTGTTCCACTCACGGAGATCTGCAAGGCTGCCACGTGGTCCACGCCTCACACCTTCCTAAAACACTACTGCTTGGACCTGCGCTCCAAAGATGGCTGTGCGGTAGGCGCAGCAGTTCTCGCCTCACTCGTTGATGGAGTGTCCAGTACCGCTACAGAGGCTGCCTGTGGCGCGACCACACGCTGACTGTTCACCGATGTTTACTGCTGATGCACCACCTGTATGGTTACTGCACCTTGCATTATCCTGCACCTTACTCGATATGTTGCACTGTTACTTGCACTGTATTGCACTATAGCCTGCACTATGTTGCTCTGTTACCTACACTATATTGCACTGTTCTGCACGGTTGTGTTGTTGTTGCTGTTCTGCACTGTTGTTGTTGCTGTTCCACGTATGATGGTTGTTCATTAAAAAGCCATGCATGCCCCCATTTGCCTCAGCGCTCCTTATTCCCTCCTCCACTTCTGGCGCTCCGCGCTGCTAGGGAGGCACCAGGTGTGGCTGACGCAATCCTGCAGTCCATGGAGAAAGCAAGGTTACTTACCTGTAACAGGGGTTCTCCGTGGACAGCAGGATAAGTCAGCCACACAATCCCACCCACCTCCCTGGAGGAGGTCTTCTGCTTCGACTCGCCCCTTGCCGGGGAAACCTGGCTAGGAACATACTGACCGCCCAGGGGCGGGTCGGGGAGGTGGGCTACCTGGGGGCATGGCCTGAGAGCCCTAAACTCTAGAGAGCACTTCCGTATGGCGCCGCCCGGAGGACGTCACCAGGTGTGGCTGACTTATCCTGCTGTCCACGGAGAACCCCTGTTACAGGTAAGTAACCTTGCTTTCTTGGAAGACACTGGGAGAGAGAGAAGCTGTGCTCTCTGCTAATGGACCTGTTGCTAGAGAGATGAAAGCTCTGCTGGTTGTTAACTGACTCGTTGCTACTACTGATTATGTTTGTCAGGGAAAAGGCACCCTTATTATCTATGAGAAAACAGAGGAATAACGACCAGCCTTAAGTGTGAGAGCAGAGGAGAGCTGCTCAGTGCTGTGTCCATAAACTCTGCTTGGAAAAAGAATTCTGTTTAACACTGCCTGATTGCTGAATGAAAGTAAAAGCTTAACCAGCATCCAGATGTAGTCAGTTAAGGAGGAAGATTTCCCTGCTGTGTTCTACATACTGCAAGACTACCTTACCAGGAATAGATACCATTGAATTGTGAACAGTTAAGTGCTTTAACTCATACTTTAGAGGAATTAAGGTTATTAGCTAGGCTGAACTGTGAGAGCAAAGTTTTGGTACTTGTTAATGAACTGCTAAGAGCTGCATGGATAGAAATGCTGGGCTTATTGTCCAGGACTACATTACCCAAGGAGCACTGAATTATTCAGGGGAGAGATTTAAGCAAGTGAACTGTTTCAGTTTAAAGGGTACAAGTGCTCAGTGGCTATAACCGAGCTCATGAACTCACCTTGATGCATTTTTGTTTGTACTTTATATGAACTCAAAGTAGATTCTTGTCGCCAAGCTGCCTTCAGTTGTCATGGGATAGTGAATAAATGGAAGGAGAGTCACATGCTAGTGACTACAGTATCACAGAGCACTCCCTGGTGAGCAACACTTCACACACACCTTATCTCCTAGACCAGGGGTGACCAACTCTGGTCCTAGTACACCACAATTCAGCCTGTTTTTCAGGATGTCCCTAATGAATAGTCATGAGGTATATCTGCATCCACTGTCCCCATTATATGCAAATATATCTCATGAATATTTTTTAGGGACATCCTGAAAATCAGGCTGGATTGTGGTGCACCAGGACTGGGGATGGCCATCCCTGTCATAGACCAATAGAGTCTGTCTTACCCTTTTCCTTTCCCTTTCTAGTTCCTTATTCCCTTCTATCTCAATTGTTCCTCCATGCAAAAAGGTAGGAAGAAAGTAATGCTCATCAAACATGACGACTGTTCTTTACCATGTAGCTTTTTTGCTGTAGCTTGAATGAATCACACAATATAGGTGTACTGTTCTTATGAGACTACTCATTCATATTTATTTCGGTTTATAGCATTTTGGATGCTACAAAACTTTGCAATATAGAGGGTCATTTAAAACTGCATTGGGATAAGGGCAATTTGGGGACTTAAGTTGCATCAAGGAAAACCAATTTTCAGATAGCTTTTGCAGGTATAATGCTTTTAACCCACAAATTGCATAGAATGTTGCTTTATGTACTGTGAGTTAAAGACTTTTACATAGTTTTCTAAACATGAAAATTGCGCTAAAAATATAGTTGTATTGTATTTTTGCTGTTCATCACTTTTTATGAGGGCAAGTTTCATACACTTCAGCACAGGTTTTGAAAAAAAAAAAGGGTAAAAGAGCAAAAGTATGGATCTGATGAAAATATAACGGTGTATATAATGCTATGTCTTGTGTTTCAGACTTATGAATTTAACAATGACGTTAACAGAAGCTTTTTTCCTTTTCCTACAGAAATACAATATAGATTAGCTTTGAAATCCATCTATTTGAAGGTTAAGAAATAATGCAGCCATAGTTCTTTGAAATGATGTCAAGAATGGCATGTAATTCATGGATTTGACATTTTCTCAGTGACTTGGCACTTCTCAAAACTATGTAGAAGTGTCACAGCAATATTTTGAGGGGTGAGATATGTGAGGTAACTTATCAGTGGGGTGGAAAAAGCTCCAGCATCTGGTCATCCTCATGACAATTATTTTTTCCTGGTACCTGCTGCAAAGAGAGGAAACAGCCACTGATGTAGCCTAGCACAGCTAATTCCCTGCTTCTGAACCTCATGGAATAGAAGATACCATTGCAAGGGAACCTATGTTAAACAGGTGACATGGTCATGATCTGCAGGGGTTAGAAGATAAGAAGAAATTAGGCCTTACCTGCTAATTGTCTTTCCTTGAGTTCTCTCCAGGCCAGTCCAGGAACAGAAGGGTTGTCAATCCCATTCAGCAGCTAAGGACTGAAAACTGAAAAGTTTCTCCTGACAGACTATCTAGCTCCCCCTGACGTCAGCTACTCAGTCTACTTACTGTCCAAGCAGCTCACCAGCTACCAAAAACCTCCTAATCGATCAGTTTAACTGTGGAGCTATGTATAAACCAAACAAAAAAGCCCCGCTAACTGCACTCTAGCGTTGCATCCCTTTTTTTTTGTTTGTTTTCTTTTTTGTTTGTGTTTTTGTTATTTTTTATTATTATTATTAGTTTTTGTCATACTCTTTTTTGAACGCCTCAAACGCCTTTACTGCTCCCCATGCACCGCCAAGCATGGAAGCTCTAGCAGCCAGCCGCGTGCTCTTAGTGCCAGCTCGCAACCGCAATGGGTGGGTCTTGGACTGGCCCGGAGAGAACTCAAGGAAAGACAATTAGCAGGTAAGGCCTAATTTCTTCTTCCTCTTTGTCTCTCCGGGCCAGTCCAGGAACAGAAGGGAAGTACCAAAGCAGTCCCTAAACATGGGAGGGTCCTGTGAGCCCAGCCACAATTGTTGCAGCCCCAACTCTCGCATCCTCCCTTGCATGCACATCCAAGCGATAATGTCTAGCAAACGTGTGAAGGGAAGACCACGTTGCCGCTCTACAGATGTCCACCGGCGGAACCAAGGCCAACTCCGCCCACAACGTCGCTAACCCCCGGGTAGAATGAGCCTTAACGCACCCCGGAGGCGACTGACCTCTAAGCTCGCACGCCAACTCTATCGCCCGCTTCACCTA
The DNA here is from genome assembly GCA_033557465.1 of Ichthyophis bannanicus. NCBI lineage: Eukaryota > Metazoa > Chordata > Amphibia > Gymnophiona > Ichthyophiidae > Ichthyophis > Ichthyophis bannanicus. The sequence goes on from CM066033.1 coordinate 909,133,838, forward strand.
ATGAGCAATAGAAGCCTTAGATGCTGCCTGCCCTTTACGTTTACCTGCAAAGAGCACGAACAGTCAATCCGATCTTCGAAACGGCTTGGTCCTCTTAAGGTACTTACGAAGCACCCGGCCCAGATCCAAGAGCCTCAACGATCTGGGTATCTCTCCTCCTTCTCCGCTCGAGAAAGTTAGTAGAGAAACCGGCTGGTTCATGTGAAACTCTGACACTACCTTAGGAAGGAAGGATGGGACTGGTCTCAAAACTACCTTCTCTGCCGAGAACTGCAGAAACAGGCTTCGACATGAAAGAGCTTGTAGATCCGAAATTCTACGTGCCGAGCATAAGGCTACTAGAAAAACCGTCTTCCAGGAAAGATGCTGTAAACTAACGGAATTACCTGCCTCGAAGGGCGGCTGGGTCAAGGCTTCCAAAACTAAATTCAAATCCCAAGCCGGCATCACGGAACGCACTGGCGGTCTGATATTCCTGGCCGCCCTGAGGAAGCGATGCACATCCGGATGCGCAGACAGCACCACGCCCTGCACCTTGTCCCTGTAGCACGCTAGTGCCGCTAGCTGGACCTTGCGTGTATTAAGCGCTAGACCTTTCTCTAGCCCCCCTTGAAGGAAGGCGAGAATAGCTGGAAGAGGTGCGGAAAAAGGACGCAATCCCCTCTCCAAGCACCAAGCCTCAAAAATCCGCCACACTCAAACATATGCCAGGGAAGTTGACCTGCGCCTGGACTTTAGCAAAGTAGCGATCACAGCCGCGGAATAGCCCCTCCGCCGGAAGCGCTCCCTCTCAATAGCCAAGCCGTAAGCAAGAACCGATCCACCTGCGGCATTAAGACCGGACCCTGATATAAGAGATTGGACCGGTTGGGCAGGCACCACGGGCGATCCACCAGCAGTCGCACCAGATCTGCATACCACGGCCTCCTTGGCCAATCCAGAGCTATGAGAATCACGGTACCCTCGTGACCCGCAATCCTCTGAACCACTCTGCCGATCATCAGCCACGGCAGGAACACATAAAGCAAGACGTCCCTCGGCCAGGGTTGTACCAAACCATCCAGGCCCTCTGACATACGCTCCCTGTGTCGGCTGTAAAATCAAGTCGCCTTGGCATTGGCGAATGTCGCCATCAGGTCCATGACCGGCTGACCCCACCGTACAGAGATGTGGTGGAAGACCGCCGCATTTAGCTCCCACTCCCCGGGATCTAAGGTATGGCGACAGATAGTCAGCCTGAACATTGTCTTTTCCCACCACGTGCGCCGCTGAAAGCGCCAACAGATGATTCTCTGCCCAGATAATCAAAAGCTGGCTCTCTGCCAACAAGGCGGCACTGCCCGTGCCCCCTTGCCGATTGATATACGAAACTGTTACCAGATTGTCCGAGAACACGCGAACCGCTCTGCCCACAACGAGGCTCTGGAACTCCAGCAGCGCCCACCGCACCGCTCGGAGCTCCAACAAATTGATTGGCGCCCCGCTCTCCGCTGCGGAGCAGGAGCCCTGCGCCACCTGAGCTTGATAATGAGCTCCCCACCCGACGAGACTGGCGTCTGTCGTGACCAACATCCAATCTGGCTCTTTTAGGGGAACTCCAGCCTGAAGATGCTGCGGGTCTAGCCACCAATGAAGCGAGGATGCCACTTCCTCCGGACACGGCAACCTGCGGTGCAGGGGATGGAGCTGAGGGGACCATTGGCTCAGTAAGAAGCTTTGTAGAGGTTGCATATGGGCCCTGGCCCACGGAACGAGATCTAAGACCGCCGCCATGGACCCTAGGAGTTGCAAATACCTCCAGGCCGTGGGAGCCTTCAACTGCAGAAATGCCCGCACTTGCCATAGAATCTTGTGAACACGTTCCTCGGGAAGGAACATGGATCCAATCTGAGTGTCGAACAACGCCCCTAAATAAGTGAGACGACATGTCGGCAATAACCGACTCTTTGCCTGATTGATTATCCAACCTAGACTTTCTAGAACCTGCACCACCCGAGCCGTTGAGGAAACCGAATCCGCGTGAGAACGAGCTCGAATCAACCAATCGTCGAGGTAGGGGTGAACGTGGATCCCCTCCTCCTGCAATGCCGCCGTCACTACCACCATGACCTTCGTGAAGGTCCGAGGAGCCGTGGCCAACCCGAACGGTAATGCCCGAAACTGAAAGTGACCCATTGGCATGGCAAAACGCAGAAACTTGTGATGCTCGGCTCGGATGGGAATGTGAAGGTACGCCTCCGTGAGGTCTATTGACGAGAGCACCTTGCCTGGTTGCACCGCTCGAATCACGGATCGCAGTGTCTCCGTACGAAAGTAAGGCACCCGCAAACACCGATTGACATGTTTGAGATCGAGGATGGGTCGAAAAGACCCCTCCTTCTTGGGGACCACAAAATAAATCGAGTACCGACCTAAGCCGCACTGGTCAGGTGGCACCGGAACCACCGCCTTGAGCCGCAACAACCGCAGAAGCGTGTCCCGCACCGCATTCCTCTTTGCTTGAGACCCGCACGGAGACCTCACGAAGCAGTTTGGCAGAGGCTGAGCAAACTCCAACGCATAACCTTCGCGTATGATCTCTAGGGCCCAACGGTCCGTGGTTATGGAGGTCCAGATGGAGAGGAACCCTTGCAACCGGCCGCCCACCGGCACCTCCGCCTGAACCTGCCGCCCTTCATTGCGGCTTCTTGGAGGCATTCTGCTGAGGGGGCAAGTATCCCCTACCAAACCCCCTCGCTCCACGAAAGGGCTGACCTCTCGAACCAAATCAACCTCGCTGATAAGGTGCAAAACGAGGTCCTCGAAACCTGCGAGCATCTCTGGTTTGACCCCTGAGCTGAGATCCGGGCCTCGGCGTCCTAGGACAATCCTCTGGCAGCCGCCTGCCTTTGGAATCTCCTAGATCTTTCACAATTTTTTCCAGAGCCTCCCCAAAAAGCAGCTTACTGAGCTTTATAGGGCAGCTTACTGAGCCGAGTCTTAGAAGATGCATCCGCTGCCCAATTCCTCAGCCAGAGAAATCTACGGGTGGCTACAACTGATGCCATGGATTTTGCGGAAATTCTAACCAAGTCGTAGAAGGCGTCCGCCAGGTAAGCCGCCGCGGACTCTAGCTTCACTCCCTCGGTCCCCAAGGACCCTTCCTTGTCCCCTCCAGACTCCCCCTGGAGCCAGCAGATGGAAGCTCGTGACACATATGCTCCGCAAACTGACGCTTGCAGCGTAAGTGCACATGAATCAAAAACTTGTTTCAAAATGGTTTCTAACCTCCTATCCTGAAGATCCTTGAGAGCCGCGCCACCTTCCACCGGAATGGTCGTCTTCTTCGTTACCGTGGAGACTAAGGCGTCCACTTTAGGCATGCGTAACAATTCCTTCTCCTCTTGCAGTACCGGGTAGAGACGTCCCATAGCCCGACTACCGCGCAAGGACGCCTCCGGGCATTCCCACTCAGACTCAATCATTTGCTTGAGCACTCTATGGACCGGAAAACACCGATGTTCCACTTTAAACCCCTGTAACAAGGGATCCTCTAACGGCTCTTGTGGGACCGTGGGCATGACAATATTAAGCGCTGCCAATGACTGCACAATCAGAGCTCCCAGCTCCTCCTTGCGAAATACCCGAAAAACATTAGGGTCATCGCCTGGTGCAATCTCCCCCTCTTCCGGTTCCCCTGACCAGGAATCCAAATCTGCCTCAGATATGAGCTCTCCTTCCTCCCCCAAAGGAGGGGTAGAGAGCGAGGGCCCCAAGAAATCAGCCCCATTACCTGGGAGTCTATCCACTTTAGAGGTTCCCTCACCTGGATCTGATCCCTGAACTACCATCTGCGGCTCTGCCAAGATGGGAGGGGGAACTGAGGGCTGTGATAAAGCTGTGCTGCCAGCCTGCTCTACTTTCAAAAGGTATGCTCTATGGAGCGCCAAAATGAAATCCGGGGAAAACGACGACTCCACATTGTGAGACACTTTTTCAGGGAGCCCTTTAGTCCTCTCCTCAGCAGAGGAGGGCTTTTTGGACTTTGCTTTCCTTTTTTCCGGCTTTCCCTGAGGCGTGGAAGAAGGAGTCCCTGGAGATAAAATGGCCACCATTCCCGCCATTATCTGCTTGCCTTTAGAGGCCTCCCCGACATCGCCCGACGGCGAAACAGTGTCCATTAAGCTCCCAAACACTCTCTCCAACTGACAACTGCCGCGAAAACAGGATCTACAGACCCCCGGTCCGGCCAGCCCTCGGCGGTTCCCACACTGCAGACAACTCGCCGACGCTGTCAACATACGCTCCCGCTGAAATGGGCAGCGATGGCTGAAGGAAGCAAAGCCCGACAGAAGCCCGCCCGGCCTCCTAGTGCCCCGCAACACTCACCGGGCCTACAGAGACTATAAGCAGCCCAAACTCACCAGACTGGCCGCACTCCCACTTCCCGCTGCTAGCGGGACACGGAGGAACAATAATAAATGGCAGAGGGAGGAAAATCTGGGGCTCCCAGCGTCTCCCTTTCTAGCTGTGCCACGATGGTACTTTGGCGGTGAGCAGGCTCTGCCCCCAATCGCAAATACCGTTGCCAGCAAGCTTTTTAAAGTAGCCAAACTGGTATGGGAAGGATGCTCTGCTAGAACACCTAAAAACCCCCAGTCCTGGTTAAAACCAAACTCCTAACTGCTGATTTCTCTTAGCCTCTCCGGGAGCCTAACAGGCTACACGTCCTATTCAGCTGCTGAGGACTGAAAGACTGGGTAGCTGACGTCAGGTGGAGCTAGATAGTCTGTCAGGAGAAACTTTTCAGTCCTCAGCTGCTGAATGGAATTGACAACCCTTCTGTTCCTGGACTGGCCCGGAGAGACGAAGAGGAAAGTTCAGTGATTCTGCCATGAAATATCTGGTCCTAATTGCATTAGCCCGAACAAGTCTACTCACTAGACTTGTTCATTCTGAGATAAGTGAAGTCTGTACATAGAGCAGAGCAAGCTGTAGGAGGGTTCAGTCTAGCTTAAGTCTAGAACTCTCTATGCTTATCATCCTTTGAAATGGCAAGCCAAGAGTAATTCGATCAGACCTGTCCCCGGGCTTTTTATTATGTCACCAGTTCATCTCTGTAGTGTCTCTTCTTTTCCTGGTCCCTGGGCAGCATAGGTCACAATAATACTGAGTGCTTCATGTCCCAATGACCCCCCTCTTCTTTATTGTACACATTCACTTTAAAGTGGAAACGTGTGGGTGTTGGGAAGAGGTGGCTGCAAAGACACAGAACATAGATGTTGCTCACTGTTCCTATAGCCCATGCTACTGCTATTGCACCACGCTGCCACTGGAGCAGTCAAGAAGAGACAGCAAGAGGAGATGGAGGCTCAGAAGCAGCTAAAGAGTGTGGCGACAAGGAGCAGAAGATATGGGTTGTTGGAGGGAAGGAGGAAAGAAAAGAAAGATGGGAAGGAGAGAGGAGATGAGAGATTGAACTAAAGAGCTTTTTTTATATGTTCACACTGCAGAATTCACTACTTTTTATATATTAATAAGATTGAGAGTATCCTGCCTTTTAGAAAACAGATAAGGAGCTTCTTTATGGAATTGCTTATGGAAAGTTATCCCTTACATTATTAAGGTAGAATTTCTGGAACATAATATCGGGCCAGAGTTTATAGCTGTGTAATCACCAAACCAACCATCACAAAAGCCTGATAACTCCCCATCCAGTGATTTGAAAAGAGAAGAAAAGAGCAAAAATCCCCAAGATGTATCCCACAACTAGCACCTACAGGATCCTAATCCTAATACTGTTCCTCATGCTTCCAGATGCTTCTTCTACCCAACATGGAATAATTCCAACTCTCCATGAAATCAGGCACCCCAGACTCATAAAGATTATTACCATGCTGTCCTATACAATGGCACGCAAACAGCAACCTCTCCACCCACCCCTCAAGTATGCACTAATCAATGCTTGCTCAGCACGAAATAAGATCCACACCATAGGTGACTACATTAATGACAAAAACATAGACATAACTGAAGTCATTCTAGAGCATGAATAAGCGGTCTGGATGTGTAGTGCATGAAAATGTCCAGCACCATATCCTGAAAAACCCAGACCTACACGTACCTGGCACTAGTATGGGCATCTCAGTATGTGGGCAGTAGGGGGCGGAGCAGGGGCATGGTCAGCCACAGAGACATACCAAGCATATTCAGGGAAGGACCTTGTATGTCTGTGGCATTTCAGCCATACTTCCACATTATACCTGCGGAAATGTAGGAGGACATAGATATTTTACTGCTCTGCTCTCCAAAACATCCCATTTAGATGAATGGATCTGACAAGTATGCCATGAACTGGTGTGTCTTCAGTCATGGGGAACACCAGATGCAGAGGTAAAGAATAGAATGCAGAGGTGATGGAGGTATGTAAGGTTTTTTTGTTGTGCCATCAAGTCAGTGTTGACTCATAGTGACCCAGCTACCTCTGGGTTTTCTTGGAAATGTATCACTGGAAGTAGATTGCCAGCCTTTTCTTCTGAGGCAATGGAGGGTAAAGTGACTTGCCCAAAGTCACAAGGAGTGCCAGTGGGAATTGAACCCTAAATTTTCTGGGTACTAGGCAGTTGTTCTATCCACTAGCCTACTCCTCCACTCCAAGGTAAGGTAAGGAAAGAATAATACAGATGCCTACAGAAACATAAAGAACAGCAAGTGTTCAGTTGGGCAATGCTGACAACTTCTGTTTGTGCCAATGGAGCCAAGCCAGGGTACCCCAACATTTCCCATGTTATGTTAATGCGACCAAGTAAGTACCCAGGGCTAAGCAGGGAGAGTCAGAGCACAAGATGCAACTGCCTATCAAAGGGTGTTGTGGAATGTGCCAGAAAATTATACCATTTCCTCACGAAATAACAGACCACATGAGTGGTGGCGGATGCCATGGATGGCACTCTCTGCAAAGGCATATGTTTCCCTGTTATGATGCAGCACTCCCATGATCTATGCACCACCATTGCACTATGAGATATTGTTGGCTGTACCCACACATATTATGGAGCACCAGCACTGCCTTGGAAGCCAGGCAAGATAGGTTCAATTTCCAGCAGTACCTAATGTGGCCACATTCAAAGAACCCTAGCCATGAAAAAGGAGGGACTCTATTAAATTACAAGGAGCAAAAATAAGGTCTAAAGTGATCACCCCCAACTGGAGCCAAACATCTCTCCAGTTCTCTGGACTGATCATGCCACAATTACCTTCACACTGCCACAAAGCATCCATAATCACAAAATTGCACACCCACATTACAAGTGCCACTTTAAACTATTTGCAAAGCAGTCCTTCCTAAAATAGTTATGTCCACACCTGGATACATAAATACCCGACCTAGATCACCTGATACAAAACAGGAACAATACAATAGCCTCTGCTGCTATTGCCTCACCACAAAAAACAATAACACAACCATCAGCCACCAACATGCTTCCTGGTATTCCAATGAAGTAAAGCAACTAAAACGAAAACTCAGGCAACTCAAAAGGAGATGGAGAAGAACAAAAGATGCCAACCTCAGAGAAGAACACTTAACTAAGCAGAAGGAGTACACCTCACTAATAAATAAATGTAGAAAGGAATACCACTCAAATATCATAATGAAATCACTCAACCATCTCAGAGAGCTATTCTCTATTGCAACTTCGCTCACAAAAGACCCCACTCAAGATTCTAACCTCAGCACTGATGCAAGCCTTAAGTCACAAATGGCTGACTAGCTTCATAGCAAGTTCAATCCAACCAACCCCAATTCCATTACTACATACAGTCCAATCACCACAAACTACATCCACAGATAAAACATATTCAAAATGATATTAACAGAGGAACTCAACGACATCATTTCCAATGTTAACACTACCACATCTTCATTAGACCTATGTCCAGTGTTGTGGATTAAGATCTCAAGAGCTGAATTATTCCCAATGATTCAAAAAATCATTCATGCCTCTCTCAAGGCTACATGCCCTCCTTTCTCAAGAAAGCTTTGATCAGACCAATACTAAAGAAATCATCACTTGACCCAACTACACCCAGTTCCTACAGACCCATCTCAAGTATCCTTTTCATTGCCAAGATAATAGAAAAAGCATCAGTTCCAAGAACACATCAACACATCCTAGATCATCGTCAACATGGCGTCTGCCCATACCACAGCATCGAAACGCTACTCACAACCCTATTTCACACATTGATCGGAGGAATCGAAAAATCTGGGCAAGACTTCATTATGATATTCCTAGACATCTCCACCACATCCAAATCCATAAACCATCACACTCTCATAACCAGACTACAGGAAATCGGCCTCAATGACATGACAATGGATTGGTTTAAATCCTATCTGACTGCCAGCAGTAAGTTAAAGTTGGTACATTCACATCAACCCCTTTAAAACAATGTCAAGGTGCACCTCAGGAGTCTTAAGTGTTCGCCATCCTCTTTAACATTTGCTTACAACCAATATGTGCAATACTAAGAAAACACCGCATTCTATACCACATATATGCTGACGACATTATGATCTACACTCTATTCTCCACAAAAACTTCTGACTACATAACCATCACAGTCTGTTTCAATGCAGTCATACAGTGCCTCACAAACCTGAACCTCTCAGTAAACCACAATAAATATGAAGTGCTCCATATAACAAGGGACTCAACTTTCACCCTCCCAGCAAAGATAAAAATCAATGACATGGAGTTACCCAGATATTTAACTTCTGTTTTAACTGCTATCACGCTTGATCAGAACCTAAATATGCTATCACATATCAAAAGAACAGCTAATATAGTATACCACAAGATAAGAACATTACAAAACCTGCGCCCACTATTGGAGACTGGTGATTTTAGATCTACTACTACTACTACTGAACATTTATACAGTGCTACAAGATGTACATAGCACTGCACAGACACATGTAAAAGACGGTTCCTGCTCATCAGAGCTTACAATCTAGTCAAGATGGACAACACAGTAGCTGTAGATATGGGATACATCTAGGGAAAATGGTAAGGAAACACAAGGGAGATCAGATGAGTCAAGATCCGAAAGTGACAGCGAAGAGGTGTTTTTTTAGCATGGATTTGAAAAGGGTCAGAGAAGGTGCCTGACGTATAGACTCAAGTAGTTTGTTCCAGGCATAAGGAGCAACAAGGTGAAAGGAGCGGTCTGGAGTTAGCAGTAGAAGAGGACACAGATAGAAGCGATTTGCCAGAAGAGTGAAGTTCCCAAGGAGGGTTATAGGGAGAGATAAGAGAGGAAAGGTAGTGAGGAGCTGCAGAGTGAATGCACTTATAGGTCAGCAGAAGTTTGAACTGGATGAGAAATGGATAGGGAGCCAAAGAAGTGACTTGAGGAGAGGAGTAATATGAGCATGGCGAAGCTGGCAGAATTTTAGCTGTGTAGCAGAGTGTTGAACAAATTGAAGGGGAGAGAGATGATTCAGAGAGAGACTAGCAAGGAGTAGGTTACAATAGTTTAGACAAGAGGTGACTAAGGAATGGATAAGTGGCTTAGTAGTGTGTTCAGAAAGGAATGGGTGCATTTTTGATGCTGTAGAGAAAGAAATGCCAGTTTTTAGCTATCAGTTGGATGTGTGTGAAGAAGGAGAGAAAGGAGTCGAAGACAACCCCAAGGTTGTGAGCTGAGGATACAGGGAGGAGTAGGGTGCTATCCACAGAGAGAGAAAGGAGGAAGAGGAAAGGAGGGCTTAGGGGGAAAAATAAGATGCTCAGTTTTGGCCATATTCAGTTTCAAGTGGCGGTGAGACATCCAAGCAGCAATGTCAGAAAGGCAGGTAAAGATCCTGGCCTGGATTGCCGAAGAGATTTCAGATGTAGAGAGATAGATCTGGGAGATCTGTTTTCTAGGCCATCATAACACCCCACCTAGATTACTGTAACATCCTTTATCAAGGCTGCCACTCAGCTGCCTTTCCACTATATACACTGACCACATATAACAGGGTAGATACCTAGAATGTCCCCCTCAAGCATCGCTATAGTTGCTCTCTATCTCCTCTCCAGATGGATTTGTACTGTTACAGCCTTATCGCCTAACCAGTATCACATACCAACTCTTCAGTACCATGGAAGGAGATGGTCAGGTGCTCCCTTCCACAAATCGGAGGAACCTCACTGCACTCTCCACTCCCACCTACTACACGTCGCACTACAACACAATAAGAAATCAAAGCAAGAAGAAAACTCCCAGCCCCAAAACATAAGATGCGCTCTCATAAACGCCCATTCAATACGCAAGAAATAGCCAGTGATCTCCGACATTTTCTCTCTCCACGACCTTGACATTCTCTTGATTACAGAAACATGGCTCTCCAATGATGATAATGTCCTACTTAACCAACTCTTACCTACCAATTTCGCAATACACACATGCCATAGAATCAACAAAGGAGGAGGAGGAGTACTCGCCATCACCAAATCCAACCTCCATTTCCACCTGGTCAGCCCAGACAGTACAACACACCTTGAGTCAATCACTATAGCCAACAAACACTGCTCTATCAACCTCTTATACAGAGCCCCTTCAACAGACCTAGATGCCCTCTCATCAATCATCGACCTTGCCTCCAACAACCAGAGTCCTTGCACACCAAGCTGGGTTCTGGGAGATTTCAACCTGCCCTCCCTACAAGAGGCTCAGGCGTCAGCCTTCCTCAAAGCTCTCAAGGATTTAGGATATAGCCAACCGGTAAAAGGAACCCACCCATGCGAAAGGAGGCATATTGGACCTGATATTCACTCCACAGACAACACTCAATTCAACCAACGCCCTTAGGTTGTCCATCACTGCAGTCCTCTGGTCTGACCACAAGTTGATCGTATTCCAATTACCCCTGACCAGAAGCACTCAGAATAAAGCCAGAAGACTGAGCAGCACTGCCAAGGCACCACCACGAAGATTTCAGGCCTTTGACAAGGACTAGATTCTGAGTAACATTCGCCCACTCTTTACTGCGACATCACTCAATCCTGAGGATATGGTTTCCGACTGGAACAAAAGACTCAGTACTCTGGCTATACGTCCACCGCCCAACAAGCCTCCAAGGAAACGGGCCTCCGCAGCCTGGTACTCCACTGAGCTGCGAGCCTCACTCACCCTCCTAAGGAAGTTGGAAAGACGCTGGCGTTGATCGTACTCCACAGAAGACCAGAGGGCATACAACTCCCACCTTGCAGGGCACCATGAAGCTGTAACTGAGAATTTGAGGCGGTTCCACACAAACACCTTAAAACGATCACTGAACAAACCGCATGACCTGTTCAGCCTCGTCAAGAACCTAACTGAGGAACCAGCCCCCGAACAACCAAGTGAGATCCACCCTCAAGAATTTGCAGATTACCTGCAATCAAAGATATGCCAGACCAACAAATCCCCAGTACCTGCCGTTGCATTTGAACCAAGCAAACTAACACCCCTGACCATCTTCTCCACGCCATCCAAGAAACACGTCGAGGACACTATCGCTGTAATCAACACCACCACTGCGCAGACTGACCCCTGTCCTGCTTTCTGGATAAAAGAGCTATGGTCCGTCCTCAGCCCTTTTATAGCCAGGCTCATGGACCAATCGTTCACAACAGGTTCCCCCAGTCCCTCAAACACACATCCATAAGACCTCTGCTAAAAAATAGCAAGCTAGACACCCAGAAGGTGGACTCGTACAGACCGATATCGAGCATACCTCTTCTGGCCAAAATAATGGAAAAAGAAGCCCAAAGACAGATTCAAGAACACATAGATGCCGTTTCGCCGCTGGACCCCTGCCAACATGGTTTTAGGGAGTCACGGTGTTGAAATGCTCCTCACCACCCTCATCAACAATATAACTGCTGGACTTGATAACATCCGTCAAGGGTTTGTCCTCATTTTCTTGGATATAGCAGCTGCTTTTGATTCACTAAGCCACGAGCTGCTTCTGGGGCGCCTCAAGAAGGGTATCTGTGTGACAGCGCTAGATTGGTGCAAGTCATACCTCTCGGACAGATGGCAGCATGTACGATCAGGGGCTTCAAAATTAGAACCATTCCACCAGAAGCAAGGCATCCCACAAGGATCCTCCCTCTCCGCCCTGATGTTCAACATATACATGCAGCCCATCTGTAACCTCATCCGGTCTTACAGTGTTAACTGCTTGATATATGCAGACGATGTACTACTCTACATGCCCTTCTCAGAGAACCCAGACCTCTCCCCACTGACAGACTGCTTTAACGCAATATCCGACTGGCTCCAAACCCAGAACCTCAGAATTCAGCACAAGAAAACTGAGGTCCTGTTCATCACGAGGAAACGGAACTTCACCACACCACCCTACCTAAAGGTCAAGGAAACTGAACTACAGACCAAACCCATAATCCGGTACCTCGGAGTCACCTTAGACCAGCGCCTGGACATGAAGGTGCACATAAGCAACGTAGTGAGAGCGGTATACCATAAGATCCGTACCCTTAGGCACCTCCGCTTCCTGCTAGAATCGGATGATTTCCGGACAATATATCAAGTGCTGATCATACCACACTTTGATTACGCCAACTCAATCCTGCATGGACTTCCTCAATCTACTTTGAATCCTCTACAGCTTGCGATGAACGCCGCAGCAAGAGTGCTACTCGGAGTGTCCAAGAAAGACCACATCATGCCAATCCTGAAACATCTCCACTGGCTTCCTATACAGGCCAGACTCACTTTTAAAACCCTGCTGCTTACATTCAAAGCCATCAATGGGTTCTCCTCTGCATCACTAGCAGAACTTCTTAAGATCACTCCCCCCAAAAGGTCCAGAAGATTGGTAGCAGTGAACACACTGGTAGTCCCGAAAGAAATAACCCAATGCACACAGGCAACAGCAAACAGAGCCTTCAAATTCTGCGCACCCAGATGCTGGAACACCCTACCACCCAGCATCCACGCAATCCCTGACCTGGCCCAGTTTAGGAAGGCAGTGAAGCACTACCTCTTCCTCATGTACTACCCGGTAGACGGTACTACAATAGCCCCATCCACGATCTAGACTGGGCTGTTCAACTGAATCTGTCCCTACAAGGCATACAATTGAATCTGATCCTACAAGACTCCCATGACTATGACTTCCCATTACGCCTAGATGTAAATAGTTACCCCAAGTTATCCAAATTTTACGACTTCCCATGACTACGACTTCCCATGATGCCTAAATGTAGTTAGTTACCCCGTTATCCAAGTTTTAGTACCTGTTACTTGTAAGCACAGCTCAGCCAATGCAATGTGTAAGTTTTATGTTTTATGTAAACCGTACTGATGTTGAATAGCGCGGTATAAAAGAAAATGCAAATAAATAAATAAGGCCTCCCAAAACATGCACTATTCCCTCTGCAAAATCCGCCCCTTCCTTTCTGATTACACTACTAAAATGATTGTCCACTCCTTGATCACCTCCCATCTTGATTACTGCAATATTCTCCTTGCTGGCCTTCCTGTAAACCATCTCTTTCCCCTTCAATCTATTCAACATTCTGCTGCGAGACTAAATTTTCTGTCAGCATCGCTTTTCCCATGTCACTCCTCTTCTCAAGTCCCTTCATTGGCTTCCCATCTGCCTCTGGATCCAATCCAAACTCCTCCTCTTGACCTATAAATGCATTCACTCTTCAGCCCCCCACTACCTATCATCTCTTATCTCTCCTTACATCCCCTCTCGCGTTCTTCGCTCTTTGAACAGCTTTCGTCTATCTATGCCCTCCACTTGTACTGCTAATTCTAGACTTTGCTCCTTTCACCTGGCTGCACCCTTTACATGGAACAATCTATCTTTGTCTGTGTGCAATGCGCCCTCTCTGGACCTCTTCAAGTCCAGATTGAAAACCCATCTCTTCTCTATTGCTTTCTGTTCTTGATTCTTGTTTTTTGCTCTTCTTGTTTATTGTATACTTTGTCTTACTTGATTGTATTTGTATTTTGTGATCTTCTTGACTAGATTGTGAGCTCTGATGAGCAGGGACTGTCTTGTCTTCGTGTATGTACAGCGCTTCGTACGTTTGAAGCGCTTTATAAATGTTAAATAGATAGAGAGATAGAAATGGTGCAAAATACTGCTGCCAGAATAATAACTGGTGCATCAAGATTTGACCACATTACATCTATGTTAAAGATCCTTCACATGCTACCAAAATCATTTAAATCAAAATACAAAGCCATCAGCACTATCTTCAAGATACTCCAAAATCAGCTACCAGGCTGAAGACCCTAATAAACAAAGCCTCTGAAACTAGATCAAGAAGATGTCTCAACCAGAACCTACTCTCCATCCTCCTACTTAAAACAAAATGTAACAGATGTGCAATAGAGCTTTCATCCTATTCACACCCTCAATCTGGAACTCTTCCCGAACCCTTAAGATCAGCTGAAACAGTACAGGAACTTTGAAAAAGACTCAAAACATATCTCTTTGATGAATACTTTGGATCTGACACAAATGATTAGCACAATACTCTCCAAACACCATGTAGCTATTTAAACCCCATCCCTGTTTAATCCAAGTTACATGTATCCCACCTTAGTTCCATGTAAGACCCAATTCTCTTAAGTTCACGTTACTTGTTTTTTGTAAACCATTTTCACTTAAGGTAAAGCGGCAGATAAAATGTGTTAAATAAATATGGCTTGGCATTCAGCAGTATATATCTGGTTAGTAGCATTTGATAACTAGGTAAGTGCTGCGGAAGGCGATCTTTAGTGGCACTCTCCAGATTGTGTCTCTGAATATCCTGACAGACTGTCTTGGCACTATCCGGTTAGTGCCAGGGGTGGTCTGTGGGTGGAGCAAGGGTGGAACTCGCAATTATCCATATAGAATCAATACTAAGTGCTACCATCTGGATAACGTATTCATAAATGACCTGGAAAAGGGAATAACGAGTGAGGTTATCAAATTTGCAGATGACACAAAACTATTTAAAGTTGTTAAAACCCATGAGGATTGTGGAAAATTGCAAGAGGATCTTGATAGATTGGAAGACTGGGCATCCAAATGGCAGATGAAATTTAATGTGGACAAGTGCAAAGTTAAGCAACTAGGAAAGAAAAACCCAAACTATGGTTACACGATGCAAGGTTACACATTAGGAACCACCACCCAGGAAAAAGATTTAGGTGTCATCGTGGATAACATGTTAAAACCCTCTGCCCAATGTGCAGCGGCAGCCAAGAGAGCAAATAGAATGCTAGGTATCATAAGGAAAGGAATGGAAAATAAAGAAATGATATTAGAATGCCTCAGTATCGTTCCATGGTGCAACCGCACCTTGAGTATTGTGTACAATTCTGGTCACCATATCTTAAAAAGGATATAGCGTTATTAGAAAAGGTACAGAAAAGAGCCACCAAAATGGTAAAGGGATGGAAGGATACCCCTATAAAGAGAGGCTAAATAGGTTAGGGCTCTTCAACCTGGAAAAGAGACAGCTGAGGGGAGATATGATAGAAGTCTGTAAATTAATGAATGGAGTGGAACGGGTAAACGTAGATCGATTGTTTATGTCATCAGAATACAGAAAGACTAGGGAGCATGCAATGAAGCTACAGGGTAAACTATTCAAGACTAATAATTTATTGAGAAAATATTTTTTCACTCAACATGTAATCAAACTCTTGTTACCGGAAGATGTAGTAAAAGCTGTTAGTGTAGCCGGGTTTAAAAAAGGTATGGAGAAGTTCCTGGAGGAAAGGTCCATAAACCATTATCAAAAGGGACACAGAATATCACTGCTTGACCCAATGTAAGCATTGAGGAACCTGTGTCTTTTGAGGAAACTGCTAGGTACTTATGACCTAGATTGGCCACTGTTGCAAACAGGATACTGGGCTTGATGGACCTTGTCTGACCAAGTATGGCATATCTTATGTTCTTATGTTCTTAAGTTCTTAACGTAGGACAAAAAAAAAAACCTACCCTAATGAGCTATCTGGATAGCAGACTGAATATTGCCACTGTCTGGATAGCAACCGCACTCACTGGGTAGTGATGAGGATTATCTGGAATAGTTTTAGCTGCTGCGGCCAGCTTTTAAAAATATATATATGACCACCATGGCTGAAAACTGGCCCTCATTTTTTTTGTGTGTGTATGTGAATTGTGTTTAGATAACACTGGTCAACATTGAAATCGTTACTGACTTTAAAAGGCCCTAATCTGTAGTACCTTGGTGAGCTGAACACGAATATAACATTAAAAAAATTTTATTGGCTCTCGTTTTGAAGATATTGCATGTAGTTCATTTTTGACGTTTCACCGTGTAAATTTATCCAGTAGGACATCAACATCCCAAATAAGCCTTGAATGATGTAATATTGCATCACATCGCATAATACCAACATGCACACATCATCCAGAGTTGATTGCATCATTTTCTGATGCAATGCAAAACTACTGCCAGACGGCTGCTGACGTCAGCAGTGTACTATACGCAGTCGGAAAGGAAAGTAATCTGGTATTCTGTTCCGATATTGAAAGCCTCATGAATGCCTTAAAAATCACTCATGACCCACAAGACTGGAGACTATTTATAGACTCTTCGAAACTGAGTCTGAAGGCTGTGCTTTTGAACAATGGAAACAGTCTTCCATCTATTCCAGTAGAGCATGCCGTCCGCATGAAAGAGACATACGATAACTTAAAGCTTCTACTGACTTCCATTAGCTATAGCAAGTACAGCTGGCACCTCTGTGGTGACTTGAAGGTAGTTGCCCTTTTAATGGGACTGCAGCAGGGATATATAAAATACATGTGTTTCTTATGTGAGTGGGATAGCCGAGCAAGGGAATCACAGACAAAATGCAACAGTTGGAGAGAAGAATATCCACCACCCAGCTCTGGTTGAGGCTCAAAATCCTGCTACCACCCCTTCACATCAAACTAGGTTTGATGAAAAACTTTGTGAAAGCCATGGACTGCACTTCGCCAGCTTTCCGATACATGCATGAAAAATTCCCTCGATTCAGCGAAGCAAAGATTAAAGAGGGAGTTTTTGTGGGTCCTCAGATTCGAGAGCTCTTCAAAGATGACCGGTTCAACAACTTGCTGCAGGGTGATGCGAAACAAGCATGGAATGCTTTTCGCCTAGTGTCAAACTTTCTCGGGAATGTTAGGGCAGAAAACTACAAGGAACTAGTAGAAGACATGCTGATGCAGTATCAGAAACTTGGCTGCAATATGTCTCTAAAGATCCATTTCCTTGATTCCCATCTTGATTTCTTTCCTGACAACTGTGGTATGGTTAATGATGAACAGGGTAAACGTTTTCACCAGGATATCGCAACGATGGAGCAAAGATACCAGGGAAAATGGTCCACTACAATGCTGGCTGACTACTGCTGGACACTCCCCAGAGAAGCTCCCGAACAACTGTACAAGAGACAGGTGAAAAAATCTATGAAGTCGTCTATGACTTGGTTTTTTTACTAGTATTTACTATTGACATGCATTTTGCGATGTAAACATTAATTCTTGTAGATTACAAAGAAACTAGAGCCAACTTTGCCATTTCACTGCCATATCCGTGTTCAGCATATAAAAATTGATAAGAAATGACTATTTTTATTTCAGTAACATGACTTTTGTAAAAATTTGTTGTCCAGTGTATTATGGGATTTAATATGTTTTCAGTTGTAAGTTGTTAAACATTTTTTAATCTGTTAATTCTTGTTTTTTTGGTTTGTATTATATTTCTTCTATACTGATTCTATTTTTAGGAAGTAATTTTATAAAGGATATTTCATGTATATATGCTAGTTAGAACATAAGAACATAAGATATGCCATACTAGGTCAGACCAAGGTCCATCAAGCCCAGTATCCTGTTTCCAACAGTGGCCAATCTAGATCATAAGTACCTAGCAGTCTCCCCAAAAGACACAGGTTCCTCAATGCTTGTACTGGGTCAAGCAGTGATATCCTGGATCCCTTTTAATAATGGTTTATGGACCTTTCCTCCAGGAATTTGTCCAAACCTTTTTTAAACCCAGCTACACTAACAGCTTTTACTACATCCTCCGGTAACAAATTCCAGAGTTTGATTACACGTTGAAAATCCCAGATCCCAGCTAACTTACTAACACCCAGGTTACTGTGGACCCAGCCTCAATTTAGATTAGTTTTATTTAAAACGTTTTTTTTTATACTGCTTTACCCTTCAGGGCACTCATGAACTGAACAAGATGACTGTATAGTTTCCTTGCTCTTTGAAGAGACCTAAAATTTTCATTATCTCCATTTATTAAACAATCAGGGTAGTGATAACAGCAAATTGCAGCTAATAATGATGCCTGCAAGCAAAGTCACATCAAACAGGGTACCCTCCACTCAGGATTTTATAGAACTCTATCATATCTCCACTTAGCCGTCTCTTCTCAAATCTGAAGAGCCCTAACCTCTTTAGCCTTTTGCCACCACACAGAAGATTTCAATGTATTGTCTATGATCACACCCAGATCCTTTTCTTGGGTTGCGACTCCTAACACGGAATCTAGCATTGTGTATCTATAATTTAGGTTATTCTTCCTTACTTGCATTACTTTGCACTGGTCCACATTAAATTTCATCTGCCATTTCGATGCCTAGTCTCCCAAGGTCCTCCTGCAATTTTTCACAACCTTCAAGCAATTTAATAACTTTGAATAATTTGGTGTCATCTGCAAATTTAATCACCTTGCTTGCTGTTCCAGAATCTCATCCTCTTTTCCATTTTATGTCCTGAATCTCCATGTCTCTTCCCCATGTCTTTCATCCTCTCTTCTTACCTTCAGAATCTCACTCCCCCTTCACCTCATCTATCATCTCTCCCTCCATTCCCTTCCTCTTAAGTCCAGCACTCCCCTCATTTTCCTTTCCGTCAGTGCTGCTGCAACCATCATCGTGCCTCGTGGGTCTGCAGAAATGAAAGCAAACAGCAGTGCAGGACTTTGAAGCCATAAGCATGCTCCAGGTCTGCTGCCAGTCCTCTGTTATGGTCTCATGAACCCCAAGAGGTCCACAGACCACAGGCTGGGAACCACTGGGATAAGGGATGGAAGGGGGGCATAGAGGAAGGGGAAAAAAGGAGGAGGGGAGGGAAGGGCAAAAGAAGGAAAGAGGGGACTCCGGGCTAGGGGAAGGGGATCCATTTATTCGACTTCACTGCCCCTCCAATCCTCTCACATCCCACAATACCTTCGATCAGGGCTGGCCCAACCACTAGGCAAATTAGGCGGCCGCCTGGACAGCAACTTTTGGGAAGCAGCAAAGTGCAGGGCATTCAAATCTAAATAATAGATTTTGACAGCCAAAGGGGGAGTAAAGCGTAAGGTTTGCCTAGAATGGCAATACCTTGAGCCAACTCTGGGGCCGGCCATGCCTTCAATCCTCTTACGTACTACCTACTATCCCGCCACATATCCCTTCTGATCTCCTCAGCCTTTCATCACATCCCCCCTCTAATCCCTTTTCTCTTACTTTACAGCACATCCAGTCCCCTCACTCATTTCTCTTAACCCACCCTCCACCACATTCCCTCATTCATTCTCTTGCAGACACTTCTGGTGCTATTGTCAACACCCTGGCCATATATGACTCCTGATTTATGTAAATAACAAGTTGAAGGAAAACAGTCACCTATACTGTAAATTCTCTTTAATGCAACAGCGGTCAGCTGATCTTATTTCTTTAATTTTTAAAGAGCATTTATAGGCTGCAAATTAAACATTCACTCACAGTGACTTAGAATAAAAATGTGCACAGCCTATAATACATCATGATTGCATACTTTTATTGCAAGCCACCATGAGGGAATGTTGAATATGTATAAATATTCAAAACAATGAAGAGAATTTTGCTATGTATTGTATATCTGTTATGCGGGGTACACTAACATTTTTGTTGTATATGGACAGAAACTCAAATGTTATCTGCATTCTCTCTTACTTGAATACATAAAACGTTAAACAAGTTGAAAGGTGCACACATGGGGGTAATTTTATAAAGCATACCTACATTTCCATGTGTGTTTAAATGCATAATTTACAGTACTTTGGTGGTTTACCCATGTAGTTGTTCGTTATTCTAAACGTACACGGGTTAGAGCGATGGTGTGTATTTTCACAGTGGGGTGCATAGGGGTGGAATTTGAATGGAGCATGGGCAGAATGAAAATTTATGCGTGTAAATTATAAAATACCACAATTTACAACTGCTCTTACAATATCTAGGCATGGTATTTACACCAGCTCATGCCTAGCTTAACATGTGTTACTCTCCTATTTTATAAAGAAACACAGAAAAACACAAAAACAGAAAAAAATAATGGCAAATATAGACCATGCACCCATCCAGTCTGTCCGTAAAATACCAACTACTAAGCTTTCCAGTTCCTTTATTTGCTTTCAAGATCCTCTGTGTTTGTCCCATGCTTTCCTGAATTCAGATACAGTCCTCATCTCTACCACCTCCACTGGGAGACTATTCCACTCACCAGCCACTCTCTTTGTAAAGAAATATTTCCTCAGATTACTCCTGAGTCTATCCCCTTTCATCTTCATCTTATGCCTCCTCACTGCAGAGATTTCTTTCAAAGGAAAGAGTCTCCTCTCCTGCATTTATGCCATGGAGGTATTTAAATGTCTGTCATATCTCCCCATCCTACCTTTCTTCCAAAGTACAGTCATACCTCGGTTTTCGTTTGCCCCGGTTTTCGTGCGTTTCGGTTTTCGATGTCTTTTCTGACTGAGATGTTGTCTCGGTTATCAGATATCGCCTCGGTTTTCGTGCTGCCAGATCTGAAAACTATATACTGTACACTGTACAACTCCTGAAGAAGTGTCAACCTCGCGCTGGTCTGTTTACACTGCCCGCCCAGTCCCGGCAGCACTACCCCCCGGACTCACCGATCGCGTGTTGAGAAGCTGAGCAACATCCTCGAGCCAGAGTCAGAGTCAAGAGCCAAGGATTGCACAAAGAGGAAGGCCCCGATCTCTCCACTGCCTGCCTGTTCTCTGGAGCGCCCCCTCAGGCTCGGAGGTAGCAGGGTAGCTGTCAATGTAAGCAGGAGATGTTGCAGTGCCGTACAGTACAATATCTGTGTGTTTGCTGTCCTGTGGACAATCGGGCAGGTGAGAGAAGTGACAGGAGATGGGTGTCTGGAACGGATTAATTGAATTTACATTATTTCCTATGGGAAATATTGCTTCGGTTTTCGTACGTTTCGGTTTTAGTCAGACTTCTTAGAACGGATCAATCATGAAAACCGAGGTTTGACTGTATACATATTAAGATCTTTAAGTCTGTCCCCATATGCCTTATGATGAAGGTTGCTGACCATTTTAGTAGCCACCTTCTGCACCAACTGTTTATATCCTTTTGAAGGTATGCTTTCCAGAATTACATGCAGTGCTCCAAATGATACCTCACAAAGACTTATAGAGAGGCACTATCACCTCATTTCATTTTCATTTTCATTTTCATTTATTTGATTAACCGCCCTTCATGGGTAAGCAGAGCGGTGTACAATAGAAAATCAACAAGCATAGAATGGCAGTTAGCCAGAAAAAATTGGAAAGGAAGTTACAAATAATGAAGAGAAAGAGATAGAGACAGAAGTAGAGGAAAAGTGGGGAGGTGGGGATATGAAGGGCGTAGGCTAGGGAGGGGGAAGGTTGAAGGCAAGAGAGAATAGGTAGGTTTTAAGAGAACGTTTAAATGTGGGGTAATGAAGCTCGAGTCGTAAGGGTGGAGGGAGAGAGTTCCAATGTGCAGGGGCTACAAAAAAAAAAGCTGAGGAGCGGGTGGACTGGAGGTGTGCTCGAGAGAGTGGGGGTAAGGTTAGACGGTTGAGATGGAAGGAGCGAGGTGTATGGCGGGGGGTGTGAAAATGAAGCATATCAGCCAGGTATTGGGGGGTGGAGGTGTGTAATGCCTTGTGAGTTAATGTGAGAAGCTTAAATTGAATGCGATAGGAAACGGGAAGCCAGTGAAGTCGAAAAAGGAGAGGAGTGACATGATCTCTGACGGAGGAGTGGGTAACAAGACGGGCAGCAGTATTTTGAATGCGTTGTAGTCGGGAGAGTTGAAATTTGGAAATACCGGGGAAAATGGAATTCGAGAAGTCAAGGCGAGAAATGACAAGGGTGAGTAGTAAGGTAACTAAAGCAGAGAAGGAGAGGAAAGGACGAATGGCACGAATTCGACGCAAGTGGAAGAAGGAAAGTTTAGAAACGTGGGAGACATGTGCTGAGAAGGAGAGATCCGAGTCAAAGAGAACCCCAAGGTAGCGAAATGTGGTGACAAGAGGAACGGGAGCGTTAGCGAAAGAAGGAGCAAAAGAGGGGGGCTGACGACCAGGAGAGAACCAGATGGCGATGGTTTTGGAGAGGTTAAGATGTAAACAGTTGTGAACTAACCAGTCAGAAACAGCAGCTAAACAAGCATTAAGAGGAGCTAAATCAGGAGAGACAGGAGAAGTATGGTGAAGAAGAAGAATGGCGTCTGCGTAGTAGAAGGCTGTGATCCCGAATTGTTGAACAAGCAGTGTGAGCGGAGTGAGAAAGATATTAAAGAGAAGGGGGGCCAGTACGGAGCCTTGAGGAACACCGCAAGCTAGTGGGAAGGAGTCAGAAGGCGAGCGAGAAGAGGAGGAGGGGAGGACCGCGGCAGAGCGAGAATAAAGGAAAGAGTGAAACCAATGCAAGACAGTACTGCGAAGGCCAATGTCATGCAGACGAGAAAGGAGGAGTGAGTGGTCGACTAAATCAAAGGCGGCGGAGAGATCGAGTGCCACCGCCACCGAAATGTCACCTCGATCGTGGGCAGTGTGCAGGGAATTGGTGAAAGCCAGAAGAATAGTCTCGACGCTGTGTCCCGAACGAAAGCCAGATTGACAGGGATGAAGAAGATTAGTGGAGTCAAGGTGGTGAGTGAGTTGTGCAAAAACAAGTTTCTCGAGCAGTTTAGAGAGAAAGGGAAGATTTGAGACGGGGCGATAGTTATTGGGGTCGAGTGGGTCCAGGGTGGATTTCTTAAGTAAGGGTCGGATGAGAGCATGTTTCCAGGGGGTGGGGAATGTTCCAGAGGAGAGGCTAGAGTTCATCATGGTAAGAAGGTAGGGAAGGAAGGATAAAGAGGACACAAGAAGCCAGGAGGATGGAATAGGATCAAGGGAACAAAAGGTTTTATTAGATGAGGAAATGAGTTGGTGAAGTTCAGCAGAAGAGGTTGGTGAGAAGGAGGACCAAGTATGAGAAAGCGAAAAAGAAGGGGGAGGGGACGCGACTGGAGGAGGGGAGGAAAGAGGTAGAGGATGAAAAGGCAAGGAAGCCCTCAGGTGAGAGATCTTATCAGAGAAGGCTGCCGCCAAAAGAGAAGGGGCGGGAAGAGGATGCGCAGGTTGGGTGGGAGCGGTTGGGTTCCTCTTGCTCCTCCCTCTCCCTATGTACCCAAGCATCCTTTTAGCTTTTGCAGTCATCTTTTCTACCTCTTTAGCCACCTTAAAATCATCAGAAACAATTACCCCCAGGTCCTGCTCCCTCTCAGCTGCATGTACATAGTTTGACTGGTTCATTTGGGGAGGCAAAGGATGGGGTGGCATATTTGCATATTTATTTGCATATTTGCATATTCATTATGGTCATCTTATAAAACCACTAGATGGCTAGGAAGCCAGTATACAAAAAAAAGATGAGGAATGAGCTGGCGCAGAGGTTCTCATTCAGGGGTTTGCCAAAAAAAAGGAAGGCAACATATTCTCAGGCTATATAATTAAAATGCAGCAAAAACAAAATCATAGCTGTTTAAATAATTTATCCTGACATTCTAAGATTTAAAAAATACTGACGTGTAAATATATATTCTGCCAAAAACAAAGAAGATGCAAAATTCTCCCACACAAAAGGGCAAAATGAAAAAGAGAACCATAGCACAGTTTCTAACACCAAAATAAACTATATTTTATTTTGGCAATAGAAACTGCCTATGGCTCTCTTTTTCTTTTTGAATATCTATTTTGCATCCAACAACACCCCTCCTTCAACAGTAGGTGCAGAGCAGAACTAAAACATTTAACCATAAAATCCTCTATACAATAAAGAAAAATCTGATTCTGATGTCATCTCAATAACAGCCTCTCTGGTACCAGGCAGATCGTAAACACTGCGACGCTCCTGCCCGGGCCCGAGAGCTTACAGGCAGGAGTGGCCTTGTAATGTCCCTGAGGAATGAAGCTTGTACTAGCCCCTGGGAATTCTGGGACTTGTAGTGTGCTTGTATTTCCTTCAGGATTAAATTGTAGTCGTGACACGAATGTTAAGGCTGCAAGAAATTTATTGTTGTGGGGATATTTTCCAGCGCATCAAAATTCAATGGTACATAACGCAAAAGGTGCAACTTCAACCCAAACAGCTGAAACCAGGAACATAGGAAGTACAACTGAAATTAAGTTAGCTTCTACTTGGCTCTTCACAATCACAGCAGCTTTAACTCAGCAGTGCCTCATGTGGTCTTTCCGAATTATTGCAGCACCAAACAAACAGCTGTTCCTTCCACAGCGTGGCTTCTCAAAACAACAAATGAAAACAATTTGTAAACCTTTTAGCTTGGCAGCAAGTACAGCAAACTCCCTGTATTCTTTTCATACAATGTTCAAGGGTTTCTTACATTGCTGTCCTCTTTGAGGCAGATTGAGCAATCCATTGGAGAAGGGTCCGCTTCTAAGGCAGGCAGGTAATTATCCACTTGCATACATTCATCAGAGCTAAGGCTATCGCTGTCTCTGTCAGGCCTGCTAAGCTTCCCTGACCTCAGTTCCAGAAATTCTTGAAACTGTTTTAAAAGCAATTCAGCCTGTAACTGCTCTTTATCCGTGTGAAAGTCTTTGGTAAGGGTAACACCCTTCCCCCACTTGCTATCAGCTTCTGCAGGTGGGTTTACCTTGTGAAGGTTAGCACTAATAAAAGGTTTCTCTAGTAAAGCATTAAAAGTAGAAAAGTCAGCTTTACCTTTAGCAGGGTTTGAATAAGAACTGGCACCTTTCCTCCAGAAGTCTCTCTGGTTCAAAAACTCAGCAGCCTTACTGCTATTTCCTCTGCTCTGTGAA
The DNA here is from genome assembly GCA_033557465.1 of Ichthyophis bannanicus. NCBI lineage: Eukaryota > Metazoa > Chordata > Amphibia > Gymnophiona > Ichthyophiidae > Ichthyophis > Ichthyophis bannanicus. The sequence continues at coordinate 909,158,991 of CM066033.1, forward strand.
TTTCTCTTTGAAAAGCTTTCTTCCTGCTTCACTTCCTTGCTTCTGTAGCCTTGTTTGCTACCAGACCAGATACCTTCTTTCCATGTGCTGAATTTGCTAGCCTTCCCACGCCCAGGCTCTACCTTGTAGTAAGGTTCTTTCTCAGAGTGTGCTTGGCTCCAAGGTTTACTGCTCCAAGGTTCTGCCTTGCTCCAGGGTTCTAGCGTTTTCCTCCTTCCTTTTCCCTATTTTTTCTCTTTCCTCCTTTTCTCTTTTCCTCCTCTCCTCTTCCCTCTCTGCTTGGGGATTTAAAAGGGCTTCATTTCCTGGCACGCCCTGACCTTCACCTGAGTGTGCCCAATCAGTGCAGAAGCCTGTCTCCTCCCCTGAGCTGGGGCGTGTCCTGTGCTCAGCAGAGAGCTGTGTTTTTTTCAACTCTGCATTGGAAATCCTGTGTGCTAGTGCTGTTTCATTACTTCTACCAGGATTTCCCCCTATCTCCATCTCTTCTGGAGGGCATTCCTCACCACAACACAAGATCCTACAAATGTCACTGAAAACCTATAATGCAAATCTACCATATCATAGCGACACCAGCTTCTTAAATCAACGCAATAAGGAGCCTACCCAGAAAAAAGCAGCACTATAAATATTGCAGTGGGCCTTAGAACATTCTTACACCTATTTGGAAAATTTAACAAGCCAGATTACTACAGATCCTTCATAGAAACTCTATGCTCTTGGGGGATTTTATGTTAAAGTGGCATTTTAGAAAGAGTATCCAAGTCAAATCGGGGATGTCCAGGATGGAATGTGCAGAAAAACGCCAGGGACATCTGTGTCTCCAGCTAATGTTAGTAAAATAGATGTCCCCAACGTGGACATCCATGCCAGCGGCCACATAGACATCCCACTTAGGAAAGTGTGGGCAGGGTTGTCCAGCTCATGAAAGCTAGCATAAGGAGACGTCCAGCGGCATAGTAAAACAAAAATATGATCACCCATTCCCCATCACTGTTCGCTGACATTGTAAAATAAAGGGGGCATTAGTGTAGCTCCTTCTCCAAGCCCTCCAGATGCTTGCCTGACAAAACCAGCACTTTTCAGATATCTGTTTGTGCCTGGAGCAGGTATAACCTTAGGCACAACTCTACCATGCCCCCATTCAGACTTGGATGTCCTCTGGCTGGGGATGTGTCTATGCTTTGGACATCTCTATGCCCATTTCCAGACTTCCAAAGCAAGAATAGGGCTTCTAAAATGTATTCATTTATTTAACATTTTTTTTATACCACCTTTCAGATTATTAAAGAGGTTTACATAGAACAGTAAACTTGTTATATATGGAACAGTGAGTATAGAATGTAGTACAAGAACTAGGAGATGGGTTGAACATAATATGTCTATTTGTACTTTAATATCTTAGCGAGGACAAAACATGCCCTAGGCCCTCATAATGAAATCACCGATACTTTCATTGCAAGTGGTCCTTATTCAGGAGGCTGATCAAGGACAGCAGCAACTGGAACCCCTGCCCCAGAATATCTCTGTGTTTCGGAGCTCAGAGACATGGGACTTGATCCATCTGTAGATCTATGTGGATATGAGAGAATAACTCTCTTCAGAGAACACACAAGGACCTTTAAGCCTCTTTACTGTCCCATTCCAGTCTGCATTAGAGTTTCTCTGTGGGGAAATCTCTGTACACTCTCTTAATTACAGCCCTTTGAGCATTAAAAAGAGCAATTACAAGTAACTCACAGGTGCTCAGTTTGCACTTGTATCCCCACGGTAACCATCCTTCCAAGTGAGATTCAAAATCCTCTTCTGCAACAAACACAATGATAATTCACTATTCAAAGCAGTCTCTAGAATCCTCTTTGCAAAAAACAGTCCTCTAACCTGCCTGGCAGCATGCCACACCCTTTTAAAGTGTGTTGAGATAGTAGCACAGGAGAAATTTTTAGGATGTCCAAGTGCAACCTGGGATGTGTAAGCCAGAACATCTGAAAAAAAAAAGCTGGCACGTCCAGGTGTAGAAGCGATTTCACAAAATGCACGTGCCCAACGTGCACATCTGTGGGGAGGGGGGGCATCTCCAGAATAGTATTGCGGTCCTGCATATCTAGGAATATCTTAATGGCTAAAGTAGCAAACTATGAACAGTGGAAGCCAGGGTTCAAATCCCACTGCTGCTGTCAGTGAAATTGTGCTAGCTAGTGGGAATGATGGAGTGCTTTCTCCTGTACCCTCTCCGTATGCTTTTCAGCCAAACCAAGCACTTTTCAGATCCCTGGAAGAGGAGGTTGAAACTTTGACAAGACGTCAGGGATGTTTCTGAGGTCTGTCAGGGATGTCCAGATTCCTGGGAAGACTCCACCATGCACCCCCTCCCCCCCCCCCCATTCTGAAATGGCTCTGGAGATATCTCTATGCCCATCTTTGGATATCCAAACCATGAACAGGGCTTCCAAAATTACGCCTATGGCTTCTAGTACATATGAGGCAGTCCTTTTCTATACAACTTTATCCCTGGCCAAGACATTTTCAGTACAGTACAGTGCTGCAGCGGAGACAGAACCCCCCCTCCAGCTCCTGTGGATCTTTTTTATTTTATGCTACTAAATTTGGCTCTGTTCATGTTTAACACCCTGTCAAGTTAGGTGCCTCAACCCAACTTGCAAATTATATGGCTTTAACAGCTATTTATTTCAGTTAATTCTGAATAATTAATATCATATTTTTCAGCCAGTTTATGGTATCAAAGTGAAATTGCTGGCTTGTAATATGCTGTCTAGTGACAGCAGTGCAATAAGTCAAACATATAGATCACATGACGTTTTCATTTTTTGAACAGCAGTTTTCAGTAAAAAATGTTAAAACCAATGAACATTAAATACAATATTCTGTCACATACAATTTAAAACGTTCTTTCTAGTGCTTTCTAGTCATGTGTGGTTAGTTTCCAATATCCCACTAGACCTCTATCCTGTTTCATTAGTTAAATTTAAAGGAACAGAGTACAACTCCCAGAGGGGAGATGGGTGGGTTGTGCGGTTATTAACTTGTTAAAGATATTCTCCAATGCAGAAGCACAAATTTCACTTTCACTAATGACCCAAAGTGAAATCAAAATTTAAAAAAAGAAACAGTTACCAACAGCTAAAAAGAAAAGTCTTTATAGAGAAAACTTCATGTCGTGCCTTTTATCATTTTTTTTTAAATAATAGAACTCATACAAATAAAAAAAAACAATCTGTAGGCATAAAAATAGTTCCTGAGAAGAGAGGCACAATTAGACCTTACCTGCTAATTGTCTTTCCTTGAGTCCATTCAATCCAGTCCAGTACATGTGGGTTATCTCCCTCCACTAGCAGCTGGGAACTGAGCATGTCAGATTTCTGATGTCATAGTGAAAGCTCTCTCCATAGGCTCCAGAGATTAGTGCCCTATCAACAAAGCAGACTCCAAGAAAGCATAATAAGGCAACAAACATGGGCAATATCCCCGAGAAACATAGCCTGAGGCCAGAAACCAAGGCCCCTCCCCCCAATCTGTGGTACAGAATAAAAAAATTCTGGAAGTCTTTACAAAGCAAGTAGAAAACAAGAATACAAAGTCATACTTGATATACTGCAAAGAATTGATTAGGACTCTCTGATGCACAGCGATACACTTTTTAATGGAGTCATCTAAGAACAATAGACAGACTTGACCAGTGCTCCTAGAATTCAAAATTACAGAAAGTCGTTTGCAAAGGGTCCTGGACTGGACTGGATGGATCAAGAAAAGACAATTAGCAGGTAAGGTCTAATTTTGTCCTCCTTATCATCCTTCCAATCCAGTCTAGTACGTATGGAATGTACCAGAGCAGTAACTAGTCTTGAGAGGGACCCACGAGTCTGGTCTGGAGCACCAAAACTTCAAACGCATACCCTTTTTAAGCTTGCACAACCAGACGGTAATGACACGAAAAGGTATGCAAGGACCACTCAGTGATCACCCTGACAAATGGCAGCCGGAGGGACTAGACAAAATTCCATCCAGGAGGCTGCTGGCAATCTCATCGAATGTGCCTACAGAGTCATCAGAACCAGATGACTCTTTAGCCCATAGGAAGAGGCGATCACCTCCTTAACCTACCTATCAATTAAGGTCTTGGAAGCTGCTTCAACCTTGTGTGCCCCCCCCCCCAACCAAAAAAAAAATGATCCGACCTACGGAATGACTCCAGACCATCCAGCTGACATTCCCTTTGGAAGCCTGCAAATGACTAAAGACCAGAAGGATCACGGCCAGATAGAGAGGAAACCGCAACACCCCCTTCGGTAAAGGAGACAAGACCAGTCTCAGCACCACTTTCTCCTTAGAGAACACCAGAAAAAGGCCTCCTGCCAGATAGAGACAAACTAAAAGCGGAACCTAAGGACCAGGCCTACACGTAGGTATATTAATGCAATTAAAGTTTATTAAAGACCCAACTAAAAAGTTTCGGCCGGAGGCCTTCTTCAGGGGTCTAAAAATAAATAAAAAACATACATTAAAACGCACATGTTAAAATATAACTGATTACTGTACATACAATATTAAAAAGGGTCTTAACACATTGAAAGACAGTAAAAACATCCATATAAGGACATTACATAAAAAGTGCGAATATAACTAAGATGTAAAATACATCATCACAAAGTATGATACCATGCAAAATAACATCGAAAAAACACAAGTCATGAAATGTGGAGAAAAATATATTACCACAAAGTATAGCATCATATAACATAATATTAAAAACAGCAAAAGGTCTTGCAATATAGGAAAGAACAAACAGAAAGAAACATTGATAAAAGGGCGTAATATAAAACGCATAACTAGTAAAGGTATATACAATAAAATTGTAAAATACATTACCACAGGAAATAGCAACAACAAGTAAAGAAGCAGAATGCTTTCCTCAATCTGTGTGAATTAAAGAGAAATTAGTAACATAAAACCTCATGTTATGACGAAGTCTCAAAAAGGCACAATTGCCAATGATCAAATTATATGTGAAAAAATAAAAGCTAAAGAGTTAATTAATCATTTCCTTCTTCTAAGGTTCTACTCTAATTGATATAGGCTTCAACGGGATCGAAATGCACGGAAGCTTTGTGAAAAAACAAATATGGAATACAGAGAAACAGAAGGATAGGCAATAGATGAAACAGACAATACTAAAAAATGCTAGATACACTTATAGTGAATTAATTAGCTAGCTCGAGGATTAGATGAACCGCAAGGGTATATAGCAAAAGGATGCAGTGAAAATTGTGTTGTGGAACAGTATACCAAAGGCATTGCGGCAAGAGAGTATATTAATGAATGAAAGACAAACTGGCATTGCTAGCGTGAAAACATAGCATATAAAAGAAAACATATTGAAACTTAATGTATAGAGAGAAAAGTGGTGTCAGATGCATATCAAGAAAATTTTTTTGTATATGCAAAACTACAAAAAGTGTTTTAAAAGCGTCCACATAATACTTTAAAAATTGTAGGGCAACACAAAGTGGCGAACTGTTACAAGAAAGTAAAACTGCAACCGCTACAAGCATGTGAGTTAATAAAATTGAGACCGCATAGGGAGCAGATTAAAGGTGCCCTACTGTAAAAAGGACCAACACATATAATAATGACAGTGTATGGGCGCGTAAACATACAAAGGAGAGTGACTTAAGTGGGAGCACATTTGATAACCACCGAAGTGTGATACTGCCGAAAAGGTGCATATGTTGCCCAGACCATAACGAGGAAGTGTTACAAAAACCATAAACATAATAAGAAGAAGCCATAACTGAAAATACCTGGGCGAAACAACACAAAATCCTCGAGCTAGCTAATTAATTCGCTATAAGTGTATCTAGCATTTTTTAGTATTGTCTGTTTCATCTATTGCCTATCCTTCTGTTTCTCTGTATTCCATATTTGTTGTTGCTATTTCCTGTGGTAATGTATTTTACAATTTTATTGTATATACCTTTACTAGTTATGCGTTTTTATATTACGCCCTTTTATCAATGTTTCTTTCTGTTTGTTCTTTCCTATATTGCAAGACCTTTTGCTGTTTTTAATATTATGTTATATGATGTTATACTTTGTGGTAATATATTTTTCTCCACATTTCATGACTTGTGTTTTTTCGATGTTATTTTGCATGGTATCATACTTTGTGATGATGTATTTTACATCTTAGTTATATTCGCACTTTTTATGTAATGTCCTTATATGGATGTTTTTACTGTCTTTCAATGTGTTAAGACCCTTTTTAATATTGTATGTACAGTAATCAGTTATATTTTAACATGTGCGTTTTAATGTATGTTTTTTATTTATTTTTAGACCCCTGAAGAAGGCCTCCGGCCGAAACGTTTTAGTTGGGTCCTTAATAAACTTTAATTGCATTAATATACCTACGTGTAGGCCTGGTCCTTATGTTCCGCTTTTGGTTTGTTTCCTCCTGTTTTCTGTGGATACCTATTCTTCCTCCCTGGTTTTACTCCTGCCAGATAGAAACAAAGTTCTGAAATTTGTCACGCTGAACAACTCGCCCCTAGGAAAAAAAATGCCTGCAAGGGAAGGTCATTCCAGGAAGTCCTAGAGAGAGAGGCTCAAAGGATGAACCTGAGAGTGTCCACAGTACTAGGTTGAGGTCCACAGAGGAACGTCAGCCTGCACAGGCAACCGTACCTGCTTCACTGCCCCGAAAAAAACCGAAGCATATCAGGATGAGCCAACAGTGAGAACCCCTGTATACGCCCATGGTAGCATGAAAAAGCCACCACCTGGATTCCAAGGAAGTTTACGGCTAACCCTATGTCCAATCCAGACTGTAAGAGGACCAGAACATTCAGAAGTGAGGATAAAAAGGCCAAGAGACCATTCCCCTCACACCAGCTTTCCAACACTCTCCATATCCTGACATAAGCTAAGGACGTTGAACATTTATTTACATTCTCTTATATTTATTTATTTACATTCTCTTATATACCGTGCTATTCTGCATCAGTGCGGTTTACATTGAACAAACTGAAATTACATTAAACAGGGCATTATAACTTGGAGATAACTATTTTACAGGGAACATGGGCTATGGAGGGTTAAGTGGCTTGCCCAAGACCACAAGGAGCACCTGTGGGACTAGAAACCCCAGTCCTTCCAGCCCAAGGTTGCTGTCCTCTAGTGGGATTTGAACCCCCGACCTTCCGGCCTGAAGTACCTTGCCCCAACCACTAGGCCACTCCTCCACTCCACTCCACTCCAGAGAATGGCCATCTCTAACACCAAGAAGCCCCTCCGCTTTAGCCTCACCCTTTCAAGAGCCAGGTCATAAGTGAGAATCAATACATCTGAGGTATCAGGATTGGTCCCTGCGAGAGCCAATTGATTCTGTGAGGGAGATGCCATGGACCAGCTATCAATAGCCTGTGGAGGTCAGCATACCATGGCTTGCAAAGCCAGCCTGGTGCAATGAGAACCACCCTTCTGGGCTAAGACTCTATATGTTGAAGGAGATGTTCTAACAGTGGCCTTGGAGGAAAAACATACAGAAGCCCCTCCATCGGCCAACTCCACACCAGGCTCTCAAACACCTCAGATATGGGCTCAAAAACCTCAGACTTGGGCTGAAGAACCTGTTTACCATGGCATCGGAGGTGGAGGCCATGAGACCCATGATGGGCACAACACCTATGAAGCCGCACAACACTGCCGTGATTGGTTCCCATTTGTCCGGGTCCACCCTGTGCTGTCTGAGAAAAAAAATGCTGGAACTTTCGCTTTCTCATCCACGTGAGCTGCTGAAAGAACCTCGGTTTGCCCACCGCAAGAGAGGGAGGTTTTTTTGTTTGTTTGTTTTCATTGTCACACTGCCTGTGCTTCTCTGACGAATGACTATTGTCCCATTGTCGGAGCTGACCCCTTATCACCCTCCGATGAAGTAAGTGGAGGAAAAATCCTAGAGCTAGAAAGAGTGCATTCCTCTCCTGAGACGAGATCATGTGGCATATGTGACTCGCAACGCAATCTCCACCCTGTGAGACTAGCATCCGTTGTCACCAATATCTAGTCTGGTGGCTCCAGCGGCATGTCCATTGCAGGTGTTTGAGCTGCAGTCCCCAGACAAGGCCCCTTCTTGTGCCCAGCAGACAGACCAGCATCCTTGAAGATGGATGGAGTTGAGGAGACCAATGAGAGGACGGAGCCTCTTGTAGAGGTCCCATGTGAACCTGTGCCTAAGGGCCATCGCCATCGCCATGACACACAGGAGCTGAAGGCAGTACCATGCCCAAGATGCCCCATGACAAAAAAGGGACCGTATTTGAGAATGAATCATCACTGCCCGTTGGGCCAAAATTCATCTTGAAGATGTGCAAATTTCTTATAAAGAGGTACACTTTATATTACTACCTCTACTACTAATGATCGTTTCTGTAGTGCTACAAGGCATACGCAGCGCTGTACAGACACATGTAAAAGACAGTCCCTGCTCATCAGAGCTTACAATCTAGTCAAGACAGACAACACGATAGCTGAGGGGGAGGGAAGGAAACATAGGAGACTAAGCAGATCAGGATCCAAAAGCGGCCTTGAAAAGGTGAGTTTTCAGCCTGGATTTGAAAAGGACCAGAGATGAAGACTACCATACAGACTCAGGTAGTTAATTCTTTTTATTTTTATTTATTTAGCTAGGCTTATATACTACTTTTCTATGAGTCAAAGTGGTGTACATTCAGCTGTTGTACATATATATTTCCCTTGTCCCCGAAGGGCTCACAATCTCACAGGTAGTGTGTTCCAGGAATAAGGAGCAGAAAGGTGGAAGAATTGAAGTCTGGAGTCGGCGGTAGAAGAGAAGGGCACAGATAGAAGGGATCTGCCAGAAACCTTAGCTACTGACTTTAATATATCCTTATAAAGTCAGACTAGCCAACACATAACAGTGCAAAATACAATCTACCATTCAATTGAAAATAATGGTCTTTGCCACTGTGAGGCTGAGACTGCTGAGATCAAAAGAAACACCTGGGTAGACTTTCTAAAGACTTAAATCAACTTCAGACAGAGAAGACAGTTCACCTGTAGTCCAATGTTTAAATTGTAGCTTCTCCCTTATGTGCAAGATACCTACACAAGACAATTGACTACAACAGTAGTGCTGCACCATTCTAGGTAGCAAATTCAGATGAGTAGATGGGTCATTAAAGTCTAGAACTCACTAATTCTATGAACTGACTCTCCTTCTCTATCAAGTACAGTGATATTCATGAGTTATATCATGTGATACAACCAAAGGTATAATAACTACATTCCCTCTAAACCCAGGTCTTCAAATAGCTCATCTTAATGATCAGTCACCTCGCAAGAAAAGCAAGAACCATCCACATTGCCAATATTTATCCGGAGAAAAATGCTTGCCATTATACTTAATGATTGAGTCCAAAGGTTCCAAAATGTTCAATTCAAAAATCTAGTTCTGCTCTGTACAGAACAATGATGATATTTTTTGTAGTGAGAATAAATCCACTATTACGGGAAAAAGGACTAACAATTATGTTTTTGCTGGAACCAATTCTGGACTGAAGGGAGATGCTTGGTAATTATTTCACATGCAGCTTCTTTGTTTAGAGCAGAGGTTCTCAACCCAGTTCCCAGGACACACCTGACCAATCGGGTTTTCAGGATAACCACAATGACTAACTATGTATAAGACATCTACATTCACTGCCTCCATTATATGCAGATCTCTCTTGTGCATAGTCATTGTGGTAATCCCGAAAACCTGACTAGCTAGACGTGCCCCAAGATCTGGAGGTTTAGAGATGTACATTTTCATAAGTTGAATGGTTTATAATGCAATTGGTAAAGATGTTAAACAGTTTTAACACTAGAAGATTTGTCTTCCATTTAGACAGAGTGACTTTTTTGCATATATTGATTAAACATAAAGTGCCTAGAGCCAGAGTGGAGGAATAGCCTATTGGTTAGAGCACTGGTTTGATGACCAGGGTTTAATTCCCACTAGTACTCCTTGTGGTCTTAGGCAAGTCACTTAACTCTCCATTACCTTGGAAGAAAGTGTATTTGGATTTTCAGAAAGCCTTTGACAAAGTCCCTCATGAGACTCTTCTGCAAATCAAAAGGTCATAGAATAGGAGGCAGTATACTATTGTGGATTAAGAACTGGTTAAAAGATAGAAAACAGAGAGTAGGGCTAAATGTCCAATTTTTTCAATGGAGAAAGATAAATAATGGAGTATCCTAGGGATCTGTGCTGGGTCCGCTGCTTTTTAACATATTTATAAATAATCTGGAAATGGAAATAACGAGTGAGGTGATCAAATTTGCAGATGACACAAAATTATTCAAAGTTGTTGAAGCACAAGAGGATTGTGAAAAATTACAAGAGGACCTTGAAAAATTGGGAGACTGGGTATCCAAATGGCAAATGAAATTTAATGTGGACAAGTGCAAAGTTATGCACTTAGGGAAAAACGGCCCAAACTTCAGTTACACGATGCAAGATTCCACATTAGGAATTACCTCCCAGGAAAAGAATCTAGGCATCATCGTGGAAAATATGTTGAAACCTTCTCCCCGGTGTGCAATGGTGGCCAAATACCAAACAGAATACTAATAATCATAAGGAAAAGAATGGAGAATAAAACCAAGGATATTATAATGCCTCTGTATCGTTCCATGGTACGACCACACCTTGAATATCATGTGCAATTCTGGTCACCATCTTAAAAAGGATATGGCAGAATTAGAAAAGGTACAGTGAAGAGTCACCAAAATGGTTAAGTGAATGGAAGAATACCCATATGAGGAAAGGCTTAAAAGGTTAGAGCTCTTCAACTTGGCAAAGAGACGGATGAGGGGAGATATGATAGAGTATAAAATAATTAATGGAGTGGAATGGGTAAATGTAGATCAGTTGTTTACTCCTTCAAAAAAATAGAAAGACTAGGGGACACACAATGAAGCTACAATGTAGCCGATTTAGGAGTAAATCGGAGAAAATATTTTTTCACTCATTGCATAATCAAACTTTGGAATTTGTTACTGGAAAATGTAGTAAAAGCATACTTGTAAGGCCCTGATAGGTCCCGCCCCCTCTGATGATGCTATTGCATTGGGGGGGGGGGGGCAGAACCAGCAGGGGCTTTTTTTTTTTTTTTGGATCAGTGAGAGCTCCCTGCCACTGCCCCAGTGAAAATCCATGCTTTTGGATTACAGCCAGTAGTAACAGCAATGGAGGCAGATACGGCAGGGGGCCAAATGTTGGACAGCAGGGGAGGGGGTGGAGGACAAATGCTGGATAACAGGGGGTAGAAGCAGTAAGACAAATGCCAGACAACAGAGGGGTAGGAAGACAAATGCAGGAAAATAGGGGAGTGGGGACAGAAGACAAATGCTGGACAACAGAAGGGAGAAACAGTGAAACAAATACTGGAAAATGAGGGGCTCGAAAATTAGCTAGCTATGGGTGACAAGTCCTGAAGCAGCCTGAAAATAAGCGGGCAAAACTTGAGTGGACCAATTTGTCACACAGCTGTTGAATTCTTTCATCTGTTTATCCACCATAGTTTCAGTTAAGTGGTCTTTTCTTTTCATTAACTACGTTTAAAAATGGTAAAAAATACACATGCTGTTGGAGGGAACCAATGAATGAGAATGAACAGTGCTAAGTAAGCACTCTCTGGGTTAGGCTATTTGAATTGTGTGTAGCCACTGGCTTCCCTTGAGCCCAGTGACTCTTCCCTCTCAATCTAACCAATTGGAATTCCAGGTTTTTAGAGGCATTTGTAAATTCTCTTCTGTCCCTTTGTGGAAAATATTTTTTATTTTATTTAAAGAGCCTTTTCTCAATTGTTACACGTTTTCCTGGTGTGTTTTTGAAGAAAATAGGGGTAGGAGGGCAGGAGGACAAATGCTGGAAAATGGGGGAGGGGCAGGAGGATAAATACTGGAAAATAGAGGAGGGGGCAGCAGGACAAATGCTGGACAACAGGGAGTCAGGAAGACAAATGCTGGACAAAAGGAAGCAGGAGGACAAATGCTGGCCAGAGGGGTAGGAAGACAAATGCTGGACATCAGGGGAGGGGGGCAGGAAGACAAATGCTGGACAACAGGGGAGGGGGATAGGAGGACAAATGCTAGATAACAAGGGGGATAAGCAGTAAGACAAATGTTGGACAAGGCGGGGCAGGAAGACAAATGCTGGACAACAGGGGAGGGGGCAGGAGGACAAATACTGGACAAGAGGGTGGCAGGAAGACAAATGCTGGACAACAGGGGGCAGGAAGACAAATACCGGACAACAGGGGGGGGGGGGTTTAGGAAGACAAATGCCGGACAACAGGGGTGCAGAAAGACAAATACCGGACAACAGGGGGGGTCAGGAAGACAAATGCCAGACAACAGGGGGTCAGGAAGACAAATGCTGGACAACAGGGGGGCAGGAAGACAAATGCTGGACAACAGGGGAGGGGGCAGGAGGACAAATACTGGACAACAGGGGGGGTCAGGAAGACAAATGCTGAACAGGGGAGGGGGCAGGAGGACAAATGCTGGACAACGGGGGGGAGGAAGATAAATGCTGGCTAACAGGGGGACAGGAAGACACATGCTGGATAACAGGGGGGGGGGGGGCAAGAAGATGAATGCTGGACAACATGGGAGGGGGGAAGCAGGATGGCAAATGCTGGACCAGGTCTGGTGTTACCCGGTAAGCGTGGCATGGAGGTGCTGAAGTCAGGAGATTGCTGTTGCTAGCTGCCTACCCTCCACTATCTATCTATCTATATATATCTATCTCTATCTCTCTCTATATATATATATCTATATATATGAAAAGCGGTATATAAACATAGCTAAATAAATAAATAAATATAAATACAATAAAATGTTCTTGGCTGCAGTAAGACTAATGTAGGATTTGGGATGCCCTTTTATTCAACATTTTCTTTATAAAATCAGTACTCCTGATGCATGCCCTGGAAAAGTACTTATGGGTTCTGGGTTTTTTTGGTACTTATACCGTCTTTCATAATAAGGAAAGCGGTTTACAATTGGCTATAAAAATGAGCTCCATCAAACTGAGATTAAAAAAAAGAAGTTAGGAAGGGAAGTGATTCCCTGACAGGCAACCCATGCATGTACTTTTGTAAAATACAGGGGGAAATGAGAATATCCTGGCATGGATGTCTCAATTATGCCCTAGACATTCTATGTAAAAAGGGACTTCATGTGTCCTTGTACCCTTGTCATATGTAGAGAGGATGAGGAGAACGATTCACACTCATCTCACAGAGCATCAAAAGAAGTTACAGACCAAATTCTTAGAATTTCCTATGCTGCTCGTTGTATGGAACAAGCACATGTGCTTACAGATTTAAAGTGAACAGTACTTGTGCAAGTCCATCTGAACTGGCAGGAAGGCGATAGCGATAGCAATACCCTGCTTAAAAGACTGAGGCAAACATGATTATAAACTATAAACAAATAGCTCTGCTAGCTGCTTTAACGAAGACTGAATCTTGCCCTGTAAATATTTTTTGCCTGAATATCTGTGAAAGAAAGAAGCTAATGTCTAAAAGAACGATCTTAAATGCAGAGTCTGCCAGCATTCTAAATGCTAATGTACTAGTACCCATTTATGTTCTTGTGTTTCTGGGGGGCCAAAACTTCTCCTAGAAGCTTTGAAAAGATATTAGTTTCCCATTTTCTAATAGTCCTAACTCCGTGATAACTTAAATTGGCTGTCATGGCAGACTAATCTCCATATTATTTATTTTAAACAAGGGATTTAACCAAATGGGCATGTTAATGCAGTCAACCTAGAGGACTTTTAACAGATTTATCCACTTGTAGCCTGAATTGTTGAAATGGACTTCTCAGAATCAGGTAGAAGAATCCCAGGTGTAATACAAAGTGTAGTGGTCAACATTATTGGCACTCTTGCATTTTTGGTATGTTGTGTAAGATATCTTGAGAAATAATTGGAAATATTCCAACTCTATGCCATCATAATATTTTAATAGTATGTTCAAAGGTATACAACAAAAAAAAGATGTCTGTGCAACTCAGACATAGTAATTTCTGAGTAAAAGACAAAATATGACCTGGACAGGTTTAATAGCAAAGGTATTTTATTTGTGGTAGATCATAAGAGCCACTACCCAACATTGCCATCTTTCGGCACTATCTTCATGAGAGATTTTGGCTGAAAGGATTTTGTTTGCCTTGCTTATTACCTTCTTGGGCAACCACTATATCTGCTTACAGCATTTCTGCGTGTCCAGTATGTATGGGGTTGTCTTCCTCCACCAGCAGCTGGAGATTGAGCATGTCAAAGTTTTGATGTCACAGTAAAAGAGCTCCCTCCTTAAGTTCCATGAACTAATATCCTACTGACAAAGCAGACTTAGAGAGCACAATATGCCAGATTAGGGAAAAAAAAAAAACACCCTATCATGCTACAAACAGAACTACCTTTATCGCAGAACTGAATACCTTCAGCATACAAAATATATACAATACATGAAAGGACATCCTATAATCAGGAATATGCTTGCCCACTTCAGGCCCCTTTCTCAACTAAACAGGAGCAGCACATCCTCAATAATGAAGAGATGGAATTCTGAGTTGAGATGTCTGAGTCTCACCGGACTAGCCCTATGTCCTAATTGTAGGACAGAGAAAGAATTATTAGGCAATCATGGGAGGGTCCTGGACTGGACTGGAGGGACTTCCAGGAAAGACAATTAGCAGGTAAGGTTGAATTTTGCCTTCCATATTGTCCCTCCTGTCCAGTCCATTATGTGTGGGATATACCAGAGCAGTAACTAAATATGGGAGGGCCCCGTGAGTCCGGCCTGATCACTGAAGCCCCAAAGCATACGTCACCAGCCACCTGCACATCCAGGAGATAATGCCGCGTAAAGGTATGTAGGGATGATCACATCGCCACCTTGTAAATGTCCACTGGCGGCACCAGACTACATTCCGCCCAGGAAGTAGCCTGTGCTCTGGTTGAGTGGGCCAGCAAACTCTGCGGAACTTCTCTATGCTTCGGCAAATAAGCCGAGGAGATTGCTTCTTTAATCTAGTGCACCACCAATGCCTTAGACGCCACCTCACCCTTACACGGACCGCCAAACAGCACAAACAGTCTATCCAACCTATGAAATGACTCTGTGCCCTTCAAATAACGCCACAAAACTCTCCACAAAGCCAACCGGCTGAGCTGACAGTCCTCCTCTGAATAATGTGGAAAAGAAAAACATCGGTAAGGTCACTGACTAGTTAAGATGAAAGCGCAACATCACTTTCAGTAGGAAGGAAGGCACCAGCCTTAACACCACCTTTTCCTTAGTAAAAGCAAGAAAGGGCTCTCTACACGATGAGGCTTGCAGCTCAGAAATCTGCCTAGCTGAACAAATAGCCACCAGGAAAACCATTTTGGGCATAAAATCCTTCAGGAAAGCTCGAGCCAGAGATTTGAAAGGCTCGCCAGTTAGCGCAGACAACACCTGAGGTCACACCTGTTTTACCACCCTAAGAAACAGAGCCACATCCAGTTGTGCTGCCGAGGAGTATCCCTGTACCTGTCCCCGGTAGCAAGAAAGGGCCACAACTTGCACGTGCTGAAAATTCAGAACTAGCCTCTTGTCGAGGCCAGTCTGCAAAAATGCAAGGATATCCAGAAGTGAGGCAAAGCCTGAAGATCTCTGCCTTTGCACCAATCCTCAAAAATGCGCCAAACTCTGACATAGGCTAAAGAGGTAGAGCATTTGAGAGCCTTCAACAAGGTGGTCACTACTTCCATGGAGTAGCCTCTGTGCCACAGCCGTGCCCTTTCAAGAGCCAGGCTGTAAGCAAGAAGCGATTGACTTACAGCATGAGAATTGGTCCCTGTGACAGTAAATTGACTGAATGTTCAGCAGGTGCCAGGCAAGTGTTACAAGAAGTCTGAAGAGGTCAGCGTAACACAACCTCTGAGGCCAGTCAGGCGCAATGAGTATCATGTTCCTTCGATGGGCCTCTATGCGCTGGAGCAACTGTCCTATGAGAGACCATGGAGGGAACACACACAGAAGCCCTTCTGCAGGCCACCTTTGCGCGAGAGCATCTAAGCTCTCTGACATATGCTCTCTGCGCTTGCTGAAGAACCAGTTTGCTTTGGTGATGTGTGTTAGGGAAATCAGAATCCTATATATGTGTCCTTTGTAATAATAATGCTTAGTTTAAGTGCATATACAAGAGGCCTGCACAAGAGAAATTAGAATCCTATAGAAATCAGAATCCTATGTGTGTGCCCTTTGTACATTCTGGTGGGCATGGAAAAAGGAATGTGCTGTGTAAGCTAAACTGATTGTTCTACTCAAGGATGACTTGTTTTTGCATTAGTTACTGATAAACTATAGTGGGCCCCCAGAAGATGGGTGGATGACGTATGACTATGTTTCTAAGAATGTATAAAATACGGACAAGCCCTCCACCCTTTGGAATAAACTTGCATACTGTCCTTCTGTGTGGTCTGTGTGTGTTTATTCCCCTGGATTCCAGCCAGCCGGAGCAGCACACCGCAGATGAGGGTTCGGGATTTCCTGGCCTGGAGTGACCATCAATAAGCAGACCCATTACAATGTGCAATAAGGCCATCAGATCCATCACAGGGAGGAGTGGTCTAGTGGTTGGGGCAAGTTACCGAGGGTCAGGGGTTTGAATCCTGCTAGCGGACAGTAACCTTGAGCCAGAAGGACTGGGGTTTCTAGTCCTACAGGTGCTCCTTGTGGCCTTGGACAAGCCACTTACCTCCCTGTTGCCTGTGACGTAGAAGCCTCTCAAGATGCTATAGAAACAGATAGTGATCCGGTGGAGAGAACCGGTACTGCAAGAGAATGCAGGATTTTCTCTTCAGAGAGAAAAAAACACAGAGCTAATCAGGAACCACACCTCACCTCAAGGAAGGAGAGAAGCCAAGTCCCTGATTGGGCACGCCCAAGCAGGAGGCGGGCAGTGCAGTACACAGGCAGCTTGTTAAGCACTCAGAAACAGAGAGAGTCAGATTTGAAAGAAGACAACGACTCAGAAGGACATGACCAGGAAGAGTTGGAGAGAGAGAGCAATTAGGCAGCTGTGATCCACTAAGGAGAAGACTGGACTCATGAAGCAAGTACCTGGGAGACTCAGGGGCAGGGAGAATCTTCTGTGACCAGAAGGATTCAGGAGCACTGAGATACCCAAGGCTACAGCACAGGCTTCTAGAGGACCAAGCAGAACCTTGGAACCGAAGGCAGAGGGACAGAGAATTACCCTGGAGAAAGCCACAGCACAAGGTACACAGTGGGTTTGAAGCAGCTAGCAAGTTTAACATTGGGAAGCCAGAAAGAGTGAAGGCTAACGTTAAAAGCCAAGACAAAGTCAGACAACATGGTAGCAATTGGTTGCAGTCTGAAAAGCATGTAAGCAGCCTAGGCTATTCTCAGGGTCCGCGAGCAGCGACCTGCACCAGGTCATCCGTGAACTCCGGTCTTGCTGCAAGCGGCTGCCATGCCGTCCGCTGAGAGTGCCTGGCAGGTACAGGAGCCCAAGTGCAGCCCAGCAATCCGACAGAGCCTGGAAGTAATGTAAGTTTAACTGAATATACATACGAGTAAGATAGAATTAAAACGCAAATTGAACTGATCAACAGCAAGAGAACAATTTTCGAGATGTTGAGTATAGGAGCACATTGTAGAAGCAAGCCAAGAGAAAACTGCTATATACATACGATTATAATGCTTAAAATAAAAAAAATTTTGTGGAGAGTAGAAAGGGTCCGTCTTGCTGGCAAGGCGGAAGAACTGAAACTGGCTAGCTAGGGGCGGGCAGGGGGGTATGGCCAAGTGGCCCATGCTCAGAAGGGCAAAGCCCTACTGAGCTATGGAGAGTACTTCCGTCTTCTCGGCGCCGTCGGATGACGTCACCAAGTGTGGCTGACTCATCCTGCTTGTCCTAGGAGAACCTATAGTAAAGGAACAGCTGAGTCTTATTACAGAGACAGGAGCCAAGAGAAGTCTGACGGTTCTACTTTTAACACTCTGTTGAGAAACTCTCCACTCACAGCTGAAGTTTTAAACCCAGCACTAACGTTTAGTGATAAGTGGGGGAAGGATAATCCTAACACGGGGAAACTGTTGTCCTAGTAAAAGCAGCATTGCTAATTATCAAGAGATAAGCAGTTTAAACAAACAGTTACCTGAAGCAGGAAGACATTATCAGCTTAGCCCAGGAAGAACGCAGGCTGAATTGCTTCTTAAAGATTTCAGAGAGTTCCTTGAAAGCAGGGCAGTTTCTTCCTCTAATGTAGCACAGCCCACAAACAGCTGTGAAGAGGAAATGCCTTTAGTTTCTTCTCTACCGTTCAGAGCCAGACATTCCAATGGACTGTTCAGCTTGTGTCATTGAGAAGGACATTTAATTGAAAGGCTGTACAAAGTTATATGAAGCAATATAACAGAAGTTGCTGTATTGATTCCTATGCTGAGAAACTTATCAGAAAGGAATAAGTTAAAGCATAATTGTTTGCATACCAGGAGCATTGCTGTTTGCCAAAGTTTGTTTCTTCCGTTAGTGAAAAGGGTCACATGACAACTGAATGTGATCACAGAAGATAATGGACATTTAGCCTAGCAGTGCAATACCTTGTTTAAGTTTTGGTTTCCACTCTTGTTTTGTGCTATTATACTTTATTTGCGTCTGTTTGCACTTGAACTGCAATGCGGAAATAAACCTCAAAGAAATTTTCTTTACCTGCCTTACTACTTGAGCACACACAACTACAATTCTCAACCCTGAAGGGCATCAAAGGCCATCCCCTCCTGAAACCCTCAAGGTCCAGGGAGCGGGTGTGTGGCATGCCTCAGGTATAAAAACAAACAGATTGTGAGCTCTTTGGGGGACAAAGGAAAAATATAAATACTGTACCTGAATGTACACTGCTTTGACTGGTGGAAAAATCAGTATATAAGCCTAGTTCTATAAATAAATAAATCATTGGGGCCAATAGATGTTGACTGAGAAAGTCGATCTGAACATTTTTCTTGCCTACCACATGTGTTGCTGACAGTGCCACCAGATTCTCCTCCGCCTACATCAGAAACAGATCTCCTCTGCCAGAATTGCACTGCCAGTGCCCCCTTGGTGATTTATGTATGCTACTGT
Source organism: Ichthyophis bannanicus (assembly GCA_033557465.1). Taxonomy (NCBI): domain Eukaryota; kingdom Metazoa; phylum Chordata; class Amphibia; order Gymnophiona; family Ichthyophiidae; genus Ichthyophis; species Ichthyophis bannanicus. The sequence continues at coordinate 909,178,215 of CM066033.1, forward strand.
AGTCGCATTGTCTGAGCAGACCCTCAGTGCCTTTTGCAGAATAAGGCGGCAGAAGGCTTGGCATGCTAGAAGCACCGCTCTGATTTCCAAATGATTTATTGACCATAAGCTCTCCTCTGAAGACCATGTTCCTTGAGCCATGTGTGACTCCCAATGTTTTTTCATTCACATTCTCTTATATACCATGCTATTCTGCATCAATGTGGTTTACATTGAACAAACTGAAATTACATTGAACAGGGCATTATAACTTGGAGATAACTATTTTACAGGGAACATGGGCTATGGAGGGTTAAGTGGCTTGCCCAAGACCACAAGGAGCACCTGTGGGACTAGAAACCCCAGTCCTTCTGGCCCAAGGTTGCTGTCCTCTAGTGGAATTTGAACCCTTGACCTTCTGGCCTGAAGTACCTTGCCCCAACCACTAGGCCACTCCTCTACTCCCCACCTGCTCCCCATCTGGAGGATCCAGGCCATCTACACCCTTGTGTCCCAGGGATAGATCAACCTCTGAGTGTGATGCTGTGGAGACCATCGGGATAGCAAAGCATGCTGCAGAGGTCGCATGTGAGCTCATGCCCAGGGTACCAAGTTTAAGGATGCTGCCATGGATCCTAGGAGCTGCAGACAATGCCATGTCAAGGGTGCTGACATTGCCAGAAATTTGTGAACTTGTTGCCGAATCCTTTGCGCCCTCTCAACTGGCACAGAGACCAGACCTGCTCTGATGTCAAACCAAGACCCCAGATAGACTAAACTCTGAACCGGATTGAGCTTGCTCTTGGCAAAATTGACCACCCAGCCTAGACTCTGCAGGAACTCTCCAATCCTCTGGGCGGCGGTTATGCCTTCCTCCTCTGATTTTGCTCTGATCAGCCAATCGCCTAAGTAAGGATGAACTAGAATACCCTCTTTCTGCAGCAACACCACCACCACCATTACTTTTGTGAAGGTGCGTGGAGCTGTGACCAGGCCAAATGGCAGAGCTTAAAACCAAAAGTGTCTCATCGGAACAGCAAATGGCAAGAACTGTTGGTGCTCTGGGTGGATGAGGATATGGAGGTATGCCTCCATCAAATCAAGCACTGACAGGAACTCACCCTTCTGTACAGTGAGGATGACCAAGTGCAGAGTATCCATCTGGAAATGCGGCACTTTCAAGGTTTCATTTACCCTCTTGAGGTCCAGGGTAGGTCAGAACGCTCCTTCCTTTTTGGGGACCACAAAATAAATGACATATTGACCTAATCCACATTGATTGGTGGGTACCGGCACCACCTCCAACTCAGGTTGCACTGCCTCCCTCAGAGATTTGACAGACCTCTAGGGGGGTCTTTTGATGAGGGGGATGGGAGAGAAGCTTCTTCATCCCAGACTGCTTTTTCCATGCACTATTTATCAAGGGAAGGGAAGGGAAGGAATCTAACAAAAGTTACAGTGCAGTAAAAATAATGGGTGATTTCAATTACCCCGGTATCGACTGGGTCAGTGTCACGGCAGGACATGCTAGGGAGATAAAGTTCCTAGATGAAATAAATGACTGCTTCTTGGAGCAGCTGGTTCATGAACCGACCAGAGGGGAAGCCATATTGGACCTAGTCCTTAGTGGAACACCAGATCTAGTACAAGAGATAAGGGTGTTGGGGCCACTTGGCAATAGTGATCATAGCATGATCGCGTTTGATTTAATTAGTGGAGGAGGGATAGTAAGGAAATCCACAGTACTACCTTTTAACTTTCGAAAGGGAAACTATGATAAAATGAGGAAAATAGTTAAGAAAAAAATAAAAGGAGCAGTTGCAAAGGTTAAAGACTTACATCAAGCTTGGGTGTTGTTGAAAAATACTATCTTGGAAGCCCAGACCAGCTGTATTCCACGCTTTAAGAAAAGTGGAAGGAAGTCCAAAAAACTGACAGCATGGTTAAAGGTGATGTCAGAGAGGCTGTTGTTGCCAAAAAAGCATCTTTCAGGAAATGGAAAATAGAGCCAAATGACAAAACCTGGAAACAGCACAAGCACTGGCAAGTCAAATGCAAGACATTGATAAGGCAGGCAAAGGGAGAATTTGAGAAGAAGCTTGCTGCGGAAGCAAAAATGCGAAATAAAGACTTTTTCAAGTACATTCGTAGCAAAAAACCCATGAGAGAGTCAGTTGGTCCATTAGATGATAGAGGGGTTAAAGGGGCACTAAGAGGCGACAAAACAATAGCGGAGAGACTGAATTAATTCTTTGCTTCGGTCTTTACTGAGGAAGATGTAGGGATGTTACCCATGACTGAAGTGGTATTTAAAGATGCGGAAGAATTGAAGGAAATATCGATACATCGGGAGGATGTATTACAACTATTAGATAAACTGAAGAGTAGCAAATCACCTGGGCCGCATGGTATACATCCAAGGGTGTTGAAAGAACTGAAATATGAGATTGCAGACCTGCTATTAGTAATCTGTGAATTTTCATTAAAATCATCTGTAATACCTGAAGACTGGAAGATCGCCAATGTAACGCCAATTTTTAAAAAGGGTTCCAGGGGTGATCCGGGAAACTACAGACCAGTGAGCCTGATGTCAGTACCGGGAAAAATGCCAGAAACCATCATAAAGAAACAAATTACTCAGCATGTAGATAGTCATGGCCTAATGGGATACAAATTAACAATGGTCTACTATTCTCGAGAGTAAAAGGAAATCCCAATATAATCAAAAAATACTCTCACTTAGTTGCAAAAGGTAAAGATGAGAAATTATGTGTGTTATCTTATTTATGTCCTATTATTTCAAACAAAATACTGGTGGTTTTGGCTGACATGAGGTCTCAGAACTTGTGGGCTGTCAGAGGCTATTGTTTTATTGAAGCTCACTGAACCAAACCCTTAGCACACATCACCGACCTCCAAACCAGCCTTTCCACCATTCATTTTTTTTTTTTTTTAAGTTTTTTTCCAAACTAAAACAAATAACTTGTGCAGTCCAAAGCAAACAGATCAGGCTGGTGATTTTTTTTAAATGAAGGTAACTCTGTTACTTAGCTTTTTCTGAAACAGCTTAATAGTTGATGAAGCTAGAGCCCGCCAAATCCTCAGATGTTGAAAGTTGGCATAATCCCGACGCCATCTAGCACGCTGTTCATATGCGTTTCACCGAAAGGTTTCTTCAGGGGAAATTCGTTCTTAGACGCACTAAAAACAAAACAAATTTTTTCAACTTTCTTCTATAGCAACCAAACAACTTCAAAAAATGAAAGAATCATTATTGTACTGACAGTTCAAACGTACCTTTGAATATCAAACTGAGAAAACTCAGTAACTTGCAAAGTTCAGCTGTTGAAGTTGGTAATTCGAGAAACCGCGCATGCGGGAGATTTAAAGAGCAGCTGATGCGTCAATCATTAAGCAACCAAGATCACCTGAAGCACGCTTCCCATTCTATGCGTGCATTAAGACCTCCCGGAATTAAAGTTTGTAATTGATAGATCCAGCTTTGTTCCGCATACAATAATGCCACAGAAGAGAAGCGCCACTAGTAGATCATTGCCTAGAGTTTCAGCACACCTTCGAAAATCTCACCTGTTTTTGTATTGAACAAGTTCTGACGTCCCGATTAGGTAGAACACGGGAACGAGCATTATTGTATGCGGAACAATGCTTGATCCATCAATTACAAACTTTAATTCCGGGAGGTCTTAATGCACGCATAGAATGGGAAGCGTGCTTCAGGTGATCTTGGTTGCTTAATGATTGACGCATCAGCTGCTCTTTAAATCTTCCACATGCGCGGTTTCTCTAATTACCAACTGCAAGTTACTGAATTTTCTCAGTTTGATATTCAAAGGTACGTTTGAACTGTCAGTACGATAATGATTCTTTCATTTTTTGAAGTTGTTTGGTTGCTATAGAAGAAAGTTATGGTTGAAAAAATTTGTTCTGTTTTTAGTGTGTCTAAGAAAGAATTTCCCCTGAAGAAACCTTTAGGTGAAACGCATATGAACAGCGCGCTAGATGGCGTCGGGATTATGCCAGCTTTCAACATCTGAGGATTTGGCGGGCTCTAGCTTTTTTCAACTATTAAGATGTTTCAGAAAAAGCTAAGTAACAGAGTTGTTACCTTCATTTAAAAAAAATTGCCAGCCTGATCTGTTTGCTTTGGACTGTACAAGTTATTTGTTTTAGTTTGGAAAAAAACTTAAAAAAAAAAAATTAATGGTGGAAAGGCTGGTTTGGAGGTCGGTGATGTGTGCTAAGGGTTTGGTTCAGTGAGCTTCAATAAAACAATAGCCTCTGACAGCCCGCAAGTTCTGAGACCTCATGTCAGCCAAAACCACCAGTATTTTGTTTGAAATATTAGGACATAAATAAGATAACACACATAATTTCTCATCTTTACCTTTTGCAACTAAGTGAGAGTATTTTTTGATTATATTGGGATGGCCTAATGGGAGACAGCCAACATGGCTTTAAACAAGGAAGATCTTGTCTTACTAATCTGTTATGTTTTTTTGAAGGTGTGAATAAACAGGTGGACAAAGGTGAGTCGGTTGATATAATGTATCTGGACTTTCAGAAAGCCTTTGACAAGGTCCCTCATCAGAGACTTTTGGCAAAATTAAAGAGTCATGGTCTAGGAAGCAGTGTACTATTGTGGATCAGGAACTGGTTAAAAGATAGAAAGCAGAGGGTAGGGCTAAATGGCCAATTTTCCCAATGGAGAAAGGTGAATAGTGGTATACCCCAGGGATCTGTGCTGGGTCCGCTGCTTTATGACATATTCATAAATGACCTGGAAAGTGGAATAACGAGTGAGGTTATCAAATTTGCAGATGACACAAAACTATTTAAAGTTGTTAAAACCCAAGAGAATTGTGGAAAATTGCTAGGGGCATCAAAATGGCAGATGAAATTTAATGTGGACAAGTGCAAAGTTATGCACCTAGGGAAGAACAACCCAAACCATGGTTACAGAATGCAAGGTTCCACATTAGGAGCCACCACCCAGGAAACAGATTTAGGCGTCATTGTGAATAACATTTTAAAACCAATCAGCCCAGTGTGCAGCGGCCGCCAAGAGAGCAAATAGAATGCTAGGTATCATAAGGAAAGGGATGGAAAATAAACAAAAGATATTATAATGCTTCTATATTGTTCCATGGTGAGACCGCACCTTGAATATTGTGTGCAATTCTGGTCGCCGTATCTTAAAAAGGATATAGCATTATTAGAAAAGATTCAGAGAAGAGCCACCAAAATAGTAAAGGGGATGGAAGGATACTCCTATGAAGAAAGGCTAAAAAGGTTAGGGCTCTTTAACCTGGAAAAGAGACGGCTGAGGGGAGATATGATGGAAGTCTATAAATTAATGAACGGAGTGGAATGGGTAAACGTAGATCGATTGTTTACATTATCAGAATATAGAAAGACTAGGGGACATGCAATGAAGCTACAGGGTAAACTATTTAAGACTAATAAAAGAAAATATTTTTTCACTCAACATGTAATCAAACTCTGGCATTTGTTACCGGAGGATGTAGTAATGGCTGTTAGTGTAGCTGGGTTTAAAAAAAGTTTGGACAAGTTCATGGAGGAAAGATCCATAAACCATTATTAAGAAGGGACCCAGGATATCAATGCTTGACCCAGTACAAGCATTGTGGAACCTGTGTCTTTTAGAGAAACTGCTAGGTATGTATGATCTAGATTGGCCACTGTTGGAAACAGGATACTGGGCTTGATGGACCTTGGTCTGACACATATCTTATGTTCTTATGTAAGGTCTCCTTCATTCAGAGATTCCTGCTACAGGGATTTCTCTGTGTCTGGAAGGGCAGCACTTTTAAGAGCTGGTGATTTTGCACCACCACACTGTTTCCTCTTCATACAATAGGCTGTAAGCATTAAGAGCACAAAATCAGGGGAAAAAAATGAGTTTCCCGCTTCTGAAACCTGAAAGAGCTCTGTCCCTGGTGCTGAAGCATGCTTTAGACTTTCACTGCTTTCCCTTCCCTGATGAGGAAATGGCAGCCGGGTCCAAAACGGACATGGTTCCCACCAAAAGCACTGGAACAACCGGTTCTGCTGTGGCCTGCAGAGAAGCCCCGTAAGTATCTTCCATATTCCTGATGCCAAAAAAATGCTCCGCTGACCTCCCCTGATGTGTACAAGCTCAGCAGAGGCCATTCCACACGAAATCACAGCTCCCCCCTGCAAATGGTACAAATGGAAAAGGAAGCCACCGTACAACCTCTCAGCGGTAAACACAAACTCCAGTCCGAGAAGAGCAACAAACAGAGAGAGAAAGAGGCAGCTCACCACACAAATCAGCGACCGAGCAACAACTGGCACAAGAAGGAAAACTTTACCTTTCAACGCAGAGAGCCACTCATTTCACTAAGGCTGCAAAGCTCTGCCCCTGCTTCTCTTCCTAACCCACCTCAGGATCCTTATACAGAAGAGGCAGACCCTGCCACTATCAACCCTCACAAGCCCCTTAGTATGGGGATGGTACCCAGCTCCAGGACAAGAGGAATCCAGTCACAGTGCCAAATTCTCTCCTCACAATCCCCTCTTTACATCCTCTGTCTTTTCCTCCCTTTTTTTTCCTTAAGCGCTAGGCTACAATAGCAGAATCTCCTTACCCAGCTGCTGGAGACTGAGATACTGGTTCCTGGAACCTAAGGAGGGAGTTCTTCTACTGTGATCACAACTTTGACATGCTCAATCGCCAGCTGCTAGTGGAGGGAGACAAACACACACATACTGGACTTGACTGGAAGGATGATATGTACATATGTAGTCCAAAGCCATTTCACTGGCCACTTTTGTAGGCGATATTGGGCATTAAGAGGTTGAACTGCAAGGGTGCCAATAATGTTGATCACAACTGAGGGGGTCTTCTACTAACAGGTGCTAAGATGCTGCACTTAATGTGCAATTAGCACCAAAATCATGGTACATTATGTAAACACCCCCATTTTAACTGCCAGGGGCAAAGAACGCATTTACCTGTCCCACAATGTGTACTGCATTAGTGCAGGTGCACTTAACACCCCCTATTGAGGTAGTGTTAGGTGAACCCACACTAATGCAGTTAGCACTCGATGTGAACACAGTACTAATTACACCGAGCTCACCAGACCCACTCTCTGCCTCTACCTCACCTACTCTTGCCTCTAACACAAGCTGCATAGTTAGCAGGAATCATCCTATGCTAACAGTCATGGCCCTACACTATCTGGCAACGTGCATCCCAGCATGCCTTTAGCACACAGCAGAATACATACTGCCTGTTAGTAGAAGACCTTCATAGTGAAATGGGAAGCAATGTCTCCACTAAAAGCCTTCTAGGAGATAATGAGAAACCTTCATCGATAGCCCACACTGCTCCAAATCTAAGAAAGCCTTATGGTGCAAATAATATTCTCCCTCTCTTTAGATGCCTTCACTTTTCAGAGTGCAATCCTAGGTGCCTTCCCCGCCAAAAGATTTTGTAAGGAGTTTATCTATCATCCACCTTTTTTAAGCAATTGCTTTGGGCTGAGGGAAGGTAACATGCTCAAAATGAAACTGATCTGTGGAGCAATAACCATCTTAGCCTACCTCAATCTTTCCCATTAGGATGGAGACAAAAGGGTCCATTTTTTAAAATATTTAATTCAGGAGACCATTAATTCTCCATGCTAAGTTGCAGCATTTGCTGTAAATTCTTATTAAATAAAGTATTTAAACCCACACTGAGCCCTTCTGCATAAGCTTTCTTAATTAAAGAACTGTTTCTTGCCTGGGAAATTCTCCAGTACCCACCTATTAAGGTTCATAAGAATCTGCATTTTGCCCCTCAAGTCAAAAACAGCCAAATGAGCCTCTCTCTGTTTTCAATATTTTAAATTCTCTCCTAAAAATAGTTTTAATTCTAGCCAGTTATAACCACAAAGTCAAAACTTGAGATGTTTCTTTTACCATCTGATTTCTATTTCTCATAAAACTGGAGCATTATTGTTTTTAATATTTATACACTTCCGTGTAACCAGTCTACTGGTATTAGTGCTATATTCATTTTTTAGTAAACATTTACTAAAGTCCTCTTTTCACATTTTCTTTAGTAGCTCTGAGATATATTTATCTTGAAACCCTTTGACTTTAAACTCTGCTGCAGACAGTAGGACCTGTGTACTCAGCTGCACTATTTTTACCGTGTGTTAAACACCATTAATGTGTGCACTAAGAATTTGTTTAACAGGTTTTTTATACCACTTTATCATTTCAGTCAAAAATACTGTAACTTATATTTGTCAATGTGCATTAAACGCATCTTTGGTAGTAGACTGGCTAATCTACTGAAGAGGGCTTTAAACTAGATTCGTTGGGGATGGGTGAAGAAAGCCCCCAGGTAAGTGAAAGCCCCCAGGTAAGTGATACATTAAATACCTTTATGGAAATGGGTAACAGGGGTAACATATGGAAAGCAGTGTGTATTAATGCCCGTAGCATGGGAAATAAGATCTCTGAAGTTGAAGCTTTGGTTGGAGTGGCTGACTTGGATTTAGTGGCAGTTACAGAAACATGGTTCACAGAAAACCATGACTGGGATGTAACTATACCTGGCTATACTTTATTCAGAAAGGACAGGGTAGGAAGAAGGGGAGGAGGAGTGGCACTATATGTAAAAAACTACTATTAAAGCTTTGGAATTACAGAGCTTAAAAGGGAGAGAGGAGGCATTGTGGGTTAAACTAGAAAGAGGGAAAGAGAAATCTATTTGCATTGGTGTGCTATACAGACCTCCCTCACAAGAGGAAGAGGTGGACAGAGATTTAATTGAAGACATACGCAGCATTGCTAGGAAAGGGGAAGTGCTACTGCTAGGAGATTTCAATATGCCAGATGTTGATTGGCACATTCCTGCTGCAGTATCATCTAGGAGTAAGGAGATCCTGGATTCTCTACAGGGAGAACTATTCAGGCAATTGGTAACAGACCCCACACGTGAAGGGGCCATACTGGACTTGGTGCTTACCAATGGTGAAAGTGTTTCTGATGTTGTAGTGGGAGATCATTTTGCATCCAGTGATCACCAGATGGTGTGGTTCAGTATTAGGACTAGGGCTGTTAGAATCCATTCCAAGGTGAAGATCTTAGACTTTAGGAAGACTAACTTTGCGAAGATGGGCCAATACCTCAGGGAGTTGTTAGTGGGATGGGAACAGCTGGGGGATGTAGAAAAACAGTGGGCAAAACTGAAAGGGGGTATTTTAAAGGCAACCAACCTTTATGTTAAAAAGGTAAATAAAGGCAAAAGGAACAGGAGACCGCTATGGTTTTCGAAGGAGGTAGCTGAAAAAGTGAAGAAAAAGAGGGAGGCCTTCATGAAATACAAGAGATCACAGAGAGAGGAAGACAGGCATCTGTATTTGGAAAAACTTAGAGAAGCTAGCAAAGTAGTCAAGAAGGCAAAGATTCAAAAGGAGGAGGAAATAGCCAATGCAATAAAATGGGGGGATAAGACATTTTTCAGATATATTAGTGAGAAGAGGAAGGGCAAAAGTGGTATTGTCAGACTCAAGGGTGCAGGGGGGAATATGTAGAAGCTGATAAGGATAAAGCGGAATTGCTTAACAAATATTTTTGTTCTGTGTTCACAGATGAAGAACCAGGAGCAGGACCTCAGAAAACATCCACAAATAAGAACAGAAGCGAGGGACATCTTGAACAATTTTCAGAAGACTGTGTTCGTGAGAAACTAGCTCAACTTAAAGTAGACAAAGCGATGGGACCGGATGGGATACACCCTAGAATACTGAGGGAACTTGGGGACGTTCTAGCAACTCCACTGACTGACCTTTTCAATGCCTCATTGGAGTCGGGAGTGGTGCCAAAGGACTGGAGAGAGGCTCATGTGGTGCCTTTACACAAAAAGCGGTAGTAAGGATGTGGTTGAAAACTACAGGCCGGTTAGTTTAACTTCAGTGGTAAGTAAATTAATGGAAACGCTGTTGAAAGAGAAAATAGTGAGGTTTCTGGAGTCCAGCGGATTACAGGATCCGAGGCAGCATGGATTCACCAGAGGCAGGTCTTGTCAGACAAATCTGATTGATTTCTTTGACTGGGTGACCAGGGAGTTGGACCGCGGGAGAGCTCTAGATGTGGTGTATTTAGATTTCAGTAAAGCCTTTGACACTGTTCCTCACAGGCGACTTATAAACAAACTGAGCACCCTAGGGATGGACCCTAAAGTTACTGCTTGGGTTAGAAATTGGTTGGGTGGGAGGCAACAAAGAGTACAAGTAAATGGAGCTCACTCTGAGGAGAAGGATGTTACCAGTGGTGTGCCCCAGGGATCTGTCCTTGGTCCGATTCTTTTTAACATCTTTGTTAGTGATATAGCGGAAGGGCTGTCAGGTAAGGTTTGCCTCTTTGCGGATGATACCAAAATCTGCAATAGAGTAGACACCCAGGAAGGTGTAGATAACATGAGGAGGGATCTAGCTAAGCTTGAAGAATGGTCTAGAATTTGGCAACTGGGATTTAATGTTAAAAAAATGTAAGGTCATGCATTTGGGCTGCAGCAATCCAAGGGAGCAATACAGTATAGGAGGTGAAGTACTTTTGTCCACTAAAGAAGAGCGGGACCTAGGCGTAGTTGTGTCCGATGATCTTAAAGTAGCTAAACAGGTAGAAAAGGCGACGGCAAAAGCTAGAAGGATGCTTGGGTGCATACGGAGAGGAATGGCTAGCAGAAAAAAGGAGGTGATAATGCCTCTGTATAAGTCTTTGGTGCGACCTCATTTGGAGTATGGTGTGCAATTCTGGAGACCGCACCTTCAAAAGGATGTGAACAGGATGGAGTCGGTGCAGAGGGTTGCTACTAAGATGATTAGTGGTCTTCATTATAAAGCATATGAGGATAGACTTAAGGATCTTAATATGTACACCTTAGAGGAAAGGCGGGATAGAGGTGATATGATTGAGATGTTTAAATACCTCCGTGGCATAAATGTTCAGGGAGAGAGCCTCTTTCAATTGAAAGCAAGTTCTGCAACGAGGGTACATGGGATGAGGGTGAAGGGAGATAGATTCAGGAGTGATATGCGGAAATATTTCTTTACGGAAAGAGTAGTGGATCCGTGGAATAGTCTCCCAGTGGAGGTGGTAGAGATGAGGACAGTAACTGAATTCAAAAAAGCATGGGACCAACACAGAGGATCTCTAAAGGTAAAAAGTGGACTGTTGTAGTTGTTGTTATGGAAGGACAGATTAGATGGGCCTTGTGGTCTTTTTCTGTCATCATGTTTCTATGTTTCTAAACAGTGACACTGCCCAAAGCCACAAGGAGTACTAATGGGAATCAAACCCTGGTCTTTTGGGTCTCAAGCCAATGCTCTAACCATCAGGCTTCTCCTCCTCAGTGCCACATCCCATGTATTAAAATCTATGAGTGGGGCTACATTAAACACAAAGGTGCCTTATACTTACAGCAGCCCCATATGCTAAGTAGTAAATTCCACAGTAATAAGCTTATTACTCATTACTGGGATATTTACCAATTTGTGATCAATTTAATATGGGTACATCGCCAAGTAAACCTACCATGTCCAGGAAGGACAGGCTCCAGGCATCAATCAAGCAAGCATCTGTTTAGACAGGCATTTCGGTCATCATATTACATGGAGGGGTAGCCTAGTGATTAGATCACTAGTTAAGAAACCAGGGTTTGATTTCCACTAGCACTCCTTGTGTCCTTGGGCAAGTCAGTTAACCCTCCATTGCCTCAGAAGAATCCAAGTTTTCAATGTCCCTGTTTAATATACATTGCCAAGCTTAAGTTACAATATATACCACTTTGACTAAAATGCTAAAGCGGTATAAAAAATCTTTTAAATATTTACAAGTAAAGACTAGGGAAATGCATTCATTAGCATGCATTCTGTTTAATGTGCCTTAAAAACCTTTTTTTTTTTTTTTTTTTTTTTTTTTTTTAGTGCAGTCAAGTCAAGCCAACAGGCATGCAAAAGAGCCTTCCAACTCTACGCACCTTTCATATGGAACAGACTGCCGGACCAGCTCAAGAACATCATGGACCTCAAGACTTTCCGCAAAAAAGTTAAAAAAGCATCTCATTACCGAAAACTTCTACACCAGTGAATAACCCCCACCAGAAGAACAATGTACACCCACCTTGCACTAACTGTATATATTTAAAAAACTGCATATAATTAAGAGCCAACGCTCTTTGGATTGCATGCTGTAGCTAGTTTAATACCAATGTTTCAATGTAAGTTACATTTTTAGTTCCATGTAAACTGCCTGACTCCTGGCGACATAGCTGCCTCTGGGTTTTCTTGGCAATGTATCACCCGGAAGTAGAGTGCCAGGCCTTTTCTTCCGATTTAACAAGTGTTAACACACATGCACATACTTTAATGTTCCACTGTACATTATTATATGTAAATCGTCTTGACTTGTAGAAGATGGTACAGGAATATTGTTAAATAAATAAATACAGTATAAATTGAAATTACACTTACCTGGTAATTGTAGTTCCTTGAGTGACGACAGTTTAGTCCTCCACTTCTGGGTAGTGCACCTCCTCCTGCAGCTTGGAGACTGGACCAATCAGAACTCTGACATCACTGGATGCAGCCTGCAGGCATTCCCCATAAGCCCCAGTGACCTATTGACAAAGCAGACTCAAAAGAGCAAGAAATAAATAGCTAACCAGTTAAACACTTGAAACTGTAAAGAAAAACATAAACCTTCCCCGAAGCAGGAAAGGAAAAGATTTTTCGAAAGAAACACCCTCTCTCCTGCCGAGACAATTAAACAAGGCCGCGAAAGAAGAGGAAAGGCAGAAAGTACTAGAGGGCTAGATCTCCCAACAAGACACTCACCTGTAAAATCGTACTTCAGGCCTGACTGCGTGCCGAGTCAAACTAGAAAACTGAGGGCGGGAATGAGGACTAAACTGTCGTCACTCAAGGAACTACAATTACCAGGTAAGTGTAATTTCAATTTCCTTATCGTTCCTCCAGTTTAGTCCTCCACTTCTGGGATGTAACAGAGCAGTACTAACGGGAGGGACCCTGCCAGCCGGCACGCATAACCGCAGACCCGAAACCGGAATCCCCCGCCACCCATCTAGCCAGCCGGTTAGGCCTGCTGAAAGGGAGCAGCAACGCCCCAGTCGCTGCTTTGCCAAACCCCACCGGCGGAACTACACGATGCTCTGCTCAGGGAGCCGCACGCAGTCCAGCAGAGTGCTCCCCACTCAGCCGTAAGAAACCTCCCCGGCAACATGTAAGCCGAGACGAACGTCTCTTTGAGCCAACTGGCAATGGAGGTCTATGCCTCAGCCTCACCCTGCCTGGGACCCTCAAGCAAGTACAAATGTACGCTCTAACATACACAAGGAGCCTGGGACTGCGAAATAACGACCCCGAAGCCCCCGGACGTCCAAGCGACCCAGTCGCCATTCAGAAACGTGTACTCCTCCCACCCGGAAGCTCTGGAGAGACATTGTTTGACGTCCCGGAAAAGGCAAAGACACCTTAGGCAGAAAGGTCGGAACTGGCCGTAGCAGTACTTTGGACAGAAAGGCAAAGGAAAGAAACTTCTAACCCGACAGAGCCTACCGCTCTGAGATGCGCCGCACCGAGCAAACCGCCCCAGAAAACGCATCTGTGAGAGTCAAGTGTCTTTGACCGAAACTTGGCTTAAGGGCTCAAATGGAGCCTTAGTCTAGCTCCTGAACAGCAAGTCGAGACACCACGGCGGAACGGAAAACCAACTCCTGGACGCAACCGGGTAACCGCTTGAAGAAAACGCACTATACCATAGTGTGGCCCAAGAGCTACGCCACGAACCATACCTCAGTAACAGGCTATGGCCGCTAACTGTACCCGCAAGAACTGGGAGCCAGCTCTTTAACAAATCCATCCTGCAAAAAAAAATCAATACCACCGATACTGATGCCGTGGCAGCGCGGACCTGAAGACCGGAACAGCAGCCCTCAAATACGCGCCAAAACCGAACATAGACCAGCGAAATTGATCGGTGCTGTATTTGAAGGATCCGGGAGCAAAACCCAAAGAGGGAAAGGGACTGGAGACCGACAGTGGCGCTCGCCAGGGACGGCCTAGGCCACAGCAGATCCTGACTTTATCACCAAACCTCATGCAACACCATGAGGACCTCTGGCACCTTCATACAACCGAAAGTCCCCCATTGCTGGAGAAAGTACCTTAGCCGGACAATACCGACGAAGCCAAGAAATGCAGTCTCACTCAGCAAAGAGTGTATCGAACCATCAAGCCTACACAATTGAGAGCTCATACCAAATGCAAATACGGGAGCCCTAGTACCTGGCTCCCAAACACAGCGCAGAAAATACGCTGGAACATAGGCTGAATGCACGGAACATACCCAGAGAATTGACGTCCTCTATGAAACCTTCCAGTGCCCAGGAGCACGAAGTTCCCTACTGTGCTACCGAGACATCCTTCACTGCACTCTCAACACGGAACCCACAACGAGATGGCGGAGGCAGAACAGCGCCCTTGCTAAGCGTAAAAATCCCATCTGACAGCACAGGCTCTAGAAATAGATGAGAATTTCCTGGGAAGGACAGGAGAAGAGGAGCATCCCTCTGGCCGTCCTGCAGTCAGAGAAATAGCAGTGGACAACACCGGCCAACGTCCAAGAGGATGTCATAGAGGATGCTGCCTGCATGAATCGGACAAAAAATGCGATTCCACAGGTTCCAAGCTTCCTCAGGGATGGGGACACTGAATACTATATGTGAGCCATGAGCAGCGCTGCTATCCATCGGCCTATAGACACCCGAGAGCGAAACCTGGGACAGAAAATCTCGATTTGCAGAACAGGACGGTGGCTTACGTAGTCACGAACCCCAGAGAAGCCAAGAGGCCCTGCGGTTAGAACGGCCCTGACGTGCAGAGAGTAATCTGAAGATGACCGCATACACCTGGTCACAGAAATGCCCTATTGAGTGCCCCCGGCGTCCTCCGGAGCCCCTAGACCGTAGCACAGGCACGTTCTGGTTGATAGTCTAATCGTAAGTATGAGTAAATAGACATAAATTCTTATATCCTAAGGCGTCCTAAATGCTCATGCCCCGAAAAGCTGACAGCTTGCCTACAATCGCAGGCCTTAAGAGATGCTCCTCCGAGACATGAGCAGGAGAGAGAGAACAGGTGGCATCAGAGCAACGCGAAAACTGCTGGCACATAAAAGGAAGAAAGACACGAAGCGTAAACTGAAAAATAAAGGAAATCAGCTCCTAACTACTAAAGGGAACTAATTCCTCATTGTCACCAAAGCAAAGGTAACTGAAGTAAAAGGAAATTAGAATATATCACACGAAATGTTCGTGATATGTACCCCCAAGTGACCCTTAAAGAACAAGTCTGAAGCAGAGGGATCCCTGAAGACAATGAACTAGGCCCGGGAGTGTTATGCTGTACGCCCCACACGGAAGGGAATTGGAGTGGAGGAGTGGCCTAGTGGCTGGGGCTGCTGCATCTTGCCCTCAAAGAGGACATCAACCTCGGGCCGGAAGGACTGGGGCTTCGAGTCCCACAAGTGCTCCTCGAGGTCTTGGACAAGCCACTCAACCCCCCATAGCTTATGAGCCCTGTCAAATAGTTATCTCCAAGTTATAATGCCCCGTTCAAGGTAAATTCAGTTTGTTCAATGAAAGCCACACTGGTGCCAAATAGCGCGGTATAGAAGAGAATTTAAATAAAGAAATAAATACAAGCCTGACCACGCGCAGGCCTGCTCCCGATCCCAACAGAATCCAGGGAGGGGCTTGGAGAAACTGCAGATCAAATGGGAAATAAGAAGGATAAGAATAAGGATAAACCCCCTGGTCCCCCTGGCCGCAAGCTCCCACTCCAATCACGGGGGTGTGTGCAAGAACAAGTAACTACCAGTACGCTACCTGCCCACCCAAATAAAAAACTGAAAACTAGAACAACCATGCAAGGCCCACAGACCATTATTTAGAAGGGACCCAGGATAGCCAGGCATGACGCAGTACCAGCAATGTGGGAATTGTGTCTGTTAGCAAAACCGCTAGGTACTTGGGAACTAGATCGACCACCGTTGGAAAGGGAAACAGGAAACTGGGCTGGAAGGACCCTGGAGTGGCTCAGTATGGCCGCTTTGAGGACCTCAGGTTCCTATGTCCAAAAGAACAAATGAATGGCTGGGAGCTCGCGACCTATAGAACTCTGGGCGTGGAATGATACCATGGCTGGCGTTGGTCTGCGGCGTCTTTTTTTTATTTTTTTTTTATTTTACCACCGCAGTACTTCTGCTAGCCTGTGGAGTGAGATAGAGGGGAAACTGAATAGAGCCCGTAGACTAAAAATCCCCACACATGAGACCATTCATTGTGCTTCGCCATGGAAAAAACATGCCTGGAAGCAAGAGCAACAGTTTCACCTTCCTCTCCGTCTGGGCATAGAGTTTAATGGCTCTGTAGCCTGCATGACTTTTGTTTTCACAGACTGATGGAGGTTCGGAGAGTTGAGTATTCTTCTTTTTTTTTTTTTTTTTATACATGATGCAATCAGGCACCCTCACTGCCTAGACCGCCCGTCAAATAAATGCAAAAAGGAAAGCAACATTGAATACCACGAAGAAATAAACAAACCACTAAGAAACGAAAGGAAAAGAAATCCTCACCAAAACAAATTACGTTGCTTTTGAGGGAGCAGAGCCCACATCAGGAGAAGCTCAGACCCGGGGTTCAGTTTTGCCGCCGAGAAAATATGTAGTGCTAAAGAGACCGCGTGCTCAAAATGGCCGCGATCTCCATCCAGCTTGCTTGTTTTGGCACGCTGAATAGAGAAGCCCCTCTCCGAAGCCAAAATCCTACCTTTTGCAGAGGAGCCGCACTCCAACTATACTTAAGGACACAAAACAGGCCACCTTTTAAGAAACAATACACTACCTGTATGTTCAGACCCTGTGCTGTGTGTTCCATTGGGGAAAAATTAAATATTTTAAAAAGAACTCGGCTGTTTAGACCAGCGTTTCCCAGACAAAGTGGCCTGGAGAGTTCTGTACATTTTGTTTCAGATTCTACAACACGTCCCAGTGCACCACAGGTTATCTGGTGATGGTGATGTTAACCGAAATCATAGTCATAGACTGACAGTACGAAGGGACTACTGTCTCAAGCTCCCCTCCATTTTACCCTTCCTTCATCTACGAGCTGGAGCTCACCCAGAGGCTAGTATTCAGGGCCCTAACGGGTGCTCCTCAGAGAGATAGTCAGGAGGGCAAAAAACTGTACGGTCCCAGCAAGCACGTAAACACTGCTGACGTAGAGGAACTGAAAACTCAAAACAAAGTAAAAAATAAAATTAACGAAGGGAAGCCCCAAAAAAGGGAGGAAGCTGCCTCAGCGGACCGCCTGCAGTTGTACTCAGGCAAGCCGCCGCAACTCCCACCTCGAGGTCCAAAATCACAAGGAAATGGCCGCCCCCTCATCGCCGAATTTTGGCGCCAAACAGAAACCGCCGTTGCAAAGGAACAGCTCTGCTCAAAACGACAGGGCCCGAAGGTCTTACCTGCCTGCCTGAAAGCAACCCATCATGTTTCTGTCGCTGCGATGCCAAAACGGCCCAGAGACTGCGCTGCCGTCACAGCGAGGGTTGCTCAGCCGGTTCCAGCACATAATAAGGATGCCGCAAGTATGGAGAGCCTCCGTCTCCCAGAGCTAAAGAGTGACTACGCGGGTCCCTCGGAGCTCTCTCCCGTACAGTCCAGGGAGAGAGATCCGCACCGGCAAATGACTGCAGTCAAATGACAAGACTGACAAGAGGTAAAAGGAGGGAGCTGCTAACCAAAAAGAAAAACTTTAAAGGGCCAGAAAGCAAATTTGAAATTACAGAAACCCGAAGGAGGACGGCCCCTGAGCACTACAGAGAACCAATACCCCCCCCCCCTTTTTTTTTTTTTTTTAACTACTCTGAAAGCTAAAGTAAGGCAAAAGCAAAGATAAAAATAAGCAAAAATAATCATAAAAGTAGAATCCCACTAAAGACTCCTCAACTATTACTTAAGTGAGCCCAGACCTAGGCTCACTACATCCTCCTGCTGCATGGAGACTGGACACACTGGGGCTTATGGGGAATGCCTGCAGGCTGCATCCAGTGATGTCAGAGTTCTGATTGGTCCAGTCTCCCAGCTGCAGGAGGAGGTGCACTACCCAGAAGTGGAGGACTAAACTGGAGGAACGATAAGGAACTAGTTTTTGCATGTTAAAAAGCTGTAATATGCATTGAAGACCTGCAATGCACAAGCCTGGGAAAAAAAAGCACAAAAATCTCACAGGCAAAATAGTCAAAAATAGTTTGCTGGAGTGGTAGAAAGCCTAGAGCTTGTCCTACTTACCAGGGTGTAGTTAACTGAAAAAAGGGAGCTCAAAAGGGGAAAATGGTCACAAACTCAGTCAGGGAAAGGCTAACAAGATGTGACATGACCAGGGGCCAACTGGCTCCTTAACTGTTTGCTGGTTAGTGCAGGGTAATAAAGTATACTAAAAATTCTAGAAGTGCAGCTTCAAAAGAAACAATAGCCTTCTGAGTACACATGCTGCGCATATCATTAACTTAGTACATTGGGCACTAGACCTGATAAAACTCAAGATGAGAAAGCATATTAAAATCATATGATCTGAATTTATCATGCTTTTTATTACTAAGCATGATTATTCCTAATTCTTGCATATTAATCACCATCTAATCAAATCCAGTAGTTAAACAAATGATCTATACAGAATTTCAAACTCAGTTATGAATATTCTAAATTATAAATACTGGAACCGATGAAGGGGGAGGGCCAGAGGAGGGGGTGAAGGAGAAGGGGGGGAGAGACAGGGGGTGGGAGGAGGCAGGGACTAGACTGAGGGATGGGAGGGCAGAGGAGGAGGAGAACAGTTTGCAAAACTGAAAGTGGGCAAGGCCAAAAGACCGGATGGGATACATCCCAGGATATGAGGGAAATCCGAGTGGTTCTTGCAGGGCCGTTAAAGGATGTTTTTAATAAATCCTTGGAGACAGGAGAAGTTCCACAAGACTAGAGAAGGGCTGATGTGGTACCTCTTCACAAAAGTGGCAATAGGGAAGAAGTGACAAACTACAGGCCAGTAAGCCTTACCTCAGTGGCAGGAAACGTAATGGAGGCATTCCTTAAAGAGTGAATAGTAGACTTTCTCAAAACCAACAGGTTGCATGATTCGAGGCAATATGGATTTACCAAAGGACAATCTTGCCAAACAAATCTGATTGAGTTCTTAGACTGGCTGACCAGAGAACTAGATCAAGGACATGCAATGGATGTGATCTACTTAGATTTCAGCAAAGCATTTGATACTGTTCCTCATAGGAGGCTTATCAATAAACTAAACAGCTTAGGGATGAGTCCCAAGGTGGTGAACTGGATCAGAAATTAGTTAACTGACAGACAACAGAAGGTGATGGTAAACAGTGTGTAATTAGCAGTGTGCCCCAGGATTCGGTCCTGGGACAGGTACTGTTCAATGTATTAGTGAGTGATATTGCTGAAGGACTGAATGGCAAAGTCTGTCTTTTTGTAGATGATACCAAAATTTGCAACAGAGTGGACTCCCCAGAGAGAGTGGATAACATGAGGAAAGATCTACAAAAGCTGGAAGAATAGTCTAATGCTTGGCAGTTAAGATTTAATGTGAAGAAGTGCAGTGTCATGGGAAGTAGAAATCCAAGGGAACTGTATGCAATAGGGGCGAGAGGTTGGTGTGTATGGACCAGGAGAAGGTCCTTGGAGTGATTGTGTCTGAGGATATCCAGGTGGTGAAACAGTGAGATAATGTGGTGGCAAAAGCCAGAAGGATGCTGGTTTGCATACAGAGAGGAATTACCAGCAGAAAAGAAGAGGTACTAATGCCATTGTACAAGTCGCTGGTGAGGCTCCACTTGGAATAGTGTTCAGTTTTGGAGACTATGGGGCATGTTTACTAAAAACCGCTAATTTGCGTGCCGCAAAATAGCGCACTAAAAGCGGTACTTAAGAGCACTTAAACGCCCCGCAATCGTGCGTGTCACCCCCGCACAGGTGCGCGGCACAATAACGGGCCCCGCACAAGTACGGGCCCGCAAATGTCCGATAGGGGCGTGGAACGGCTAACGGAGGGCGGAGGAAGGTTCCTGAGGGGTGGAGAGACGGGTTTAATGGGCGGGGAAGGGGAGGGGAGAGGCTCCCCGCACATTATCAGGGCCGAATCCCAAAGCAAAACTACTGCGAGTGAAACACTCGCGGTAGAGGGCATTTAAAGGGAAGAGAAACCATTTCCGTCAGCAATGTACAGCAAAATCGGGGAAACCTGAAAAACGTGAGCAGTGTGATACATGTGCACAGCACAAAAGTGAAAATAAAAATAGAAAGTGACCAAAACAAAAATATCACAAATAGTAATGCAGCTGGGGAACAGTTATAGTAATGGGCAAATATATAGAAAACACACCCAGGAAAGCTCCAGAAAGAAGAAATGAATATTGGAAGGGTCTACGGAGCGGAGACTCATCCAAAACAAATGTCCTTTTTGGAGCTTTCCTGGGAGTGTTTGCTATGGTTGCCCATTAATATCACTTTTGCCCAGCGTGGTGATATATTGTCCCCCAGTGTCTGTGGTCATTTTCGGGGTTTATGTGCACGTTTGTCACCAGACAGAGTGCATGTGCCCACAGTAAAAATGCGTAGAGCAGGGTTTGTGACTCCATCCTGCCAGGTATACTACCTCCAGGGGCTGCATTGTCTCTGTGGCCATAGTGTGGTGCAGCAGACAGAGCCAGTACCTCGAGGGTCAGAGGTTCAAATCCCAGCTGGGGCACATGCCAGCCCAGCCCCTATATTTTACCCACCACTAAACAAAGATAGCGCAGACACCCCTGTATTGCAGGGAACATAAGCATGGGGAAAACACCCATATTTTACACAACACTGCAAAAACACAACAACAATGGGCATTACCTACAGCCAAATCCCCCAAATGCAGTCCCATACTGCCACATTGCAATCTGGTCATCTGCTGTTTCTGAGAGAAGCTCATGCCAGCATGTTGGCGGACGAGTACATGTGGTGCAGGGGGCAGTGGCTGCTAGCCACAGAAGACAGAGGCCTAGCCATGTGCAGGCTGGCACAGTCCACTGCAACAGCCAGGCCCTGCCGGATCCACAGTCATGGACGTTCCAGGGAAACCAGCCAATCTGTGGCTACACGGTGGTGCAGTGCACACAGACAGTGCATGCAAGAACAGAAGGTCACAGGTTCATAAGCCCAGCTGGGGCTTCCACCAATCCTAGCCACATATTTTTCCCACACCTACACAGTGATAGTAAGGACACACCTTTCGTGTTGAGGACATATGCAATGGTAATACGTCTATCTTTTACCCCACTGAGCACAGACACCATGAACAGGGGCAGTACCTAGAGCAGACTCTCCCAAATGCATTCCTGGTGTGCCACACACCAGTCAGGTTCCATGCTGCCACTCATACAAATGCCTGTGCTGTATATCTATGCACCACCCCCATGGCATGTAGATGTAGCTCATGCATATTCATGAGGGACAGCAGGAAAACACGAACAGTGTGATGCAGACCTGGACTGGGGTTGGGAATCTCTGCCGTAAAGCAGCAGCCAACAGGGGCAGACACACCCACACCCACACCCACAGGCCCCATTGGCCAATGTCTCCTGGAGAGGCAGAACAGTGGACCCTGCGTGCATCTCCCAATACTAGCACCTGCATACCTTAGCAATGTCACCCTACACCTGAGGTATACGGTACACAGCTCTGAGACGTTTGCTAGGAGTACTGGCAGATAGATATCCATACGTTACGCACATACTGCTAGTTGACCCCATCAGAACAATCTGTTAGGTGTTTGCGGGGCGTGCTCCAGGACTGGCCTCTGACGGTGTTTACCACCCTGGGGAGTGACCCCCAGCAGTACTGCGTACCATATCCATGCCTTGCCGTGCCTAGGACAGGTTTGGTGGCCAAGGCTAATTACCTCCTCAGTAGTAGCACCATGCTGGCATAGGTGTGGAAGTGTGTGTCTGTCTATACAGTGGGTGCTGGCTGCAAGCCCCTTCCACAGCCCACACTGCCAGCACTGTTGCCAGTATTGGCCTGCTAATGTGCATAATGAGTAGCAAGGGACCATGGGTATATCTCAGACAGGGTGGGCTGACCAGGATGCAGCTGCACAGGGTATAGGGCAGGGGTGGGCACCTCCGGTCCTGGAGGGCCGCAGACCAGTCAGGTTTTTGGGATATCCCTAATGAGCATGCATGAGATATATATGCATTAGAGATATCCTGCCAACCTGACTGGTTTGTGGCCCTCCAGGGCTGGATTTGGAGACCCCTGCCTTACACCTCTATCATTTAAGATTGTGAGTGGGCAAGGTACAGATGTCCTAGACATCGAAAGGGTATATAGAATGTGTCATATTTCTCCTCGATTCTCACCACCACCAAAAAGTTGTCTAATAGACAATTTTTTGGTGGTGGTGAGAAATGAGGAGGACTGTGACAAATTCTATCTAACCTTTTTGATGTCTTGGACATCTGCACCTTGTCCACTCACAATCTTAAATGACAGAGGTGTAAGGCAGGGGTCTCCAAATCCAGCCTTGGAGGGCCACAAACCAGTCAGGTTGGCAGGATATCTCTAATGCATATATATCTCATGCATGCTCATTAGGGATATCCCGAAAACCTGACTGGTCTGCGGCCCTCCAGGACCAGGTTTGCCCACCCCTGGTATAGGGCACTGGCAGGGACATGGTAGTGCCCGGCCACCACCTACACAGACAGGGGGACCTCTGTATGTGCTGCTGGGGGATCACTCTCACCCTGAGTGTGCAGTGATGGCAGCATGGCTAGGCACACCCATAGTGCTGTATTGTGTTTCTCTCATGTGATATATATGGGTTTCTTGTTGGGGCCTTTTCACTGACTTATCTGCTTGTGTGTGCTGCCACCCCAGTTGTGGGTGCATGCATTTCCATCAGGACCAACCAGCAGACTGAGCACAGATGGTATGTGTCTTGATGGAGTGCCTTGCAGGGTGCAGTGGCTGATGGCTTGCTGCAGGAGAATATCAGATAGTGGTGGGGTGCATCTATGAATATCCAGGCCTAATGTCTGTCTGATATTGTGGTATGGATGTGTGTGGAACTGCTCGGACTGCTCTGTGTGTGTGTGTGGGGGGGGTCTACTTCCCCAGCAGGACTGGGGTTGATGGTTGACTCTACTGCCATCAGTGCAGGGGAGGGAGAGAAAGGATAGTATGGGGATCTGTTTGTGGGAGACCCTGTTTTATCCACGGGGGGGGGTGTTTCCACTAACTGTGGCAGACAGCGATCTCCAAGATGATTATGCAGCACCTACCTATTTCACAGGTTATTGCTGCTTTGGAGCTCTGGCATGGCCGCATTCAGCCATGCAAGGTGTTGTGCACCTGGTCCTGGGCGCATCATCACACACTCAGGGTGGGCATAGTAACCGCACAATGTGATGGTGTTTAGCTACTCTTTGCCGTTTGTCCACCCACTCAGGACACCCTACCAGGCCGAGGTGCTGTGTGGGTGCACAAGGACACCTCCCCCTACCAGGCCGGGTAGCTTTAGGGGTGCAGTTCCCATCTTGTGTGCATCTGATTTGCATGTGCAGTGCATCATGGGTACGGGTGGCCTAACCCTATCCTGTTTACACCAGCAGACTGTCTGTGATGTGACGTGCAGGCTATCTGCAGCCAGGCAGGAGCTTGCTTACAACTATAGAGGTGTAGCCCAATGGTTACGCCACTGCCTGTACAGCCAGAGGTTGTGGGTTCATACCCACAGTGGGGTTCTGTGATAGAGTTTTCCAAAGCATTTTTTACATTTACTGTACATATGTTGATGCCTGCAATAACACCCTCAGCGTACTGTACCCATAAGGTGCCTCTGAGGGTGCTTTATTGGGCGCCCTATAGGGCACTTTATGGTTGGCATCCATATAGGGTGCACTATACATTATCCTGTGTCGCAACATACATGCTGCCCTATAGGGGACATTCTAGGGTGCCTTGGCGGACGGTGCACTGTAACATGTGCCTTATGGTCCGCCTTATGTTAACATGCTGTGAGAGTGCGTTTGCTAGTAGTTATCACAAAATAGAATTAAAAAGCCTCCTAAAGCACTCCACAACATAAAATATACTGCCTCAGCTAGCCTTTTTCAATGGGCATTGTGAGGGATTGAACCCCTGGTCCCTGCACCATTGGTCAGTGTCCTAACCATTGTGCTGTGGCTGTGTTCCTTTGCTTTAGCATCAGCGCGCCGCATCCTGCTGCCCACAATTAACAGTGCGCCGCATCCTGCTGCCCACAATGAACAGTGCGCCGCCTTATGCCGCCCCACAATGAACAGTGCGCCGCCTTATGCCGCCCCAAAATGAACAGTGCGCCGCCTTAAAATTATTTTGCCTCCTGACACACATTTCCACATTCAAGGTGGTGCCTCAGCCAGCCTTTTTGGGCTGCACACACTGGGGGATTGAACCCATGGCCCCTGCACCATTGGTTATTGTCTTCACCGTTGTGCTACGGCTCTGTTCCTATATGTGCCCAGCTGCGCCCCGCTTAGCCTTCCCACGCGCTAATGTGGGCCCCGCACATTAACGCGACGCGCACACATACGGTCTTTTTTTTTCCTTTTTCGGCCTGAACCGCCCACTCCTTATATGGCACAGGCACACTACCGCGGCCCCGCACGTTAGGAATGTTTAGTAAACATGCCCCTATATCTCGCAAAGGATATAAAAAGACTGGAAATGGTTTGGAGGAAGGCAACCAAAATGATCTGGAGCCTACATCAGAAGATGTATGAGAAGAGACTTGAAGACCTAAATATGCGCACTCTGGAGGAGAGGGGGGAGAGGGGAGATATGATTCAGACCTTTAAATACTTAAAGAGTATTAGTGAACAAACAAACTTCTTCCAAAGACGGGGAAGCTGTAAAACTAGAGGGCATAACATGAAGCTGCAAGGGGGTGAACTGAAAGGCAATGTCAGGAAATACTTCTTCACTGAAAGTATGGTGGATGCTTGGAATGCCCTCCTGATGGAAGTGGTGGGGCCAAATACTGTGATGGAATTCAAAGTGGCATGGGACAGACATAGCGGATCTCTTTACAGCAACAGGATAAAATCAAAATAAACATAACTCTTATATCTCAACAAATAGAGGTGACCTACACGGACCGGTGGGTGCACCCCTAAACAAAGGCATGGGGAGGAGTGACCTGCACAGAGTAGCAGGGGCACCTACACTTACCAACTTGCTAGACAGACTAGATGGACCATACAGGTCTTTATCTGCAATCATATACTATATTACTATGAATACAGTGTAGAAGTGTTGCTCCATCTGGGGGGGAGGGGAGAGGCTATAGATTCTCACCTGCTTGTATGACGTTACATTGGACACACTATTGGGAAGCACTAGTGTAATTGGTGGAAGTGTGCTTGCCTTTTGGATAGGATGGGAAAGCATTTGGGTGGTCTGCTGAGTAAGCTGACAGCTGAAATGTGCATATTGACCCTGCATGTCTTAATAGTCACAAATCGTCCCCAAACCCATGAGCTCTCATTCACATCCCAGCTTTCCAAATGCTAGAGTGCACCACTCCCACTACTGCTACATAGCTTATCTGTATTGATCATGTGCTGTGAGCATACCTGTCCCTATCTGGGGCAGGGCCAGCGCTACCCGGTACGTCCGGTAAATACAGCCGGGGGCGGCGGAATTAAGGGGCACCAAAGCTGCAACATAGGCTGCTGGAGGAAAAGGCCACAGTCGCAGCCAGCATTAGTGCCTGTGGCCATGGTTCTCAGCAAAAATGTTGCATGAGCCAGAGAGAGAAAAAGTATTCAAGTGTGTTTGAATCAGTCAGCTTTGGTTCCGTTCATTTCACCGATCCTGCCTCCATCCTCCTCAGAAATGAGCTTGGACGCTGCCGCCCACAGACCCTGCGCTCTGAGGCAGATGCCCCTCTTTCCCTGAGCTCAGGGTGTAGGGGCAATGAAGCAGGAAGGTCACTCAGCATATGCTGGGCCTCCCCACCTCCAGACCGGAGTGGTGGGAACCACCTGAGGCGGTCCTGCTACTATTCCCGCCTACAGCCGACTGGTAAGTGAGGCCCAGGGAGGGACACACTGCAGTTGGAAAAGCAGAAGAAATGATGTGAGAGTTGCACAGAATGGACCCACAATGGCAGGAGCTGTTAGAGGACAATTTCATTTACTTCTTTATGAAGGGCATGTTAAGATCAGGTATTGAAGGCATTTCCTTGGCCCTAGAGGGCTTATAATAAAAGTTTGTACCTAAGGAGTTGCAGTGGCATCTGAACCCTGCTCCTTCTAGTGCCAGGCTGCTGCCCCTAACCACTACACTACTCCTCCAATCCTGAGAAGGTTTATTGAAGTAGGTGTTGCCAAGAGTCCATTGGCTAGTGAATCATCTAACCACAGTTTATAAGAACATAAGAAATACCATACTAGGTCAGACCATGATCCATCAAGCCCAGCATCCTGTTTCCAACAGTGGCCAGTCTAGGTCACAAGTACCTGGCAGGTACCCAAAGTACACTACTTCCACAATGCTCATCCTGGGGTAAGCAGTGGATTTCCCAGGTCCTCTTTAATAATGGTTTATAGACCTTTCCTCCAGGAACTTGTCCAAACCATTTTTAAACCCAGCTACATTAACAGCTTTTGCTACCTCCTCCGGTAATGAATTCCAGAGTTTGATTATGTATTGAGTGAAAAAATATTTTCTCTTATTAGTCTTAAATGGGTTACATTGTAGCTTCATTGCATGTCCCCTAATCTTTCTACTTTTTGATGATGTAAACAACCGGTCTATGTTAACCCGTTCCACTCCATTCATTAATTTATAGACTTCTATCATATCTCCCCTCAGCCTTCTCTTTTCCAAGTTTAAGAGCCCTAACCTTTGCCTTTACTCATAGGGATATCCTTCCATCCCCTTTACCATTTTGGTGGCTCTTCTCTGTACCTTTTCTAATTCCGCTATAGCACCCCTTTTACTCCTCTATCATCCAATGGTCCAATTGACTGCCTCACAGGATTTTTGCTATGAAAGTATTAAAGTTTTTATTATGCATTTTTGCTTCCTTGGCAAGCTTTTTTCAAATTCTCTCTTTGCCTGCCTTATCAGTGCCTTGCATCTAACTTGGCAATGCTTTTTTTGTTTCCAGTTTTAGTCATTTGTCTCCTTTTTCCATTTCCTGAAAGATGCTTTTTATGGCCACAACAGCCTCTTTGACCTCGCCTTTAAACCATGCTCACAGTTTTTTTTTTATCTTCCTTCCACTTTTCTTAAAGTGTGGAATACATCTGTTCTGGGCTTCCAAGATAGTATTTTTAAACAATGTCCATGCTTTATGCAGATCTTTAGCCTTTGCAGCTGTTCCTTTTAGTCTTTTGTTAACTATTTTCCTCATTTTATCATAGTCTCCCTTTTGAAAGTTAAATGGGAGTACTGTAGATTTCCTTGCCATCCTTCTTTCATTTATTAAATCAAATGTGATCATGCTGTGATCACTATTGCCAAATAGCCCCAATACCCTTATCTCTTGCACCAGATCCTGCGTGCCACTAAGGACTAGGTCCAAAATAGCTTTCCCTCTTATTGGTTCATGAACCAGCTGCTCCAAGAAGCAATCATTTATTTCATCTAGAAAGCGTAGTTACTCACCTGTAACAGGTGATCTCCGGGAACAGCAGGAATTTAGTCCTCACATATGGGTATCGTCTGTACCGACGGAGCCTGCATGGGAATGCTCCCCAGCGTCCAATAGGAATGCTTTTTGGAGCATCCCTCAGCACATGGGCGTTGCCTTCCCACCTTTCCAACTGTCCCTCTTCAGTTACATTAGTAGCTGAGTGAAAGGATAGAGGGAGAGAGGAAAGAGACAAAGAGAGAGACACACACAACTCCTAGGGGAGGTGGGTGGGTTGTGAGGACTAAATTCCTGCTGTTCCCGGAGATCACCTGTTACAGGTGAGTAACTACTCTATCTCCAAGAACAAGCAGGAATGTAGTCCTCACATATGGGGACTCCCTAACTTAAGATGCCAGGGAGATATCCCCTGGAAGGTGCTACCATCGAAGGTGAGAATCCTTCCTCCCGTGGATCTCTGGCATCTCACCAGGGTTGGTGGGTAGGAGTTGGTTTAGGTTTGAAAGAGATTTTGAAGAACAGCTTGGCCAAAGAAGGCATCCCAATGGGAAACTTTATCTAGGCAGTAGTGGGCTGTGAAGGTGTGTACCGAAGCCCATGTGGCTGCTTGACAAATGTCATCGATAGACACAGAGTGGAGATTAGCCATAGAAGCTGCCATGGCTCTCACATTGTGAGCTGTGACATGGTCCTGAAGAGGAAGACCCTTACTCTCATAAGTAAAGGATATGCATTGGGCAATCCATTTAGATAAAGTTCTTTTGGAGACTGGAAGTCCCAAATGACTGGGGTCAAAAGCTACAAAACGTTGCGAGGACTTTCTATGTTGCTGTGTTCTTTGAATGTAAAAGGCTAAGGCCCTCTTACAATCCAAAGTATGAAGATTTCTTTCTGCGTTAGAGGCGTGAGGCCTCGGAAAAAATACAGGAAGGTAAATTGATTGGTTTAAATTAAAAGGCGAAACCACCTTTGGCATAAAGTGTGGGTGAGTTCGAAGAACAACCTTATGATGAAATCTAGTATAAGGAGGATCAGCCACTAAAGCTTGCAATTCACTAATGCGACGGGCAGAGGTGATTGCAATCAGGAAGATGACCTTCCAAGTCAAAAACTTAAGGGCTGTAGTGGCTAAAGGTTCAAAAGGCGGCTTCATGAGCTGCCCGAGAACTATATTTAGATCCCATGCTACCGGTGGTGGCTTGATGGGAGGTTTAGTTAATAAAAGACCTCTCATAAATCTTGATAGGAGTGGGTGAGAGGAAATTGGTTGTCCATTTAGAGGCTTATAAGAAGCTGCAATTGCACTAAGATGGACTCTTATCGAATTGGTTTTTAACCCAGAATTCGATAAGTGAAGGAGATACTTTAGTATTGATTCTAAGGGTATGACCAGGGGGTTTAATCCCCTCTTGGAGCACCATATAGTAAAATGTTTCCACTTGAAGGCATAAGATCTTAATGTGGAAGGTTTCCTAGAAGCCTGAAGGATATCTTTTACCTGCTGGGACAGGTTGAAATCCTGGAGGTCTAAGCCTTCAACAACCAGGCCGTGAGGTGCAGGGACTGGGGATTCGGGTGCCATAGCATCCCGTTCTCCTTTGAAAGGAGATCTGGAGCATGCCCTAACTCCAGAGGTGCAGCTTGAGAGAGATGTAGAAGCAGGGGATACCATGTTTGGCGTGGCCATCGTGGTGCTATGAGAATCATGCGACCCCTGTCTCTCTGAAGCTTGAAGAGTGTCTTGGGGATGAGGGGAATGGGTGGGAAGGCATAAAGGAAGTCCTGATCCCAGTGGAGGAGGAAGGTGTCCCTTGCCTGACAGTTGAGCGCCGGAATCCTGGAACAGAACCGGGGAAGTCTGGCATTCAGTGGACTTGCAAAGAGGTCTATGTCTGGAGTGCCCCAGAGATGAAATATCTTTGCCACCTGGTCTAGGTGGAGTGACCACTCGTGAGGTAGCAGTACTTGACTGAGTTTGTCTGCCCAAAGGTTTTGAATGACTGGAAGATATACCACTAGAAGGTGAATTTGATGCTCTCTGGCGAGGGCCCAGAGTCGTAAACTTCATTGCATAATGACAGAGAGCCTGTCCCACCCTGCTTGTTCACACAGAACATGGCTACCTGATTGTCCGTCTGGACTAGGACTGTCTTGTAGCTGAGCTGGGCGTGGAACACTCGAAGAGCTAAATAAATTGCTCTTAATTCCAGGAGGTTTATGTGTAAACCAACCTCCTGTGGAGTCCAGGTGCCCTGGGTAGAGAGATGATTCAGGTGTGCTCCCCAACCCACCTGTGATGCATCTGTTAGGGTGGCCTGAAAGAGGGGTTGATGGAAAGGAGACCCCACTGTCAGATTTTCTAGTGATTGCCACCATTGGAGGGACAAAATTAGTCGTTGAGAGATGGTTATTTTGTCTGACAAATGACCCGTGGCCTGTGTCCACTGTGTGGAGAGGGTCCACTGAGCTGCTCGCATGTGGAGGCAAGCATATGGGACTACATGAACTGTGGATGCCATGTGTCCCAGCAACTGCAGTAGCTCCCGAGCAGTGAGGGAGGATTTGCCTGCTGCTTGGGAAGCTAACTGCATTATGCAAAGACACCGGGCTTGTGGAAGCAAAGCCCTTGACTGTCTGGTATCCAGACAGGCTCCTATGAATTCTAGGCATTGGGAAGGAACTAGTTGAGATTTCAGGAAGTTTATTACCAATCCCAAGTATTGGAGGATTCGCATTGTACGAGACAGTGCAGTGCTGGCCTCTGTCACTGTGGAGGCTCGGATGAGCCAGTCGTCTAAGTAAGGGAAGACAAAAATCCCCAGGGTTCGTAGAAATGCAGCTACTACTGCCATGCATTTCGTGAATACCCTTGGTGCTGAAGCCAGACCAAAAGGAAGAACCCTGTACTGGAAATGTCTTCCTCTGAAAAGGAAACGTAAAATTTTCCTGTGATCTGGATGGATAAGAATGTGAGTGTATGCATCCTTTAAGTCTAGAGAGCAAAGCCAGTCCTGGCTTTGAAGGTATGGCAGAAGAGTTCCCAGAGAAATCATTTTGAATTTTTCTTGAAACAGATATTTGTTCAATTCTCTGAGGTCTAGAATGGGTCTGTGTCCTCCTGTTTTCTTTGGAATAAGAAAATAGGGGGAGTAGAACCTGCACAAGAATGGGTACTTCCTCTATTTATTTATTTATATTCTCTTATATACTGTGCTATTCTGCATCACTGTGGTTTACATTGAACAAACTGAAATTACATTGAACAGGGCATTATAATTTGGAGATAACTATTTTACAGGGAACATGGGCTATGGAGGGTTAAGTGGCTTGCCCAAGACCACAAGGAGCACCTGTGGGACTAGAAACCCCAGTCCTTCCAGCCCAAGGTTGCTGTCCTCTAGTGGGATTTGAACCCCTGACCTTAAGAACCTTGCCCCAACCACTAGGCTATTCCTCCACCCCTTGGGCAAGAAGTGTGGAGACCTTGTAATCTAGCAGATTGTCTGCAGAGGTTTGTGAATTGAACTGCTTTAGAATTGTAGGACGGGGTAAGCTGTGAAAATGAAGTTTGTACCCCTCCCCTACAATGGACAAAGTCCACTCTTCTGCTGTTATTTGATGCCACCTGTTGACAAAGTGGCATAACCTGCCGGGAATATTGGGGGGTTGAGGACCCCTAAGAGGCAGGAAGGCAAAGTTCTCTAGGAAGGAGTCAAAGCCCTTGAGGGGGCTGAACCTGGAGAGCTAGTTGGGCTCTCAGGCCTTTTGGTTTCTTCTGTTGTCTAGTTTGTCCCTTTTGGGCAACCTGACCTGGAGTCTGAGTCTGGTGGGTATAGGAAGGATAAAACTTCCTCTTTTTGCTGAAAGAGGTTTTTTTTTATAAGGCTTCCTTTGGGCTGGAGTGGCTGTAGACTTTGACAATCTATCTAAGGTAGAATTGTCAGCATCTAACTCATTAGCCTTCTCCTGCCAGTTCTTGCCGAAGAGATTCTCTCCCGTGCAAGGAATGTTGCCTAACTTGTCCTGTACCCAAGCCTCCAAGTCTGATGCCTGTAGCCAGGCAATCCGTCGTGTGTCAATGGCAATAGCAGAAGTTCTGCTGATGCATTCGAAGCAGTCAAAGGTTGCATGACTGACAAACTCGGAGACATCCTGAGCATGCTTAAACAGAGTAAGAAAGTATTGTCTCTTTATCATCTGGGAGAAATGGGCTCATAAGTTCCAAGTCTCCTGTGATTTCTTTGAGGAACATTCCCATATATAGGATATATGAGCTGATCCTAGCTGAAAGCATGGAAGCTTGAAAGGTTCTGCGTCCAAAAGCATCCAGAGTCCTGCGTTCAGGACCTGGAGGATTGGATGCATGTCTTTTTGCACTTTTCATTCTACGCATGGCTGACTCCACTACCATTGAGTGGTGTGGCAGCTGAGTTTTCTGAAATCCAGGACATGGTGGGACTCGATACATAGTGTCAAGTCTCCTAGAGTGAGGAGAAGTAGTCAGAGGTGTCTCCCACATTCTGAGCATCAAGCTATGCAGAATTTAATGGATAGGCAGAGTAGCTACCTCCTTAGAGCTTTAGGATATTGGAGGATTTCCAATTCCTTAGCTCTGGGTTCCTCTTCAGGAGCTATTGTGGATGAAATCCTGAAATGACATGTCCTCTGGAGGTGACATTCTGCGCTGGGGAGAAGAGGGATCTTCTAGGAGAAACCCTCTAGTGCCAGCAGAATTGTCAGAGTCTTCGGAAGCGGAGGAATCAAAGTATTCCTGACCCCGATGCTCCTGCAAAGCACGATCCCGCTACCGATCGAAGTCAGTACCGAGGTGACCCGGTACCACTTTATCCACTCCAGCCGGAGGTGGAATGGGAAGAGTTACCATCGAGGCCGGTACCATCGGTACTGGCATCGTCGGTGTCGGTACCGGTGTCTGTACTGGTGTCGGTACCGACATCAGTGTCGATGTCAGCACCGGTGCCCTTGGGACCACCGCTGAGAGAAGAGCTGCGATACTGCATTCGATAGCAAGAAACCTCTGGTCTATCAATGTTGCCGATGCCTGGGTGTCGGTACCGGTAAGAACGGCCGGAACCCCTGAGCATGGCACAGGTAGTTCTTGCGAGGTTGAAGCCTCGAGAACATCCTGAAGCCCCATCAATGCTTTGGAAGCCAAAGCCTCCCGCCGGGGCTGTTTTGCCGGTGTAGTTGCCTCAAGGGCAATGGCAATGGCCTCTCGATGCTTAGCAGGAGAGCTACCCTTTGAGGACCGGCTTTTGTGTTTAGTTACCTGAGATCCATGGGAGGAAGAAGAGGCCCTCGACGATGTCCATGCAATGGATCTGGCATCTGAAGAAAAGAGGGTACCGAGCTTTGTGGCCCGGTTCTGTCTTCCTCTTTTGGTCATCCCCATGCAGGAGAGACATTCAGTTGGAGAATGATCAGGTCCTAAACATTTTAGACCCCAATCATGGGTGTCAGTGACGGAAATGGTACCGCCACACTTAGTAAATTTTTTAAAACCACTAGTTGTCTTTTCCATGATTTTGGAAAAATGGGGCCTAATGCCCAAAATGGCACCTAGCACCACAACAGGAAAGTTTCTGAAAAGAAACAGTCTAAGTCTAAGGTTTTGGGGTTTTTTAGGAAAAGAAAAGAACCTGCGATACCGGTAGGCGTTGTGCGGTAGGCAAACGCAACCACAGGAAAGAATTTTAAAGACGGAATTTTCTGCGGTGACAGGGGATAGATCCTGTTGGTTCCGCGGAAAAAGAAGAACTGAAGAGGGCCAGTTGGAAAGGCAGGAAGGCAGCGCGCATGTGCTGAGGGATGCTCCCAAAAGTGTTCCTATTGGACGCTGGGGAGCGTTCCCGCGTAGGCTCCGTCGGTACCAACGATACCCATATGTGAGGACTACATTCCTGCTTGTTCCTGGAGATACTTTATCTCCTTAGAATGTCCTGCTGTGACACTGGCCCAGTCAATACCCTGGTAATTGAAATCAATTACTGTGTCGTAACTTTTGTTAGCTTCCTTGATTTCTTTCAGCATTTCATTATCCATCTGTTCATTCTGGCCAGGAGTTTTGTAGTAAGCCCCCACTGCCATTGCCTTCCCATTTTTACATGGAATTTCTATCCATAGAGATTTTACAGTGTATTTTGTTTCCTGCAAAACTTTAATCCTATGTGACTCAATGCCCTCTCTAACAGAGTGCAACCCCTCCACCAATTTGATCTACTCTATCATTGCGATATAGTTTGCACCCAAGTATCACAGTGTCCCATTGATTGTTCTCCTTCTACCAGGTCTCTGAGATACCAATCATATCTAACCTCTCATTTGGACCTATATATTCTAACTCTCCCATCTTATTTTTTAGACTTCTAGCATTTGCATACAGGAATTTTAGAGGTTTTATTTCAATCATATTAATCTGGTTATCAGTTGATAGGGGTAATTTGGAATCTTTCAAGCCCCGTACTTAAGGGTATCTGGGTAACTTTTATCTTTATTGGAACCTATCTGTTTGGATGTCCTAACTTCCCTGTTTTGTTTGTATCCTTCAAGAATACATTCTTCCAAACCATGTGCTCTTGGGTGACTGTCAGATTTCGCCAATTATCTAGTTTAAAAGCTGCTCTATCTTCTTTTTAAATGTTAATGCCAGCAGCCTGACTCCAGCAGCCTGAGTTAAGGTGAAGCCCCTCCCTTCCCCAGAAAGTTGCCCAGTTCCTAACAAATCCAAAATCCTCTTCTTTGCACCATCGTCTCATCCACACATTGAGACTCTGGAGTTCCAACTGCCTTTTGGGCACTGTGAATGGCATGGGAAGCATTTCAGAAAATGCTACCCTGGAAGTTTTGGATATCAACTTCCTACCTAAAAGCCTAAATTTGATCTCCAGAACCTCCATCTCACAGTTTCCTATGTCAATATTACCAATATGTACCAAGACAGCAGACTCCTCCCCAGCGCTATCTAAAACCTTGTTTATGTGGCATGTGAGTTCCGCTATCTTTGCGCCAGGCAGGCATGTTACC
Source organism: Ichthyophis bannanicus (assembly GCA_033557465.1). Classification (NCBI taxonomy): domain Eukaryota; kingdom Metazoa; phylum Chordata; class Amphibia; order Gymnophiona; family Ichthyophiidae; genus Ichthyophis; species Ichthyophis bannanicus. The sequence continues at coordinate 909,213,082 of CM066033.1, forward strand.
AGGTGATCCTCGGTGCAAGAGGGTGTTACATCTCCTGGTGGACAGCTCCTAGCTACAGGATCTCTTCCTGCCTCACCAAGGTGATGCTCTCCTTTCACGAGCCCTCTCTCTTCCATGGCAGTTGCAGTGGATCTTTGAGTGACAAATTGGAGACACCAGAGAAGAGGCAGAATGGTCAGAGAAATGAAGAGAAAAGTGAAGCCGTATGGAGCAGCCAAGAAAAAAGCACTCCTCAGGGTCTTTAAATCTGTGACTGTTTTGGGTTTGGGGAGTGGTGACAGAAGCAGTCCTAGCAGAAGTGTGCCATCGCTTGCACAATCCTCACAGCAACATTCCTTATCTAATCCTTTACCCTTACCAAGACAGCAAGGCAGCCCAACCTCTACTGCATCAGAGAATGTTGAAAATTCCTGTAGCTCACTAAAGCAGGAGTCTGTAGAGCACAGAAACACAAAGTCTGACCTCATGATGGGAAAAAAATATTTTTGAGCTAGTGCTGACTCCTGGTGTTTCTTGGCAGTGTAACCAGAAGTAAACTGTCAGGCCTTTCTTCAAAAGCAATGGAGAGTTAAGTGACTCAAGCAAGGCAACAAGGAGTGCTAGTGGGAATCAAACCAAGGTCAGTAGATTACCACACCCAGGTGCTAGCTGTCAGCTTTCAGAAACAGCAATAGCTATGACCTAGAGAAGACAGGTAGAAGAGCAGAAGATGATGCTGGAGAACTACAAGGACCATTTGAACCGATGTGTGACAATGAACAAAAACCTGCCTATCGTACAGTCAAAGCAAGAAAAGATGGCATGCCGTGACAAATATATGCAGGTCCAGCTGAAGCTGGTTCACTGCACTGTGTGGCATGGAACCTATTTCACTGAGCAGTGGACTGATGGCTACACCTTTCAGAACCTCATCAGGCAGCAGGCGAGGATACATTCTCAGAGAAATGACATGGAAGGGCAACAAAAGATATTGGTGAAATGGAAACCTCCTGCAATGGGGCATACACCACCTGCCAATAATAGGCAGAAACCACGCAAACGCAAGACCAATGGCACAGAAGTTGAAACGTTAACATTAGAGGCGTACCCTGAGCATGAGGAAATCTTACAGGTTTTACTAGGTCAGTTAAATGCTGCCTGATATCTAAGGTGTGCCATTATCTTACCAGACATCAGCAAGGGGCTGCCTGTCAGCAATCATGAAGGATCCACAGATGCCTACTCCTGTAGCTGTACCTGGAACGTAGTCTGGCAGAATGTTTCACAATACCCTAATCCACATCAAGACTACTCTCCCTGCCTACAATCTTGCACCTTTGACTAGGTCACTTTAACATGGAAGAAGCTCACACTCTGCCATGGCTGCCCACACCTTGAACCTACTTGGGGACCAGCAATGCATATCTAGAGGAATATGAGTTCAAGCAACTGCACAACATATTTGCCCAGTGTATTGTCAACATACCCCCACAAAGGCATATCTTGTTTGTCCTAGCAATGTCAGATACTCCACCTCCTTTGTATCTGCTAAATATCTCATTTGTGCCATGCGCATATAGAGAAACTGGTGGCTAGAGCATAGGAATGCACACAGGTGAAAGGGGAAGAGGAGAAACACGGCTAGGCTAGTATTCCGGGGCATGTTTAATACTGTCATGCCCATGCCCATGTCCCAGGATGTCCACATGTTCCCCATATTCCAGAAAGTTGCACGGCTCTGCCCGGGCACATCTCTATTACATAAACATGGACGGCTCTGCCGACCATGCCTCTTCATTTAAAACGTGCATCTCCTAAGCTTCTGTCCTCACTGATAGTGTTTTGTTCATGCAAACTACATGTAAATACTGATGACAGATAAATGCTGATGCAAACGAGGCTACATATACTAGTCTTTTTCATGCCCAGAAAAGTGCCGAGTAATCTCAGTGCACTGTAATATATTATAAGATAAAGTAATTAACATGCTGTTTCTGACATATCTTGTATCATAAATTACTTGGCAAAATAAAAATGAATCAGTTAATCTTGCATTGGCCTTCTCCAAAAACACTATTTAAAAAACTAAGTATGGACCTTCACCAAGTCCACAATAACCTAAACAAACTCTGCAGTTCCCCAAAGGATGCATAATATTCCTGAGCTACAAAAGTATGCTCTTTTAATAGCTATGGCTTTCTAACTATGGCATCTGTTTCCCACATAATGGGTACTGGCATTTATCACAGCAGCTCCCTACATGTGGCTACACCTGTCCCATACAATGTCCACTCTCAGTCCTTGCTTATTTTGATCTGCATACATCTGCTATCTGTGGGGCAACTCTGCCTGCCTTCTCACAGTCTGCTTTGTGGCAAAGTTCCTATGTGTGGGATGGCAGGGATGATCCTTGTGCCATCATACCAAGTAGTCAGCCTCCAGATACATCACCACTCTCACTGCTTGCATAGATCATGGACTGGATAAGGATGTAGGCATCATGGCACAATCCGGGGAATGTTGGCAAAACAGCTGTCAGATCTCATAGTGCCTGGCACAGCTGCTGTATGGTTGCCCTATCACAGTGACACTTGGTGACATTGCGATCATCTGTAAGGTCCAGGTACTGGCCAGGCATTCATGTCCTCCCTGAATTGCAGATCAGCACACCAAATCTAAGACAACTCTGATTGATTTCTTTGACTAGATGACCAGGGAGTTGGACCAATTAGATTTCAGCAAAGCCTTTGACACCGTTCTGCACAGGTGACTTATAAACAAACTGAACACCCTAGGGATGGACTCTAAAGTTACTGCTTGGGTTAGAAATGTGTTGAGTGGGAGGCAGCAAAAGGATACAGGTAAATGGAACTCACACGGAGGAGAAGGTTACCAGTGGTGTGCCCCAGGAATCTATCCATGGTCCAATTCTTTTTAACATCTTTGTTAGTGATATTGTGGAAGGGCTGTCGGGTAAGGTTTGACTGTTTGCAAATGATACCAAACTCTGCAATACAGTATATACCCAAGAAGGAATAGATAACATGAGGAGGGATCTAGCTAAGCTTGAAGAATGTTTGAGAATTTGGCAACTGAAATTTAATGCTACAAAAATGCAGGGTCGTGCATTTGGGCTGCAAAAATCCAAGGGAACAGTACAGTGTAGGGGGTGAAGTATTTCTGTCCACAAAAGAAGAGTGGGACCTGGGTGTGATTGTGTCTGATGATCTTAAAGTAGCTAAACAGCTAGAAACGTTGACAGCAAAGACCAGAAGAATGCTTCGGTGCATACAGAGAGGAATGGCCAGCAGAAAAAAAGGAGGTGATAGTGCCTCTCTATAAGTCTCGTGTGACCTCATTTGGAATATTGTGTGCAATTCTGGAGACCGCACCTTCAAAAGGATATAAACAGGTTTGAGTCAGTGCAGAGGGTGGCTATTAAATGGTTAGTGGCCTTCATTATAAAGCATATAAAGACAGACTTAAAGGACTGATATTCAGTTGGATGGCCTATGCGCCAAAAGCTCATCTAGTTTTAGCAATGCATGGCTAACCGGGTAGCGGTCCAAAATCACCACTACCCAGTTGCTGGGACTCCCCACCTCTGCTCTGCCCTGGAATACTCCCAACATGCCCCGATGCTAACCGGATATCATCTGGGCGCGTAAGGGACATATTCAGGAATATTTAACAGCACTAACCATGTAGGTGCCGTTGAATATGCCCATCTAAGGCATTTACATGGTTTACAGGGCTGTAAACTGTGTAAATGCCTTTCGAATATCAGGCCCAAAATCTTAATACGTATACTTTAGATGAAAGGCAGGATAGAGTTGATATGATAGAGATGTTTGAATACCTCTGTGGCGTAAATGCACAGGAGAGTCTCTTTCAATTGAAAGCAAGTTATGATATGAGGGGACATAAGATGAGGGTGAAAGGGGAAAGACTGAGGAGTAATATGAGGTAATATTTATTTATGGAAAGAGTGGTAGATGCATGGAATAGTCTCCCAGTGGAGGTGGTAAAGAATGAGGACAGTATCTGAATTCAAAAGAACATGGGACAAACAAAGAGGATCTCTAAAGGTAAAAGGGGACTATTGTAGTAGATATGGAAGGGCAGACTAGATAAACCATGTGGTCTTTTTCTACCGTCATGTTTTCTATGTTTCTATCCTTCCATGCAACCCTTAAACCACACACGCCCACTCTTACTTGCAGGGATGGATTGCAGAACACAGCAGAATATTTTCTAAGTAGTGGCCTTATTCCACGTCTCCAGCAAGTCTACAGGGAAGTCCAAAAAAGTAAATGGGCCTTTCCTGAATACGCTATAAGTGTCTCTGTGGCAAACCACACCCCCATTCTGCCTATCCCGGGCATGTTCTGAAATCCCCATGTAAGCTTCATGGCTGTGCACCGGCACCATGTATCAGAATAGGGACGTAGACATTTTCTGGATATGCACATGCAAACAGCCTATTCAGGATATGGAATAACCCCCATGGAGCCCCATTCCAAGCGGGGTACATCCGGGCCATCGGCCCATCCAAAAACAGGACAAGCCAAATGTGTACTCAATTCTGCACCCACAGAAGCTAGATGTTCTCACGGATGAAGAATCGGGCAAATAGACGAGCCAGGCGTGCCCCGATTCCACTGTGTGGGATGTCAAAATACATCGCAGTACAGCCCTGCCTATGCTTCTGCTGGAGCATCCGTGCCATGGTGTCCCATCGCCTTGGCACCAGGACACCCAGCAGTAACACAGGTACCCCACCACCACTGCCACTCTTCGTTCCCCACTGCCTAGCCCTCTACAGGGATAGCCACAGCCAGGATCAGGTGGCGGGTATCCTCCTGCAGCTTCTCCTCTGATTCAGTGGGGCTGCCTGGGCTAATTCCCTTCGACAATGGGGCTGATTCCCTTCGATGATGGGACTTATTTCACCTACGAGATGGAATAAGTCCCCCGTCCATCATGGCCCCACCAGACATACAGGGCTGTGACCGGAATAGATTCTGTACGGCTGGAGTCGTGGGTCCACCTCCACACTGCCCCCTCTCCACCTTCAGCCCTCTCCCTCCTGCCCCCCTCCAGCCCCCCCCCCCCCCGCACAAGCCCTCTGTGCATGCAGGGAGCATGGGGCTTGGAATCCACTCCCTGCAAATAGCAGGGGTTGGACGTCCAAGATGGAGTTCCACACCCGCTATTCGCATCTCTGCATGACTCCCTTAGTGGATGAATATCACTGCTCACCGGATAGCTGCTGGGCCCATCCCCAATCTGTTCAGGCTGCTTTTTGTGTCATCTGGAGGGATATTCAGTGGCATTATCCAAATAGCACTGTTAAATATCAGGATTACTGAGTCTTAGCATTTAGTAGATCTGCTAACCAACTACTGATTCTATAACTATTAATAATAATTTTCAGTCGTAAAGCGCTACAAGATATACATAGCACTGTACAGAGACATGCAAGAGACAGTCCCTGCTCATCAGAGCTTACAATCTAGTCAAACAGACAACAACACCTGGAGGCTAGGATATGTCTAGGGGACTAGTAGGGAAACACATAGTTGGAGAGCAAGAGACTAAGTGGATCAGGATCCAAAAGTAGCCTTGAAGGTGAGCTTTTAGCCTGGATTTGAAAAGAACCAGATATGAAGCCTAACAGCTAGTTTGTTACAGGCATAAGGGGCAACAAGGTGGAAAGATCGAAGCTTGGAATTGGCAGTGGAAGAGAAAGGCACAGATAGAAGCAATCTGCCAGAACAGCGGAGTTCCCAAGGAGGGGTGTAGGGAGAGATAAAGAGAGGAAAGGTAGTGAGGAACAGCAGAATCAATGCACTTATAGGTTGGTAGGAGAAGTTTGAACTGGATAAGGAAATGGATAGGGAAGAACATAAGATATGCCATACTGGGTCAGACCAAGGTCCATCAAGCCCAGTATCTTGTTTCCAACAGTGGCCAATCTAGGTAATACGTACCTAGCAGTTTCCCCAAAAGACAGGTTCCGCAATGCTTGTACTGGGTCAAGCATTGATATCCTGGGTCCCTTCTTAATAATGGTTTATGGACCTTTACTCCAGGAACTTGTCCAAACCTTTTTTAAACCCAGCTACACTAACAGCCTTTACTACATCCTCCGGTAACAAATTCCGGAGTTGATTACACGTTGAGTGAAAAAATATTTTCTTTTATTAGTCTTAAATAGTTTACCCTGTAGCTTCATTGCATGTCCCCTAGTCTTTCTATATTCTGATAAGGTAAACAATCGATCTATGTTTACCCGTTCCACTCCGTTCATTAATTTATAGACTTCTATCATATCTCCCCTCAGCCGTCTCTTTTGGCAGATGACATTTAATGTGGATAAGGGCAAAGATATGCACCTAGGAAAGAACAACCCAAACTATGGTTACAGGATACAAGGTTCCAAATTAGGAACACCACCCAGTAAAAGAATCTGGACATTGTTGTTGAAACCCTCTATCAAAGTGCAGCAGCAACCAAAATAGCAAATAGAAAGCTAGGAATCGTAAGGAAAGGAATGTGGAATAAAACCAAGGATATTATAATGCCTCTGCATCATTCCATGGTGCAACTGCACCTTGAATATTGTGTGCAATTATGGTCACCATATCTTAAAAAGGATATAGCAGAATTAGAGAAAGTACAGAGAAGAGCCACCAAAATGATAAAGGGGGTGGAAGAATATCTCTATGAGGAAAGGCTTAAAAGGTTAGGGCTCTTCAACTTAGAAAAGAGACGGCTGATGGGAGATATGACAGAGGTCTATAAATTAATGAATAGAGTGGAAAAGGTAAACATAGGTCAGCTGTTTATCAAAAAGTAGAAAGACTAGGGGCCATGCAATGAAGCTACAATGTAACCCATTTAAGACTAATACGAGAAAATATTTTTTCACTCAACACGTAATCAAACTCTGAAATTCATTACCAAAGAATGTAGTAAACGTTGTTAGTGTAGCTGAATTTAGAAAAGGTTTGCCTAGAGGAAAGGTCCATAAACCAATATTAAAGAGGACCAGGGAAATACACTGCTTATCCTGGGACAAGCATTGTGGAACCTGGGTACCTTTTTGGGAACCTGCAAGATACTTGTGACCTGGATTGGCCACTGTTGGAAATAGAATACTGGGCTTGATAGACCTTGGTCTGATCAAGTATGGCATGTTCTTATGTTCAATAAAGTGACTTGAGACTTGACCATAACAAGACTGGTGGAAGATTAGCCGTGCAGCTGGATTTTGAATAGACTGAAAGGGAGAGAGATGATTCAGAAGCAGACCAGGAAGGAGGAGGTTACAATAGTCTAGATCGGAGGTGACTAAAGAGTGGATAAGGGTCTTAATAGTCTGTGTTCAGAAAGGAAGAGGCAAATTTTGCTGATGTTATAGAGAAAGAAACAACAGGTTTTAGCTATCAGTTGGATGTGTGTGAAGAAGGAGAGGGAGAAGTCAAAGATGACCCCAAGGTTGCAAGTCAAAGAAACAGAGAGAAGTAGGGAGCTATCCACAGAAACAGAGAAAGGAGGAAGGGGGGAAGTGGGTTTAGGGGGAAAGATAAGAAGCTCGGTTTTGGTGATGTTCAGTTTTAAATGGTGTTGAGACATTCAGGCAGCAATGTCAGAGAAGCAGCCAGAGATTCGGGCATGGATTTCTTGAGAGATTTCAGGTATAGAGAGGTAGGTCTGAGTCTCATCAGCATAAAGATGGTATTGAAAACCATGGGAGGAGATGAGTACACCAAGGGACTGGGAACAGAGAGAAAAAAGGAGTGGTCCCAAGACAGACCCTTGGAGTACACCAACTGACAGCAGGATAGCAGTAGAGGAGGATCCATCATAACATACACTAAAAGTGTGGTGGGAGAGAAGATGAAAACCAGGACAGAGAGAAAGGTCAATAAGGATGAGGATCTAATAAAGGTCCTTGGATATAGCCAGTAACAAATCACTGGAGACTTTGACAAGAGCTGTTTCAGTAGAATGCAGAGGATGAAAGTTATATTGTAATAGATCCATAAGGGCTTGAGAGGAGAGAGCCAAGACAAAGGCGGTGAACCACACGGTCAAGTAGGTTAGAAATAAAGGAGAGGAGAGAGATGGGTCGACAATTAGAAAGACGGATAGGGTCTAGTGAGAGTTTCTTAAGGAGAGATGTAAGCGCAGCATGCTTAAAGAGTAGCAGTGGAAAACAATAGGTTCAGGATATGACAAATGGAAGGAATGACAACGGAGGAGATGGAGTTCAGTATATGGGTGGGAATAGGATCAGGTAATGAGTTTGGAGGAGGAAAGAAAATGTGTGGTTTCCTCCTCAATGATCTTAGAAAAGGAAGAAAGGACGACAGAGGTTAAGGGAAGCAATAGGGAGTGAAGAGGGGGAAGAGGGAAAGAGATAACCTCATGGGGAATTCAAGTGCAATCTTGTGGACTCTGTCATGGAAATAGTCAGCTAAAGTCTGCAAAGAAAGGGAAAGACAGGTTGGAGGTGGAGACACTTTGAGGAGAGAGTTGTAAAGAGACGGCAAGTGTCAGATGCGAGAGAGTTAGTCAGGTGGGCATAATAGTCTTATTTGGCGAGTGCTCTGGCTGACTGGAAAGAGGCTAGCATGAATTTGAAGTGTTAAAAGTCCTCATGGGTGCAGGATTTGAGCCAAGTGCACTCAGCTGAGTGGGTACAGGAATGTAGATAGCAGGTTTTAGAGGACAGCCAGGGCATGGGAGATGCAAAAACATCCAGGGCAGAGGAGAGTACAGTGTTCTAGGAAGATACTGCCCCATCAGACTCAGGTGACATTGTGGAGGAAAGAGGTGATGAGACAGTAGTGGAGAGAGCCAATGGGTCACTATCATAAATATTTCTAAAGAGATTGGAGGAGACAGAGTGAGACTGAGGTGGAAGGTGAAAGTGAAGCTTAGCAGGTGATGATCAGATAACAGAAAAACTGAGGTGCAGAGGTTTGGGGGCAAACAGAGAAAAAGACAAGGTCAAGGCAGTGGCCCTGCTGATGAGTAGAGACAATAGAACACAGCTGGGGGTCGAATGAGGAGGTAAGGGACAGGAATTTTAAAGCATAAGAGTCAGAGGGGTTATCAACATGAATGTTAAAATCACTAAGAATAAGGGAGGGGGAAGATGCATCCAGAAAGAAGAAAAGTCACGAGTCAAAGTCAATAGGAAAATGCTAAAAACGCTTTGTATATGTCCTCCACTGTATTTTTTTTCCTAGCTAGGCAATAAATTATTTAGTTGCATTTTTATTAGGGCAATTAATTGTTATTAGATGTTTCTTAATTTTGGATTTTTGATTTACTGTTTTATTGCTATATGTGCTATAAAGCGTATTTCTCTTAGGCATAGCACCTATTGTTGAGAGTTCAGGTGTCTGGGCAAATTTTTTCTATCCATACACGTTACATTTATTTATTTTATTTTATTTATACATTGTTTCTATACCGCCTCTTCCAGAGATCAGAAGGGGTTAACAAATAACAAAACATTAATAATAGCAAGCTATAATTATTTTTACAAACAACAATTGAAGGACATCATTAACTATTTAATTCTTAGCATGGAACAGATGGGACTAGTGGCATGCGATGCCGCATCCTATAACTAATTACATTCAAATTACAACAAACATGCGTATGCTAACCCAGGGCACAACAAATCCCAGACACCAGGTCGCCATGGTGCCTGGGATTTCATGCCCTCCATTTTACTGCAGTTCCTGAAAAATGTAGCATTTCACACTTTTCTCACAATGATCGGCTGTCTACATGGTTGAGCCACGTGATGGAGGGTGTCAGACTCGACCATGCAGACAGCTGGTTGTGGTGGGAAGACGTGTGAAGCACCACATGTTTTAGAAGCTGCAGCCAAGCACAAGAGTCTGTGAGTGAGAGAGTGACTGGAAGAAGGGGATAGGAATATAAGAGAGACTGGGTGAAGCCTGGAAAGGGGGTGTCATCAAACAGAGAGAGAGAGAGTGAGAGAGAGACACACATACTCACACACAAACACACACACACACATGTATCCATCCCCCAATGCTCTGTATGACACCCACATGCATGCACGCATCCCTCAACATTCCCCATGACACACATGCATACACCCCTCGACACACACATGTGCAGCCTCTGACACACACACACACAGCCCCTGACACTTTCCATGACACACACACACAAACCCTCACACATACATACACAGGTACGTATCCCCCAACACCTCCTATGAGACACATATATGAACCCCATTGTGTCACACTGCAAGTGTACACTTTTCAATTTATGTTATTCTATAAATTTCAATCCACCCAGTTTATATATAGGGCATGATGTGGAATATAAATGCCAAATTAAATTAAATTACCAGAAATACAGTTAATGCAGGTTTTCAGTAATGCTACATACACAGAATCATATATGCAATGGACTATGTTCAATATAAACTACAGAGAAAATGCACTAAGGGACATGTTTAAAGTGTGTTATGCAGTTAATGCACATTTTAACCTGCAGTAATTGTTTGCATGAGCCCATGCTAATGGCAATCATGCATTAAAATGGTGGTGTATGAAAATCACACACTAAGAGGCATGTTTACTAAACAGCGCTACCGAGCATTTTGGGCACCACACTAAAAAGTAGCATGAGCCCACAAGGCTAAAAACCCACAATACCCTGGTAGTATGCATCAGGTCAGAGACTGGATGAGACATGGGTGGTTTGCAGATAGTCCCCATGCATCACAGTTAGCATGGGCATTAGTGACTCACACACTAATCAAGCTTGATGCTGGCAGTGTGGGTGCAGCTAACGCACCTCAAAGGGCGGTGTTACTTGCACCCATATGGTAGCTAGCATGGTGCCACTGCACTAGGCCTGCAATAACAGCAGGGTGACAGAAGAGCACACCTCCTGCAGTTACCACACTGGTAATGCAGCCCACACCTAATTTACCAGCACAGGACTAAGTAAACCTGCCCTTAACTGCATAAGGTCTGGTGAGGTGGAGCAGGATGGGGCAGGGTGAGGCACAGTGTGGTAGGGCAGGAACTGGTCTGGATATCGACAGAGAATGGACATGGAAGCACCAACATTTAACGTATAGTACATTTCTGCACATTACCTGTCTTGCTGCCGACAACTTAGGTGAACGTAACGCCACCTCAAGAGGTAGCATTAAATGCACCTGTGCTACTGGTACCAGAATGGCCACTGTCCAACAACAAAAAACAAAACTCAGATCATGTCCTCTAATACCCATTCCCTCCTCCCAAATACATAGCCACTCTGATATTATAATCCCCTGAGCACCACCCATATGATGATATCAGACCCACCTGCACAAACCCCCTCCAAATTTCAGACACTCCCTTGAACATACCTCCCCAGATGACAGCCCCCTCCGCCAATCAAAATCACACAAGACCATAATTCACACCTTCCTTCAAGGAATCTATTAGAGTATCTGTAACCATCTAGTGCAGGGGTCTCCAATTCCGGTCCTGGAGGACCGCAAACCAGCCACATTTTCAGGATGTCCCTAATGAATATGCATGAGATATTTGCATACACTGCCCCCATTGCATCGTCCCTGTTGCCGTCCCCGCTAAGCCTCCCCATACGAACAAGGAGTTTTTACGGGGAGACTTAGACGGGGGGCAGTAGGAGGTGGTCCATGGCCATGGACGTACAGGGCCAATTCTGAAGTCGGCTCTGTATGTCCGCAGCTGGCAGACTGGACAGGAGACTTACTCCACCTCAGAGATGGAATACGTGCCCCTAGATGTGGGGGGTGGGAGGCCTGGCCAGGAGCAAAAAAGTGAGGGGGTCCAAGAGATTCCCCGCAGCCCGACCCTGGCCATGGAAGGCCAGATAGAGGATCAGGCTGCAGGGAAAGGCGAAAGTGGTTGGCAGCCGGAGATCACAGCTCCTGAATGGAGCCTGAGTGAGTTAGCCAGGCAAGGGCCTGTACGTGCAGGCAGATGGAAATCGGGTCCTAGCCTGCACATGCAGGCCTAGATGCAATTCTGATCCCGCAGGGGCTAGATGTGCCCCACGGGATCAGAATCGGGTCTATCTCTGTGCGCCCATTTCCAACTGGACGCACAGAGGCCTAGACGCGCAGAATGGAATGTGCCTCTATGTGTCTTGTGTATTAACCGAAGGACACTGGCTGATCACACCCCCAACAATCAACATACAGTAAATGTAAAGGCTAAGTGTATGTTAATTTTTGCATTTAATGCATCACAAGTGCAAAATGTACCACTTTAGTAAACAGGCCCTATGTTATTTAACACTTAACTAAATACGTATTCAAGTGTGTTAGATCATTTTAAGACATATTTAAGGATTGTCATTTCAGTTCTAAAATATTCATTAAATATACACCACTGGGCATTCAAACTACAATCTTATTAGAAATGTTTACTCATTATAAGAGTGCATCAGCAAACAAAATGTAAAATTGCAAACCCTAGCCAAGCTAAGAAAACAATCCAGCTATATTTCAGAATGACTGATAAATACATTTTGACTAAACACAATACAATGTTTGAATGCTTTAATGACTAGTAAAAACCCATTTGGAAGGGATATTTTTGTTCTTGCTTTTACAATAAAGGCAATATTCAAAGAAACACAGTTTGCTTTTAGTCAATTTGTCTTACGGATATGTGTTTTGAACACTTTCAATGCATTTAAGAATAAGGCATGTGAGTTTATCAACAAAGATCACCCAATGAACTAGAAAATCAATATTGCAAGCCAGCAAACTGAAATGGTCTTCATTGTGTAAGTGTTTAATGGAAACATCTGTTTAACAATTTAATCTAATACAGTACATTTTAGCATCACATATTCAAACTTGCTTTGCTATGGAACTAAAAATCCAGTATAACTTTATGCATAAGCATGCAATGTATTTTCAGCATTCTTGCAGTTATATCTAGCATTTTCTTCATTTTTTTAAGGTTAATAGCAACTGAGTTACTAGACCCCATCAAAAAATATATAGGACCCAATATTCAAAAGGCATTTACAAAGTTTACAGCCCTGTAAACAGTAGAAATGCCTCTAACTGGGATATTTAATGGCACTAACGGTTAGTGCCGCTGAATATCCCCGATCTTCTCCTTTAATGTGCCCCGATCCTAACTGCTTAACCTAGGGGCATGTGGTGGGCGTTCCGGGGAGGAGCGGAGGTGGCGACAGCAGATAACCAGGCAGCAGCAATATTGCATGCTGCCCAATTAGCGACCTGTGACTAAAAGATAGGTGAGGCAAAAGCTTGTCTATATTTTAGCTTCAGCAGCTAACCGAGCAGCATGCAATATCGCACTGCCCGGTTATCTATTGCATCTAGGAGGCTGTGTGGCAAACCAAGATATTATGCCGAGCTGCATATAATCCTGGCACTGAATATCCAGGATTAAGATCAGTGCAGATGGCTATGCGCCGTAGCAGCGCATGACCAGCATAACTCAATATCAGGCCCATATTACACATGATTAATTACAGGACAATGCAGTTTAGCTCAGTTGTCCCAAGCTAACAGGAAGAACACCAGAAGTCAACAAAAGAAAATTTCTAATAGTAGAGTCTTCTATCATATGTACTGTAAGCCCAGTATTTAGTGGTGCTGCCTGGTCAGCTTCCATGATGAAAGTTAAGCCTTACTTTCACTGCCTTGCCATAACTAGACAGTGGCTCAATATCACTGCTGCCCGGTCATAGCCGGGCGATGCCCCTGAACAACCTGATGCTAACTGGTTAGCATTGGGATGTGCAGCAGCAATACCTGCGGATATTCGACAGCACCAACCATGTTAGTGCTACTAAATATTCCAGCTAGAGTGATTCACTGTGTTAATCTCTTTGAATACCAAGCCCAAAGTGTTTAATCCACTGTGCGCTCAGTGGTGAAACCTCTTAATACACTAGTATCTTTCTGCATAAACTTATTAGGTCATTAAGATATTCTGGGACCTTGTTTGGACATTCCTTTTGTAAACCAGGTTCAATGGAGTGAGGGCGTCTAATGCAGCTGGCCTATCCCTTTTGAATGCCTTACCTACTGACTTAATAGCTAAGGTTCTTTTTACTATTTTTAAGAAAAACTTAAAGACCTTTTTCTTTCAACAAACCTTTGAACATTCATCCTGGATTGTAAAATTGCTAATTTTGCTTGCCTTTGCAGGGTTACTATCTGATTTCTGCCAGTTTAGGATGATTTCTGTCATACTTTGTCAATGAAATGAGTATGTTTATTATTTATTGGTTTTAATATCAGTTAGGCACTTTTTTGTACTCCGCACTGAACTATGGATATTGTAGGTAAGAAAAAAAAAAAAAACCTTACTGCCTGATATTCTAAGGCACTCTGGATAGCAGGAACCACTAAAATACATGTAAGAATGGGCAGGTAAAAAAATACTAAAATCTCCAAGGTATAATTGAAGAGGCCTATGACTTTGACACAGGCCTCTAATATGTGCTGACCAGATGAACTTTGGAGACAATCACACAGTCATATGTTTAGCTTTTTGCCCATTGTTTTAAATACAGACATATAATCATAAGAATTATGTAATCACTCTAAGAGAACTATAGAACATTGCTAGCTTAGTATCAATGTAATTATAGGTCATTGTATAACTGTAACTATAAGTCGCTGCAGGCTCAACATAATTCTGGAATTTTGCAGTTAAGTAAAATTCATTTGTAGTTAAGCAAAAATGATTCATTACAATGGTAAGCAATTCCTTTGTTCTGTGAAAGAATTCTAGTGACATCTTGTGATATTTATGATTATGATTATGACTGATATTTCCTCAAAATAACCCAATAAAAAGCAAGCTTGTGAGGGAGGGCCTCTGAACCAACCGGAAAGAAGCTTTGCACATTCACAACCTCAAAGGTTGCTTCCTCTGAAACTTCAGATAGTTTTGAATCTGTGTCTGTGTCTTTAATTTTTCCCACTGTCTGGAGGACCAGATTTACAGAACTGAGAAGGTCTTGTCTGCACTTGAAGGACTTAAACAGTTGGTGCTGTGAGACTCGGATCTAAGTCCTTCAAACAGCTTGGAAAAAGCAGACAGCGACTGGGACACATGTGAGAAAAAATATAATGGGAAATCATAATTTTAAGCAGAGTACTAAATTAGATGAATGGAATAAAAAGGTTGTGGAGATTAGGGCTTCCCTTCTTTTGCCCAATTATAAGAAAAATATAAGTTGTATTAGAAGAGAAAGTGTATAATGATTCATTTGGTTGCTTTTCTTACATCATGTTTTAAAAGGATAAACATTTTCTGGTTGTAAAAGATTTAAACAGCCTGGCTTTAACTCGGTAATATAGTTGTGTGCTGAATTTATTTTTAAGTGAATCAAAGCTGATTTTGCCAGACTTGCAAGTTGATATTTGAAATGTCTGTTTTCTTATCACTGTTATTTGGTATATGTAAAGGCTACACAGATTTGTTTTGTTTGTTTCACTCTTGGGGCTTATTTGACTTCCTCTGCAGAAGAACCGGTTCACTTTGGCGTTGCCCAATGATGCCATCAGATCCACTATCAACTGTCCCCAAAGCATGGTGATCAATGTTCCCTCTAATTTTCTGTAGGCTGTGTGCGCATAAAATATCAGCTGTGCAGCTTTTGAAGGAAGGTTAAATTTTTGTGCGCCACACAACGACACTCGGAGTTATATACTTAAAAATTTGACTACACATCAGAATACAGTATGTACACCACATTAATTTTAATCAAATTAAATGAAAATAGACGATTACTAAATGAAGCTGAAAATTTCTAGTAATTACAAACACAACTTTTAAATTTTAAGACGTCTGTGTTGTTTTCTATCAGAATCAGAACCGTAATTTTTGTGCGCTCTGTTGTAAAGTATGTGCGCTCGCTCGACGAGGTGTGTGCGCGCGCACACGCGCACAACTTAGAGGGAACAGTGATGGTGATCTCATGAAACACCCTTCCTTTTTGGGAATCACAAAGTAAATGGAGTACTGACCTAATCCAAACTGGTCAACTGGGACCGGAACCACCACCACTCTTCAGCACTCTGTTCAGTGAGTCCTGCACCACCCACCCCTTGGAGACGGCCTTGCAAGGAGATTGCACAAAGGCGTCAGAGAGGGGACAGGTGAACTCCAAGGCATATTCTTTATGTACCACCTCCAGTACTCACTGGTCTGTGGTAATATTGGCCCAGACGGAATAAAACAGTTGCAACCAACCACCTATTGGTGCTTCCTCTGCATGGGTCCACCTGGCTTCAATGGGACTTCTTGTTAAGAACATAAGATATGCCATACTGGGTCCATCAAGCCCAGTATCCTGTTTCCAACAGTGGCCAATCTACATAAGTCACAAGTACCTAGCAGTTTCCTCAAAAGACACAGATTATACAATGCTTGCATTGGGGCAAGCAGTGGATATCCAGGGTCCCCTTTAACCTGTTTTGGACCAGCGTATGTTTTACATACATAAGGTTTCCATACTTACTACTCAACTGTTTACTAATTAATGGTTATAAATTCAATGGAACTATGTTTAGCTATTATCGTTATATCAAAAAGCAATATATACAGATTTTTTTATCTGAGATCTAGTTAGTTTAATAGGTATTTGAAGTTTGCTGATTTTGACGGTACTGGCAGCTCAACATAAACAGATCACAAAAAACAGTAAGTAGCTTATAATGCTCTAATAGCTACTATTTTGCAAATAAAAGTATTTGTAGACTTTAGAAAATAGGTTTAGATAACTAAGTTAGTGTCAGAGTTATTGCTGCGTATATCGGCCTTGTATGTTTTTCATACGCTGGGCTAATATGTTGACGAAACTAATTGCTGTCAAGCATTCTGTTCTAGGTGTTTCAATGGTGCAATATCGACGCACTGCATCAGAAGTGTTTTCACGTGTATCATATTCCGCCATCAGAATGGACTGTTGACAAACTATATTATATCATAAAAAAGTGTTTTAAATGAAAACTGCAGTTTCAATAGTATCATATAGTACGTTTATGTCAATGAATATTGGAACTGAATCCTATCTTTTCTGAAGATGAACAATATATTATATTGGACCAGTATATGAAAAACATACACTATGTGAAACTTTTATTTTCTGCAAAGTTTTAATATTTTTTTATTATTGCCGGTATTTCATAGTTGTTTGAGTGTAACAAATCTAATAAATCATCCAGAACAGAGAAAGAATATGTGAGCTGTCCAAAATGGTTAATAATCGTTTATAGGCATTTCCTCCAGGAACTCGTCCAAACCTTTTTTAAACCCCGCTACATTAACAGCTTTTACTACATCCTCCAGTAATGAATTCCAGAGTTTGAATACATGTTGAGTGAAAAAATATTTTCTCTTATTAGTCTTAAATAGGTTACCCTGTAGCTTCATTGCATGTCCCCTAGTTTTTCTATATTTTGATGGCGTAAACAAGCAATCTACGTTTACCCGTTCCATTCAATTCATTAATTTATAGAGCACTATTATATCTCCCCTCAGCTGTCTCTTTTTCAGGTTGAAGTGCTCTAACCTTTTTAGCCTCTCTTCATAGGGGTATCCTTCCATTCCTTTTACCATTTTGGTGGCTCTTCTATGAACCTTTTCTAATAACACTATATACTTTTTAAGATACGGCGACCAGAACTGCACACAATATTCAAGATGCAGTCGCACCATGGAATGATACAGAGGCATTATAATATCCTTTGTTTTATTCTCCATTCCTTTCCTAATGATACCTAGTATTCTATTTGCTCTCTTGGCCACTGCTCCACATTGGGTGGAGGGTTTCAACATGTTATCCACAATGATGCCTAAATCTTTTTCCTGGATGGTGGTTCCTAATATGACATCTTGCATCGTGTAACCATAGTTTGGGTTATCTTTCCTAGGTGCATAACTTTGCACTTGTCCACAATAAATTTCATCTGCCATTTGGATGCCCGTCTTCCAATTTATCAAGGTCCTCTTGCAATTTTTCACAATCCTCATGGGTTTTAACAATTTTGAATAATTTTGTGTCATCTAAAAATTTGATAACCTCACTCGTTATTCCCATTTCCAGGTCATTTATGAATATGCTGAAAAGCAACGGACCCAGCACAGATCCCTGGGGTACTCCACTATTCACTTTTCTTCATTGGGAAATTTGGCCATTTAGTCCTACCCTCTGCTTTATATCTTTTAACCATTTCCTGATCCACAAAGGTACACTGCCTCCTATCCCATGAATTTTTAATTTTGCCAAAAGTCTCTGATGAGGGACCTTGTCAAAGACTTTCTGAAAATCCAGATAAACTATATCAACCAACTCACCTTTGTCTACCTGTTTATTCACACCTTCATATAAACATAACAGATTAGTAAGACAAGATCTTCGTTATCTAAAGCCATGTTGGCTGTCTCCCATTAAGCCATGACTATCTACATGTTCAGTAATTTTGTTCTTTATAATGGTTTCTACCATTTTTCCCAGTGCTGACGTCAGGCTCACTGGTCTGTAGTTTCCCGAATCACCCTTGGAACCCTTTTTAAAAATTGGCGTTACATTGGCCATCCTCCAGTCTTCAGGTATTACAGATTTTAATGATATTTCACAGATTATTAATAGCGTGTCTGCAATCTCATATTTCAGTTCTTTCAACACCCTTGGATCTATACCATCCGGTCCAGGTGATTTGCTACTCTTCAGTTTATCAAATAGTTGTTATACATCTTCCCGGTATATCCATATTTCTTTCAACTCTTCTGCGGCATCACCTTTAAATACCATTTCAGTCATGGGTAACAGCCCTAAATCTTCCTCAGTAAAGACTGAAGCAAAGAATTAATTCAGTCTCTCCACTATGGCCTTGTCCCCTATTAGTGCCCCCTTTTACCCCCTCCATCATATAATGGTCCAACTGACTCTCTCACAGGCTTTTTGCTATGAATGTACTTAAAAAAGTCTCTCATACACATTTTTTACTTTCACAGCAAGCTTCTTCTCAAATTCTCTCTGCTTGCCTTATCAATCAATGCCTTGCATATAACTTGCCAGTATGTTATTTCCAGTTTTCGTCATTTGGCTCCTTTTTCCATGTCCCGAAAGTTGCTTTTTTGGCAACAACCACCTCTCTGACCTCACCTTTAAACCATGCTGGCAATTTTTTGGACTTCCTTCCACTTTTCTTGAAATGTGGAATATAGCTTGTCTGGGCTTCCAAGATAATATTTTTAAACACCCATGCTTGATGTAAATCTTTAACCTTTGCAACTGCTCCTTTTGTTTTTTCCTTATTTTATCATAGTCTCCATTTTAAAAGTTAAAAGGCAGTACTGTGTATTTCCTTACCGTCCCCTTCCTCCATTTATTAAATCAAATGCGGTCATGCTATGATCACTGATGCCAATTGGCCCCAACACCCTTACCTCTTACACCAGATTTTGTGTTCCACTAAGGATTAGGTCCAAAATGGCTTCTCCTCTGGTTGGTTCATGAACCAGCTGCTCCAACAAGCAGTCATTTATTTCATCTAGAAACTTTATCTCCATGTCCTGCCATGACACTGACCCAGTTGATACTGGGGGTAATTGAATTCACCCATTATTATTACTGTGCTCTAATGTTTGTTAGCTTCCCTGATTTCTTTGAGCATTTCATAATCCATTCTGGCCAGGCGGTCAATAGTACACACCCACTGCCCTTGCTTTCCCCTTCCCCTTTTTACAGGGAATTTCCATCAGTAGAGATTCTACAGTGAATTTTGTTTCCTGCAAAACTTTAATCCTTTGTGACTTAATGCCCTTTCTAACATAGAGAGCAGCCCCTCCACCAATTTGATCTGCTCTGTCATTACGATATAGTTTGCACCCAGGTATCAGTGTCCCACTGGTTATCCTCCTTCCACCATGTCTCTGAGATATCAATCATATCTAAGCTCTCATTTAATGCTATATATTCTAACTCTCCCATCTTATTTTGTATACTTCTAGCATTTGCATACAAGCATTTTAGAAGTTGTATTTTATTCCTATTAATCTGGCTATCGGTAGGCAGGGGTAATTTGGAATCTTTAAGCTCTATCTGCTCTGTTCTCAAGGGCATTTGAGCTATTTTTGTCTTTATTGGAACCTCTCTGCTGATATGCCCTAAGTTCAATCTTTTACTAGTATCCTTCAAGGATACATTGTTCTAAACCATGCTCTCTTGGGTGACTGTTGGGTCTCCCCAATTATCTAGTTTAAAAGATGCTCTATCTCCTTTTGAAAGGTTAATTCCAGCAGCATGGTTCCATCTCAGTTAAGGTGGAACCCATCCCTTCGGAAAAGCCCTTCCTTTTCCCAGAATGTTCCCAAGTTCCTTACAAACTCAAAACCCTCTTCCTTGCACCATTGTTTCATCCACGCATTGAGACTCCGAAGCTCTGCCTGCCTTTTGGGTAGCTTTCGGAGAATGCTACCCTGAAAGTTTTGGATTTCAACTTCCTACCTAAAAGCCTAAATTTAGCCTCCAGAACCTCCCTACAACACTTTCCTACATCACTTGTACCGACATGTACCTAGACAGCAGACTCCTCCCCAGCACTATTTAAGACCTTGTTTAGGTGGCGCATGAGGTCCTCTACCTTCACACCAGGAAGGCATTTTACCAGGTAATCCTCACGTCTACCAGACACCCTGCTATCTACATGCCTAATGATTGAATCACCAACTATAACTGCTCTTCTAACCCTTTCCTCATGGGAACATGGCCCTGGAGAAATCTCAGTGTGAATGGGTTTTACACCAACTGGTGGACAGGTCCTAGCTACAGGATCACTTCCTGCCACACTGGGGTGATGCTTTACTATCACGTGATCTCTCTCCTCCATGGCAACAGGGATGTTGCCAGACTGGAGGTGGGACTTCAGTACTAAATCCTTGTAGGTCTCGTCTATGTACCTCTCTGTCTTCCTTATATCCTCCAAGTCTGCTACTCTAGCCTCCAGAGATCGGACTCGTTCCCTGAGAACAAAGAGTTCCTTTCACCTAGTGCACATGTAAGACCCCTCACCAACTGGGAGAAAATCATATACGTAATACTCAATGCAAAAAACTAGAAAGCCCCCATCTTGCTGCTGGACTGCTGTGTGCATCTTAGTTTTAAGGTTGTGTTTAGGTATTTAAGTTGTTTACTTACTAAGGTTTTCTGGGGATACTTATACTAATAAAACTATACCTAATACGTTTAATGGACTTTGTTCACCTCAAGCTTAATTAATCTCAGGTCCTTAATGTATATCTGATGAGGATAAACAACTGCACATAAGAGTGAATATGGCACCTCTTTCTTTTAAGAGGTTTAAGTGGCTATAAAGCTACGATTATCCCAGGGGTGGGTGGGAGTCAGGGAGAGAAGGAGGGAGGGAAAAATACATTAAAAACTGGTTGCTACACAGTACCCTGTCCTGTGCTTCTAAGGTAATCTGTGACCAATTTCCTGGGTGATTCACACAGCCCTTGCTTGGATAGAGGGAGTCTTTCAAAATGCCCCTTTGATCTGTCACTTGGCTTTAACATTTATTTAAAATAATTTCACAGGTCTCTTGCCCCCTATCTAGATGGCCTCTTTGTAAAGGTCTCTAGAAACAATTTATTGCTCAAAGAATATTGACCCTGTTTTTCCTTTTATGCTAAGTTATACTCTGATTTGATTTAAATTAAAGCTCTTTACTGATACTAGGCGCTCACTGAGTATTAAATTTAAACTAGAAGCCTTCTGCTGTGTTTTAAATTTAAACTGAAAGCCCTCTGCTGGGTTCTGAATTTAAACTGAAAGCACTCTGTGAGTTTTAAACTTAAACTGAAAGCTATCTTTTGAAGTTTTAACATTTTTAACATCTTTTATCTTTTATATACCGCACTATTTATAATCAGCGCGGTTTACATAGAACAATAAAACATCAGATAAGATACATATTATCTGTTTTTTACATGGAACAGGGACAGAAACTTGGGTAACCGGGGTAATTATTTACAATGAATAATAGTAATTGAACTATTTACATATGGACGGCTTATTGTATGAAGAGAACTTTGTTAGGATGAGAGAGAGGTGAGAGGTGTTACTGGGTTGGCAGAGGTTACGTGTTAAGAACGGGATTGTTGCTATTTGAGTGAGCTTGTGTTTCGGTATTCTCTGGGAAATATTTGATGAAAAGGTGATGCTTCAAGGCCTTTTTAAACTGGGAGAGATCAGCGATGGCCCTAATGTGTGGTGGGAGGGTGTTCCAAAGTTTTGGAGCGCATAAACTGAAGGATCGGTTTACAGTTGCGGAGATGTATTTTAAGGACTCATATGGAACCTTTAGCATGTTTAATTCTGCGGTTCTTCTAAGCCTGTTGGAAGGGATTGGTTGGATCAACTCTGAGAGTGATGAGGGAGCAAGTCCTTTGTGAGCTTTAAAGGCTAGTAGTAGGGTTTTGAAGGTAATTCTCGCTTGGATGATTCTCGCTTGGATTCTCGCTTTAATTTAACTAAAAGCTTTTTGCTGATACTAGGCCTTGACTGATTTAACAAATACACTGGATTCTAATTTACACAGATTAATCAACTTTAATCTAAAAAATTCCCTTTTCCCCGAGATTTAGAAAAATTCCCAGAAGAAAATACTTACAAGTGCAGATCTCTCTCCAGAAGTAGCAGTCCCTTTTTGTAGTCCTTCAAGACAAGGAGCTGAAGGGACCAAGTATAACCCCTGTTTGATCCTCTGAAATCTCGAAAAGGCTGATCTCTCGGTGAGTGGTGCCCCCTCTGAAAGGGAATAAATCATGCTGAATGAAACCTCCTGTAGTCTTTAGGCTGACCTCCAAACACGGTGCCCTGCTTTGGACCCTTAGGGTGATCGTCCAGCAACTGAGGAGCTTTGGAATAACCCAGATCTTTAACCATCTTGTCCAATGCTTCCAGAAAGAGTAGCTTACCCTTAAAGGGAAGCTTACTGAGCCAAGCCTTAGAGGAAACATCTGCCATCCAGTTTTGTAGCCACAGGATACGCCTAGACGCAATCACAGACACTATGTTCTTAGCAGAGGTGTGCACCAGGTCAAAGAAGGATTTGACTAAATAGGCCAAGGCCAATTCCAGCTTGGTGGCCTCCGGCACCACCGAAGAAGAATCTGAAACCGTCACTGCCAAAGCCTGAATCCACCAAACGTATGCCCTAGTGACACAGTCCCCACAGATAGCTGCCTTCAGGGTCAAGGTGCCAGTATCAAGGGCCTGTTTCAACAGATTTTCGGCTTACTGTCCAGCCTATCCCTGAGAGCCGATCTGCCCTCCACAAGTGTCTTTTTAGTCATCTGTGAAACTAAGGCATTTATCTTAGGCATTTTGAGAAGTTCTCTTTTGTCCTCCGGGATGGGGTATAAGCACCCCATAGCTCTTCCACCTTTCAAGCCAGCCTCAGGCACTTCCCATTCCTTTTCTATCATCTTTTTAATAACATTTTAACAGGGAAGGAAGCCTGCGAGTTCTTGAATCCCTGCAACAGTGAATCCTCTATCGGTTCCTCTGCTGTGGCAGGGGCGGGAGTGATATTCAGCACTGTGAGGGAGTGACTGATCAATGAAGCCAGCTGCTCACAGTGAAAAACCTGAACAACATTGGGGTTCTCATCCTATGGCAGCTTACCTTCTTCCAACCCCGGCTGTACAGCCTCTCCCCAGAGATCTGATGGACCTTCCAAGGGATCCTCTGGAGGAGAAGCCTGATTTTCCCAGACTGTCTCTTCCAGACACTATTTCTTAGAGGGGGAGTCCCTAGTATCCAGGGTACCCTCCTGCAGGGATTTCTCTGTGCGTGCCAAGGCAGACACATTAATGGTTGAGGTGCCGGCAGTACTGCGCTACTTGCACTTCATATAATAAGCCTTGTGAATCAGCAGCACAAAATCTGGTGAGAACATTTTATCTGTTGCATCCTCAGGCTGAAAGACCTCTGTCTCTGACACTGAAACATGTTTAGCCTTAAGTTTTCACTGCTTCCCCTTTTCCCCTGAGGAAATGGTAGCTGGTGACAAAATGGCCATGGTTCTCGCCAAAGGCAATGGAACCACTGGCTCAGTTGTGGCATGCAGGGATGCCCCCAACTCAGGTTATATCTCCCCAATGCTAAAAATGTGCTCCGCGGATCTCCCCACAAGTGTAAAAGCCCGGCAAATACCACCAAAAAGGAAACCACAGCTCCCCCTGCATACTGCACAATGAGACAGCATAGCTTGCATACAAATTTTGCAGTGGCAAAGGTGGCCTTTGATGATTCGGGAAAAACACACAGGAAGCCCTGAAAAGTGAACACACCAGCCTTACCTGACCATATGGCTGATATGAAGAAAACCTTCAACAGCCATTCCCTTTGCTCTGCTGCCAATTCTGTCATTCTTTGCTCGTTTTTTTGTTTTGCTTTTTTAAGGCAGAGTGGCCCATATACAAATATCAAGGATAAACTCAGCCTAACTCACCCAGAGGTATGCTGACTCGCCCAGTTAGGAGGGGAAAGGGTCCCGGGCCACCAGGTCTCTTATGCCAGTGGCACCTGAACCTTTTAGGGGTCCCAGTGCCCAGGGCAGCCTCTGCTGCTGCCAGCCCTTTAGTTTGTATAAAAATAGTAACCAGCTCAAAGACAGAGAAATGCAGATTGAATCATGACCTGCGTCTTTGCCAGTCTCTCAACTTCTCTTTTATTAGCTTGTAATCCTTCTTTTTGTTTGTTTGCTTTGTTTTGTTTTTTAAATGCTAGTTCCCCAAAATCCATCCAGTGGATTACAACCATGCAGAAGCTCCTCATCCAGCTGCTGGAGATTGAGATACTGCTTCCTGGAGCCTATGAAGAGAGCCCTTCTACTGTTACATCACAATTTTGACATGCACAGTCTCCAGCTGCTTGTGAAGGGAGAAAGCCCACACATACTGGACTGGACTGGAAGGATGATATGGAAGCAGAGATAATTTGTAGCACTGTGATTTTTATACATGCTGATTTTTGTTTTGGTTTTCGTAATCCTTAGTTTAAATAATCATTTCAATATTGTGATTTTCCTTACATAGCAGATTCAAATTGGTTTCTTTCCAGCTTAAGTAAAGCTCTACCAAGCAGGGACCATGTTTACATACATATACATATATATATACACACACATATATATACACACATATACATATATATACACACACATATATACATATACACACATATACATACATATACACACATATACATATATATATATATATATACATATACATACATATACATATATATATATACATATACATATATACATATACATACATACATTTATATATATATATATATACATACATATATACATACATACATATATATACATACATATATACATATATATTGTGACATAGTGGGTCCTTCCAGCCCGTTAGAAGAAGCTAAAAAGCAGGAAACAGGAGCAGTGCTGAGATGTAAACAAGAGCACATGGCTTCTGGTTACCACAGAAACCAAGCACAAGGGAAAGGGATACGCCCGTGCTACCACTTAGAGAACGAGTCACAAGTTGATTCAGCACACCTGTTAGGGGGAGGAGTCAAGCTCTACCCTAGAATTCACTCTAATAAAGAGGTCACAGTTGAGCCTATGGAGTTAGGTGAGTTGGGTGAGTTAGGCAAAGGCGAAGGAGGTGAGACGAGCAGCAAAGCAGGCAGCCAGGTGGGCTACGAGAGCTGCATTGAAGAGAGCAGTGAAAGGAGAAGGACAGAGTCTCCGTGGAAGGGTCAAACGGAGCTTCCCTTCAGGAAGAGAACAGAAACCCAAGGGAAGGATACAGCAAAGGCAGTATGGATTACCTGCCGTATTCTGGGGAGCACAGAAAAGAAAGAAAGCCAGGAAGGCAACTGAAAGCTTCTGTGCACAGCTCAGGTTGGGAACCTACAGCCAGTTCCAAGCCACAGAGAAAACCTCTGCCAGCTAGGTTTAAAGGTAAGCCTAAAGGCTGGGGTGCTAATGATTACAGTGATTTCATTTACCCAGAAGGTTGGGGCTGTAAAGAGAAGGACTGTACTGAGAATGCTTATTTAAACCAGTACTTAACTCAGGAGTATCAAGTAAAGCCTGGAGCATTAAGGAAAGGCGTGGCACCAGGGTTGCAGTTACAAACATTTCCTGTTTCAGAGGAAGAATTAATGGACATTGAGCCAAAGCATGTAAATAATAAGGAAGAAGTAATGGACTGTACGATAACTCTTTCTAATGAGATAATATCATTACGCTGAGTTTATGTTTTAAAGAGAAAGGCAGCACTGCTTGGAGTTAAAAGCATACAGCTGTGAAGAAACAGAACTGTTACCTTGAAATGCTGGAAATTGATGTGTTTATGCTAAAGTAAGCCTTTATGTTGAAAACCTTTAATTTGTCCTTATACCAGAAAGTACCTGGTTTTGTGTTACCTTATTTCCTGATTAAAAATCCAACCCCGGGAAGGGAAATAAATCCTTTGTTTGCTTGAACCACTTTTGAATCCACAACTGCTCCTCATTGGTCAGCGAAGGGACTACATATCCCAAGAAGCTCTGCTTTAGGATTTGTGAAAGTAGCTGTTCAGTGGGGAAAAACCACTCGCTTAAACCCTACCTACTGATACTGGGGGTTTTAAAGGAGAGTTGGTCACAATATACATATATATATATATATATACATACATATATACACATACATATATATATATATATATACACATACATATATACTGTCCGGCCGGCGCCCCTACTGGCGTAGTAGAGTAAGGGCGTCTGCTGACATTTAATTTGTATCAGGGAGTATTTGAGCTGCAGGACCCAAAGGATTGTGGTCCTTGTAGTGTAGTGCTCCCTGAAATGAATAACTACGCCAAATGGAGGGTAAATAAGGCTTTATTTCCCCGCTTAATGCTCTAGGTTCAAATGAGACAACAACTTAAAGTGGAGGTAAGGCTTTCCTCAAATAATAACAAAGTTCCACCATGGACTAAACAGTTAAATATTGTCGGCTGTACAATTGACTGTTTAGCTGGGTTAAGGGATTTTCCAAACAATAGAAAAACAATTAGAACAGAATGGTTATCAGCTTCACCATTTGCAGACTCATTTCTTCAGTATACAATTATTATGGCAAGCAACTACCTCTTAAGCAAAGGTTACATTCCATAGGTTCGGTGTGAGGCATGGGAACACTGGAGCTGTAATCCAAGTCCATTGATTCTGGCTCACTACACTCTTCAATGTTTAGAGTATCCTCAGTGTTACTTAGTTCTTCACAGAAGTTCCTTGGCTTCTCATATAACTTCGCTAGAACCCTTTTGGAAAGTGGTTTTAAATAGTTAACTTTGCTTCTTCTCTGATGCTGAGGTTTATCTACCTGCATAAGATTGTCTTCATTGAAAGTCCCTTTTAGAATAAAAGGCTTTTCATACCTTATCTTCCGTGGAGTGCCACGCCTAGGATTCAGCTTACTCTGTAGCTTTTCCTGTTGATCCTCTGTCCTGTGCACTGCTCCACAATTAAGGCTGCTAGGAAAAGCAGACGTGGATTTCCAGTCTTTACTTGGAGAACTTCTTTTAGGAGGCAGGCTACTTCTCTGTGCCTTATCCCAGGGCTGAGACTTGCCTATGTCTGTATCCGTTCTTCTCCTTCCTTCTCCTGTTACTATTCCTGGGACCCTCGCTGGTACCCTTCCGGTTGGTCTGTCGGCTACCCTCCTGGGTGCCTCTCTTTGCTGGACTCCTTGGTCTCTCTGCTGCACTCCTGTGCTGGTACCTGAGCTCTCTTCCCGGTCTCTGTGCTGGACTCTTTGCTGCAGTCCTTGCTGCACACCTGGGTCTCTTGAGCCCCCTTTCTGGTCTCTGTACTGGATCCCTTGGTCTCTGTACCACTCTCCGTCCCGTTCTCCCCTCGGTTCTCCGTCCTGTTCTCCCTCTCTGCTCATCTGATTTCCCTTATAAAGGGATTTCCAGCTTGCACGCTGTGAGTTTGAGGACAGGTGAAAACACTCATCATTAAGGTGCTCAGAGCTTGAGCACGTGGGTTCAGGCACTGTGTAGCTGTTCATGCGCCCTCTGGCTGAGCTACACTGGAACTGCGCTCTCTGGCTTTTCTGAGATTTATGCAAATCAGGAGTTTTTTTCAAGGCTGTTTCTTCCCTAGCTCCAGCCTCATGACAATACACATACATATATATATATATATATATATACACATACATATATATATATATTGTCATGAGGTAGACAGCACAAAACCTGGAATATTAAAGGGTAGTGCAGAGGAAGAGCTTACTTGTCAGGAGCTAGACAGCACTAGGCCTGAAACATTAAAGAACAATGTAAGGGAAGAGCTTACTTGTCAGGAGCCAGACAGCACTAAGCCTGAAACATTAAAGGACAATGTGAAGGAAGGGCTTACCTGTCAGGAGTTAGAAAACACAGACCCTGAAATATTAAGAAATGAAAAGGAAGAAGAGCTTACCTGGCAGCCTCATGGGTAGTTGCAGCATTCACAGTGCAGAGAGGCAGGGAAAAGGAAAACAAACTTTCCACAGGGTTTGAGTGACGCAGTAAGAATTGAGAGTGCCAATCAGGTTCACCTGGACTCAGACTCACGTTCCACGTTAGAGGAGCTGAGAGATAAAAGCAGGTGGGAAATCTCACAGAGAGAGAACGAGGAGGAGGAAGAGAGTTGGAAGCAGATTGGAAAGGAGAAAGAGAATTGGAAGCAGCAGAATAAGCATTGGCAGTGTAAGCTGGAGCCTGGATTAGGGCTGGAGCTGGAGCTTGAATGCCAGGAGGAAAGCAGAGACCAAAGGAACTCTGACTGCTGTTTCAGGCAGGCTTGGAGAGAAGGTGAGAGTAGAAATCCCAAGCAATTGCAGGAAGACACGTTACCTTGGAGAACCAGGGCTGGAGAAAGGCAGGCTGGCAAACCCAGGTGGGATAAGCAAAACTGCAGCAAGGTCTTCCCAGCCAGAGGGGTCCTCACACCAAGGCAAACTGTCCAGTTAACAGAAGGCAGAGGTCACCTCCAAGGGAGCACACTGGAAGCAGGAAGTGAGTTTCCTTCAGCCAGACATTGTAATCAGGCTTCCCACAGAAGAGCAGGCTACAGAGCAGAGAGGAAGCCTTGGCTGGAAGCAGAGGGGTTTGAGATCATCTTCTCCAAAGGAAAAGATAAGTACCCTGTTTTTGCTAAGGAGAGAAAAGGGAGTTCCGGGATAGAAGCCAGGCTTATAACCGGCAAGGGAACTCTTATTTGCCCAAGCCGTGGGAAGAAATCCCCAGCACAGCTCCTGATATCCGGGACATACAAAAGCAGCTCCCACTGGTGGCAACTGAGGTTTCCCCAGAGCAAGACACAGAGAGCAGCTTCATAGGGGCTCAGTGTCCTTATACAGGGACAGGTCTTAGCCCTATGCAATGGGAGAGCAATAGCTCAGAAAATATCTTTGAACCCATGGAATGTGCTGTATGCGTGTCTGATGATATAGAGAGCCTTTGTTAAAGGAAAAGAGCAAGAAAGAAACTGTATTTTGCACATTGAAAAGTGTTGGACTTTATTGCTGGAAAGAAGCATGATTATTATTGGTTAAACATCCTTTACCCTGGTGAAAACAACCGTTCTTTTATGTTGTCCCTTATTCTACGACATCCTCAAGGGAAGGGGAATAAAACCCAACTTTAATTTCACTCGGATCACGACTACAGTATCCTTTATTTACCACAACTCCAGGCTATCCCGGGTCTAGGCAACCGCCTAGGACCGGCATGGTCTCACAAATGGCGTAGTTCTTGGATGCCAGAAAAGAGGACACCGTGCAAGAGGGACGGAGTCACCAGTGCCAGAGGACGCAACCAGGAAGGAGGTGGAACCACGCCCAGACAACTCCAGGAACCGGGAGCAGTCAAAGACCTTCTCAAGGCCAGAATCACCACCTGACTCAGGTAATAGTATCTGGGACAGCCAGGGTGGGATTCTGAGGAGGTATCTGAGGGACTGAAAATCCCAGTGGGGGAGCAGTGAAAAAAAAAAAAGAGAGGTTCCGCACTTGTCTTTTTTTTTCTCTCTGATTATTGCAGGTTGCCAACATGGAGTCTCCAGCAGATATCCTGAAGTGGATGGGGCTCCAGTTTCAGAAGCAACGCGAACTTGCCCAGCAGTGCCAAGAACAAGCCCTAGCCGCCATGCAGATACAGCAAAAGCCGCTGACGGACTTGTTGCAGGCGGTACTGCAAGAGCGGCAAGCCGAAAGGAAAACCGAAGGACACTTTGGTGGGGTAGGCCCACAGACATGTGGCATTTTGTCTTTTGGACAGTGGTCAGGAAAAGACAATATAGACAATTTTCTGGAAGCCTTTGAGCGTGTAGCTCGTGGTGCAGGCTGGCCCGAGCAACAATGGGAGGTTCGCCTGGCTACCTCCCTGATGGGAGAAGCCCTGGCGGCATACAAGGCTATGCTGGCCGCCCAGGCTAATGAGTATGCCAATGTGAAAGCAGCCATACGGGATAGGCTAGGCCTATCGCCTATGGTATACCGTAGAATGTTGAGAGCTACAAAGATCCAACAAGGTGAAACTCCGAAGGCACTAGGCCAGCGGATTCGTAGCCTTGTATGGAAGTGGCTCATGCCAGAAGGGAAGACAATGGAAAGTGTTTTAGATATGCTTGTGTTAGAGCAATTCTGTGAAGCTGTGCCAGTAGAGGTAAGGTCATTCCTCACTCTACAGAACTGCCAGACGATGGACGAGGCTACTCTCCTAACAGAGAGATTCATGGAGGCTCAGGTAGCCCATTGATCCCAAGGAGGGGCTAGCGGCTCGCGTGGCATGGCAAACTCTGGTAGAGTTATGAAAGACCCAGGATTGAGCATACCAACTACAGAAAAATGTAGAAGTAAAGGTATAGCGCATGACTCTTGCATAATATGTTTTAAATGTGGGAGGAGGGGTCACAAGAGGTATGAATGCAGAGAGCGCACAGCACTAATGGGTGAAAAAGCACAATACAAGCAAGAAGGCTTTCGCCTTGAGGTGGAAGTGCAGGGGGTGTTGGCCAAGGCTTTATTAGATTCAGGAGCTGAACAAACAATGGTGTCAGAAAACTTTTGGAGTTTTCTGCAGGATAGTGAGGCAGTTCCCCTGAATCAGCCAGTAGGCAATAGCAAGATCCGTTGTATACACGGGTCATCCACCTCTTACCCTCAATATAGAGTGTTAGTAAAAGCACTAGGCACACATAGGAAGCTCCTAGTAGCAGTAATTCCCCGTTTACCCTATGACATAGTTTTAGGTCAAGATTGGCCACATTTTTATAGGGGCATAGGGGAGGGTGGGCAAGAGAAAAGGGGACTAGTGTCCACAAGGTCCCAGGCCCACAGTTCACGGGAGAACTTCGAACCCGAGAAGAATAGTGACCCTCCTTCGGAGGAAGAAGTTGCACCACAGGAAGAAGAAGAAGATACACCCCTAGAGGAAGGGCTAGGAGAACTACCCAGCCATGAAGGTTTGATCAACCCTCCAAAGAAAGTAGTTAAGAAAAGTAAGGGTGATAAGAGGCGAGAGCACCACAATAGGGCCCAGCTAAGGGCAGGGGAAGGAGAGGGAATAGGTTTTCCCTGGGTACCCGAAGAGCTAGTACAAAAGTTTCCCTCATTTGCAAAGGAACAAAAAGCGGATCCCGCCTTAAGGCGCGCTTTTGAATATGCACAGTCCGATGGAGATACTCTTCCCAGATTTTTCCTAGAAGAGGAGTTGCTGTATAGGGAAAGTAATGATCCACAGACTGGAGCTGTCAGAAAACAGCTAGTAGTACCCACTCCTTTTAAAGCAACAGTGATGAGGTTGGCCCATGACCACCTGGTAGGAGCACATAAAGGGATCGTAGGTACCCTAGACCAGGTGCTGGCCCGTTTCTACTGGCCAGGTGTGTTCCAGGAAACCAAGCGTTTCTGTGAGGCATGCCCTGCGTGTCAGAGGGTCTCTGCCGCAAGACCCAAGGGGGTGCCTTTGATACCAATGCCCACTATAGCCAAACCTATATGACGGATGGCGATGGACATCGTCAGTCCCTTAGTAAGGACCCCTAGAGGGTTCCAATATATCCTAGTCATTATGGATCAGGCCACCCGGTTCCCCTGGGCTATACCGCTAAGGAACATTTCAGCCAGAACAATAGCGGGGGAACTTATCAAGATATTTTGTGAAGTAGGGTTCCTGAAGGAAATGCTAACAGATAGGGGGAGCAATTTCCTATCCCGATACTTGACCCAAGTCTGGGATGCCTTCGGGATCAGTCACCTGAAAACATCAGCATACCATCCCCAGGCCAACGGGATGGTAGAACGGTTTAATCAGACCCTCAAACAATTGTTAAGGCGGGGATTAGACGGGAAAATGGCCGATTGGGACATTATGCTCCCATTTGCTTTGTATGCAAGCAGGGAGCGCACACAGGCCTCGTTGGGAGTTTCCCCATACGAGCTAATGTTCGGCCGAGCTCCAAGGGGCATACTTGACATTTTAAGGGATCAGTGGGTGGAGCCCAAATGAGAGGAAGTAGGAATACCGCAGTTCCTACAGGAACTTAGGTCGCGGTTGCAGAGGGCCTCACAGGCGGTGGAACAACATTTACAGGGTAGTCAACGGCTGCAGAAGAAATATTACGACCGGGGGAAAAAGCCCCGTCAGCTCACAATTGGGGATAAGATAGTTGTGATGGTAGCGGACCCTGGGCCAAAATTTGAAGCTCAGTGGAGGGGGCCCTACACGGTAATAGATCGCAAGGGACCAGTCTCTTATGTGGTGGAAACGGACAAGGGACGCCGTCAGGTGTATCATATCAACGTCCTGAAACCCTGGCAAGAGTGGACAGCAGCAGTTGGGAAGTTGCAGGTACAGCGGCCGGTCAAGGCGACTGTCGTAACCTGTATTTCGTGCTGTAAGGACATATGTTCCCCAGCCCGAAATAGCTTAAGAGGGGGGATATGTCATGAGGTAGACAGCACAAAACCTGGAATATTAAAGGGTAGTGCAGAGGAAGAGCTTACTTGTCAGGAGCTAGACAGCACTAGGCCTGAAACATTAAAGAACAATGTAAGGGAAGAGCTTACTTGTCAGGAGCCAGACAGCACTAAGCCTGAAACATTAAAGGACAATGTGAAGGAAGGGCTTACCTGTCAGGAGTTAGAAAACACAGACCCTGAAATATTAAGAAATGAAAAGGAAGAAGAGCTTACCTGGCAGCCTCAGGGGCAGTTGCAGCATTCACAGTGCAGAAAGGCAGGGAAAAGGAAAACAAACTTTCCACAGGGTTTGAGTGACGCAGTAAGAATTGAGAGTGCCAATCAGGCTCACCTGGACTCAGACTCACGTTCCACGTTAGAGGAGCTGAGAGATAAAAGCAGGTGGGAAATCTCACAGAGAGAGAACGAGGAGGAGGAAGAGAGTTGGAAGCAGATTGGAAAGGAGAAAGAGAATTGGAAGCAGTAGAATGAGCATTGGCAGTGTAAGCTGGAGCCTGGATTAGGGCTGGAGCCGGAGCTTGAATGCCAGGAGGAAAGCAGAGACCAAAGGAACTCTGACTGCTGTTTCAGGCAGGCTTGGAGAGAAGGTGAGAGTAGAAATCCCAAGCAATTGCAGGAAGACACGTTACCTTGGAGAACCAGGGCTGGAGAAAGGCAGGCTGGCAAACCCAGGTGGGATAAGCAAAACTGCAGCAAGGTCTTCCCAGCCAGAGGGGTCCTCACACCAAGGCAAACTGTCCAGTTAACAGAAGGCAGAGGTCACGTCCAAGGGAGCACACTGGAAGCAGGAAGTGAGTTTCCTTCAGCCAGACATCGTAATCAGGCTTCCCACAGAAGAGCAGGCTACAGAGCAGAGAGGAAGCCTTGGCTGGAAGCAGAGGGGTTTGAGATCATCTTCTCCAAAGGAAAAGATAAGTACCCTGTTTTTGCTAAGGGGAGAAAAGGGAGTCTCCGGGATAGAAGCCAGGCTTATAACCGGCAAGGGAACTCTTATTTGCCCAAGCCGTGGGAAGAAATCCCCAGCACAGCTCCTGATATCCGGGACATACAAAAGCAGCTCCCACTGGTGGCAACTGAGGTTTCCCCAGAGCAAGACACAGAGAGCAGCTTCATAGGGGCTCAGTGTCCTTATACAGGGACAGGTCTTAGCCCTATGCAATGGGAGAGCAATAGCTCAGAAAATATCTTTGAACCCATGGAATGTGCTGTATGCGTGTCTGATGATATAGAGAGCCTTTGTTAAAGGAAAAGAGCAAGAAAGAAACTGTATTTTGCACATTGAAAAGTGTTGGACTTTATTGCTGGAAAGAAGCATGATTATTATTGGTTAAACATCCTTTACCCTGGTGAAAACAACCGTTCTTTTATGTTGTCCCTTATTCTACGACATCCTCAGGGGAAGGAGAATAAAACCCAACTTTAATTTCACTCAGATCACGACTACAGTATCCTTTATTTACCACAACTCCAGGCTATCCCGGGTCTAGGCAACCGCCTAGGACCGGCATGGTCTCACAATATATATACATACATATATTGCCACCCACCCACTACCTGGACCTTGAGGGTTCCTAGGAGGAGGTGGCCTTTGGTGCCCTTCAGGGGTGAGGAACTACGATGAGACCCTAGGGATTCTGGGTGATGTAGTCCTGAGCCTCCTGAAGGGGTTGAGATTGTAGTTGTGTGCTCAAGTAGTTAAAGGCAGGCAAAGAAATTTCTTTTTATGAGGTTTATTTCCCGCTTTGCAGTTCAGTGCAAACAGACGCTAAGAAGTTTTATAGCACAAAAACAAGAGTGAGAAAATCAAAATATACAGGGTTTGCAATGCTGGGCTAAGTGTCCATTAGCTTCTGGATTCACATTCAAATTGTCATGTGACTCTTTCATGAAGAGAAACTAAAAAGGTCTGGTACAACAGCAAAGCTTCTTATATCCAGAAAAATGCTTTAACTTATTCAACTTTCATAAGTTTTCTCAGCATGATAACAGGTAAGGTAACTTCTGTTATATTTCTATCATATAACTTTTAAAGCACTTTAATTAATGTCCTTTTCAATGATACAGGTTGAGCAATCCATTGCTGTCTCTTGCTCTGTGGAAGGCAGGGACACATCTAAGGGCATCTCCTCTTCACAGCTGTTTGCATGCTGTGCTGAATTAGAAGGAGAAACTGCCTTTCTTTCTAAGAATTCCCTGAACTCTGTTAGAAGTAATTCAGCCTGTGTTTTCCCGTTGCTAGGCTGAAGTCTTTCTCCTGCTTCAGATAAACATTTGCTTAAGATGTCTATCTCATGGTTATTAGCAAGGCTGCTTTTGTCAGCACAACAGTTCGGCGTGCTAGTAAAACCCTTCCCCCACTTATCTTTAAAAGTAAGTGCTGGGTTTTCCTTTAAAACTTCAACTGGCTCTGGAGAGTTTCTGAACAGGCTTTTAAAGGTAGAAACATCAGGTTTATCTTGGCTCACGTCTCTCCAATAAGGCTCAGCAGTTTTCTTTCTATTAGCTTCTAGGCTGTAGGCTTCAGCTGGCTTATTAGAGTATCTTGTGCTGCTTGAATGCTTTTCAGGCTGCACCACACTGCCACAGTTTTGTCTGACTTTGTTCTGGCTTTTAAAGTTATCCTTCCAGCTTTCTTGCTTCCCAGTATTATAGCTGCTAGCTGCTTCAACCCCACTTCGTACCTTGTGCTGAGAGTGTCTCCAGGAGAAATCTTTATCCCTCTGGTTTCTGCTCCAAGGTCCTGCTTGGTTCTCTGGAATCATGGGCTGTATCTTCAGGTCTCTCAGTGCTTTTGAGCCCTTCTTCCCATAGAAGTCTCTCACTGCCCCTGATTCTCCCAAGTACTTGCTTCGTGACTCCAAACTGCTCCTCCGTGGAACACAGCTGCCTTGTTGCTCTCCTTGCTGTTGCTGTTTCTCTCTCTCTCCTTCTCCAACTCTTCCTGTCTCTCCACTACTAACTGTTTCTGTGTCTGATTGCTTAACAAGCTACCCGTGTGTTGCACTGCCCGCCTCCTGCTTGGGCGTGCCCAATCAGGGACTTGACCTATCTCCTCCCCTAAGGTGAGGTGTGGTTCCTGATCAGCTACATGTTTTTTTCTTTCTGAAGAGAAAATCCTGCTCTCCCTTGCAGTACCAGTTTTCTCCACCAGATCTCCGTCTATCTCCATTTCTTCTTGAGAGGCTTCTACGTCTATATATATATACATATATATACACACACACATATATATATATATACACATATATATATATATACACATATATACATATATATATATACATATATACACACATATATACACATACATATATATATATACATATATACACATACATATATACATATATATATATACATATATACACATATACATATACATATATACACATATACATATATATATATACATATATACACATATACATATATATATATACATATATACACATATATATATATATATATATATACATATATATATATACACATATATATGTATATACATATATATATACATATATGTATATACATATATGTATATACATATATATACATATATGTATATAAATATATGTATATACATATACATTTATATATATATAAATATATGTATAGAAAATGCGTATATATATGTGTAGAATGTCTGGAAAATGCATATATATATGCGTATATAGCTATATATATATATAGTTATAGAAAATGCTCCCTTAACTGATATTGTTGGTATTCAATTTGTTGTACTTATTGCCCTTCCTAAACCCTGGGGGATACTTTTTCTTATTGAGATTGTTGTTATAAAATGCTTTGAAAGAAAAGTTTTCATGTCATAAGGACTTTAGTTATATTAAATGTTTAATGCTAATTAGGACATATGTAGAGAGTTATTTGGAATGAGCTGAAATAAATTTATATCTTCTCCCTGCAGTTCACTTAAAAGTAGCACTAAAGTTTCAATAGTTGTTTGATGTTCTAGAAGCCTTAGGGCCTGATTCAGAGATGTGACTTGCAGGGCTGCACATCCCAGCGGGTCGTGCAGCCCCACAGGCTGTCCTATCCCTATTCCATCTCAAGCCCTCCCCGCACGGCTACAGCAACAGTACAAAGAGAGCCAGGGAGGGGCAGGAAGGAGAGGAGTCTAGGCAGAGTGGGGCATGCCGAGGCAGCAGGACATACAGGGCCGATTCAGGTTATGGCCCTGTACATCCTGCAGGGTCAGGGGAACGTGCTGCTTATTCCACCTCAAAGGTGGAGCAAATAGCTCAAACTGGGCGATTGGGGCCGGAAACCCCTCCCCTGGGCTAGGGCCAGGTGCAGGTAGGTCCTTGCTGCCTGATTCAAGCCTCAGCTGTTCAACCGTGGGTCGGACAGGGGGAAGAAGAGGAGCGGCACCACAGGAGCCAGGGGAGCCTGTAGGGAGGACATCCCCGCAGGCATGCAGTGGCATACCAGGCCATCCTCGGACCCAATTCTGTATGCTGCGGGAACATTTTGCTCTTGCGGTACAGAATTGGGTCCTAATGGGCCTGTCCTGCTCAGGGCTGTCCGGACGGCCAGATGTGCCCCCTTCTGAATCGGGCTCCACGTCTATACATTAGTATGGTATGAAGAAGGTCTATACATGTATGTAGTTGGTATGATGCAACTGATTAGAAGGCATAGCGGAAAGTGAGATATGAGATTAATAGTTTAAAAGAGGGATTTTTTGATGGACAGTAAACTGGTGAAGGTGATCTAATTATGTGAAATGATGTGTCAGTTTAATGAATGTGTAAAGGGAGATGAGAATTTATGACTGATTTGCAGTGAGGGCACAGATAACAGCTTGGCAGGACTGTATGTTTATAGTAACTGTAGCAAGAGAGGTTGCCACAGTTGCTCAAGACTTTCTTGCCAGATAACCGCAAGCCTTATTAGGGAAGTTATTTAAAAGGATTTTCAGAGAGAAAGCTGAACACAATATATATATAAAAGAATAACTTCTGATTCCAATTGGCAGCAGTATTATTGAGCAATAAAATCCACATGATTGTGAGATTATGTTTAAGATTATTTTACAGAGATCCTGGATTTGACAATTGTGATGGGAAGGGAGGGAACCCAAAATGATTAACCATTCCTTACTTGTGTTTTTGTGCAAGTTTTGTTTTCTAAGTTATGGGACTAAACTTATTCCAGTTAAGAGGATTTGTCTGCTGACTTCATTCTATGTGTAAGAATGCAAATACTGAAAAAGTTCATTATAAATAGTACCTCCCAGATCTTATTATAACTGCAGATCAGAACCTCTGAGGAATGGTTAAGCATGTATTTACCTGTTTTATTTTTAGTTGTGCATAAATGAATGGGAAGATCTTCCATGGTTTTTTATGTATTTACTAACTGGAGCAGGTCGGACTCGATGCTTCTCCCAGCACTTACACCTATCCTTGCCCCCCCCCCCCTACAACCCCTCTCTCCCTCCAAACCTCCCCCACCCTAAACATAACACTCGGACACTGCACTTTTTGGTAAACACGCCTGGTCGCAGCTTTATTAAACCAAGAAACCGTATAACAATGAACATCTAATAACCATCATTTTCATACCCTGTGGAATGAGGCCTCACCAGCCATGTCCATAGCAAGGTGCGCCTGCCTCCGCCTTCCCAACTTCTCTCCCCCCCCCCCCCCCCGGGCACCCGACTTCACCATATCATTAGCAAAAGCCTGCCCAGGGGTTCTCCTGGTCGGGGGTACCCCACCCCCGACCCAACTTTATCCAAGGCTCCGGACCCCGGAAACCTCTGGGATCCCGCTCAACCCCGCTGCGACACCCTGAATCCCATTCTCATTACCCTAGGGCGGGAGGGTGGGCCACCGCTCACCGGAGCTTTGACGACTGACCCCGACTTCAGCTCCTTGCCCTCCTCACCTCTTCTTTCTTCCCTCGTTGGCTCTCCTCCACGCACCCAATGCTAGGAGAGCCAATGAGTTTAAATTTCTCCCCCTATGTCTCCTGACTTCCCCCCCCTGAGGCTGTCCCCGCATCTCACCGAGCTGCCCTGTTACAGGCGGCTGGCTTGGGACGCTGCCCTCGTGGCCTTCATTAACTGGAGCAGGTCGGACTCGATGCTTCTCCCAGCACTTACCCCTATCCTTGCCCCCCCCCTACAACCCCTCTCCCCCTCCAAACCTCCCCCACCCCAAACATAACACTCGGACACTGCACTTTTTGGTAAACACGCCTGGTCGCAGCTTTATTAAACCAAGAAACCGTATAACAATGAACATCTAATAACCATCATTTTCATACCCTGCGGAATGAGGCCTCACCAGCCATGTCCATAGCAAGGTGCGCCTGCCTCCGCCTTCCCAACTTCTCTCCCCCCTCCCGGGCACCCGACTTCGCCATATCATTAGCAAACGCCCGCCCAGGGGTTCTCCGGGTCGGGGGTACCCCACCCCTGTCCCAAGTTTATCCAAGGCTCCGGACCCCGGAAACCTCCGGGATCCTGCCACCGGCGCGGGCAACATCTCCATCCCCGTGCCGCCCCCCCCAAAGCTGCGACCAGCAAGCATATCTCAACACTACTCACTCAAGTGCTTCCTGCCAATCGTTTAACAATAAATCAAGACCCACTGGAGATAGGTGCACCCCATCCATCCTGTATAATCCTGCACAATCCACCTCCACCCAGGAATGCATTACCTGGTACCCTCCATGCGCACAAACCCAATGGCCAATCTGCCTGTTGATTTTAGTAAGTCCCTGTGACCATCTTCTCTGATTGTGACAACTAGGCCGCTGTATAATGTCCGACCACATCAGAATTACTCCTGGAAACAACTGCAGCACTTCCACCAGATCTGTCTGCACCGCTCTGATGAGTTGTCTGCAGGTCCATGCTGCCAAGTCATTGCCCCCCAAATGAATCAAGAGCAGATCTGGTGCCGGCTGCCTCCGCCTGTGGTGCCGCAGCAAAGGGAGCAACTGTGTCCAACGGAGACCTCGCTCACCCAGACATGAGACGGACACCACCTTGGGATCCAGGCCCAAATTCGCCCCTGGAGGCCTTACAGCCGCTCGCCGACCTGCTCAGTGCATAAAGGAATGGCCAACCAGCCAACAGTCATGTGTAACTCCTTCTGCAACAGAAAAAATACAATTAGGTCCCCACCATCCCCCTAAACAGAACCACCTACAAACGGATATATCCCCAAAACGCTCTAAAGCGCCATCGCCCTATCCGTTGCACCTCCTGTTCCGACAACCCAGCCGCCGCTGCACTCGTAGCTGCCCCGATGCGGAACGAATGCGCCGCAAATTGATGCGGTACCTCTCCTATCCGACGCAGCGTC
The DNA here is from genome assembly GCA_033557465.1 of Ichthyophis bannanicus. Taxonomy (NCBI): domain Eukaryota; kingdom Metazoa; phylum Chordata; class Amphibia; order Gymnophiona; family Ichthyophiidae; genus Ichthyophis; species Ichthyophis bannanicus. The sequence goes on from CM066033.1 coordinate 909,253,531, forward strand.
AACCTTAACACAGCTGACACTTGGAAACGCGTCAGCAACCTAGCATCCTCATGGATAAAAAACGAGCCCTCAACCTCAAGGCGGCTGAGCACATACTCCCGCAGAGCCGCCACTGCGCAGGTCGGCACGCCCAGCATCTCCTTTAGCACCACCCACCTGCCCTTCCCTTGCTGGTCGGTCTTAGAACGAGCTAACAGCACCCTCACCGACCCTTTATCCAACTGCACGTGCTGACGCTGTAACGCACTACCTGTCTCCGCCTTAGCAGAGTCCACTACTAGTTCCCCCACTCTAAAGGCCCCAAAGAACGCCAAACAAAACACCGCTTTAAACAACCTTGCCTCATAGGCCGACACCGCCACCCACGGGAGCGCCTCGCATAACCTCAATAGCAGGTCATGCGTAATTGGCCGCCTGCTGTCCTTAGGTGTCGGTCGCGCTCTGCCCCACCCTTGCATCAACTTCCGTGTCAAAAAAACACCCCCTCCATTATCCACCCCACTGCCTTCGCAAAAAACGCAAACCCTGCTAAATGGGAATGAACCGCTGCCCGAGACCACCCCCGTGTCTTGGCCTCCGCCACATAACTGGCTAATATCCAGTCTGACGCCCCCTCCAGTCGCCATCCCCGTTCTCGGAAGAATTCCTCCACCTCTAAACAGCCCCGCTGATACACAGACCATGTTCTTCTCGCCACCGAGGCTCTCAACAAGTTCCGCATCTCTTCAGGTCAATCTTCCACAAGTGCACTGGGACCTGCAATCCCATCTCCTCGGCTCCTGGTGCCAGCTTCCGGAACCTGTCCCACTGAAAATGAGACAAAGCATCCGCAATCTCATTAGTACAACCCGGAATGTGATGCACTTTGATCATCACATTTAGCCTCAAACAAGCTAACACCACCTCCCTCATCAACTCAGCCACTGGCACACATCTCGGACTGTACTGATTTATTATACCCACCACAGCTTCATTGTCACACCACCAGAGTAATCTCTTATTACGCAAGCGCTCCGGCCACAATTCCAATGCCACCCGTATAGGGAACAACTCCAGCAACGCAATGTTGGAGACCAAGCCCACTTCCTGCTATGACTGAGGCCATCTATCGGCACACCAAGCCCCAGCAAAATATATGCCTAAACCCGCCCCTCCAGCTGCATCTGAAAACAACTGCAGGTCCCCTGAAGACATCTCGGCTTCCATCAACACCGACGTGCTGTTGAACTCCCGCAAAAAGATGTCCCAAACCCGCAAATCCTCCTTCATCACTTTGGACACCCTAATCCTATGATGCGGTTTCACTACCCCCACCGTCGCCCCTGCCAACCTCCTCAGAAATACCCTACCCATCGGGATGATACGGCATGCAAAATTCAACGTCCCGATCAATGCCTGCAACTCTCTCAAGTTCAACTTCCTTGAAGCTAACACATTGGCCACCAAGACCCGGAGCTTCACCACCTTTACTTCTGGAAGTCTCGCTACCATCTCCTGTGAATCCAACTCAATCCCCAAAAAGGTAATGCGGCTAGATGGGCCTTCCGTTTTATCCTCAGCTAAGGGCACCCCTAACTCATTAGCCAAGCCTATGAAACCACCCAGCAACCGCCCAAAATCCCGACTGCTCCGCTCCCACAAAGAAAAAATCATCCAAATAATGCACCACATTGGCGCACCCCACCTCCTGCACCAATGCCCAATGCAAAAATGAACTGAATTTCTCAAAGTAAGCGCATGACACCGAACAGCCCATCGGCATGCATTTATCAAAGTAAACTTGCTCTTAAAGCAAAAACCTAGCAACGAAAAACTGCTGGGGTGCACTGGCAACAGGCAGAATGCCGATTCAATATCCACCTTCGCCATCCATGCCCTCGCACCTGTTGTCCGAAGGAGATCCGCCGCCCGATCAAAAGATGCATACCTAACCGTACAGCTATCCCGTGGTATGTGATCGTTGACTGATGTTCCCTCAGGGAAGGACAAGTTATGAATTAATCAAAATTTCCCCGCTTCCTTTTTTGGGATAATATCCAAAGGAGACACTACCAAATTCGGGAACGGCTTCTTTACAAAAGGACCAGCAATCCTCCCCTCCACTAGCTCCTTTGCCAACTTCCCCCGAACTACCGATGCTAAGCGCCGAACTGAAGGAGAATTGCGCGACCTCCCCGCTACCACCGTCCCCACCACCGGAATAACAAAGCCCTCCCAAAACCCCTTTTCCAACACCTCCCTATCCCCTCGCCTTGGGTACTGCCGTAGCCTGGCCGTCAATGCTTCTAACCTTATCGGAGAAGTGGCCAAGCCGACCGCTGTCCCACTACTTGACGGCGGGCCCACTAGGCCCGGCTGCCCCTTTTTTAACACATCTTGAGCCGAATGCTCCCCACCACAACTTGAACACGCGTGTCGGAATTTACAATCGGGAAAGGGGCAAGATGTCTTATTGAACCTCCAGCAAACATCCCCTGTACCGGTAACACCAATTTTCGGCTGTCCCTTAACTCCCGTCATCCGAAACGACCGTCCTGTACTGCCGATTAACCCTCCTCCAACCTTACCCCCAACACCCCCGCCCCCCGGCTTTGCAGACACCTGCGTGAGCCACAGGTTAATATCCTGTGCACCCCATGACAAAAACCGATTCTCTTCCATTTTATCTCGGAACTTCTCGTCGTAGTTCAACCACAACCAGCCTTCGTGTGTCTACGCCGCCTCCAGTATAGCGTCCGCATAGGCTAACAGCATTCCGTACTGGTCCGGAAAGTAATGTATATTGTATATATGGGGCCCTCCCCCAATCTACTGAAATCAAATGTATACCTTGATCTGTGTGCTTTAATCAAATATGTATCGTATCCAAATGCTTGTCCCGTGTTACGTAATCATTGACTAATCAAAATGTAAAACTGAAATCTCAATGTACCGTACAATACATTATGATTCTGTAAAGTAAACCGCTGTTGATCGTAGGAAGCAGCGGTATACAAGTGTTTACTAAATAAATAAATAAATAAATAATGACCCCAAACACTTGCCAAACGTAAAAAAGCCCTAGTCCAATTCACCACGTTTCTAGAAACTTTCTTTACCCGACCCGCTTTTTCCTCTTCCTTCCTTCGCTTCTTACTATCCCACGACCGCCGCCGTCCCTCGAGCAGTCTGAATATATCAATATAACGCCTTTTGCGAATTTTTTGCCGCAGCTTTCTAGGCACGCCTTCCCATAACTCTGCATACGCCGCTAACGATGGGGCACCTCCCGTTGTATGGCCTGCCCCCCCTTCCTTGCCGCTCCCTGCCTGTACTTCTCTTTTGCCCGCCGACAAGGAAGATGACCCTGTGGAGGAAGAAGACGAAGATGACGTGTCTGATCCCCGCCGCCGCCAGCACCTGTGTTTCCTTTTCTTGTGCACCTTTCCCCCAGATACACGCCCTCCATCCCCTCTTCCCCCCGTTTCCTCTTGCGCCTCACCCGCAACCGTTGGTTCTTCCTCCTGCTCCGGACCCGCCACAGGCTCCACTGTACTGTCTTCCACGCCACGCCGCTGCAAATCCGGTCCCACTTGTCCGCCACCTCTCGGCACCGCTGCATATGGGATCATCGCCGGCACCTGCAGAGACATGAAGGAGAAAACCTGGGGAGGACCCACAGCCGGCCAAGACGGCTGCCATGTACCTACCCACTCTGGCGCTGAAGACCCCTGGCCCCCACTCACCCAATGTTGCCAAGACCCCACCCCTCCCCCTTGCTGCTCCCCGCTTTGAGCAAATGCCCTCCCCTGTCCTGCGTAAGCAGTCTGCCACCCCCCATGCAGAGCTTGTGCCCCAGGACCCCCCATCCCTCCCCAAAACCCGACCCTCTCTCCCCTGTCCAATCCCCCACCTGTGAGCCCGTGGCCCCCTGCTGCCCCATATCCCCAACTGCCTCAAGAGTACCAGGGAGCCCTTAAGATCCAACCAGTCTTCCATTACTCCCCACCCTTGAATCCCCCCTCCTCCTACTCCCAACCTGCAAATCCACTGCCCCCCTACCAGGCCGGCCCCGAATCCACGAACTAGCTCCACTTGCTCTCTCACCGCGACCCCCCCCCCCTCTTACCGGGGAGTCCACCCCCCTAGCTTTCCACCCTGATCCTCTGGCTCCTCTTCCCCTCTGTGGCCCACTATCAGCCGTTTGCTGCCCTGGCAATCCCACATGCATTGCCTGGGCCCTCCCCCTTGCTTCCCGTCTCTGCTGATTAGAAGCCCTGCCAGTCTGCCCCCTCCCTCGCCCCCAGCTAGACGATCCCCCTTTTGCCACACTGCCCCGGTTCGCGGCCATACTCAGACTTGCCTTGTCCCAGACACCGCACACTGCTTGCCTCCGCGTGTCAGAAGCTACACCCTTCTTGACCACGTGCACCTTCCGCTCCTCGCCACCAGCAGCTAGCACCACCTGCCGACTCCTGACAGCTCCAGAGTCCCCTCTAGCCACACCGCCCGCAGCCACTCAACCGCCGTCTCTATGCTTGCCGTCTCCTTCCAGGTAAACCGCCGCTCACCAGAGCTTCAACGACTGACCCCGACTTCAGCTCCTTACCCTCCTCACTTCTTCTTTCTTCCCTCATTGGCTCTCCTCCACGCACCCGACGCTAGGAGAGCCAGTGAGTTTACATTTCTCCCCCTACATCTCCTGACTTCCCCCCCCCCCCCCCCGAGGCTGTCCCCGCATCTCGCCGAGCCGCCCTGTTACAGGCGGCCGGCTTGGGACGCTGCCCTCGCGGCCTTCATATATCTGATAAGTTGCGTGAATTTGCATGATATAACAAAGACTAAAAAAAATTATGAAGGCGTTTATAGATACAAGTTAGCAGTTTTGCTGAAATATTGAATTGCTTGTTAAAGTCAAAGCAAATTTGATTAAAGGGAACTGTACAAAAAAAACATAAAAAGAGTAAAAAGGGAAAAGAAAATTAAAAAAAAGAAAGGTGTGATCAACGAATAATGAAAGACACAACATCATTCTAACAAGTGAATTAAAGTAATTAAACCAAGGTGGTAAATGTGTGGCATAATGTTTTCTTTTTATGTTAGTAGATTAACTGAGAATCCTGGTACATCCATGAAAGTTTGTTATTATGGAAAGACCCCTGCCTCCTTACATCACAGGCGCCAAGATTGTTTGGCTAAATTAGTATCATTGATTGAGATAGATTAATTAATCTGTTGCACAAAGCAAATGCATTTACATCTTGAATCTTTTACTACTATGCTGTTTTGTGCTGAAAAACAGTGTAATAAAGAGAAATATTAAGCTGTTAAGCAACAGTGATTGAATTTCTAGTTGGTTTATGAAGGCAGACCTTTTCTTGTTTTGTGTTATTTTGTGTTCTGATTTCTTTGTTTATAGTTATATTACTGACGATGTTCAAAGTCATGTGAGTCGAACCATTGCCTAAGATAAGAGAGCCGTCATAAGATTTTTGGCAAACAACTGAAATGAGTCTATATTGAAATGGGTTTAATTTACCATTCACATCACCATAAATTGCCAGTTATGTTTTAATGTTTGTCCTCCCTTAAGTAATAAGATGAATTATACCTTGTAAATTGTGTTAATTGGAGAGTAAATCACAAACATAATTAGTGATATGTACAATTGTGCACCTGACAAAAAAGGTGTGTTTATTAGCATATGGCCTAACATTTAATTTGGTAAATAAACAGAATAAATTAAGGAATGTAGATGTAAGATAGAAGTATGCTACAAGTTAGCTTAGTCTATGCATATTCAAATTATCTGTAATAATTTAGGGTAGCAGTAGATGTATTGTATTTAATTAGCTTTAGATAAGATAATTCTATTAAACAATTCTATATTGCCATTAGGTATAATTAGTTGTGCTTGTTTGCAATTGTGTGGAATCAAGAGAGGTGCAGTAGTGGTGAATTATAGTTCTGCAAATTATATATTGCATGCACTGAATCCTACGGGCCAAAGAAGATGACTACTGTGAATAAAAAGAAGTCTGCAATGCTAGGACTCCTAGTAAGATCAACAATTCCAGCGGGACTACTCATGTATATGCAGCCATGGAGCCTGGGTGGACAGTCACTAAAACTCTGTCCAAGATGTGCATAGCACAGCCAAAGAGAAAAAGAGATGTTGCTAAAGAATTTGACCGGTGCCATGATGTGAATGTGGGTGCAAAGCTTTGAACTACTGGAAGATCTATGGAAGGCAGTTGGCTACTGCCAGCAAGTAGTGCTTGCAAGATTAATTGGTAAAGCTTTACTCTCTGAACACATTCTTATTGAGACCTAACAGAGGCAAACAGCGTCACATGGTTTAAGTTAATTAGCAGAATGATTATAATATTTTTATATTATATAAAGCATATGTTATGTATAAAGACTTCCTCCAACCAGCAAGATGAAGTTTACCTATGGACCAGATGTGATGCCTAGGACTCTGAAGGTGTATCTGCAAAGTGCAGTAGAAGACATTCTCCACTGTGGCAGAAGACTTATTTTGGACTTGGACATGTTTGAGTTACCATTCATTTGTAGTGGTTCTGTACAGAACCAAAGGGGGGACTGTAAGAATGGACAGTTCTCCCCCTCCCTATATTTGCAAAGGAAGTTTTTTTATGCATTGGATTAATGTTTTAATTGTTACTATCGAAAGTTCTCTGTAAACTGAAGTTCTTTGTAAACCGCCTTGATTTTAAGATAAGGCGGTATAGAAAAATTGCTAAGCAAATAAATAAATAAATAAATGCCAAAATCTCCAAGGTGTAATTGAAGAGGCCTATGACTTTCTTGACACAGACCTCTAATATGTGCTTATCAGATGAACTTCAGATATAGTCAGACAGTCATATGTTTAGCTTTTTGTCTATTGTTTTAAATAAAGACAGACATATAATCATAAGAACTATGTGATCACTCTAAAAGAACTATAGAACATTGCTGGCTTAACATAAATGTATCTATAGGCCATTATATAACTGTAACTCAGGCTCTACAACATTCATGTCTGGTTCGTGGACATAAACAAAATGAAAATGGGGCCAAGTTGAACGCAATTCTGAAACTGTGGGGATAGATGCACCCAAGCTTCCGGAATCGGGGAGCTAAATGTCTCTGGTGTGGCATGAACAACACACTCTGAGAGACACGGGCCCTCATTCTTTCAAGCGGATGTGGGTACGGGCAACAAATGGCATGTATGCCCCCATGCACACTGTATACCAATGAGATGTGCGTTCCTGATGCAGCCCGTCTCCGCGCAGCAATGCCATTGCTGTTAAAACATACAGCTCCTAGGCTGATCCCCATACTGACAGTGTTGTGCTCATTCACAAATCCCATAAATACAGATGATACAAATATGTGCATGATAACCAGACTATATATACTAGTCGGCTGCATGCCCAGAATGCTACAAAGTAATCTAAGTTCACTATAGCCATTGTATTCGCAATCAGAAAGGGAGCTGTATGACCTGATATACCTTGCTTCAGAACATACGTAGCATTTGCTAAACTCTGTACTCATGCCTGCAGTGATCATTTCTGAAAACAGTCTGTGCACTGCAAAGTATAGAGCAGCAAACACCTGGATGGGGTCTCTACAGTGTAATATGAATAACTATCCCTGTCACGGTGCGGAAGGCCCACATGGCCCTTCTAGCACAAACAGCAATTGGCAGCATAGTCTGACATAACACTACTGCACCATGGTATATGTCCTTTGAAGTGTGGTTTAATGTTATGTGCATCTACAAATGTCTCTCACCTCTGCATTCTTGTCTGTAAAATTGAATCTTGTGTTATGCCAGTCTGCAGACACACCAGTGCCATATGGAAGTGGCACGCCCATACATCCCTATGGGACACATTGATATGCAGAGCTGCACTTTTTCTAAGTCCTGGCCATATTCGAGGTTTTGGCTGGTACAACGTTAACATATACGGGCTACTCATAATATATAGAGGGTCCATTCCTGAATATGCCTTCTAAGCCTCAATGGCTCACCACGCCCCTGTTCCATCCTTCCCCACCCATGTTCGGAGATCCCTGTACTAGTGCCCAGTATGTGCACGTCCTCTGGATTTCCAAATACATTCCTTGACATTTTCAGCAGAAAAAGGTTTATCCCGCATGTATAAATGGCTTATTTTCATTCTAGAATAACCTCCATAACCATAAGAACTATGCGATCACTCTAAGAGAACTATAGAACACTGCTGCCTTAGGATAAATGTAACTATAGGTAATTGTAACACTAACTATAGGTCACTGCAGGCTCAGCGTAATTCTGGAATTTTGCAATTAAAGTAAAATTTATTATAGTTAAGTAAAAATTATTCATTACAATGGTATGCAATTCCTTTGTTCTGTGAAAGAATTCTAGCGACACCTTGTGACATTTTATTGTTATGATTATGACTATGTTATTTCCTCAAAATAACCCAATAAAAAGCAAGCTTGTGATGGCGGGGGTGGGGGGTGGGGGGGCTCTGAACCAACCGGAGAGAAACTGTGCAAGTTCATAACCTCAAAAAGGTTGCTTCCTTTGAAGCTTCAGATAGCTTTGAATCTTTGTGCCTGTGTCTTTTATTTTTCCCCACTATCTGGAGGACCAGTTTAAAGAACTGAGAAGGCCCTGCCCTCACTTGAAGGGGTTAAACAATAAGTACCATATCCATAGAGTTTAGTGTAGATGAAAATCATTACAGACCACCCTGATACTATCCAGATAGTACTGGGATGGAGTGAGGGCAGAGCACTGGCACTCCGCTTAGCTATCCGGATAACAGCAAAATTCAGTCCAATATCTAGATAACTGGATAAATTCAGCAGGGCTATTCTAAATATATTCAGATAATTTTACAGATAGCAGACTGAATACCACTATTATCCGCATAAAAATTAGAGTTAAATGCAACTCAGTCTCAAGAAGGAAGAGTGATGAGTAGAGTGCCTCAGCGACCAATCCTCAAGCTGGTTCTGTTCAATATCTTTATGAGAGATACTGCAAAGGAGGTCACAAGGAAAAAGTGGCTGTCCTTGTGAATAGTTCTATCGGCAATAGAGTGGATATACTCAGGGAAATTAGAGTGGAAGAGTAGCCTAATGACTTGATAACCAAAAGACCATGGTTCAATTCCCACTAGTGCTCCTTGAGACCAATCCAATTGCAGGAAACAGGCTAGACAACATCAAACGCAGGATGAGAGAACAGAACACAGGTGCAGATACCAGTAACCAGAACTCATAGGTTGGCTGAGAATAATTCATTACTATCTTCTAATTAGTTCACCTGGGTGATGGCTCGAGCCTGGCCAGTATTGCGCCCTGTAGCAGGAACCCAGCTACACACCTTTCCCTTACCAAGTCCATGCAATTCTGAGACCTAAGTATCTGTCATGGCCTCAGCCTCACAGCTTCTTAACTTGAACATGAAGGTATATATAAATACCTAGAAGTAGTGGAAGGAGCAACAATTCAGAATAAAGTATTGAGAGAAAAGACCAGCAAAGAGCATTACAGGAGACAGAAGCTCATTCTGAAAAGTGCACTAACATCAAAGAATAAAATACAAGCCATCAATCAGTTTGCAATCCTCATACTCTCGTATATCTTTGAAATTGTAGACTGGCCTCTGAAATATCTTGAGAAACTAGGTATATGAACAAGAAAATTCCTCCATGCCTACAAGGTGGTTTAAAAGAATCAGTGTATGCTTAGACTGTACATCTCTAGAGCTGAACAAGTAATGGGCCTGATAGAAATTGATTATACATACAAAGTAATCATCATAGGCCTCCGGGCCTACTTAACAGCATCAACAGATCCGAATGCACAAAAAGTGTTGCAGTACGAAAGTAAATGGCCAGAATCTGTATCCATTATTAAACTAGGACAGCCATTCTGACAAATAGAAGAAATAGATGAGAAGCCACAGTATATATAGGGAAGGCAGCGATAAAATTTGCAAAACAAGAGAAAAAAAACTCTAAAGAATTCGATCAGCAAATGAGGAACAAGAAGTAGCAAATTCATAAATATAGTGGGAAATACAAAGCATTACTCCAGGAACCATTTGTTGATCAAACAAGGACACAAGTGGTTAAGGAGAGGCAAAATGAAACCTAAGGATGAAAGATTGATGGTTGCAGCCTAGGACAGTGGATTACAGACGAGATGGTTCACTGATAGCATAGAGAAAACAGATATATGCAGATTCTGTAAGAAAGAGCTGGAAACGATTACTCACCTTGCAGCTGGCTGTGAAGTTCTGATGGCAGAAAATTTCTATATAGAAAGACACAATAAAATGGCACATCTCATCCACTGGAAACTTTGTAAACACTACAACATCGCTGTACCAGAAAAGCACTGGGATCATGACCCTAAGAAGATTACGGAGAATGAAGAAGTTATGATAACCTGGGACATTCTAATTCTGATGAATAAGAAACTGGATGCAAGGAAACCAGACACAGGGTGAAAAACACCAGAAACGTCATTGATGATAGAGATGTTGGTTCTAAGTTATTATTCTGTGAATCATGTGGAGAGGGAGAAGATCCTGAAGTACCAAGAAATGTAGTCAGAGACCAAGAAAATGTTGCAGAAAGATACAGAAATATTTCCCATCATATTGGGAGGCACAGGCCTGATAAAGATGAACTTCAATTCAAGTTATATGTTACTTCTGGAGTTCATAACACATGTTACGTCTTATGAACTCCTGAAGGAAGCTCTCTTTGGCACAATGCAAGTAATATGGTGAGTGTTAGCAATAAATTTGAGAGACTGAGATCATACTCCACATACCTGGCTTAGAGCGAGGATCATGAATGTCATGGTATGTGCAAAACTAACCCATTTGAAAAACTTGCCCCCTCAAGCAAAGGTAGGGGCACAGAGTCTCATTTTCATGCTCTAGTGCATCGCAAATCCGGCACCCTCAGCAATCACGGAGTTCTAGTGCACACAGCTCATCCCTGCATGCACCCTGTTGCCTTCTACAACACGTTCATTGTGCATATTGGCTGTAGTAATGTCCTCTAGATTGAAATGCCTTCCACATCCCCTGCTATCAGTGCTCTTAACAGGAATGAATAAAGGTAACCTTGTCATGTGCATTCATTTGTATGTATCTGGAGACCAACTAGGGATTTGCCAGCAGCACAAGCAGAAGGTCCATCCCACTCAGACTTACTAAGCCCAGCACTCATATTCTCATTTACCATCTGAGAAGGGGAAAGAAATTATATTACATTATTTTAAAATAAATGAATGTTATATTTAACAGTCAGTGGACTCACGAGGCAATATTTAAATTCCATGGTCAGAGGTTTTGTTTTAATGCTCCGTCTGTGGTATTTAAATAAAATCTGGATATTCAGTGCCAGTATCTACAATGAAACAACTTCAAAAAAAACCCACCAGTGGAAAAAATTAAACTCAACAAAAACAGCATCCACCGATCTGATCCCAAGCCGTGAGGACGGCGTTTTTGTTGCCAAAAAGAGAAGTGTTTTGCACTTGATACAGGAGTCTATCCGAAACGTGCACGTCGTGCAGCTTCATATATGGCGACTACCCTTCTGGGCTTGAACATGATTTTCTATGGGAATGGATAAGATAAGTGACTGAGCAATATATTTATTTTTTGGGGTGAAAAAATAATAAAAAGGAGGTTACCGTCTGGAGGGGTTGGTGTGCAATCCCAGCCCTCCCTCGGTTGGCTCCGACAAGTGTAAAAAGTTTTACTGTGGGATTTGGTTGGTTTCGGTGGATGCTGTTTTTGTTGAGTATCTACAATGAGCAACACCAAATATCTGGATTTTGAAGTCAAGTCAGCATGGTACCTATCCAGATAGCAATATTCAGCCACCATCCAGTAACCTATCTGCATAGCACTTGGGACAGCTTTATTGCTGTCTTATGTTAAGCAGATAGTTATCCAGAAAGCAGTACAGAAAATCTAGACTATCCTGATAATTCCCAGTGTTGCCTATGCTCTGGCCCTGGAGCTCTCGCCGCTATCTGGCTAGTGCGGAGGTGGTCAGAAAAAATAGTCACAGCACTATCTCTCACTGGCACTTATCCGGTTAAAAGATACTGCTAACTGAATAAGTGCCTGCTAATTGGATAAGTGCCTTCAGTATCCAGTCCTAAACACATCTATGCTTTTCACAAAAATGCAGTTAGCAGACGGAAGCTAACAATCTAGCTTACATATATTAACAGTGCTTTTAATATGCATAAACTAGTTTTGAAGAGTTAACATAAAAAAATATTCTACTGCGGTAATGATCTGTTCTGTGTCTCATTATCTGTTAGCACAGTGAAAAAATGTACAGGCTACTTGTTTTACAGATGCATTCATGTAAGAATTAAGTACATCCCAGGAACGCGTGATTATGTTTTTTGTGATATCTTCACAGTTACATGCATACATCAGAGTTTGTGGCAAACATACCTCTTTTCGTTCACATTATCATCATTTGTATATGTAAATAAATTGGCCTTTAAGGGACGTTTACTAAAGGTTAAAGTGCGTTAAGTAAAGTTAACGGAACAGCTTCCACTGCAACACTTCTATGGGCCACGGCAACACTTAACGCATGTTAACCTAAGTGCCCTTTATTCTTTTCATCTAGATTCAGTGGTGTGTGTGCATGTATGTGGGTGTGCACATGCCATGAGTGTGAAATGCATGTATACAAAGTCACATAAAGAGCTATTAGGGACATATATGGATAGTGTGCTGAAATTCTTGTGCAGTAAGTAGGGATTATCAGTGCACTTTTTGACGGATAAGGGCTTCCACAAAATCAACAGAAATAGCTCAGAACTAGACAATTATAAAACTTTCCCTTAAACATTTTTCAGTTGGTTTACAATGGATTAGCATAACACAGCATTAATAAATAGTATACATTTTCTGTCCAGATGAAATAATGAGAACTATATAGGGAAAATCAGATGCTAGCTGAAATTAGAGGCCTTGAGCAGACACATAGAAAACATGGCCCCGATATTAAAAAAACAAACAAACCTAAGTGCCTAAATTTTTCCTCTATTTTCAGGCAAACACAGGAACCAAATTTTCAACTTAAAAATTATGGGCCAATACTCAGTGGAGGCAGCTAGCCCTATTACGGCGCCTAGTCATTGCTGAACTCTAAGCCCGGATCTTCAACGCTGGGGCCATATTCAGTGCCATATCTGACCATGGCACTGAATATCCAGTTCAGCCAGGAAAGCAGAAAGCTAACCGGGCAACAGTGGCATTCAGCTGCTGCCCAGTTAGCTTCAGCGGCAAAAATTAGAATAGCTTTTACTGCGCCTTACTTTCACCACCGAGGCTGAAAGACTATCCGTGGGTAACACCCATGGAATGCCTCAAAGCTAACCGGTTAGCATCAAGGTGTATAGCAGTGCTACCCCTGCATATTCAGTGGAACTATGTTACTGCCACTGAATAGTCCACTTAGGAACATTTACACTTTTTACGGGCCTGTAAACCTTTGAATATCAGGCCTTATGTTCCTAAATTTAGGCTTGCCCTTTATTTGCCTAGATTTAAGAGCTCAATTTAGGTGCCCGGTGCTGAAATTCAGTGCTAAGCTCCTAATCCCCCCCATCACACACACACACACACAGTCCCATCACACATACTTTCAGTTAGCATGCGCACAGGGGTGATGCTCGGGTGGAGCATAGTTGGAGCCTAAATTTACATGCATAAGTTACAGAATAATATAATTTATGAATGTTTTCTCCAAAGGTAGGGGTGAGCAGTTAAACCTGCTTTAGAGAGGTAACTCCCGTAATTAAGCGTATTTATTTGGCATTTTTTTATATACCGCCTTTCAGTTTTATCAAGGAGATTTACAATGAACATCTAACAGTTTTACATGGAATGAATACATTCATCAACTATTTTACATGTAACAATTAACATTGCCTTTTAAAATTTCAACAATCAACTATGCAACATTTGTAAGCACAGTTGTAAGTATGTCTGTATGCCCCTATTCTATAAAGTATGCACGTTCCTTATCGAACGGGCCCCATATATGCATATCACAATGCATGTTACCTGCATGGGAGATTAGAGAATTACCTCCAAATGTGCCCCTGTTATCACCCACTTTTTAGGCTCCTGAATTTAGGTAAGTGAAATTTGGAACAGAAACGTAGGAAACTGGCACTAGTAAATTTTCAAAGAGGCAAATTTAGGTGCCTAACTCTCAAATCTGAGCATAAACTCTTTGAACATTGGCCTCCTTGTATCTAGATAAAGGAATCCCACTCCAGAACAGAAAGGGAGGCAGAGAAAAGGTGAACAGTGGAGAGCACAGGCAGGATCTTTCCCTGCTTAATTCAAACATCTTTATCTGGGCTCTTCTAAAATAACTTATTTAACATTTGAAAGACACATGGAACAGCAGCCTAATGTCCTCTCAGACTGCACAAGAGTATATATTCCGGAAAACCAAATCGTTATCTGTTCTGTTGAAGCCTAAAGCACCAGTTCTAAGTAGTGATTGGAGGAGGGATGACCTTTTGACTTGTAAAGTCACTTTTGCGCGGACACACAGATAAACAAAGATTTATTACCCTCTAGTGAATCGACGCCTTACTGTCAATGATAAGCACAGTAAGAAAAATCCCTGTACCATTATTAACTGCCAAACATTCTGCTCCATACAGAACAAGGGCAGGAGTTAACAAAGACACTCCAAGCCTGTTACCAACAGACACCTCTGATATTGTTTGCTATATCGTCCTCCAGCTCATTGGTACCAAAGTATTCCCTTTTCTAAAGGGAACTAAAAAGTCACGTCATAGATCACAGAAATCTAGCGTTTTAAGTTTATCCAGGTGCCAACTTTGGAAACTCACCGAATGTCCTCATGAATGAGAGAAGGGAACGACCTCGCTAAGTCCTAAATAAACTATTTCCAAGACTCTGCCACGTCTTCAGAGAGAAAAAACCTTCTTTGCACAACACTTCCAAGCACCAAGGACAGCTCTCTGCACGCTTTCGACGCTCGCTCAGCGCCGACAGAAAAACCACTGCTCTCGCACTGCCATCTGAGAGCGCTCAACACCGTGCCAACAAGAGACAACCCAGAGCAGAGAAGCACATGAAACAGCAGCCGGGGCTCTTACCTGGCGTAGGCGGCGTTGTCGCGCTCGCAGCGCCCGTCCCGGTGCCTCTCCCAGTCCTTGCCGTGCTTGCAGGTGGTGAGCAGCAGCAGGTCGTCGCCGTTGTGCAGGTGGTAGAGCGCGTTGCGGGTCTCCGAGCCGATACCCGTCAGGTAGCGCTTCCCCTTGAACACCAGCAGGTAGCGGCGGGCCGGGGGCGAATGCTCGGCCCCCAGCGCTCCCCTGTGGCCGCCCTTCTGCGGGTGGTCTCGGGAGAAGAGCGGCAGGGAGACGTCGAAGCGCGGGCGGAAGGTGGCCGTGCTCGAGCTGGCCTTGGCGAGCAGCGCCTGAGCCGTGTCGAAGCCCAGCTCGTCCGCGTAGTCCGGCCAGGTGCCCGAGTACAGGTTGAAGAGCAGGTGGTTCCTGCCGTCCCGCCACAGCGGCAGGCTCTGCAGGCGCGCTCGGGCATTGCCCGCGTACTCTGGCGACAGCTGGTCCCGGTCCAAGGTGTCGATGGCCGGCACGAAGAGGCACGCCCGGGCCGGGTCGGGCGTGTAGAAGCGGGAGCTCTCCAGGGCGCCCAGCACCTTGCGGTAAGCGTCCGACACCTTGTCGCCCTTCTGCTGCGGGTACACGTACACCCTGAAGCCGTGCCTCTGACACAGGCTGAAGTCGAAGCAGGTCTCCATCCGGCAGCTCTTGCCCTTGTAGGCGCCGGCTCGGCTCCGCTGCCACGGCTCGGCATCCTCTCCTTCGTGCTCCAGGTAGCCGCTGAGCGCGCTGCTCCAGCGGGGCCACCGGCTCCTGGCAGGCTGCGCGCCGTGTCCCGGGCTGCTGTCCGCGGAGAGGGCAGAGGAGGAGGAGGCGGCGGAGGGATACAAGGAGGCGGGGGCCAGGAGTCCGAGGCGCGGCCCCCCGAAGAAGACACTCAGCAGCAGGCAGCAGGCTCCGAGTGACAGCAGCAGGTACCTTTTGTTGGCCTGCATGTGGGCTGCGGACTTAACGGGGACCGGTAGAGCCGAGCCGCGGGGGCAGAGAGCATGGAAGAGTTGGCAGGGGAGTTCCGGCCACCGTTACAGTCTGCCGCCCATCCTGGCGAAGAAGCTGCAAGTTTCCCGTCGGCGCTGGATCCTTCTCCGCGCGGTATCCCGGGAGCCTCCTTTCCCTAAAGGCAGCGAGTTGGGCTGCTCACGCTCGGAGCGGCGGCGGCAGCAGCTGCATATTGCTCCGAAGTGACAAACAGCAGCGAGAAACAGTAGTAAAGAGAGTCCGCGTGCCTATGGGGAGGGTCCGTCGCGCGCGCACTCCCCCTCCCCGGGGATCCACACGGGACCCAACAGCGGCAGCGAACAGAGGCGTCCTCCAAGTTGTTGCAATTCGTCTTCGGGACCGAGCCCTTTGCGTTTGTTTTTCCAGTGAACAGTGCACTACCTCTTTTCATAAAATGTTGTTCTTACTTTAAAAAAGGTGTCCATGTCCTAGGGGTTGTCACGCTACGGAGGAGGGAGGAAGCTGAATCTGCTGCTCGCTCACGGACGGCAGCCTGTGTGGTGACCCCTCACCCGCTGCTCCGGCTTGCTTCACTAGTCCGTGCTGGCCGGCAACCGAGCCACGGTGCAGCACCTCACTCCGCCCATCCGCCGTCTCTCTCCGTAACCTCTAAGCATCTGCCGCTTGCATTGCTCTCCTTATCGGGATATTAGTTTTTGCTCCTTCACCGCCTCACCTTAGGCGGCGGAAGGGTGGCTGTAACCCTGGTCTCCGCAGAACCAGTGGGATAGGTCTTTTGGTCGGTACTTTACCTCCTCGCCTCCCCCTTCCAAACCGTGACTCCCACTTCTCCCGCCGTTTTGGGCTCGTGTTGACGTCATTAGCGAGCTTAATTGCCACCGTCGGGATCGCCTGGACCCGGAGGTGAGAAGCGGCGCGTGCAGAAGGCGTGGCTGGGGGGGCTTTTTGATCTCTGGGAAATACTGTAGTTCAAAACAAAGTATGCACCGGCAAACTGCGAGGCAAGTGAGGGTCAACTCAGAGTTGCTGAGTTAACCAGTTCCAGGAGTCCTGCTTTTCAATGTATAGCCCAAGGTAATATGATATTTGGGGTCAGTGAGTCTACCTGTTGAAACCAGGAAGGCTTAACCTTTCCACCAGACTAGGTAGTTGCCTGACAAATAGTAGCTGTGTAGTGAAAAAAAACCCACAACGGATCTCGAGAGCCACACAAAACTCAAAGAACTCTGGATATGTGTTTTCACAGGAACATTTAGGGAGCAACAGTGTTTGGGAGATCATGATTGACAGGGGTGGCTCAAGGCAATCTGCTCCCTGAGGTGAAGAATGAGATCCCCCCCTCCCTCCCCACCTCAGAGGGGGGTGTGGCTTTTCAGAAATCCAGTCAGAAACTGGATTAAAGTGCTGCGAAAAGGCTTGGGGGCACATTTTGGCTGTCTGCTATTGTCCTGCCAGCGGTGGCAGGGCAACAGTAGACAGCCGAAATGCACCCCACCAAGCCTTTGCGCTCTGTGCAGCTGCACTGCTTGCACAGGGCTAGGTAAGGTCCTGTTTGCACACCAAGGAACTAAAAGACAACAAGAACCAAAACCACTATTCTCCGTGGACAGCAGGATGTCAGCCGCACTTGGTGATGTCATTCGACGACAACGAGACGGAAGTACTCTCCATAGCTCAAAAGGGCTTTCGCCCTTCTGAGCATGGGCCAACTGGCCCCACCCCTCTGCCCGCCCCTAGCTAGCCAGTACATCACTAGCTGAGCCTTTTGCTGCTAAGAGGCGGGCACCAGGACAGAGGCCGACCCCATTCCAGGGGAGGTGGGTGGGTATATGTGGCTGACTTATCCTGCTGTCCACAGAGAACTCCTATTACAGGTAAGTAACTCCGTTTTCTCCTAGGACAAGCAGGATGAGTCAGCCACACTTGGTGCCTCCCAAGCTGCCATGCACTGTGGTGGATGGGGAAGGCCGAGACCCTTGTTCAGGGCTGGCATGTGGCCTTCTGGTAAGCCTGTTGCAGCCTATGGGCCTGTAGTGGCGATACACGCCTGTGTAGCGTCAGCGTTGTGAGAGGGTGCAGTTACAGGCACCACATGATACCACATGATGGCTTGCAGTTGTGGTGCACGCCAATGTTCCCTCTAATTTTCTGTAGGCTGTGTGCGCATAAAATATCAGCTGTGTGCAGCTTTTGAAGGAAGGTTAAATTTTTGTGCGCCACATAACACTCAGAGTTATATACCACACTGATTTTAATCAAATTAAATGAAAATAGACGATTACTAAATGAAGCAGGAAATTTCTAGTAATTACAATCATTACTTTTAAATTTTAAAATGTCTGTGTTGTTTTTTATCAGAATCAGAGCCGTAATTTTTGTGCGCTCTGTTGTAAAGTATGTGCGCTCGCTCGGCAAGGTGTGTGCGCGCGCACACGCGCACAGCTTAGAGGGAACAGTGGTGCACGCATGTGCAGAGGATCTAGTTACAGGGTATGGCTGTGTGGTAACGGAGAGGTAGGCACATCAAGCCGAGGGTGTAGATCAAATCACTGGCCATGAGAATGGTTCAAACGGAGCATTAATACTCTATTTATTTATTTATTTTTTTACTCAACGTGTAGCTAACTCCGGAACGTGTTAACGGAGACGTTGTAAAACTGTTAGTATAGCAGGATAACCGGGACTGGGAAATCGCTGCTTGGCCCAAGACATGACCTAGATTGGCCACTGATGGAAACAGAAGACTGGAAACAGAAGGCTGGGCTTGATGGCTTAGTTTTGACCCAGTATGGCAGATCATACGTCTACGTTATCAGTGAGGAGATCGCTACGCGCAGGATAGCAAGGCACTGCACGCGGGGATAGCAAGGCAGCATCAGCTGTGCTACAAGAGTAATATGGGGAATAGCAAGACAGCATCGGCTGTGCTACAAGAGTGTTATGAGGTTGACCCTTAAGCTACAAGAGCATTATGAGGTTGACCCTTAATCCCGCAGTGGCCCGGTGGCCTGTGGGGGTGGCATTCCAGGTTGTTGGGCTGCCTGGTCGACAAGATCCCACGACCTGATGCTTCTCAATATGGTTACTGCTGTTCTTGGGCAGTGTGTACGTGTGTACCGGTGCCCAGGTGATGAGATAGTCCTTGTTGCAAAGTCTTGGCGGCCTTGCAGGTGTGTGCTATATGAGGAGGGCCTCCGGAGAAGCGTTTATTGTGAGCGCGCCCCTAGCATGGCTAGGGCCCTTGCCTGAATCCGGGCAGATGGTAAAGTGAATTTGTCGCAGGTCGCAGGCCACAAGGAGTGCCAATGGGACTTGGAAGCAAGATTGTCTGGGTAGTAGATTGCCTGGGTGGTAGACTGCCGCACTAACCGCTAGGCCGCACTAACTGCTAGGCTACTCCTCCATTAGAGTCCCTAGATGGAGTCCTTAGCACTAACCGCTAGGTTACTCCTACCTTAGATGGAGTCCCTAGGGGTGTAGTCCGTTGGGACTGGGCGGCCAGGCTTGTGCAGTGTTCCGTGTATGTCCTGGCATACAATTGCGCAGGGCCGTGAAGCTTTCCAACGACCTCGGGGGGGGGGGAAGGGGCTCCTGCTTGTGGGAGCCACAGCAACCATTCGGTCGTGGTGCGTAGGTAGGTAGAAGACCACAGGGTCAGGTCTGGATCATAACCTGTCAACAGGTCCAGGGTCCTGGGAAGAGGGATTACCTCGGACAGATGGGACCACTGAGGGATTGAGCCTACGACCTCTTCTGGTACTGGACGGTGGGCATGCGGTCTGTTTGCGGTCAGCTGCACTTAAGGAGGATGCAGTGAGCATTCAAATCTATTGGCGGTCAGCCCAACTGTCTAGGCTCTGGAGAACAGAGAACCGACTAGGCCCAGCCACAGTGAAGGAAACCATCTAGGCTCTGGAGAACAGAGAACCATCTAGGCCCTGGAGAACATTGCTGTACTGTGCTGATGCATTGTAATTCTCAATATGGTTGTCAGCCAGGTCTCGGACCTGTGACTGGCTGGTCGGACACCCCGTCTTAGCGCATGCTGGGTCAAAGGGCTGCCCTCGAGTTTATCAAAGGAAGATCCAGACTGGAGATCCCCAGCTGGCCATGAGCCTGTCACTCTGCCTTCATGCACTCCAAGACGTTAAGGCTTAGTGTCACAGAGCTTAGTGGTGCAGGTGCTCTCCGTAGGATGGAGAAGAAGGCCCACGCCGTGGCGGTGAGGGTGTTTTTCACAGCAGCAGGAGGATGGCCTGGGTCCTGAGGTGGTTCACTAGAAGGCTCAAGGGTAACGCATGGTTTACTGGAGTACAGCAAAGGGCTCCAGAGATGGAAAGGCCGAGGTGTTGCCTACAGGGTGTGAGAGGACTTGTCTACAGGAGAGAGAAGACCAAGTGAGCTGCCATCACATGAGTATGGTTGTGAGGGCACAGTGTGGGCCCATCCGCCCAGATGGAGTCAGCCAGTTGGAGTCTGGGGTGAGCCCATCTGCCCAGGAGGAATCTGGGAGGGTAGGAATCCTGAGGTTTTTTTTTTCTTTCCCTGCTGGTTAGTCAGCAAGGTCTGATGGGGAGGGGTATGAGGTTGCGCGACCTCGGCCGGCATGAGAAGGCTGTTGCTTGGCCGATGTGGCAGCACTGCAGAAGGGCAGACCCCTGGATCTACAATGTGCATCAAGCAGATGTTCCAGGCTGCCAGAACAATGTGCATCAAGACCAAGTTGACGCTGCTGACTGGTTCAGTGGGCAATGGGGTTCTTCCTCTGGATGCCTCTGTAGGGACAGTAGTTGATGAGTGCCCCCTCTGTGCCCGAGGGGTGCGAATGTCATTCTTCACACTCCCCGATGCAGGGGTAGCTGGTCATGACTGGTCATGCCTGCAGTCAATGCGGGACCCTCAATGCAATGTGGGATCCACGGCTGGGATCCGAACCTGCGGCCCCATGCTTGAGGACACATTAACTATGTCTGCTGCACCACCCTGTTGCTGCTGCCACCGGTGGTGGAATGTCAGGGCTTCCTTTGGGGTCACGAGGAGCGGAAATATAGGGAGATGCTCTGCAGGACCCACAGTTGGGACTTGAACCAGTGCGCTTCTGCTCCGGGACACAGAACCTGTGAGCCTGTGCTCCGGGACACAGTACTGTGTGTACTGCACCACCCTGTTGCCACCGTCTCCTCCACGTCTGGTAGACTGCCAAGTCTTCCATTGTAGGTGGACTGCCAAGTCTTCAATTGTGGGCCGTGTGGGTTCTGCCAAGTCTTCCGTTGTAGGCCCTTCTTTTGAGGCTACAAGAGGTGAGGCCCACCCAAGTCTCCTGGCAAGGAGCGGCAAGGGCTGCAGGCCATCCGAGTCTCCTAGTAGGGAGTGTACGCTTTAGCTCTTGGACCACAAGCGTTACGTTAGACAGAGTTGCATGCGCATTCTTGTTACTGATGTGAAGGCTCGTAAGGATTCTTGCTTATCTAGCTACTGCTCTGGACACTGCTGGTGGTTAGTCAGAGGTGATCGCACAAGCTATTGTGGAGCAGAAGCAAGTGTGAAAAATGCCAAGAAGACATACAGTGTCATGTCTCAGAGTGACTTGCTCAAGGCTACAGCGGTGACAGTGGGAATTGAGCCCCGGACCTCCTGAGTAGTAGGCTTTTGCCGGAGGAGCCTGATGCTGTTGCTAGAGGGGTCTGGTGCTGGCCCTCTAATACATGTAAGCGCGTAATGGCTGATAATAGGAGCTGCCTGTTTTAGTCATGGCCCTGCCTGAGGACCAAGGCGGGCCCACGGGTCTGTTTTGCTGATGGCAGGAGCTGCCCACTTAGTATTGACGTTGTCTGCGGTCCAAGGAGGACTGTGTTGATAACACGGGGACCCGGCAGTAAGTGTGCCTCCCTCATGGCCATTTTGGTAGTGATGATTTCTGCTAGGGCGTGCTTATATGGAGTGTTAGTGAGAAGCAAACCTTGGTCTCTTGGTTACCAAGCAAGTGCTCTAACCATTTGGCTACTCCAGTCCTTCACTCCAGCATGCAAGAGTCCCGGTAGGAGTGGCGTGAAGCAGTTGTTCTGCCTCGTAAGGATTCTCCCTTTGATTCTCACTTCTCTAGCTGCCGCTCTGGAAAAGTCAGTCGGACGTGATTGCATGCGATGGGCCTTGTTAGCAGGGCCAGAGTGATTCAAGGGTGACAATCCAGCACCCTAATGACCACTTTCCCTCGCAAGCAGGTTAGTGCTGAGGAGGGGAGGGGGGGGG